>JBAIAA010000788.1:0-600000 GCA_037893245.1 Crossaster papposus | reverse complement strand
TACTCTATCTCTGTCTTCTACCTCTGCTGTTCCTTCTGAGCAGGCTGAGTGAGGTGTAGATCAGACACGTGGATATACTCTATCTCTGTCTTCTACCTATGCTGATTCTTCTGAGCAGGCTGAGTGAAGTGTAGATCAGACACGTGGATATACTCTATCTCTGTCTTCTACCTCTGCTGTTTCTTCTGAGCAGGCTGAGTGAGACACGTGGATATACTCTATCTCTGTCTTCTAACTCTGCTGTTCCTTCTGAGCAGGCTGAGTGAGACACGTGGATATACTCTATCTCTGTCTTCTACCTCTGCTGTTCCTTCTGAGCAGGCTGAGTGAGGTGTAGATCAGACACGTGGATATACTCTGTCTCTGTCTTCTACCTCTGCTGTTCCTTCTGAGCAGGCTGAGTGAGGTGTAGATCAGACACGTGGATATACTCTATCTCTGTCTTCTACCTCTGCTGTTCCTTCTGAGCAGGCTGAGAGAGACACGTGGATATACTATATCTCTGTCTTCTACCTCTGCTGTTCCTTCTGAGCAGGCTGAGAGAGACACGTGGATATACTATATCTCTGTCTTCTACCTCTGCTGTTCCTTCTGAGCAGGCTGAGTGAGACACGTGGATATACTCTATCTCTGTCTTCTACCTCTGCTGTTCCTTCTGAGCAGGCTGAGTGAGGTGTAGATCAGACACGTGGATATACTCTATCTCTGTCTTCTACCTCTGCTGTTCCTTCTGAGCAGGCTGAGAGAGACACGTGGATATACTATATCTCTGTCTTCTACCTCTGCTGTTCCTTCTGAGCAGGCTGAGTGAGACACGTGGATATACTCTATCTCTGTCTTCTACCTCTGCCGTTCCTTCTGAGCAGGCTGAGTGAGGTGTAGATCACACACGTGGATATACTCTATCTCTGTCTTCTACCTCTGCTGATTCTTCTGAGCAGGCTAAGTGAGGTGTAGATCACACACGTGGATATACTATATCTCTGTCTTCTACCTCTTCTGTTCCTTCTGAGCAGGCTGAGTGTGCCACGTGGATATACTCTATCTCTGTCTTCTACCTCTGCTTTTCCTTCTGAGCAGGCTGAGTGAGACACGTGGATATACTCTATCTCTGTCTTATACCTCTGCTGTTCCTTCTGAGCAGGCTGAGTGAGACACGTGGATATTCTCTATATCTGTCTTCTACCTCTGCTGTTCTTTCTGAGCAGGCTGAGTGAGGTGTAGATCAGACACGTGGATATACTCTATCTCTGTCTTCTACCTCTGCTGTTCCTTCTGAGCAGGCTGAGTGAGGTGTAGATCAGACACGTGGATATACTCTATCTTTGTCTTCTACCTCTGCTGATTCTTCTGAGCAGGCTGGGTGAGGTGTAGATCAGACAGGTGGATATACTCTATCTCTGTCTTCTACCTCTGCTGTTCCTTCTGAGCAGGCTGAGTGAGACACGTCGATATACTCTATCTCTGTCTTCTACCTCTGCTGTTCCTTCTGAGCAGGCTGAGTGAGGTGTAGATCAGACATGTGGATATACTCTATCTCTGTCTTCTACCTCTGCTGTTCCTTCTGAGCAGGCTGAGTGAGGTGTAGATCAGACACGTGGATATACTCTATCTCTGTCTTCTACCTCTGCTGTTCCTTCTGAGCAGGCTGAGTGAGACACGTGGCTATACTCTATCTCTGTCTTCTTACCTCTGCTGTTCCTTCTGAGCAGGCTGAGAGAGACACGTGGATATACTATATCTCTGTCTTCTACCTCTGCTGTTCCTGCTGAGCAGGCTGAGTGAGACACGTGGATATACTCTATCTATGTCTTATACCTCTGCTGTTCCTGCTGAGCAGGCTGAGTGAGACACGTGGATATACTATATCTCTGTCTTCTACCTCTGCTGTTCCTTCTGAGCAGGCTGAGTGAGACACGTGGATATACTCTATCTCTGTCTTCTACCTCTGTTGTTCCTTCTGAGCAGGCTGAGTGAGGTGTAGATCACACACGTGAATATACTCTATCTCTGTATTATACCTCAGCTGTTCCTTTTGAGCAGGCTGAGTGAGACACGTGGATATACTATATCTCTGTCTTCTACATCTGGTGTTCCTATTGAGCAAGCTGAGTGAGACAAGTGGATATACTCTATCTCTGTCTTATACCTCTGCTGATCCTTCTGAGCAGGCTGAGTGAGACACGTGGATATACTCTATCTCTGTCTTCTACCTCTGCTGTTCCTTCTGAGCAGGCTGAGTGAGGTGTAGATCAGACACGTGGATATACTCTATCTCTGTCTTCTACCTCTGCTGTTCCTTCTGAGCAGGCTGAGTGAGGTGTAGATCAGACACGTGGATATACTCTATCTCTGTCTTCTACCTCTGCTGATTCTTCTGAGCAGGCTAAGTGAGGTGTAGATCAGACACGTGGATATACTCTATCTCTGTCTTCTACCTCTTCTGTTCCTTCTGAGCAGGCTGAGTGAGCCACGTGTATATACTATATCTCTGTCTTCTACCTCTGCTGTTCCTTCTGAGCAAGCTGAGTGAGACACGTGGATATACTCTATCTCTGTCTTATACCTCTGCTGTTCCATCTGAGCAGGCTGAGTGAGGTGTAGATCAGACACGTGGATATACTATATCTCTGTCTTCTACCTCTGCTGTTCCTTCTGAGCAGGCTGAGTGAGGTGTAGATCAGACACCTGGATATACTCTATCTCTGTCTTCTACCTCTGCTGTTCCTTCTGAGCAGGCTGAGTGAGACACGTGGATATACTCTATCTCTGTCTTCTACCTCTGCCGTTCCTTCTGAGCAGGCTGAGTGAGGTGTAGATCACACACGTGGATATACTCTATCTCTGTCTTCTACCTCTGCTGATTCTTCTGAGCAGGCTAAGTGAGGTGTAGATCACACACGTGGATATACTATATCTCTGTCTTCTACCTCTTCTGTTCCTTCTGAGCAGGCTGAGTGTGCCACGTGGATATACTCTATCTCTGTCTTCTACCTCTGCTTTTCCTTCTGAGCAGGCTGAGTGAGACACGTGGATATACTCTATCTCTGTCTTATACCTCTGCTGTTCCTTCTGAGCAGGCTGAGTGAGACACGTGGATATACTCTATCTCTGTCTTCTACCTCTGCTGTTCTTTCTGAGCAGGCTGAGTGAGGTGTAGATCAGACACGTGGATATACTCTATCTCTGTCTTCTACCTCTGCTGTTCCTTCTGAGCAGGCTGAGTGAGGTGTAGATCAGACACGTGGATATACTCTATCTTTGTCTTCTACCTCTGCTGATTCTTCTGAGCAGGCTGGGTGAGGTGTAGATCAGACAGGTGGATATACTCTATCTCTGTCTTCTACCTCTGCTGTTCCTTCTGAGCAGGCTGAGTGAGACACGTCGATATACTCTATCTCTGTCTTCTACCTCTGCTGTTCCTTCTGAGCAGGCTGAGTGAGGTGTAGATCAGACATGTGGATATACTCTATCTCTGTCTTCTACCTCTGCTGTTCCTTCTGAGCAGGCTGAGTGAGGTGTAGATCAGACACGTGGATATACTCTATCTCTGTCTTCTACCTCTGCTGTTCCTTCTGAGCAGGCTGAGTGAGACACGTGGCTATACTCTATCTCTGTCTTCTTACCTCTGCTGTTCCTTCTGAGCAGGCTGAGAGAGACACGTGGATATACTATATCTCTGTCTTCTACCTCTGCTGTTCCTGCTGAGCAGGCTGAGTGAGACACGTGGATATACTCTATCTCTGTCTTATACCTCTGCTGTTCCTGCTGAGCAGGCTGAGTGAGACACGTGGATATACTATATCTCTGTCTTCTACCTCTGCTGTTCCTTCTGAGCAGGCTGAGTGAGACACGTGGATATACTCTATCTCTGTCTTCTACCTCTGTTGTTCCTTCTGAGCAGGCTGAGTGAGGTGTAGATCACACACGTGAATATACTCTATCTCTGTATTATACCTCAGCTGTTCCTTTTGAGCAGGCTGAGTGAGACACGTGGATATACTATATCTCTGTCTTCTACATCTGCTGTTCCTTCTGAGCAAGCTGAGTGAGACAAGTGGATATACTCTATCTCTGTCTTATACCTCTGCTGTTCCTTCTGAGCAGGCTGAGTGAGACACGTGGATATACTCTATCTCTGTCTTCTACCTCTGCTGTTCCTTCTGAGCAGGCTGAGTGAGGTGTAGATCAGACACGTGGATATACTCTATCTCTGTCTTCTACCTCTGCTGTTCCTTCTGAGCAGGCTGAGTGAGGTGTAGATCAGACACGTGGATATACTCTATCTCTGTCTTCTACCTCTGCTGATTCTTCTGAGCAGGCTAAGTGAGGTGTAGATCAGACACGTGGATATACTCTATCTCTGTCTTCTACCTCTTCTGTTCCTTCTGAGCAGGCTGAGTGAGCCACGTGTATATACTATATCTCTGTCTTCTACCTCTGCTGTTCCTTCTGAGCAAGCTGAGTGAGACACGTGGATATACTCTATCTCTGTCTTATACCTCTGCTGTTCCATCTGAGCAGGCTGAGTGAGGTGTAGATCAGACACGTGGATATACTATATCTCTGTCTTCTACCTCTGCTGTTCCTTCTGAGCAGGCTGAGTGAGGTGTAGATCAGACACCTGGATATACTCTATCTCTGTCTTCTACCTCTGCTGTTCCTTCTGAGCAGGCTGAGTGAGGTGTAGATCAGACACGTGGATAAACTCTATCTTTGTCTTCTACCTCTGCTGATTCTTCTGAGCAGGCTGGGTGAGGTGTAGATCAGACAGGTGGATATACTCTATCTCTGTCTTCTACCTCTGCTGTTCCTTCTGAGCAGGCTGAGCGAGACACGTGGATATACTCTATCTCTGTCTTCTACCTCTGCTGTTCCTTCTGAGCAGGCTGAGTGAGGTGTAGATCAGACACGTGGATATACTCTATCTCTGTCTTCTACCTCTGCTGTTCCTTCTGAGCAGGCTGAGTGAGACACGTGGATATACTCTATCTCTGTCTTCTACCTCTGCTGTTCCTTCTGAGCAGGCTGAGTGAGGTGTAGATCAGACACGTTGATATACTCTATCTCTGTCTTCTACCTCTGCTGTTCCTTCTGAGCAGTCTGAGTGAGGTGTAGATCAGACACGTGGATATACTCTATCTCTGTCTTCTACCTATGCTGATTCTTCTGAGCAGGCTGGGTGAAGTGTAGATCAGACACGTGGATATACTCTATCTCTGTCTTCTACCTCTGCTGTTCCTTCTGAGCAGGCTGAGTGAGACACGTGGATATACTCTATCTCTGTCTTCTACCTCTGCTGTTCCTTCTGAGCAGGCTGAGTGAGGTGTAGATCAGACACGTGGATATACTATATCTCTGTCTTCTACTTCTGCTGATTCTTCTGAGCAGGCTTAGTGAGGTGTAGATCAGACACGTGGATATACTCTATCTCTGTCTTCTACCTCTTCTGTTCCTTCTGAGCAGGCTGAGTGAGCCACGTGGATATACTATATCTCTGTCTTCTACCTCTGCTTTTCCTTCTGAGCAGGCTGAGTGAGACACGTGGATATACTCTATCTCTGTCTTATACCTCTGCTGTTCCTTCTGAGCAGGCTGAGTGAGACACGTGGGTATACCATATCTCTGTCTTCTACCTCTGTTGTTCCTTCTGAGCAGGCTGAGTGAGGTGTAGATCACACACGTGAATATACTCTATCTCTGTATTCTACCTCTGCTGTTCCTTTTGAGCAGGCTGAGTGAGACACGTGGATATACTATATCTCTGTCTTCTACCTCTGCTGTTCCTTCTGAGCAAGCTGAGTGAGACAGGTGGATATACTCTATCTCTGTCTGATACCTCTGCTGTTCCTTCTGAGCAGGCTGAGTGAGGTGTAGATCAGACAGGTGGATATACTCTATCTCTGTCTTCTACCTCTGCTGTTCCTTCTGAGCAGGCTGAGTGAGGTGTAGATCAGACACGTGGATATACTCTATCTCTGTCTTCTACCTCTGCTGTTCCTTCTGAGCAGGCTGAGTGAGACACGTGGATATACTCTATCTCTGTCTTCTACCTCTGCTGTTCCTTCTGAGCAGGCTGAGTGAGGTGTAGATCAGACACGTTGATATACTCTATCTCTGTCTTCTACCTCTGCTGTTCCTTCTGAGCAGTCTGAGTGAGGTGTAGATCAGACACGTGGATATACTCTATCTCTGTCTTCTACCTATGCTGATTCTTCTGAGCAGGCTGGGTGAAGTGTAGATCAGACACGTGGATATACTCTATCTCTGTCTTCTACCTCTGCTGTTCCTTCTGAGCAGGCTGAGTGAGACACGTGGCTATACTCTATCTCTGTCTTATACCTCTGCTGTTCCTTCTGAGCAGGCTGAGTGAGACACGTGGATATACTCTATCTCTGTCTTCTACCTCTGCTGTTCCTTCTGAGCAGGCTGAGTGAGGTGTAGATCAGACACGTGGATATACTATATCTCTGTCTTCTACTTCTGCTGATTCTTCTGAGCAGGCTTAGTGAGGTGTAGATCAGACACGTGGATATACTCTATCTCTGTCTTCTACCTCTTCTGTTCCTTCTGAGCAGGCTGAGTGAGCCACGTGGATATACTATATCTCTGTCTTCTACCTCTGCTTTTCCTTCTGAGCAGGCTGAGTGAGACACGTGGATATACTCTATCTCTGTCTTATACCTCTGCTGTTCCTTCTGAGCAGGCTGAGTGAGACACGTGGGTATACCATATCTCTGTCTTCTACCTCTGTTGTTCCTTCTGAGCAGGCTGAGTGAGGTGTAGATCACACACGTGAATATACTCTATCTCTGTATTCTACCTCTGCTGTTCCTTTTGAGCAGGCTGAGTGAGACACGTGGATATACTATATCTCTGTCTTCTACCTCTGCTGTTCCTTCTGAGCAAGCTGAGTGAGACACGTGGATATACTCTATCTCTGTCTGATACCTCTGCTGTTCCTTCTGAGCAGGCTGAGTGAGGTGTAGATCAGACACGTGGATATACTATATCTCTGTCTTCTACCTCTGCTGTTCCTTCTGAGCAGGCTGAGTGAGGTGTAGATCAGACACCTGGATATACTCTATCTCTGTCTTCTACCTCTGCTGTTCCTTCTGAGCAGGCTGAGTGAGGTGTAGATCAGACACGTGGATATACTCTATCTTTGTCTTCTACCTCTGCTGATTCTTCTGAGCAGGCTGGGTGAGGTGTAGATCAGACAGGTGGATATACTCTATCTCTGTCTTCTACCTCTGCTGTTCCTTCTGAGCAGGCTGAGCGAGACACGTGGATATACTCTATCTCTGTCTTCTACCTCTGCTGTTCCTTCTGAGCAGGCTGAATGAGGTGTAGATCAGACACGTGGATATACTCTATCTCTGTCTTCTACCTCTGCTGTTCCTTCTGAGCAGGCTGAGTGAGACACGTGGATATACTCTATATCTGTCTTCTACCTCTGCTGTTCCTTCTGAGCAGGCTGAGTGAGGTGTAGATCAGACACGTTGATATACTCTATCTCTGTCTTCTACCTCTGCTGTTCATTCTGAGCAGGCTGAGTGAGGTGTAGATCAGACACGTGGATATACTCTATCTCTGTCTTCTACCTATGCTGATTCTTCTGAGCAGGCTGAGTGAAGTTTAGATCAGACACGTGGATATACTCTATCTCTGTCTTCTACCTCTGCTGTTCCTTCTGAGCAGGCTGAGTGAGACACGTGGATATACTCTATCTCTGTCTTCTAACTCTGCTGTTCCTTCTGAGCAGGCTGAGTGAGACACGTGGCTATACTCTATCTCTGTCTTCTACCTCTGCTGTTCCTTCTGAGCAGGCTGAGTGAGACACGTGGATATACTCTATCTCTGTCTTCTACCTCTGCTGTTCCTTCTGAGCAGGCTGAGTGAGGTGTAGATCAGACACGTGGATATACTCTATCTCTGTCTTCTACCTCTGCTGTTCCTTCTGAGCAGGCTGAGTGAGGTGTAGATCAGACACGTGGATATACTCTATCTCTGTCTTCTACCTCTGCTGTTCCTTCTGAGCAGGCTGAGAGAGACACGTGGATATACTATATCTCTGTCTTCTACATCTGCTGTTCCTTCTGAGCAGGCTGAGTGAGACACGTGGATATACTCTATCTCTGTCTTCTACCTCTGCCGTTCCTTCTGAGCAGGCTGAGTGAGGTGTAGATCACACACGTGGATATACTCTATCTCTGTCTTCTACCTCTGCTGTTCCTTTTGAGCAGGCTGAGTGAGACACGTGGATATACTATATCTCTGTCTTCTACCTCTGCTGTTCCTTCTGAGCAGGCTGAGTGAGGTGTAGATCAGACACGTGGATATACTCTATCTCTGTCTTCTACCTCTGCTGTTCCTTCTGAGCAGGCTGAGTGATGTGTAGATCAGACACGTGGATATACTCTATCTCTGTCTTCTACCTCTGCTGATTCTTCTGAGCAGGCTAAGTGAGGTGTAGATCAGACACGTGGATATACTATATCTCTGTCTTCTACCTCTTCTGTTCCTTCTGAGCAGGCTGAGTGAGCCACGTGGATATACTCTATCTCTGTCTTCTACCTCTGCTTTTCCTTCTGAGCAGGCTGAGTGAGACACGTGGATATACTCTATCTGTGTATTATACCTCTGCTGTTTCTTCTGAGCAGGCTGAGTGAGACACGTGGATATACTCTATCTCTGTCTTCTACCTCTGCTGTTCCTTCTGAGCAGGCTGAGTGAGGTGTAGATCAGACACGTGGATATACTCTATCTCTGTCTTCTACCTCTGCTGTTCCTTCTGAGCAAGCTGAGTGAGGTGTAGATCAGACACGTGGATATACTCTATCTCTGTCTTCTACCTCTGCTGTTCCTTCTGAGCAGGCTGAGTGAGACACGTGGATATACTCTATCTCTGTCTTCTAACTCTGCTGTTCCTTCTGAGCAGGCTGAGTGAGACACGTGGCTATACTCTATCTCTGTCTTCTATCTCTGCTGTTCCTTCTGAGCAGGCTGAGTGAGACACGTGGATATACTCTATCTCTGTCTTCTACCTCTGCTGTTCCTTCTGAGCAGGCTGAGTGAGGTGTAGATCAGACACGTGGATATACTCTATCTCTGTCTTCTACCTCTGCTGTTCCTTCTGAGCAGGCTGAGTGAGGTGTAGATCAGACACGTGGATATACTCTATCTCTGTCTTCTACCTCTGCTGTTCCTTCTGAGCAGGCTGAGAGAGACACGTGGATATACTATATCTCTGTCTTCTACCTCTGCTGTTCCTTCTGAGCAGGCTGAGTGAGACACGTGGATATACTCTATCTCTGTCTTCTACCTCTGCTGTTCCTTCTGAGCAGGCTGAGTGAGGTGTAGATCAGACACGTGGATATACTATATCTCTGTCTTCTACTTCTGCTGATTCTTCTGAGCAGGCTAAGTGAGGTGTAGATCAGACACGTGGATATACTCTATCTCTGTCTTCTACCTCTTCTGTTCCTTCTGAGCAGGCTGAGTGAGCCACGTGGATATACTATATCTCTGTCTTCTACCTCTGCTTTTCCTTCTGAGCAGGCTGAGTGAGACACGTGGATATACTCTATCTCTGTCTTATACCTCTGCTGTTCCTTCTGAGCAGGCTGAGTGAGACACGTGGGTATACTATATCTCTGTCTTCTACCTTTGCTGTTCCTTCTGAGCAGGCTGAGTGAGGTGTAGATCACACACGTGAATATACTCTATCTCTGTATTCTACCTCTGCTGTTCCTTCTGAGCAGGCTGAGTGAGGTGTAGATCAGACACCTGGATATACTCTATCTCTGTCTTCTACCTCTGCTGTTCCTTCTGAGCAGGCTGAGTGAGGTGTAGATCAGACACGTGGATAAACTCTATCTTTGTCTTCTACCTCTGCTGATTCTTCTGAGCAGGCTGGGTGAGGTGTAGATCAGACAGGTGGATATACTCTATCTCTGTCTTCTACCTCTGCTGTTCCTTCTGAGCAGGCTGAGCGAGACACGTGGATATACTCTATCTCTGTCTTCTACCTCTGCTGTTCCTTCTGAGCAGGCTGAGTGAGGTGTAGATCAGACACGTGGATATACTCTATCTCTGTCTTCTACCTCTGCTGTTCCTTCTGAGCAGGCTGAGTGAGACACGTGGATATACTCTATCTCTGTCTTCTACCTCTGCTGTTCCTTCTGAGCAGGCTGAGTGAGGTGTAGATCAGACACGTTGATATACTCTATCTCTGTCTTCTACCTCTGCTGTTCCTTCTGAGCAGTCTGAGTGAGGTGTAGATCAGACACGTGGATATACTCTATCTCTGTCTTCTACCTATGCTGATTCTTCTGAGCAGGCTGGGTGAAGTGTAGATCAGACACGTGGATATACTCTATCTCTGTCTTCTACCTCTGCTGTTCCTTCTGAGCAGGCTGAGTGAGACACGTGGATATACTCTATCTCTGTCTTCTACCTCTGCTGTTCCTTCTGAGCAGGCTGAGTGAGGTGTAGATCAGACACGTGGATATACTATATCTCTGTCTTCTACTTCTGCTGATTCTTCTGAGCAGGCTTAGTGAGGTGTAGATCAGACACGTGGATATACTCTATCTCTGTCTTCTACCTCTTCTGTTCCTTCTGAGCAGGCTGAGTGAGCCACGTGGATATACTATATCTCTGTCTTCTACCTCTGCTTTTCCTTCTGAGCAGGCTGAGTGAGACACGTGGATATACTCTATCTCTGTCTTATACCTCTGCTGTTCCTTCTGAGCAGGCTGAGTGAGACACGTGGGTATACCATATCTCTGTCTTCTACCTCTGTTGTTCCTTCTGAGCAGGCTGAGTGAGGTGTAGATCACACACGTGAATATACTCTATCTCTGTATTCTACCTCTGCTGTTCCTTTTGAGCAGGCTGAGTGAGACACGTGGATATACTATATCTCTGTCTTCTACCTCTGCTGTTCCTTCTGAGCAAGCTGAGTGAGACACGTGGATATACTCTATCTCTGTCTGATACCTCTGCTGTTCCTTCTGAGCAGGCTGAGTGAGGTGTAGATCAGACATGTGGATATACTCTATCTCTGTCTTCTACCTCTGCTGTTCCTTCTGAGCAGGCTGAGCGAGACACGTGGATATACTCTATCTCTGTCTTCTACCTCTGCTGTTCCTTCTGAGCAGGCTGAGTGAGGTGTAGATCAGACACGTGGATATACTCTATCTCTGTCTTCTACCTCTGCTGTTCCTTCTGAGCAGGCTGAGTGAGACACGTGGATATACTCTATCTCTGTCTTCTACCTCTGCTGTTCCTTCTGAGCAGGCTGAGTGAGGTGTAGATCAGACACGTTGATATACTCTATCTCTGTCTTCTACCTCTGCTGTTCCTTCTGAGCAGTCTGAGTGAGGTGTAGATCAGACACGTGGATATACTCTATCTCTGTCTTCTACCTATGCTGATTCTTCTGAGCAGGCTGGGTGAAGTGTAGATCAGACACGTGGATATACTCTATCTCTGTCTTCTACCTCTGCTGTTCCTTCTGAGCAGGCTGAGTGAGACACGTGGCTATACTCTATCTCTGTCTTATACCTCTGCTGTTCCTTCTGAGCAGGCTGAGTGAGACACGTGGATATACTCTATCTCTGTCTTCTACCTCTGCTGTTCCTTCTGAGCAGGCTGAGTGAGGTGTAGATCAGACACGTGGATATACTATATCTCTGTCTTCTACTTCTGCTGATTCTTCTGAGCAGGCTTAGTGAGGTGTAGATCAGACACGTGGATATACTCTATCTCTGTCTTCTACCTCTTCTGTTCCTTCTGAGCAGGCTGAGTGAGCCACGTGGATATACTATATCTCTGTCTTCTACCTCTGCTTTTCCTTCTGAGCAGGCTGAGTGAGACACGTGGATATACTCTATCTCTGTCTTATACCTCTGCTGTTCCTTCTGAGCAGGCTGAGTGAGACACGTGGGTATACCATATCTCTGTCTTCTACCTCTGTTGTTCCTTCTGAGCAGGCTGAGTGAGGTGTAGATCACACACGTGAATATACTCTATCTCTGTATTCTACCTCTGCTGTTCCTTTTGAGCAGGCTGAGTGAGACACGTGGATATACTATATCTCTGTCTTCTACCTCTGCTGTTCCTTCTGAGCAAGCTGAGTGAGACACGTGGATATACTCTATCTCTGTCTGATACCTCTGCTGTTCCTTCTGAGCAGGCTGAGTGAGGTGTAGATCAGACACGTGGATATACTATATCTCTGTCTTCTACCTCTGCTGTTCCTTCTGAGCAGGCTGAGTGAGGTGTAGATCAGACACCTGGATATACTCTATCTCTGTCTTCTACCTCTGCTGTTCCTTCTGAGCAGGCTGAGTGAGGTGTAGATCAGACACGTGGATATACTCTATCTTTGTCTTCTACCTCTGCTGATTCTTCTGAGCAGGCTGGGTGAGGTGTAGATCAGACAGGTGGATATACTCTATCTCTGTCTTCTACCTCTGCTGTTCCTTCTGAGCAGGCTGAGCGAGACACGTGGATATACTCTATCTCTGTCTTCTACCTCTGCTGTTCCTTCTGAGCAGGCTGAATGAGGTGTAGATCAGACACGTGGATATACTCTATCTCTGTCTTCTACCTCTGCTGTTCCTTCTGAGCAGGCTGAGTGAGACACGTGGATATACTCTATATCTGTCTTCTACCTCTGCTGTTCCTTCTGAGCAGGCTGAGTGAGGTGTAGATCAGACACGTTGATATACTCTATCTCTGTCTTCTACCTCTGCTGTTCATTCTGAGCAGGCTGAGTGAGGTGTAGATCAGACACGTGGATATACTCTATCTCTGTCTTCTACCTATGCTGATTCTTCTGAGCAGGCTGAGTGAAGTTTAGATCAGACACGTGGATATACTCTATCTCTGTCTTCTACCTCTGCTGTTCCTTCTGAGCAGGCTGAGTGAGACACGTGGATATACTCTATCTCTGTCTTCTAACTCTGCTGTTCCTTCTGAGCAGGCTGAGTGAGACACGTGGCTATACTCTATCTCTGTCTTCTACCTCTGCTGTTCCTTCTGAGCAGGCTGAGTGAGACACGTGGATATACTCTATCTCTGTCTTCTACCTCTGCTGTTCCTTCTGAGCAGGCTGAGTGAGGTGTAGATCAGACACGTGGATATACTCTATCTCTGTCTTCTACCTCTGCTGTTCCTTCTGAGCAGGCTGAGTGAGGTGTAGATCAGACACGTGGATATACTCTATCTCTGTCTTCTACCTCTGCTGTTCCTTCTGAGCAGGCTGAGAGAGACACGTGGATATACTATATCTCTGTCTTCTACATCTGCTGTTCCTTCTGAGCAGGCTGAGTGAGACACGTGGATATACTCTATCTCTGTCTTCTACCTCTGTTGTTCCTTCTGAGCAGGCTGAGTGAGGTGTAGATCACACACGTGGATATACTCTATCTCTGTCTTCTACCTCTGCTGTTCCTTTTGAGCAGGCTGAGTGAGACACGTGGATATACTATATCTCTGTCTTCTACCTCTGCTGTTCCTTCTGAGCAGGCTGAGTGAGGTGTAGATCAGACACGTGGATATACTCTATCTCTGTCTTCTACCTCTGCTGTTCCTTCTGAGCAGGCTGAGTGATGTGTAGATCAGACACGTGGATATACTCTATCTCTGTCTTCTACCTCTGCTGATTCTTCTGAGCAGGCTAAGTGAGGTGTAGATCAGACACGTGGATATACTATATCTCTGTCTTCCACCTCTTCTGTTCCTTCTGAGCAGGCTGAGTGAGCCACGTGGATATACTCTATCTCTGTCTTCTACCTCTGCTTTTCCTTCTGAGCAGGCTGAGTGAGACACGTGGATATACTCTATCTGTGTATTATACCTCTGCTGTTTCTTCTGAGCAGGCTGAGTGAGACACGTGGATATACTCTATCTCTGTCTTCTACCTCTGCTGTTCCTTCTGAGCAGGCTGAGTGAGGTGTAGATCAGACACGTGGATATACTCTATCTCTGTCTTCTACCTCTGCTGTTCCTTCTGAGCAAGCTGAGTGAGGTGTAGATCAGACACGTGGATATACTCTATCTCTGTCTTCTACCTCTGCTGTTCCTTCTGAGCAGGCTGAGTGAGACACGTGGATATACTCTATCTCTGTCTTCTAACTCTGCTGTTCCTTCTGAGCAGGCTGAGTGAGACACGTGGCTATACTCTATCTCTGTCTTCTATCTCTGCTGTTCCTTCTGAGCAGGCTGAGTGAGACACGTGGATATACTCTATCTCTGTCTTCTACCTCTGCTGTTCCTTCTGAGCAGGCTGAGTGAGGTGTAGATCAGACACGTGGATATACTCTATCTCTGTCTTCTACCTCTGCTGTTCCTTCTGAGCAGGCTGAGTGAGGTGTAGATCAGACACGTGGATATACTCTATCTCTGTCTTCTACCTCTGCTGTTCCTTCTGAGCAGGCTGAGAGAGACACGTGGATATACTATATCTCTGTCTTCTACCTCTGCTGTTCCTTTTGAGCAGGCTGAGTGAGACACGTGGATATACTCTATCTCTGTCTTCTACCTCTGCTGTTCCTTCTGAGCAGGCTGAGTGAGGTGTAGATCAGACACGTGGATATACTATATCTCTGTCTTCTACTTCTGCTGATTCTTCTGAGCAGGCTAAGTGAGGTGTAGATCAGACACGTGGATATACTCTATCTCTGTCTTCTACCTCTTCTGTTCCTTCTGAGCAGGCTGAGTGAGCCACGTGGATATACTATATCTCTGTCTTCTACCTCTGCTTTTCCTTCTGAGCAGGCTGAGTGAGACACGTGGATATACTCTATCTCTGTCTTATACCTCTGCTGTTCCTTCTGAGCAGGCTGAGTGAGACACGTGGGTATACTATATCTCTGTCTTCTACCTCTGCTGTTCCTTCTGAGCAGGCTGAGTGAGACACGTGGATATACTCTATCTCTGTCTTCTACCTCTGTTGTTCCTTCTTAGCAGGCTGAGTGAGGTGTAGATCACACACGTGAATATACTCTATCTCTGTATTCTACCTCTGCTGTTCCTTTTGAGCAGGCTGAGTGAGACACGTGGATATACTATATCTCTGTCTTCTACCTCTGCTGTTCCTTCTGAGCAAGCTGAGTGAGACACGTGGATATACTCTATCTCTGTCTGATACCTCTGCTGTTCCTTCTGAGCAGGCTGAGTGAGGTGTAGATCAGACACGTGGATATACTCTATCTCTGTCTTCTACCTCTGCTGTTCCTTCTGAGCAGGCTGAGTGAGGTGTAGATCAGACACCTGGATATACTCTATCTCTGTCTTCTACCTCTGCTGTTCCTTCTGAGCAGGCTGAGTGAGGTGTAGATCAGACACGTGGATATACTCTATCTTTGTCTTCTACCTCTGCTGATTCTTCTGAGCAGGCTGGGTGAGGTGTAGATCAGACAGGTGGATATACTCTATCTCTGTCTTTTACCTCTGCTGTTCCTTCTGAGCAGGCTGAGCGAGACACGTGGATATACTCTATCTCTGTCTTCTACCTCTCCTGTTCCTTCTGAGCAGGCTGAATGAGGTGTAGATCAGACACGTGGATATACTCTATCTCTGTCTTCTACCTCTGCTGTTCCTTCTGAGCAGGCTGAGTGAGACACGTGGATATACTCTATATCTGTCTTCTACCTCTGCTGTTCCTTCTGAGCAGGCTGAGTGAGGTGTAGATCAGACACGTTGATATACTCTATCTCTGTCTTCTACCTCTGCTGTTCATTCTGAGCAGGCTGAGTGAGGTGTAGATCAGACACGTGGATATACTCTATCTCTGTCTTCTACCTATGCTGATTCTTCTGAGCAGGCTGAGTGAAGTTTAGATCAGACACGTGGATATACTCTATCTCTGTCTTCTACCTCTGCTGTTCCTTCTGAGCAGGCTGAGTGAGACACGTGGATATACTCTATCTCTGTCTTCTAACTCTGCTGTTCCTTCTGAGCAGGCTGAGTGAGACACGTGGCTATACTCTATCTCTGTCTTCTACCTCTGCTGTTCCTTCTGAGCAGGCTGAGTGAGACACGTGGATATACTCTATCTCTGTCTTCTACCTCGGCTGTTCCTTCTGAGCAGGCTGAGTGAGGTGTAGATCAGACACGTGGATATACTCTATCTCTGTCTTCTACCTCTGCTGTTCCTTCTGAGCAGGCTGAGTGAGGTGTAGATCAGACACGTGGATATACTCTATCTCTGTCTTCTACCTCTGCTGTTCCTTCTGAGCAGGCTGAGAAAGACACGTGGATATACTATATCTCTGTCTTCTACCTCTGCTGTTCCTTCTGAGCAGGCTGAGTGAGACACGTGGATATACACTATCTCTGTCTTCTACCTCTGCCGTTCCTTCTGAGCAGGCTGAGTGAGGTGTAGATCACACACGTGGATATACTCTATCTCTGTCTTCTACCTCTGCTGTTCCTTTTGAGCAGGCTGAGTGAGACACGTGGATATACTATATCTCTGTCTTCTACCTCTGCTGTTCCTTCTGAGCAGGCTGAGTGAGGTGTAGATCAGACACGTGGATATACTCTATCTCTGTCTTCTACCTCTGCTGTTCCTTCTGAGCAGGCTGAGTGATGTGTATATCAGACACGTGGATATACTCTATCTCTGTCTTCTACCTCTGCTGATTCTTCTGAGCAGGCTAAGTGAGGTGTAGATCAGACACGTGGATATACTATATCTCTGTCTTCTACCTCTTCTGTTCCTTCTGAGCAGGCTGAGTGAGCCACGTGGATATACTCTATCTCTGTCTTCTACCTCTGCTTTTCCTTCTGAGCAGGCTGAGTGAGACACGTGGATATACTCTATCTGTGTATTATACCTCTGCTGTTTCTTCTGAGCAGGCTGAGTGAGACACGTGGATATACTCTATCTCTGTCTTCTACCTCTGCTGTTCCTTCTGAGCAGGCTGAGTGAGGTGTAGATCAGACACGTGGATATACTCTATCTCTGTCTTCTACCTCTGCTGTTCCTTCTGAGCAAGCTGAGTGAGGTGTAGATCAGACACGTGGATATACTCTATCTATGTCTTCTACCTCTGCTGTTCCTTCTGAGCAGGCTGAGTGAGACACGTGGATATACTCTATCTCTGTCTTCTAACTCTGCTGTTCCTTCTGAGCAGGCTGAGTGAGACACGTGGCTATACTCTATCTCTGTCTTCTACCTCTGCTGTTCCTTCTGAGCAGGCTGAGTGAGACACGTGGATATACTCTATCTCTGTCTTCTACCTCTGCTGTTCCTTCTGAGCAGGCTGAGTGAGGTGTAGATCAGACACGTGGATATACTCTATCTCTGTCTTCTACCTCTGCTGTTCCTTCTGAGCAGGCTGAGTGAGGTGTAGATCAGACACGTGGATATACTCTATCTCTGTCTTCTACCTCTGCTGTTCCTTCTGAGCAGGCTGAGAGAGACACGTGGATATACTATATCTCTGTCTTCTACCTCTGCTGTTCCTTCTGAGCAGGCTGAGTGAGACACGTGCATATACTCTATCTCTGTCTTCTACCTCTACCGTTCCTTCTGAGCAGGCTGAGTGAGGTGTAGATCACACACGTGGATATACTCTATCTCTGTCTTCTACCTCTGCTGTTCCTTTTGAGCAGGCTGAGTGAGACACGTGGATATACTATATCTCTGTCTTCTACCTCTGCTTTTCCTTCTGAGCAGGCTGAGTGAGACACGTGGATATACTCTATCTGTGTATTATACCTCTGCTGTTTCTTCTGAGCAGGCTGAGTGAGACACGTGGATATACTCTATCTCTGTCTTCTACCTCTGCTGTTCCTTCTGAGCAGGCTGAGTGAGGTGTAGATCAGACACGTGGATATACTCTATCTCTGTCTTCTACGTCTGCTGTTCCTTCTGAGCAAGCTGAGTGAGGTGTAGATCAGACACGTGGATATACTCTATCTCTGTCTTCTACCTCTGCTGTTCCTTCTGAGCAGGCTGAGTGAGACACGTGGATATACTCTATCTCTGTCTTCTAACTCTGCTGTTCCTTCTGAGCAGGCTGAGTGAGACACGTGGCTATACTCTATCTCTGTCTTCTATCTCTGCTGTTCCTTCTGAGCAGGCTGAGTGAGACACGTGGATATACTCTATCTCTGTCTTCTACCTCTGCTGTTCCTTCTGAGCAGGCTGAGTGAGGTGTAGATCAGACACGTGGATATACTCTATCTCTGTCTTCTACCTCTGCTGTTCCTTCTGAGCAGGCTGAGTGAGGTGTAGATCAGACACGTGGATATACTCTATCTCTGTCTTCTACCTCTGCTGTTCCTTCTGAGCAGGCTGAGAGAGACACGTGGATATACTATATCTCTGTCTTCTACCTCTGCTGTTCCTTCTGAGCAGGCTGAGTGAGACACGTGGATATACTCTATCTCTGTCTTCTACCTCTGCTGTTCCTTCTGAGCAGGCTGAGTGAGGTGTAGATCAGACACGTGGATATACTATATCTCTGTCTTCTACTTCTGCTGATTCTTCTGAGCAGGCTAAGTGAGGTGTAGATCAGACACGTGGATATACTCTATCTCTGTCTTCTACCTCTTCTGTTCCTTCTGAGCAGGCTGAGTGAGCCACGTGGATATACTATATCTCTGTCTTCTACCTCTGCTTTTCCTTCTGAGCAGGCTGAGTGAGACACGTGGATATACTCTATCTCTGTCTTATACCTCTGCTGTTCCTTCTGAGCAGGCTGAGTGAGACACGTGGGTATACTATATCTCTGTCTTCTACCTCTGCTGTTCCTTCTGAGCAGGCTGAGTGAGACACGTGGATATACTCTATCTCTGTCTTCTACCTCTGTTGTTCCTTCTGAGCAGGCTGAGTGAGGTGTAGATCACACACGTGAATATACTCTATCTCTGTATTCTACCTCTGCTGTTCCTTTTGAGCAGGCTGAGTGAGACACGTGGATATACTATATCTCTGTCTTCTACCTCTGCTGTTCCTTCTGAGCAAGCTGAGTGAGACACGTGGATATACTCTATCTCTGTCTGATACCTCTGCTGTTCCTTCTGAGCAGGCTGAGTGAGGTGTAGATCAGACACGTGGATATACTCTATCTTTGTCTTCTACCTCTGCTGATTCTTCTGAGCAGGCTGGGTGAGGTGTAGATCAGACAGGTGGATATACTCTATCTCTGTCTTCTACCTCTGCTGTTCCTTCTGAGCAGGCTGAGCGAGACACGTGGATATACTCTATCTCTGTCTTCTACCTCTGATGTTCCTTCTGAGCAGGCTGAATGAGGTGTAGATCAGACACGTGGATATACTCTATCTCTGTCTTCTACCTCTGCTGTTCCTTCTGAGCAGGCTGAGTGAGACACGTGGATATACTCTATATCTGTCTTCTACCTCTGCTGTTCCTTCTGAGCAGGCTGAGTGAGGTGTAGATCAGACACGTTGATATACTCTATCTCTGTCTTCTACCTCTGCTGTTCATTCTGAGCAGGCTGAGTGAGGTGTAGATCAGACACGTGGATATACTCTATCTCTGTCTTCTACCTATGCTGATTCTTCTGAGCAGGCTAAGTGAGGTGCAGATCAGACACGTGGATATACTATATCTCTGTCTTCTACCTCTTCTGTTCCTTCTGAGCAGGCTGAGTGAGTCACGTGGATATACTCTATCTCTGTCTTCTACCTCTGCTGTTCCTTCTGAGCAGGCTGAGTGAGGTGTAGATCAGACACGTGGATATACTCTATCTCTGTCTTCTACCTATGCTGATTCTTCTGAGCAGGCTGAGTGAAGTGTAGATCAGACACGTGGATATACTATATCTCTGTCTTCTACCTCTTCTGTTCCTTCTGAGCAGGCTGGGTGAAGTGTAGATCAGACACGTGGATATACTCTATCTCTGTCTTCTACCTCTGCTTTTCCTTCTGAGCAGGCTGAGTGAGACACGTGGATATACTCTATATCTGTCTTATACCTCTGCTGTTCCTTCTGATCAGGCTGAGTGAGACACGTGGATATACTATATATCTGTCTTCTACCTCTGCTGTTCCTTCTGAGCAGGCTGAGTGAGACACGTGGATATACTCTATATCTGTCTTCTACCTCTGCTGTTCCTTCTGAGCAGGCTGAGTGAGGTGTATATCAGACACGTGGATATACTCTATCTCTGTCTTCTACCTCTGCTGTTCCTTCTGAGCAGGCTGATTGAGGTGTAGATCAGACACGTGGATATACTCTATCTCTGTCTTCTACCTCTGCTGATTCTTCTGAGCAGGCTGGGTGAAGTGTAGATCAGACACGTGGATATTCTCTATCTCTGTCTTCTACCTCTGCTGTTCCTTCTGAGCAGGCTGAGTGAGACACGTGGATATACTCTATCTCTGTCTTCTACATCTGCTGTTCCTTCTGAGCAAGCTGAGTGAGGTGTAGATCAGACACGTGGATATACTCTATCTCTGTCTTCTACCTCTGCTGTTCCTTCTGAGCAAGCTGAGTGAGGTGTAGATCAGACACGTGGATATACTCTATCTCTGTCTTCTACCTCTGCTGATTCTTCTGAGCAGGCTGGGTGAAGTGTAGATCAGACACGTGGATATACTTTATCTCTGTCTTCTACCTCTGCTGTTCCATCTGAGCAGGCTGAGTGAGAAACGTGGATATACTCTATCTCTGTCTTCTACTTCTGCTGTTCCTTCTGAGCAGGCTGAGTGAGACACGTGGCTATACTCTACCTCTGTCTTCTACCTCTGCTGTTCCTTCTTAGCAGGCTGAGTGAGGTGTAGATCAGACACGTGGATATACTCTATCTCTGTCTTCTACCTCTGCTGTTCCTTCTGAGCAGGCTGAGTGAGGTGTAGATCAGACACATGGATATACTCTATCTCTGTCTTCTACCTCTGCTGTTCCTTCTGAGCAGGCTGAGTGAGGTGTAGATCAGACACGTGGATATACTCTATCTCTGTCTTCTACCTCTGCTGTTCCTTCTGAGCAGGCTGAGTGATGTGTAGATCAGACACGTGGATATACTCTATCTCTGTCTTCTACCTCTGCTGATTCTTCTGAGCAGGCTAAGTGAGGTGTAGATCAGACACGTGGATATACTATATCTCTGTCTTCTACCTCTTCTGTTCCTTCTGAGCAGGCTGAGTGAGCCACGTGGATATACTCTATCTCTGTCTTCTACCTCTGCTTTTCCTTCTGAGCAGGCTGAGTGAGACACGTGGATATACTCTATCGCTGTCTTATACCCCTGCTGTTCCTTCTGAGCAGGCTGAGTGAGACACGTGGATATACTCTATCTCTGTCTTCTACCTCAGCTGTTCTTTCTGAGCAGGCTGAGTGAGGTGTAGATCAGACACGTGGATATACTCTATCTCTGTCTTCTACCTCTGCTGTTCCTTCTGAGCAGGCTGAGTGAGGTGTAGATCAGACACGTGGATATACTCTATCTTTGTCTTCTACCTCTGCTGATTCTTCTGAGCAGGCTGGATGAGGTGTAGATCAGACAGGTGGATATACTCTATCTATGTCTTCTACCTCTGCTGTTCCTTCTGAGCAGGCTGAGTGAGACACGTCGATATACTCTATCTCTGTCTTCTACCTCTGCTGTTCCTTCTGAGCAGGCTGAGTGAGGTGTAGATCAGACACGTTGATATACTCTATCTCTGTCTTCTACCTCTGCAGTTCCTTCTGAGCAGGCTGAGTGAGGTGTAGATCAGACACGTGGATATACTCTATCTCTGTCTTCTACCTATGCTGATTCTTCTGAGCAGGCTGAGTGAAGTGTAGATCAGACACGTGGATATACTCTATATCTGTCTTCTACCTCTGCTGTTCCTTCTGAGCAGGCTGATTGAGGTGTAGATCAGACACGTGGATATACTCTATCTCTGTCTTCTACCTATGCTGATTCTTCTGAGCAGGCTGAGTGAAGTTTAGATCAGACACGTGGATATACTCTATCTCTGTCTTCTACCTCTGCTGTTCCTTCTGAGCAGGCTGAGTGAGACACGTGGATATACTCTATCTCTGTCTTCTAACTCTGCTGTTCCTTCTGAGCAGGCTGAGTGAGACACGTGGCTATACTCTATCTCTGTCTTCTACCTCTGCTGTTCCTTCTGAGCAGGCTGAGTGAGACACGTGGATATACTCTATCTCTGTCTTCTACCTCGGCTGTTCCTTCTGAGCAGGCTGAGTGAGGTGTAGATCAGACACGTGGATATACTCTATCTCTGTCTTCTACCTCTGCTGTTCCTTCTGAGCAGGCTGAGTGAGGTGTAGATCAGACACGTGGATATACTCTATCTCTGTCTTCTACCTCTGCTGTTCCTTCTGAGCAGGCTGAGAAAGACACGTGGATATACTATATCTCTGTCTTCTACCTCTGCTGTTCCTTCTGAGCAGGCTGAGTGAGACACGTGGATATACACTATCTCTGTCTTCTACCTCTGCCGTTCCTTCTGAGCAGGCTGAGTGAGGTGTAGATCACACACGTGGATATACTCTATCTCTGTCTTCTACCTCTGCTGTTCCTTTTGAGCAGGCTGAGTGAGACACGTGGATATACTATATCTCTGTCTTCTACCTCTGCTGTTCCTTCTGAGCAGGCTGAGTGAGGTGTAGATCAGACACGTGGATATACTCTATCTCTGTCTTCTACCTCTGCTGTTCCTTCTGAGCAGGCTGAGTGATGTGTATATCAGACACGTGGATATACTCTATCTCTGTCTTCTACCTCTGCTGATTCTTCTGAGCAGGCTAAGTGAGGTGTAGATCAGACACGTGGATATACTATATCTCTGTCTTCTACCTCTTCTGTTCCTTCTGAGCAGGCTGAGTGAGCCACGTGGATATACTCTATCTCTGTCTTCTACCTCTGCTTTTCCTTCTGAGCAGGCTGAGTGAGACACGTGGATATACTCTATCTGTGTATTATACCTCTGCTGTTTCTTCTGAGCAGGCTGAGTGAGACACGTGGATATACTCTATCTCTGTCTTCTACCTCTGCTGTTCCTTCTGAGCAGGCTGAGTGAGGTGTAGATCAGACACGTGGATATACTCTATCTCTGTCTTCTACCTCTGCTGTTCCTTCTGAGCAAGCTGAGTGAGGTGTAGATCAGACACGTGGATATACTCTATCTATGTCTTCTACCTCTGCTGTTCCTTCTGAGCAGGCTGAGTGAGACACGTGGATATACTCTATCTCTGTCTTCTAACTCTGCTGTTCCTTCTGAGCAGGCTGAGTGAGACACGTGGCTATACTCTATCTCTGTCTTCTACCTCTGCTGTTCCTTCTGAGCAGGCTGAGTGAGACACGTGGATATACTCTATCTCTGTCTTCTACCTCTGCTGTTCCTTCTGAGCAGGCTGAGTGAGGTGTAGATCAGACACGTGGATATACTCTATCTCTGTCTTCTACCTCTGCTGTTCCTTCTGAGCAGGCTGAGTGAGGTGTAGATCAGACACGTGGATATACTCTATCTCTGTCTTCTACCTCTGCTGTTCCTTCTGAGCAGGCTGAGAGAGACACGTGGATATACTATATCTCTGTCTTCTACCTCTGCTGTTCCTTCTGAGCAGGCTGAGTGAGACACGTGCATATACTCTATCTCTGTCTTCTACCTCTACCGTTCCTTCTGAGCAGGCTGAGTGAGGTGTAGATCACACACGTGGATATACTCTATCTCTGTCTTCTACCTCTGCTGTTCCTTTTGAGCAGGCTGAGTGAGACACGTGGATATACTATATCTCTGTCTTCTACCTCTGCTTTTCCTTCTGAGCAGGCTGAGTGAGACACGTGGATATACTCTATCTGTGTATTATACCTCTGCTGTTTCTTCTGAGCAGGCTGAGTGAGACACGTGGATATACTCTATCTCTGTCTTCTACCTCTGCTGTTCCTTCTGAGCAGGCTGAGTGAGGTGTAGATCAGACACGTGGATATACTCTATCTCTGTCTTCTACGTCTGCTGTTCCTTCTGAGCAAGCTGAGTGAGGTGTAGATCAGACACGTGGATATACTCTATCTCTGTCTTCTACCTCTGCTGTTCCTTCTGAGCAGGCTGAGTGAGACACGTGGATATACTCTATCTCTGTCTTCTAACTCTGCTGTTCCTTCTGAGCAGGCTGAGTGAGACACGTGGCTATACTCTATCTCTGTCTTCTATCTCTGCTGTTCCTTCTGAGCAGGCTGAGTGAGACACGTGGATATACTCTATCTCTGTCTTCTACCTCTGCTGTTCCTTCTGAGCAGGCTGAGTGAGGTGTAGATCAGACACGTGGATATACTCTATCTCTGTCTTCTACCTCTGCTGTTCCTTCTGAGCAGGCTGAGTGAGGTGTAGATCAGACACGTGGATATACTCTATCTCTGTCTTCTACCTCTGCTGTTCCTTCTGAGCAGGCTGAGAGAGACACGTGGATATACTATATCTCTGTCTTCTACCTCTGCTGTTCCTTCTGAGCAGGCTGAGTGAGACACGTGGATATACTCTATCTCTGTCTTCTACCTCTGCTGTTCCTTCTGAGCAGGCTGAGTGAGGTGTAGATCAGACACGTGGATATACTATATCTCTGTCTTCTACTTCTGCTGATTCTTCTGAGCAGGCTAAGTGAGGTGTAGATCAGACACGTGGATATACTCTATCTCTGTCTTCTACCTCTTCTGTTCCTTCTGAGCAGGCTGAGTGAGCCACGTGGATATACTATATCTCTGTCTTCTACCTCTGCTTTTCCTTCTGAGCAGGCTGAGTGAGACACGTGGATATACTCTATCTCTGTCTTATACCTCTGCTGTTCCTTCTGAGCAGGCTGAGTGAGACACGTGGGTATACTATATCTCTGTCTTCTACCTCTGCTGTTCCTTCTGAGCAGGCTGAGTGAGACACGTGGATATACTCTATCTCTGTCTTCTACCTCTGTTGTTCCTTCTGAGCAGGCTGAGTGAGGTGTAGATCACACACGTGAATATACTCTATCTCTGTATTCTACCTCTGCTGTTCCTTTTGAGCAGGCTGAGTGAGACACGTGGATATACTATATCTCTGTCTTCTACCTCTGCTGTTCCTTCTGAGCAAGCTGAGTGAGACACGTGGATATACTCTATCTCTGTCTGATACCTCTGCTGTTCCTTCTGAGCAGGCTGAGTGAGGTGTAGATCAGACACGTGGATATACTCTATCTTTGTCTTCTACCTCTGCTGATTCTTCTGAGCAGGCTGGGTGAGGTGTAGATCAGACAGGTGGATATACTCTATCTCTGTCTTCTACCTCTGCTGTTCCTTCTGAGCAGGCTGAGCGAGACACGTGGATATACTCTATCTCTGTCTTCTACCTCTGCTGTTCCTTCTGAGCAGGCTGAATGAGGTGTAGATCAGACACGTGGATATACTCTATCTCTGTCTTCTACCTCTGCTGTTCCTTCTGAGCAGGCTGAGTGAGACACGTGGATATACTCTATATCTGTCTTCTACCTCTGCTGTTCCTTCTGAGCAGGCTGAGTGAGGTGTAGATCAGACAAGTTGATATACTCTATCTCTGTCTTCTACCTCTGCTGTTCATTCTGAGCAGGCTGAGTGAGGTGTAGATCAGACACGTGGATATACTCTATCTCTGTCTTCTACCTATGCTGATTCTTCTGAGCAGGCTAAGTGAGGTGCAGATCAGACACGTGGATATACTATATCTCTGTCTTCTACCTCTTCTGTTCCTTCTGAGCAGGCTGAGTGAGTCACGTGGATATACTCTATCTCTGTCTTCTACCTCTGCTGTTCCTTCTGAGCAGGCTGAGTGAGGTGTAGATCAGACACGTGGATATACTCTATCTCTGTCTTCTACCTATGCTGATTCTTCTGAGCAGGCTGAGTGAAGTGTAGATCAGACACGTGGATATACTATATCTCTGTCTTCTACCTCTTCTGTTCCTTCTGAGCAGGCTGGGTGA
This sequence comes from Crossaster papposus, assembly GCA_037893245.1. Classification (NCBI taxonomy): domain Eukaryota; kingdom Metazoa; phylum Echinodermata; class Asteroidea; order Velatida; family Solasteridae; genus Crossaster; species Crossaster papposus. Next base: position 574,070 of record JBAIAA010000788.1, on the reverse strand, counting down.
AGTGTAGATCAGACACGTGGATATACTCTATCTCTGTCTTCTACCTCTGCTTTTCCTTCTGAGCAGGCTGAGTGAGACACGTGGATATACTCTATATCTGTCTTATACCTCTGCTGTTCCTTCTGATCAGGCTGAGTGAGACACGTGGATATACTATATATCTGTCTTCTACCTCTGCTGTTCCTTCTGAGCAGGCTGAGTGAGACACGTGGATATACTCTATATCTGTCTTCTACCTCTGCTGTTCCTTCTGAGCAGGCTGAGTGAGGTGTAGATCAGACACGTGGATATACTCTATCTCTGTCTTCTACCTCTGCTGTTCCTTCTGAGCAGGCTGATTGAGGTGTAGATCAGACACGTGGATATACTCTATCTCTGTCTTCTACCTCTGCTGATTCTTCTGAGCAGGCTGGGTGAAGTGTAGATCAGACACGTGGATATTCTCTATCTCTGTCTTCTACCTCTGCTGTTCCTTCTGAGCAGGCTGAGTGAGACACGTGGATATACTCTATCTCTGTCTTCTACATCTGCTGTTCCTTCTGAGCAGGCTGAGTGAGGTGTAGATCAGACACGTGGATATACTCTATCTCTGTCTTCTACCTCTGCTGTTCCTTCTGAGCAAGCTGAGTGAGGTGTAGATCAGACACGTGGATATACTCTATCTCTGTCTTCTACCTCTGCTGATTCTTCTGAGCAGGCTGGGTGAAGTGTAGATCAGACACGTGGATATACTTTATCTCTGTCTTCTACCTCTGCTGTTCCTTCTGAGCAGGCTGAGTGAGAAACGTGGATATACTCTATCTCTGTCTTCTACTTCTGCTGTTCCTTCTGAGCAGGCTGAGTGAGACACGTGGCTATACTCTACCTCTGTCTTCTACCTCTGCTGTTCCTTCTTAGCAGGCTGAGTGAGGTGTAGATCAGACACGTGGATATACTCTATCTCTGTCTTCTACCTCTGCTGTTCCTTCTGAGCAGGCTGAGTGAGGTGTAGATCAGACACATGGATATACTCTATCTCTGTCTTCTACCTCTGCTGTTCCTTCTGAGCAGGCTGAGTGAGGTGTAGATCAGACACGTGGATATACTCTATCTCTGTCTTCTACCTCTGCTGTTCCTTCTGAGCAGGCTGAGTGATGTGTAGATCAGACACGTGGATATACTCTATCTCTGTCTTCTACCTCTGCTGATTCTTCTGAGCAGGCTAAGTGAGGTGTAGATCAGACACGTGGATATACTATATCTCTGTCTTCTACCTCTTCTGTTCCTTCTGAGCAGGCTGAGTGAGCCACGTGGATATACTCTATCTCTGTCTTCTACCTCTGCTTTTCCTTCTGAGCAGGCTGAGTGAGACACGTGGATATACTCTATCGCTGTCTTATACCCCTGCTGTTCCTTCTGAGCAGGCTGAGTGAGACACGTGGATATACTCTATCTCTGTCTTCTACCTCAGCTGTTCTTTCTGAGCAGGCTGAGTGAGGTGTAGATCAGACACGTGGATATACTCTATCTCTGTCTTCTACCTCTGCTGTTCCTTCTGAGCAGGCTGAGTGAGGTGTAGATCAGACACGTGGATATACTCTATCTTTGTCTTCTACCTCTGCTGATTCTTCTGAGCAGGCTGGATGAGGTGTAGATCAGACAGGTGGATATACTCTATCTATGTCTTCTACCTCTGCTGTTCCTTCTGAGCAGGCTGAGTGAGACACGTCGATATACTCTATCTCTGTCTTCTACCTCTGCTGTTCCTTCTGAGCAGGCTGAGTGAGGTGTAGATCAGACACGTTGATATACTCTATCTCTGTCTTCTACCTCTGCAGTTCCTTCTGAGCAGGCTGAGTGAGGTGTAGATCAGACACGTGGATATACTCTATCTCTGTCTTCTACCTATGCTGATTCTTCTGAGCAGGCTGAGTGAAGTGTAGATCAGACACGTGGATATACTCTATATCTGTCTTCTACCTCTGCTGTTCCTTCTGAGCAGGCTGATTGAGGTGTAGATCAGACACGTGGATATACTCTATCTCTGTCTTCTACCTCTGCTGATTCTTCTGAGCAGGCTGGGTGAAGTGTAGATCAGACACGTGGATATTCTCTATCTCTGTCTTCTACCTCTGCTGTTCCTTCTGAGCAGGCTGAGTGAGACACGTGGATATACTCTATCTCTGTCTTCTACATCTGCTGTTCCTTCTGAGCAGGCTGAGTGAGGTGTAGATCAGACACGTGGATATACTCTATCTCTGTCTTCTACCTCTGCTGTTCCTTCTGAGCAAGCTGAGTGAGGTGTAGATCAGACACGTGGATATACTCTATCTCTGTCTTCTACCTCTGCTGATTCTTCTGAGCAGGCTGGGTGAAGTGTAGATCAGACACGTGGATATACTCTATCTCTGTCTTCTACCTCTGCTGTTCCTTCTGAGCAGGCTGAGTGAGACACGTGGATATACTCTATCTCTGTCTTCTACTTCTGCTGTTCCTTCTGAGCAGGCTGAGTGAGACACGTGGCTATACTCTACCTCTGTCTTCTACCTCTGCTGTTCCTTCTTAGCAGGCTGAGTGAGGTGTAGATCAGACACGTGGATATACTCTATCTCTGTCTTCTACCTCTGCTGTTCCTTCTGAGCAGGCTGAGTGAGACACGTGGATATACTCTATCTCTGTCTTCTACCTCTGCTGTTCCTTCTGAGCAGGCTGAGTGAGGTGTAGATCAGACACATGGATATACTCTATCTCTGTCTTCTACCTCTGCTGTTCCTTCTGAGCAGGCTGAGTGAGACACGTGGATATACTCTATCTCTGTCTTCTACCTCTGCTGTTCCTTCTGAGCAGGCTGAGTGATGTGTAGATCAGACACGTGGATATACTCTATCTCTGTCTTCTACCTCTGCTGATTCTTCTGAGCAGGCTAAGTGAGGTGTAGATCAGACACGTGGATATACTATATCTCTGTCTTCTACCTCTTCTGTTCCTTCTGAGCAGGCTGAGTGAGCCACGTGGATATACTCTATCTCTGTCTTCTACCTCTGCTTTTCCTTCTGAGCAGGCTGAGTGAGACACGTGGATATACTCTATCGCTGTCTTATACCCCTGCTGTTCCTTCTGAGCAGGCTGAGTGAGACACGTGGATATACTCTATCTCTGTCTTCTACCTCAGCTGTTCTTTCTGAGCAGGCTGAGTGAGGTGTAGATCAGACACGTGGATATACTCTATCTCTGTCTTCTACCTCTGCTGTTCCTTCTGAGCAGGCTGAGTGAGGTGTAGATCAGACACGTGGATATACTCTATCTTTGTCTTCTACCTCTGCTGATTCTTCTGAGCAGGCTGGATGAGGTGTAGATCAGACAGGTGGATATACTCTATCTATGTCTTCTACCTCTGCTGTTCCTTCTGAGCAGGCTGAGTGAGACACGTCGATATACTCTATCTCTGTCTTCTACCTCTGCTGTTCCTTCTGAGCAGGCTGAGTGAGGTGTAGATCAGACACGTTGATATACTCTATCTCTGTCTTCTACCTCTGCAGTTCCTTCTGAGCAGGCTGAGTGAGGTGTAGATCAGACACGTGGATATACTCTATCTCTGTCTTCTACCTATGCTGATTCTTCTGAGCAGGCTGAGTGAAGTGTAGATCAGACACGTGGATATACTCTATCTCTGTCTTCTACCTCTGCTGTTCCTTCTGAGCAGGCTGAGTGAGACACGTGGATATACTCTATCTCTGTCTTCTAACTCTGCTGTTCCTTCTGAGCAGGCTGAGTGAGACACGTGGATATACTCTATCTCTGTCTTCTACCTCTGCTGTTCCTTCTGAGCAGGCTGAGTGAGACACGTGGATATACTCTATCTCTGTCTTCTACCTCTGCTGTTCCTTCTGAGCAGGCTGAGTGAGGTGTAGATCAGACACGTGGATATACTCTATCTCTGACTTCTACCTCTGCTGTTCCTTCTGAGCAGGCTGAGTGAGGTGTAGATCAGACACGTGGATATACTCTATCTCTGTCTTCTACCTCTGCTGTTCCTTCTGAGCAGGCTGAGAGAGACACGTGGATATACAATATCTCTGTCTTCTACCTCTGCTGTTCCTTCTGAGCAGGCTGAGTGAGGTGTAGATCAGACACGTTGATATACTCTATCTCTGTCTTCTACCTCTGCAGTTCCTTCTGAGCAGGCTGAGTGAGGTGTAGATCAGACACGTGGATATACTCTATCTCTGTCTTCTACCTATGCTGATTCTTCTGAGCAGGCTGAGTGAAGTGTAGATCAGACACGTGGATATACTCTATATCTGTCTTCTACCTCTGCTGTTCCTTCTGAGCAGGCTGAGTGAGGTGTAGATCAGACACGTGGATATACTCTATCTCTGTCTTCTACCTCTGCTGTTCCTTCTGAGCAGGCTGATTGAGGTGTAGATCAGACACGTGGATATACTCTATCTCTGTCTTCTACCTCTGCTGATTCTTCTGAGCAGGCTGGGTGAAGTGTAGATCAGACACGTGGATATTCTCTATCTCTGTCTTCTACCTCTGCTGTTCCTTCTGAGCAGGCTGAGTGAGACACGTGGATATACTCTATCTCTGTCTTCTACATCTGCTGTTCCTTCTGAGCAGGCTGAGTGAGGTGTAGATCAGACACGTGGATATACTCTATCTCTGTCTTCTACCTCTGCTGTTCCTTCTGAGCAAGCTGAGTGAGGTGTAGATCAGACACGTGGATATACTCTATCTCTGTCTTCTACCTCTGCTGATTCTTCTGAGCAGGCTGGGTGAAGTGTAGATCAGACACGTGGATATACTCTATCTCTGTCTTCTACCTCTGCTGTTCCTTCTGAGCAGGCTGAGTGATGTGTAGATCAGACACGTGGATATACTCTATCTCTGTCTTCTACCTCTGCTGATTCTTCTGAGCAGGCTAAGTGAGGTGTAGATCAGACACGTGGATATACTATATCTCTGTCTTCTACCTCTTCTGTTCCTTCTGAGCAGGCTGAGTGAGCCACGTGGATATACTCTATCTCTGTCTTCTACCTCTGCTTTTCCTTCTGAGCAGGCTGAGTGAGACACGTGGATATACTCTATCGCTGTCTTATACCCCTGCTGTTCCTTCTGAGCAGGCTGAGTGAGACACGTGGATATACTCTATCTCTGTCTTCTACCTCAGCTGTTCTTTCTGAGCAGGCTGAGTGAGGTGTAGATCAGACACGTGGATATACTCTATCTCTGTCTTCTACCTCTGCTGTTCCTTCTGAGCAGGCTGAGTGAGGTGTAGATCAGACACGTGGATATACTCTATCTTTGTCTTCTACCTCTGCTGATTCTTCTGAGCAGGCTGGATGAGGTGTAGATCAGACAGGTGGATATACTCTATCTATGTCTTCTACCTCTGCTGTTCCTTCTGAGCAGGCTGAGTGAGACACGTCGATATACTCTATCTCTGTCTTCTACCTCTGCTGTTCCTTCTGAGCAGGCTGAGTGAGGTGTAGATCAGACACGTTGATATACTCTATCTCTGTCTTCTACCTCTGCAGTTCCTTCTGAGCAGGCTGAGTGAGGTGTAGATCAGACACGTGGATATACTCTATCTCTGTCTTCTACCTATGCTGATTCTTCTGAGCAGGCTGAGTGAAGTGTAGATCAGACACGTGGATATACTCTATATCTGTCTTCTACCTCTGCTGTTCCTTCTGAGCAGGCTGAGTGAGGTGTAGATCAGACACGTGGATATACTCTATCTCTGTCTTCTACCTCTGCTGTTCCTCCTGAGCAGGCTGATTGAGGTGTAGATCAGACACGTGGATATACTCTATCTCTGTCTTCTACCTCTGCTGATTCTTCTGAGCAGGCTGGGTGAAGTGTAGATCAGACACGTGGATATTCTCTATCTCTGTCTTCTACCTCTGCTGTTCCTTCTGAGCAGGCTGAGTGAGACACGTGGATATACTCTATCTCTGTCTTCTACATCTGCTGTTCCTTCTGAGCAGGCTGAGTGAGGTGTAGATCAGACACGTGGATATACTCTATCTCTGTCTTCTACCTTTGCTGTTCCTTCTGAGCAAGCTGAGTGAGGTGTAGATCAGACACGTGGATATACTCTATCTCTGTCTTCTACCTCTGCTGATTCTTCTGAGCAGGCTGGGTGAAGTGTAGATCAGACACGTGGATATACTCTATCTCTGTCTTCTACCTCTGCTGTTCCTTCTGAGCAGGCTGAGTGAGACACGTGGATATACTCTATCTCTGTCTTCTACTTCTGCTGTTCCTTCTGAGCAGGCTGAGTGAGACACGTGGCTATACTCTACCTCTGTCTTCTACCTCTGCTGTTCCTTCTTAGCAGGCTGAGTGAGGTGTAGATCAGACACGTGGATATACTCTATCTCTGTCTTCTACCTCTGCTGTTCCTTCTGAGCAGGCTGAGTGAGACACGTGGATATACTCTATCTCTGTCTTCTACCTCTGCTGTTCCTTCTGAGCAGGCTGAGTGAGGTGTAGATCAGACACATGGATATACTCTATCTCTGTCTTCTACCTCTGCTGTTCCTTCTGAGCAGGCTGAGTGAGGTGTAGATCAGACACGTGGATATACTATATCTCTGTCTTCTACCTCTGCTGTTCCTTCTGAGCAGGCTGAGTGATGTGTAGATCAGACACGTGGATATACTCTATCTCTGTCTTCTACCTCTGCTGATTCTTCTGAGCAGGCTAAGTGAGGTGTAGATCAGACACGTGGATATACTATATCTCTGTCTTCTACCTCTTCTGTTCCTTCTGAGCAGGCTGAGTGAGCCACGTGGATATACTCTATCTCTGTCTTCTACCTCTGCTTTTCCTTCTGAGCAGGCTGAGTGAGACACGTGGATATACTCTATCGCTGTCTTATACCCCTGCTGTTCCTTCTGAGCAGGCTGAGTGAGACACGTGGATATACTCTATCTCTGTCTTCTACCTCAGCTGTTCTTTCTGAGCAGGCTGAGTGAGGTGTAGATCAGACACGTGGATATACTCTATCTCTGTCTTCTACCTCTGCTGTTCCTTCTGAGCAGGCTGAGTGAGGTGTAGATCAGACACGTGGATATACTCTATCTTTGTCTTCTACCTCTGCTGATTCTTCTGAGCAGGCTGGATGAGGTGTAGATCAGACAGGTGGATATACTCTATCTATGTCTTCTACCTCTGCTGTTCCTTCTGAGCAGGCTGAGTGAGACACGTCGATATACTCTATCTCTGTCTTCTACCTCTGCTGTTCCTTCTGAGCAGGCTGAGTGAGGTGTAGATCAGACACGTTGATATACTCTATCTCTGTCTTCTACCTCTGCAGTTCCTTCTGAGCAGGCTGAGTGAGGTGTAGATCAGACACGTGGATATACTCTATCTCTGTCTTCTACCTATGCTGATTCTTCTGAGCAGGCTGAGTGAAGTGTAGATCAGACACGTGGATATACTCTATCTCTGTCTTCTACCTCTGCTGTTCCTTCTGAGCAGGCTGAGTGAGACACGTGGATATACTCTATCTCTGTCTTCTAACTCTGCTGTTCCTTCTGAGCAGGCTGAGTGAGACACGTGGATATACTCTATCTCTGTCTTCTACCTCTGCTGTTCCTTCTGAGCAGGCTGAGTGAGACACGTGGATATACTCTATCTCTGTCTTCTACCTCTGCTGTTCCTTCTGAGCAGGCTGAGTGAGGTGTAGATCAGACACGTCGATATACTCTATCTCTGACTTCTACCTCTGCTGTTCCTTCTGAGCAGGCTGAGTGAGGTGTAGATCAGACACGTGGATATACTCTATCTCTGTCTTCTACCTCTGCTGTTCCTTCTGAGCAGGCTGAGAGAGACACGTGGATATACAATATCTCTGTCTTCTACCTCTGCTGTTCCTTCTGAGCAGGCTGAGTGAGGTGTAGATCAGACACGTTGATATACTCTATCTCTGTCTTCTACCTCTGCAGTTCCTTCTGAGCAGGCTGAGTGAGGTGTAGATCAGACACGTGGATATACTCTATCTCTGTCTTCTACCTATGCTGATTCTTCTGAGCAGGCTGAGTGAAGTGTAGATCAGACACGTGGATATACTCTATATCTGTCTTCTACCTCTGCTGTTCCTTCTGAGCAGGCTGAGTGAGGTGTAGATCAGACACGTGGATATACTCTATCTCTGTCTTCTACCTCTGCTGTTCTTTCTGAGCAGGCTGATTGAGGTGTAGATCAGACACGTGGATATACTCTATCTCTGTCTTCTACCTCTGCTGATTCTTCTGAGCAGGCTGGGTGAAGTGTAGATCAGACACGTGGATATTCTCTATCTCTGTCTTCTACCTCTGCTGTTCCTTCTGAGCAGGCTGAGTGAGACACGTGGATATACTCTATCTCTGTCTTCTACATCTGCTGTTCCTTCTGAGCAGGCTGAGTGAGGTGTAGATCAGACACGTGGATATACTCTATCTCTGTCTTCTACCTCTGCTGTTCCTTCTGAGCAAGCTGAGTGAGGTGTAGATCAGACACGTGGATATACTCTATCTCTGTCTTCTACCTCTGCTGATTCTTCTGAGCAGGCTGGGTGAAGTGTAGATCAGACACGTGGATATACTCTATCTCTGTCTTCTACCTCTGCTGTTCCTTCTGAGCAGGCTGAGTGAGACACGTGGATATACTCTATCTCTGTCTTCTACTTCTGCTGTTCCTTCTGAGCAGGCTGAGTGAGACACGTGGCTATACTCTACCTCTGTCTTCTACCTCTGCTGTTCCTTCTTAGCAGGCTGAGTGAGGTGTAGATCAGACACGTGGATATACTCTATCTCTGTCTTCTACCTCTGCTGTTCCTTCTGAGCAGGCTGAGTGAGACACGTGGATATACTCTATCTCTGTCTTCTACCTCTGCTGTTCCTTCTGAGCAGGCTGAGTGAGGTGTAGATCAGACACATGGATATACTCTATCTCTGTCTTCTACCTCTGCTGTTCCTTCTGAGCAGGCTGAGTGATGTGTAGATCAGACACGTGGATATACTCTATCTCTGTCTTCTACCTCTGCTGATTCTTCTGAGCAGGCTAAGTGAGGTGTAGATCAGACACGTGGATATACTATATCTCTGTCTTCTACCTCTTCTGTTCCTTCTGAGCAGGCTGAGTGAGCCACGTGGATATACTCTATCTCTGTCTTCTACCTCTGCTTTTCCTTCTGAGCAGGCTGAGTGAGACACGTGGATATACTCTATCGCTGTCTTATACCCCTGCTGTTCCTTCTGAGCAGGCTGAGTGAGACACGTGGATATACTCTATCTCTGTCTTCTACCTCAGCTGTTCTTTCTGAGCAGGCTGAGTGAGGTGTAGATCAGACACGTGGATATACTCTATCTCTGTCTTCTACCTCTGCTGTTCCTTCTGAGCAGGCTGAGTGAGGTGTAGATCAGACACGTGGATATACTCTATCTTTGTCTTCTACCTCTGCTGATTCTTCTGAGCAGGCTGGATGAGGTGTAGATCAGACAGGTGGATATACTCTATCTATGTCTTCTACCTCTGCTGTTCCTTCTGAGCAGGCTGAGTGAGACACGTCGATATACTCTATCTCTGTCTTCTACCTCTGCTGTTCCTTCTGAGCAGGCTGAGTGAGGTGTAGATCAGACACGTTGATATACTCTATCTCTGTCTTCTACCTCTGCAGTTCCTTCTGAGCAGGCTGAGTGAGGTGTAGATCAGACACGTGGATATACTCTATCTCTGTCTTCTACCTATGCTGATTCTTCTGAGCAGGCTGAGTGAAGTGTAGATCAGACACGTGGATATACTCTATCTCTGTCTTCTACCTCTGCTGCTCCTTCTGAGCAGGCTGAGTGAGACACGTGGATATACTCTATCTCTGTCTTCTAACTCTGCTGTTCCTTCTGAGCAGGCTGAGTGAGACACGTGGATATACTCTATCTCTGTCTTCTACCTCTGCTGTTCCTTCTGAGCAGGCTGAGTGAGACACGTGGATATACTCTATCTCTGTCTTCTACCTCTGCTGTTCCTTCTGAGCAGGCTGAGTGAGGTGTAGATCAGACACGTGGATATACTCTATCTCTGTCTTCTACCTCTGCTGTTCCTTCTGAGCAGGCTGAGTGAGGTGTAGATCAGACACGTGGATATACTCTATCTCTGTCTTCTACCTCTGCTGTTCCTTCTGAGCAGGCTGAGAGAGACACGTGGATATACAATATCTCTGTCTTCTACCTCTGCTGTTCCTTCTGAGCAGGCTGAGTGAGACACGTGGATATACTCTATATCTGTCTTCTACCTCTGCCGTTCCTTCTGAGCAGGCTGAGTGAGGTGTAGATCACACACGTGGATATACTCTATCTCTGTCTTCTACCTCTGCTGATTCTTCTGAGCAGGCTAAGTGAGGTGTAGATCAGACACGTGGATATACTATATCTCTGTCTTCTACCTCTTCTGTTCCTTCTGAGCAGGCTGAGTGAGCAACGTGGATATACTCTATCTCTGTCTTCTACCTCTGCTTTTCCTTCTGAGCAGGCTGAGTGAGACACGTGGATATACTCTATATCTGTCTTATACCTCTGCTGTTCCTTCTGAGCAGGCTGAGTGAGACACGTGGATATACTCTATCTCTGTCTTCTACCTCTGCTGTTCTTTCTGAGCAGGCTGAGTGAGGTGTAGATCAGACACGTGGATATACTCTATCTCTGTCTTCTACCTCTGCTGTTCCTTCTGAGCAGGCTGAGTGAGGTGTAGATCAGACACGTGGATATACTCTATCTTTGTCTTCTACCTCTGCTGATTCTTCTGAGCAGGCTGGGTGAGGTGTAGATCAGACAGGTGGATATACTCTATCTCTGTCTTCTACCTCTGCTGTTCCTTCTGAGCAGGCTGAGTGAGACACGTCGATATACTCTATCTCTGTCTTCTACCTCTGCTGTTCCTTCTGAGCAGGCTGAGTGAGGTGTAGATCAGACACGTTGATATACTCTATCTCTGTCTTCTACCTCTGCTGTTCCTTCTGAGCAGGCTGAGTGAGGTGTAGATCAGACACGTGGATATATTCTATCTCTGTCTTCTACCTATGCTGATTCTTCTGAGCAGGCTGAGTGAAGTGTAGATCAGACACGTGGATATACTCTATCTCTGTCTTCTACCTCTGCTGTTCCTTCTGAGCAGGCTGAGTGAGACACGTGGATATACTCTATCTCTGTCTTCTAACTCTGCTGATCCTTCTGAGCAGGCTGAGTGAGACACGTGGATATACTCTATCTCTGTCTTCTACCTCTGCTGTTCCTTCAGAGCAGGCTGAGTGAGGTGTAGATCAGACACGTGGATATACTCTATCTCTGTCTTCTACCTCTGCTGTTCCTTCTGAGCAGGCTGAGTGAGGTGTAGATCAGACACGTGGATATACTCTATCTCTGTCTTCTACCTCTGCTGTTCCTTCTGAGCAGGCTGAGAGAGACACGTGGATATACTATATCTCTGTCTTCTACCTCTGCTGTTCCTTCTGAGCAGGCTGAGTGAGACACGTGGATATACTCTATCTCTGTCTTCTACCTCTGCCGTTCCTTCTGAGCAGGCTGAGTGAGGTGTAGATCACACACGTGGATATACTCTATCTCTGTCTTCTACCTCTGCTGTTCCTTTTGAGCAGGCTGAGTGAGACACGTGGATATACTATATCTCTGTCTTCTACCTCTTCTGTTCCTTCTGAGCAGGCTGAGTGAGGTGTAGATCAGACACGTGGATATACTCTATCTCTGTCTTCTACCTCTGCTGTTCCTTCTGAGCAGGCTGAGTGAGGTGTAGATCAGACACGTGGATATACTCAATCTTTGTCTTCTACCTCTGCTGATTCTTCTGAGCAGGCTGGATGAGGTGTAGATCAGACAGGTGGATATACTCTATCTATGTCTTCTACCTCTGCTGTTCCTTCTGAGCAGGCTGAGTGAGACACGTCGATATACTCTATCTCTGTCTTTTACCTCTGCTGTTCCTTCTGAGCAGGCTGAGTGAGGTGTAGATCAGACACGTTGATATACTCTATCTCTGTCTTCTACCTCTGCAGTTCCTTCTGAGCAGGCTGAGTGAGGTGTAGATCAGACACGTGGATATACTCTATCTCTGTCTTCTACCTATGCTGATTCTTCTGAGCAGGCTGAGTGAAGTGTAGATCAGACACGTGGATATACTCTATCTCTGTCTTCTACCTCTGCTGTTCCTTCTGAGCAGGCTGAGTGAGACACGTGGATATACTCTATCTCTGTCTTCTAACTCTGCTGTTCCTTATGAGCAGGCTGAGTGAGACACGTGGATATACTCTATCTCAGTCTTCTACCTCTGCTGTTCCTTCTGAGCAGGCTGAGTGAGACACGTGGATATACTCTATCTCTGTCTTCTACCTCTGCTGTTCCTTCTGAGCAGGCTGAGTGAGGTGTAGATCAGACACGTGGATATACTCTATCTCTGTCTTCTACCTCTGCTGTTCCTTCTGAGCAGGCTGAGTGAGGTGTAGATCAGACACGTGGATATACTCTATCTCTGTCTTCTACCTCTGCTGTTCCTTCTGAGCAGGCTGAGAGAGACACGTGGATATACAATATCTCTGTCTTCTACCTCTGCTGTTCCTTCTGAGCAGGCTGAGTGAGACACGTGGATATACTCTATCTCTGTCTTCTACCTCTGCCGTTCCTTCTGAGCAGGCTGAGTGAGGTGTAGATCACACAAGTGGATATACTCTATCTCTGTCTTCTACCTCTGCTGATTCTTCTGAGCAGGCTAAGTGAGGTGTAGATCAGACACGTGGATATACTATATCTCTGTCTTCTACCTCTTCTGTTCCTTCTGAGCAGGCTGAGTGAGCCACGTGGATATACTCTATCTCTGTCTTCTACCTCTGCTTTTTCTTCTGAGCAGGCTGAGTGAGATACGTGGATATACTCTATCTCTGTCTTATACCTCTGCTGTTCCTTCTGAGCAGGCTGAGTGAGACACGTGGATATACTCTATCTCTGTCTTCTACCTCTGCTGTTCTTTCTGAGCAGGCTGAGTGAGGTGTAGATCAGACACGTGGATATACTCTATCTCTGTCTTCTACCTCTGCTGTTCCTTCTGAGCAGGCTGAGTGAGGTGTAGATCAGACACGTGGATATACTCTATCTTTGTCTTCTACCTCTGCTGATTCTTCTGAGCAGGCTGGGTGAGGTGTAGATCAGACAGGTGGATATACTCTATCTCTGTCTTCTACCTCTGCTGTTCCTTCTGAGCAGGCTGAGTGAGACACGTCGATATACTCTATCTCTGTCTTCTACCTCTGCTGTTCCTTCTGAGCAGGCTGAGTGAGGTGTAGATCATACACGTTGAAATACTCTATCTCTGTCTTCTACCTCTGCTGTTCCTTCTGAGCAGGCTGAGTGAGGTGTAGATCAGACACGTGGATATACTATATCTCTGTCTTCTACCTATGCTGATTCTTCTGAGCAGGCTGAGTGAAGTGTAGATCAGACACGTGGATATACTCTATCTCTGTCTTCTACCTCTGCTGTTCCTTCTGAGCAGGCTGAGTGAGACACGTGGATATACTCTATCTCTGTCTTCTAACTCTGCTGTTCCTTCTCAGCAGGCTGAGTGAGACACGTGGATATACTCTATCTCTGTCTTCTACCTCTGCTGTTCCTTCTGAGCAGGCTGAGTGAGGTGTAGATCAGACACGTGGATATACTCTATCTCTGTCTTCTACCTCTGCTGTTCCTTCTGAGCAGGCTGAGTGAGGTGTAGATCAGACACGTGGATATACTCTATCTTTGTCTTCTACCTCTGCTGTTCCTTCTGAGCAGGCTGAGAGAGACACGTGGATATACTATATCTCTGTCTTCTACCTCTGCTGTTCCTTCTGAGCAGGCTGAGTGAGACACGTGGATATACTCTATCTCTGTCTTCTACCTCTGCCGTTCCTTCTGAGCAGGCTGAGTGAGGTGTAGATCACACACGTGGATATACTCTATCTCTGTCTTCTACCTCTGCTGATTCTTCTGAGCAGGCTAAGTGAGGTGTAGATCAGACACGTGGATATACTATATCTCTGTCTTCTACCTTTTCTGTTCCTTCTGAGCAGGCTGAGTGAGCAACGTGGATATACTCTATCTCTGTCTTCTACCTCTGCTTTTCCTTCTGAGCAGGCTGAGTGAGACACGTGGATATACTCTATCTCTGTCTTATACTTCTGCTGTTCCTTCTGAGCAGGCTGAGTGAGACACGTGGATATACTCTATCTCTGTCTTCTACCTCTGCCGTTCCTTCTGAGCAGGCTGAGTGAGGTGTAGATCACACACGTGGATATACTCTATCTCTGTCTTCTACCTCTGCTGATTCTTCTGAGCAGGCTGGGTGAGGTGTAGATCAGACAGGTGGATATACTCTATCTCTGTCTTCTACCTCTGCTGTTCCTTCTGAGCAGGCTGAGTGAGACACGTCGATATACTCTATCTCTGTCTTCTACCTCTGCTGTTCCTTCTAAGCAGGCTGAGTGAGGTGTAGATCAGACACGTTGATATACTCTATCTCTGTCTTCTACCTCTGCTGTTCCTTCTGAGCAGGCTGAGTGAGGTGTAGACCAGACACGTGGATATACTCTATCTCTGTCTTCTACCTATGCTGATTCTTCTGAGCAGGCTGAGTGAAGTGTAGATCAGACACGTGGATATACTCTATCTCTGTCTTCTACCTCTGCTGTTCATTCTGAGCAGGCTGAGTGAGACACGTGGATATACTCTATCTCTGTCTTCTAACTCTGCTGTTCCTTCTGAGCAGGCTGAGTGAGACACGTGGATATACTCTATCTCTGTCTTCTACCTCTGCTGTTCCTTCTGAGCAGGCTGAGTGAGGTGTAGATCAGACACGTGGATATACTCTATCTCTGTCTTCTACCTCTGCTGTTCCTTCTGAGCAGGCTGAGTGAGGTGTAGATCAGACACGTGGATATACTCTATCTCTGTCTTCTACCTCTGCTGTTCCTTCTGAGCAGGCTGAGAGAGACACGTGGATATACTATATCTCTGTCTTCTACCTCTGCTGTTCCTTCTGAGCAGGCTGAGTGAGACACGTGGATATACACTATATCTGTCTTCTACCTCTGCCGTTCCTTCTGAGCAGGCTGAGTGAGGTGTAGATCACACACGTGGATATACTCTATCTCTGTCTTCTACCTCTGCTGTTCCTTTTGAGCAGGCTGAGTGAGACACGTGGATATACTATATCTCTGTCTTCTACCTCTTCTGTTCCTTCTGAGCAGGCTGAGTGAGGTGTAGATCAGACACGTGGATATACTCTATCTCTGTCTTCTACCTCTGCTGTTCCTTCTGAGCAGGCTGAGTGAGGTGTAGATCAGACACGTGGATATACTCTATCTTTGTCTTCTACCTCTGCTGATTCTTCTGAGCAGGCTGGATGAGGTGTAGATCAGACAGGTGGATATACTCTATCTATGTCTTCTACCTCTGCTGTTCCTTCTGAGCAGGCTGAGTGAGACACGTCGATATACTCTATCTCTGTCTTGTACCTCTGCTGTTCCTTCTGAGCAGGCTGAGTGAGGTGTAGATCAGACACGTTGATATACTCTATCTCTGTCTTCTACCTCTGCAGTTCCTTCTGAGCAGGCCGAGTGAGGTGTAGATCAGACACGTGGATATACTCTATCTCTGTCTTCTACCTATGCTGATTCTTCTGAGCAGGCTGAGTGAAGTGTAGATCAGACACGTGGATATACTCTTTCTCTGTCTTCTACCTCTGCTGTTCCTTCTGAGCAGGCTGAGTGAGACACGTGGATATACTCTATCTCTGTCTTCTAACTCTGCTGTTCCTTATGAGCAGGCTGAGTGAGACACGTGGATATACTCTATCTCTGTCTTCTACCTCTGCTGTTCCTTCTGAGCAGGCTGAGTGAGACACGTGGATATACTCTATCTCTGTCTTCTACCTCTGCTGTTCCTTCTGAGCAGGCTGAGTGAGGTGTAGATCAGACACGTGGATATACTCTATCTCTGTCTTCTACCTCTGCTGTTCCTTCTGAGCAGGCTGAGAGAGACACGTGGATATACAATATCTCTGTCTTCTACCTCTGCTGTTCCTTCTGAGCAGGCTGAGTGAGACACGTGGATATACTCTATCTCTGTCTTCTACCTCTGCCGTTCCTTCTGAGCAGGCTGAGTGAGGTGTAGATCACACACGTGGATATACTCTATCTCTGTCTTCTACCTCTGCTGATTCTTCTGAGCAGGCTAAGTGAGGTGTAGATCAGACACGTGGATATACTATATCTCTGTCTTCTACCTCTTCTGTTCCTTCTGAGCAGGCTGAGTGAGCCACGTGGATATACTCTATCTCTGTCTTCTACCTCTGCTGTTCCTTCTGAGCAGGCTGAGTGAGACACGTGGATATACTCTATCTCTGTATTCTACCTCTGCTGTTCTTTCTGAGCAGGCTGAGTGAGGTGTAGATCAGACACGTGGATATACTCTATCTCTGTCTTCTACCTCTGCTGTTCCTTCTGAGCAGGCTGAGTGAGGTGTAGATCAGACACGTGGATATACTCTATCTTTGTCTTCTACCTCTGCTGATTCTTCTGAGCAGGCTGGGTGAGGTGTAGATCAGACAGGTGGATATACTCTATCTCTGTCTTCTACCTCTGCTGTTCCTTCTGAGCAGGCTGAGTGAGACACGTCGATATACTCTATCTCTGTCTTCTACCTCTGCTGTTCCTTCTGAGCAGGCTGAGTGAGGTGTAGATCATACACGTTGATATACTCTATCTCTGTCTTCTACCTCTGCTGTTCCTTCTGAGCAGGCTGATTGAGGTGTAGATCAGACACGTGGATATACTATATCTCTGTCTTCTACCTATGCTGATTCTTCTGAGCAGGCTGAGTGAAGTGTAGATCAGACACGTGGATATACTCTATCTCTGTCTTCTACCTCTGCTGTTCCTTCTGAGCAGGCTGAGTGAGACACGTGGATATACTCTATCTCTGTCTTCTAACTCTGCTGTTCCTTCTGAGCAGGCTGAGTGAGACACGTGGATATACTCTATCTCTGTCTTCTACCTCTGCTGTTCCTTCTGAGCAGGCTGAGTGAGGTGTAGATCAGACACGTGGATATACTCTATCTCTGTCTTCTACCTCTGCTGTTCCTTCTGAGCAGGCTGAGTGAGGTGTAGATCAGACACGTGGATATACTCTATCTTTGTCTTCTACCTCTGCTGTTCCTTCTGAGCAGGCTGAGAGAGACACGTGGATATACTATATCTCTGTCTTCTACCTCTGCTGTTCCTTCTGAGCAGGCTGAGTGAGACACGTGGATATACTCTATCTCTGTCTTCTACCTCTGCCGTTCCTTCTGAGCAGGCTGAGTGAGGTGTAGATCACACACGTGGATATACTCTATCTCTGTGTTCTACCTCTGCTGATTCTTCTGAGCAGGCTAAGTGAGGTGTAGATCGGACACGTGGATATACTATATCTCTGTCTTCTACCTTTTCTGTTCCTTCTGAGCAGGCTGAGTGAGCAACGTGGATATACTCTATCTCTGTCTTCTACCTCTGCTTTTCCTTCTGAGCAGGCTGAGTGAGACACGTGGATATACTCTATCTCTGTCTTATACTTCTGCTGTTCCTTCTGAGCAGGCTGAGTGAGACACGTGGATATACTCTATCTCTGTATTCTACCTCTGCTGTTCTTTCTGAGCAGGCTGAGTGAGGTGTAGATCAGACACGTGGATATACTCTATCTCTGTCTTCTACCTCTGCTGTTCCTTCTGAGCAGGCTGAGTGAGGTGTAGATCAGACACGTGGATATACTCTATCTTTGTCTTCTACCTCTGCTGATTCTTCTGAGCAGGCTGGGTGAGGTGTAGATCAGACAGGTGGATATACTCTATCTCTGTCTTCTACCTCTGCTGTTCCTTCTGAGCAGGCTGAGTGAGACACGTCGATATACTCTATCTCTGTCTTCTACCTCTGCTGTTCCTTCTGAGCAGGCTGAGTGAGGTGTAGATCATACACGTTGATATACTCTATCTCTGTCTTCTACCTCTGCTGTTCCTTCTGAGCAGGCTGAGTGAGGTGTAGATCAGACACGTGGATATACTATATCTCTGTCTTCTACCTATGCTGATTCTTCTGAGCAGGCTGAGTGAAGTGTAGATCAGACACGTGGATATACTCTATCTCTGTCTTCTACCTCTGCTGTTCCTTCTGAGCAGGCTGAGTGAGACACGTGGATATACTCTATCTCTGTCTTCTAACTCTGCTGTTCCTTCTGAGCAGGCTGAGTGAGACACGTGGATATACTCTATCTCTGTCTTCTACCTCTGCTGTTCCTTCTGAGCAGGCTGAGTGAGGTGTAGATCAGACACGTGGATATACTCTATCTCTGTCTTCTACCTCTGCTGTTCCTTCTGAGCAGGCTGAGTGAGGTGTAGATCAGACACGTGGATATACTCTATCTTTGTCTTCTACCTCTGCTGTTCCTTCTGAGCAGGCTGAGAGAGACACGTGGATATACTATATCTCTGTCTTCTACCTCTGCTGTTCCTTCTGAGCAGGCTGAGTGAGACACGTGGATATACTCTATCTCTGTCTTCTACCTCTGCCGTTCCTTCTGAGCAGGCTGAGTGAGGTGTAGATCACACATGTGGATATACTCTATCTCTGTCTTCTACCTCTGCTGATTCTTCTGAGCAGGCTAAGTGAGGTGTAGATCAGACACGTGGATATACTATATCTCTGTCTTCTACCTTTTCTGTTCCTTCTGAGCAGGCTGAGTGAGCAACGTGGATATACTCTATCTCTGTCTTCTACCTCTGCTTTTCCTACTGAGCAGGCTGACTGAGACACGTGGATATACTCTATCTCTGTCTTATACTTCTGCTGTTCCTTCTGAGCAGGCTGAGTGAGACACGTGGATATACTCTATCTCTGTCTTCTACCTCTGCTGTTCTTTCTGAGCAGGCTGAGTGAGGTGTAGATCAGACACGTGGATATACTCTATCTCTGTCTTCTACCTCTGCTGTTCCTTCTGAGCAGGCTGAGTGAGGTGTAGATCAGACACGTGGATATACTCTATCTTTGTCTTCTACCTCTGCTGATTCTTCTGAGCAGGCTGGGTGAGGTGTAGATCAGACAGGTGGATATACTCTATCTCTGTCTTCTACCTCTGCTGTTCCTTCTGAGCAGGCTGAGTGAGACACGTCGATATACTCTATCTTTGTCTTCTACCTCTGCTGTTCCTTCTGAGCAGGCTGAGTGAGGTGTAGATCAGACACGTTGATATACTCTATCTCTGTCTTCTACCTCTGCTGTTCCTTCTGAGCAGGCTGAGTGAGGTGTAGACCAGACACGTGGATATACTCTATCTCTGTCTTCTACCTATGCTGATTCTTCTGAGCAGGCTGAGTGAAGTGTAGATCAGACACGTGGATATACTCTATCTCTGTCTTCTACCTCTGCTGTTCCTTCTGAGCAGGCTGAGTGAGACACGTGGATATACTCTATCTCTGTCTTCTAACTCTGCTGTTCCTTCTGAGCAGGCTGAGTGAGACACGTGGATATACTCTATCTCTGTCTTCTACCTCTGCTGTTCCTTCTGAGCAGGCTGAGTGAGGTGTAGATCAGACACGTGGATATACTCTATCTCTGTCTTCTACCTCTGCTGTTCCTTCTGAGCAGGCTGAGTGAGGTGTAGATCAGACACGTGGATATACTCTATCTCTGTCTTCTACCTCTGCTGTTCCTTCTGAGCAGGCTGAGAGAGTCACGTGGATATACTATATCTCTGTCTTCTACCTCTGCTGTTCCTTCTGAGCAGGCTGAGTGAGACACGTGGATATACACTATATCTGTCTTCTACCTCTGCCGTTCCTTCTGAGCAGGCTGAGTGAGGTGTAGATCACACACGTGGATATACTCTATCTCTGTCTTCTACCTCTGCTGTTCCTTTTGAGCAGGCTGAGTGAGACACGTGGATATACTATATCTCTGTCTTCTACCTCTTCTGTTCCTTCTGAGCAGGCTGAGTGAGGTGTAGATCAGACACGTGGATATACTCTATCTCTGTCTTCTACCTCTGCTGTTCCTTCTGAGCAGGCTGAGTGAGGTGTAGATCAGACACGTGGATATACTTTATCTTTGTCTTCTACCTCTGCTGATTCTTCTGAGCAGGCTGGATGAGGTGTAGATCAGACAGGTGGATATACTCTATCTATGTCTTCTACCTCTGCTGTTCCTTCTGAGCAGGCTGAGTGAGACACGTCGATATACTCTATCTCTGTCTTTTACCTCTGCTGTTCCTTCTGAGCAGGCTGAGTGAGGTGTAGATCAGACACGTTGATATACTCTATCTCTGTCTTCTACCTCTGCAGTTCCTTCTGAGCAGGCCGAGTGAGGTGTAGATCAGACACGTGGATATACTCTATCTCTGTCTTCTACCTATGCTGATTCTTCTGAGCAGGCTGAGTGAAGTGTAGATCAGACACGTGGATATACTCTATCTCTGTCTTCTACCTCTGCTGTTCCTTCTGAGCAGGCTGAGTGAGACACGTGGATATACTCTATCTCTGTCTTCTAACTCTGCTGTTCCTTATGAGCAGGCTGAGTGAGACACGTGGATATACTCTATCTCTGTCTTCTACCTCTGCTGTTCCTTCTGAGCAGGCTGAGTGAGACACGTGGATATACTCTATCTCTGTCTTCTACCTCTGCTGTTCCTTCTGAGCAGGCTGAGTGAGGTGTAGATCAGACACGTGGATATACTCTATCTCTGTCTTCTACCTCTGCTGTTCCTTCTGAGCAGGCTGAGTGAGGTGTAGATCAGACACGTGGATATACTCTATCTCTGTCTTCTACCTCTGCTGTTCCTTCTGAGCAGGCTGAGAGAGACACGTGGATATACAATATCTCTGTCTTCTACCTCTGCTGTTCCTTCTGAGCAGGCTGAGTGAGACACGTGGATATACTCTATCTCTGTCTTCTACCTCTGCCGTTCCTTCTGAGCAGGCTGAGTGAGGTGTAGACCACACACGTGGATATACTCTATCTCTGTCTTCTACCTCTGCTGATTCTTCTGAGCAGGCTAAGTGAGGTGTAGATCAGACACGTGGATATACTATATCTCTGTCTTCTACCTCTTCTGTTCCTGCTGAGCAGGCTGAGTGAGCCACGTGGATATACTCTATCTCTGTCTTCTACCTCTGCTTTTCCTTCTGAGCAGGCTGAGTGAGACACGTGGATATACTCTATCTCTGTCTTATACCTCTGCTGTTCCTTCTGAGCAGGCTGAGTGAGACACGTGGATATACTCTATCTCTGTCTTCTACCTCTGCTGTTCTTTCTGAGCAGGCTGAGTGAGGTGTAGATCAGACACGTGGATATACTCTATCTCTGTCTTCTACCTCTGCTGTTCCTTCTGAGCAGGCTGAGTGAGGTGTAGATCAGACACGTGGATATACTCTATCTTTGTCTTCTACCTCTGCTGATTCTTCTGAGCAGGCTGGGTGAGGTGTAGATCAGACAGGTGGATATACTATATCTCTGTCTTCTACCTCTGCTGTTCCTTCTGAGCAGGCTGAGTGAGACACGTCGATATACTCTATCTCTGTCTTCTACCTCTGCTGTTCCTTCTGAGCAGGCTGAGTGAGACACGTCGATCATACACGTTGATATACTCTATCTCTGTCTTCTACCTCTGCTGTTCCTTCTGAGCAGGCTGAGTGAGGTGTAGATCAGACACGTGGATATACTATATCTCTGTCTTCTACCTATGCTGATTCTTCTGAGCAGGCTGAGTGAAGTGTAGATCAGACACGTGGATATACTCTATCTCTGTCTTCTACCTCTGCTGTTCCTTCTGAGCAGGATGAGTGAGACACGTGGGTATACTCTATCTCTGTCTTCTAACTCTGCTGTTCCTTCTGAGCAGGCTGAGTGAGACACGTGGATATACTCTATCTCTGTCTTCTACCTCTGCTGTTCCTTCTGAGCAGGCTGAGTGAGGTGTAGATCAGACACGTGGATATACTCTATCTCTGTCTTCTACCTCTGCTGTTCCCTCTGAGCAGGCTGAGTGAGGTGTAGATCAGACACGTGGATATACTCTATCTTTGTCTTCTACCTCTGCTGTTCCTTCTGAGCAGGCTGAAAGAGACACGTGGATATACTATATCTCTGTCTTCTACCTCTGCTGTTCCTTCTGAGCAGGCTGAGTGAGACACGTGGATATACTCTATCTCTGTCTTCTACCTCTGCCGTTCCTTCTGAGCAGGCTGAGTGAGGTGTAGATCACACACGTGGATATACTCTATCTCTGTCTTCTACCTCTGCTGTTCCTTTTGAGCAGGCTGAGTGAGACACGTGGATATACTATATCTCTGTCTTCTACCTCTTCTGTTCCTTCTGAGCAGGCTGAGTGAGGTGTAGATCAGACACGTGGATATACTCTATCTCTGTCTTCTACCTCTGCTGTTCCTTCTGAGCAGGCTGAGTGATGTGTAGATCAGACACGTGGATATACTCTTTCTCTGTCTTCTACCTCTGCTGATTCTTCTGAGCAGGCTAAGTGAGGTGCAGATCAGACACGTGGATATACTCTATCTCTGTCTTCTACCTCTGCTGTTTCTTATGAGCAGGCTGAGTGAGGTGTAGATCAGACACGTGGATATACTCTATCTCTGTCTTCTACCTCTGCTGTTCCTTCTGAGCAGGCTGAGTGAGGTGTAGATCAGACACGTGGATATACTCTATCTCTGTCTTCTACCTCTGCTGTTCCTTCTGAGCAGGCTGAGTGAGGTGTAGATCAGACACGTGGATATACTCTATCTCTGTCTTCTACCTCTGCTGTTCCTTCTGAGCAGGCTGAGAGAGACACGTGGATATACTATTTCTCTGTCTTTTACCTCTGCTGTTCCTTCTGAGCAGGCTGAGTGAGACACGTGGATATACTCTATCTCTGTCTTCTACCTCTGCCGTTCCTTCTGAGCAGGCTGAGTGAGGTGTAGATCACACACGTGGATATACTCTATCTCTGTCTTCTACCTCTGCTGATTCTTCTGAGCAGGCTAAGTGAGGTGTAGATCAGACACGTGGATATACTATATCTCTGTCTTCTACCTCTTCTGTTCCTTCTGAGCAGGCTGAGTGAGCCACGTGGATATACTCTATCTCTGTCTTCTACCTCTGCTTTTCCTTCTGAGCAGGCTGAGTGAGACACGTGGATATACTCTATCTCTGTCTTATACCTCTGCTGTTCCTTCTGAGCAGGCTGAGTGATGTGTAGATCAGACACGTGGATATACTCTATCTCTGTCTTCTACCTCTGCTGATTCTTCTGAGCAGGCTAAGTGAGGTGTAGATCAGACACGTGGATATACTATATCTCTGTCTTCTACCTCTTCTGTTCCTTCTGAGCAGGCTGAGTGAGCCACGTGGATATACTCTATCTCTGTCTTCTACCTCTGCTTTTCCTTCTGAGCAGGCTGAGTGAGACACGTGGATATACTCTATCTCTGTCTTATACCTCTGCTGTTCCTTCTGAGCAGGCTGAGTGAGACACGTGGATATACTCTATCTCTGTCTTCTACCTCTGCTGTTCCTTCTGAGCAGGCTGAGTGAGGTGTAGATCAGACACGTGGATATACTCTATCTCTGTCTTCTACCTCTGCTGTTCCTTCTGAGCAAGCTGAGTGAGGTGTAGATCAGACACGTGGATATACTCTATCTCTGTCTTCTACCTCTGCTGATTCTTCTGAGCAGGCTGGGTGAAGTGTAGATCAGACACGTGGATATACTCTATCTCTGTCTTCTACCTCTGCTGTTCCTTCTGAGCAGGCTGAGTGAGACACGTGGATATACTCTATCTCTGTCTTCTACATCTGCTCTTCCTTCTGAGCAGGCTGTGTGAGACACGTGGCTATACTCTACCTCTGTCTTCTACCTCTGCTGTTCCTTCTGAGCAGGCTGAGTGAGGTGTAGATCAGACACGTGGATATACTATATCTCTGTCTTCTACCTATGCTGATTCTTCTGAGCAGGCTGAGTGAAGTGTAGATCAGACACGTGGATATACTCTATCTCTGTCTTCTACCTCTGCTGTTCCTTCTGAGCAGGCTGAGTGAGACACGTGGATATACTCTATCTCTGTCTTCTACCTCTGCTGTTCCTTCTGAGCAGGCTGAGTGAGGTGTAGATCAGACACGTGGATATACTCTATCTCTGTCTTCTACCTCTGCTGTTCCTTCTGAGCAGGCTGAGTGAGGTGTAGATCAGACACGTGGATATACTCTATCTTTGTCTTCTACCTCTGCTGTTCCTTCTGAGCAGGCTGAGAGAGACACGTGGATATACTATATCTCTGTCTTCTACCTCTGCTGTTCCTTCTGAGCAGGCTGAGTGAGGTGTAGATCAGACACGTTGATATACTCTATCTCTGTCTTCTACCTCTGCTGTTCCTTCTGAGCAGGCTGAGTGAGGTGTAGATCAGACACGTGGATATACTCTATCTCTGTCTTCTACCTATGCTGATTCTTCTGAGCAGGCTGAGTGAGGTGTAGATCACACACGTGGATATACTCTATCTCTGTCTTCTACCTCTGCTGTTCCTTTTGAGCAGGCTGAGTGAGACACGTGGATATACTATATCTCTGTCTTCTACCTCTTCTGTTCCTTCTGAGCAGGCTGAGTGAGGTGTAGATCAGACACGTGGATATACTCTATCTCTGTCTTCTACCTCTGCTGTTCCTTCTGAGCAGGCTGAGTGATGTGTAGATCAGACACGTGGATATACTCTATCTCTGTCTTCTACCTCTGCTGTTTCTTATGAGCAGGCTGAGTGAGGTGTAGATCAGACACGTGGATATACTCTATCTCTGTCTTCTACCTCTGCTGTTCCTTCTGAGCAGGCTGAGTGAGGTGTAGATCAGACACGTGGATATACTCTATCTCTGTCTTCTACCTCTGCTGTTCCTTCTGAGCAGGCTGAGTGAGGTGTAGATCAGACACGTGGATATACTCTATCTCTGTCTTCTACCTCTGCTGTTCCTTCTGAGCAGGCTGAGAGAGACACCTGGATATACTATATCTCTGTCTTCTACCTCTGCTGTTCCTTCTGAGCAGGCTGAGTGAGACACGTGGATATACTCTATCTCTGTCTTCTACCTCTGCCGTTCCTTCTGAGCAGGCTGAGTGAGGTGTAGATCACACACGTGGATATACTCTATCTCTGTCTTCTACCTCTGCTGATTCTTCTGAGCAGGCTAAGTGAGGTGTAGATCAGACACGTGGATATACTATATCTCTGTCTTCTACCTCTTCTGTTCCTTCTGAGCAGGCTGAGTGAGCCACGTGGATATACTCTATCTCTGTCTTCTACCTCTGCTTTTCCTTCTGAGCAGGCTGAGTGAGACACGTGGATATACTCTATCTCTGTCTTATACCTCTGCTGTTCCTTCTGAGCCGGCTGAGTGATGTGTAGATCAGACACGTGGATATACTCTATCTCTGTCTTCTACCTCTGCTGATTCTTCTGAGCAGGCTAAGTGAGGTGTAGATCAGACACGTGGATATACTATATCTCTGTCTTCTACCTCTTCTGTTCCTTCTGAGCAGGCTGAGTGAGCCACGTGGATATACTCTATCTCTGTCTTCTACCTCTGCTTTTCCTTCTGAGCAGGCTGAGTGAGACACGTGGATATACTCTATCTCTGTCTTATACCTCTGCTGTTCCTTCTGAGCAGGCTGAGTGAGACACGTGGATATACTCTATCTCTGTCTTCTACCTCTGCTGTTCCTTCTGAGCAGGCTGAGTGAGGTGTAGATCAGACACGTGGATATACTCTATCTCTGTCTTCTACCTCTGCTGTTCCTTCTGAGCAAGCTGAGTGAGGTGTAGATCAGACACGTGGATATACTCTATCTCTGTCTTCTACCTCTGCTGATTCTTCTGAGCAGGCTGGGTGAAGTGTAGATCAGACACGTGGATATACTCTATCTCTGTCTTCTACCTCTGCTGTTCCTTCTGAGCAGGCTGAGTGAGACACGTGGATATACTCTATCTCTGTCTTCTACATCTGCTCTTCCTTCTGAGCAGGCTGTGTGAGACACGTGGCTATACTCTACATCTGTCTTCTACCTCTGCTGTTCCTTCTGAGCAGGCTGAGTGAGGTGTAGATCAGACACGTGGATATACTATATCTCTGTCTTCTACCTATGCTGATTCTTCTGAGCAGGCTGAGTGAAGTGTAGATCAGACACGTGGATATACTCTATCTCTGTCTTCTACCTCTGCTGTTCCTTCTGAGCAGGCTGAGTGAGACACGTGGATATACTCTATCTCTGTCTTCTACCTCTGCTGTTCCTTCTGAGCAGGCTGAGTGAGGTGTAGATCAGACACGTGGATATACTCTATCTCTGTCTTCTACCTCTGCTGTTCCTTCTGAGCAGGCTGAGTGAGGTGTAGATCAGACACGTGGATATACTCTATCTTTGTCTTCTACCTCTGCTGTTCCTTCTGAGCAGGCTGAGAGAGACACGTGGATATACTATATCTCTGTCTTCTACCTCTGCTGTTCCTTCTGAGCAGGCTGAGTGAGACACGTGGATATACTCTATCTCTGTCTTCTACCTCTGCCGTTCCTTCTGAGCAGGCTGAGTGAGGTGTAGATCACACACGTGGATATACTCTATCTCTGTCTTCTACCTCTGCTGATTCTTCTGAGCAGGCTAAGTGAGGTGTAGATCAGACACGTGGATATACTATATCTCTGTCTTCTACCTCTTCTGTTCCTTCTGAGCAGGCTGAGTGAGCAACGTGGATATACTCTATCTCTGTCTTCTACCTCTGCTTTTCCTTCTGAGCAGGCTGAGTGAGACACGTGGATATACTCTATCTCTGTCTTATACCTCTGCTGTTCCTTCTGAGCAGGCTGAGTGAGACACGTGGATATACTCTATCTCTGTCTTCTACCTCTGCTGTTCTTTCTGAGCAGGCTGAGTGAGGTGTAGATCAGACACGTGGATATACTCTATCTCTGTCTTCTACCTCTGCTGTTCCTTCTGAGCAGGCTGAGTGAGGTGTAGATCAGACACGTGGATATACTCTATCTTTGTCTTCTACCTCTGCTGATTCTTCTGAGCAGGCTGGGTGAGGTGTAGATCAGACAGGTGGATATACTCTATCTCTGTCTTCTACCTCTGCTGTTCCTTCTGAGCAGGCTGAGTGAGACACGTCGATATACTCTATCTCTGTCTTCTACCTCTGCTGTTCCTTCTGAGCAGGCTGAGTGAGGTGTAGATCAGACACGTTGATATACTCTATCTCTGTCTTCTACCTCTGCTGTTCCTTCTGAGCAGGCTGAGTGAGGTGTAGATCAGACACGTGGATATACTCTATCTCTGTCTTCTACCTATGCTGATTCTTCTGAGCAGGCTGAGTGAAGTGTAGATCAGACACGTGGATATACTCTATCTCTGTCTTCTACCTCTGCTGTTCCTTCTGAGCAGGCTGAGTGAGACACGTGGATATACTCTATCTCTGTCTTCTAACTCTGCTGTTCCTTCTGAGCAGGCTGAGTGAGACACGTGGATATACTCTATCTCTGTCTTCTACCTCTGCTGTTCCTTCTGAGCAGGCTGAGTGAGGTGTAGATCAGACACGTGGATATACTCTATCTCTGTCTTCTACCTCTGCTGTTCCTTCTGAGCAGGCTGAGAGAGACACGTGGATATACTATATCTCTGTCTTCTACCTCTGCTGTTCCTTCTGAGCAGGCTGAGTGAGACACGTGGATATACACTATCTCTGTCTTCTACCTCTGCCGTTCCTTCTGAGCAGGCTGAGTGAGGTGTAGATCACACACGTGGATATACTCTATCTCTGTCTTCTACCTCTGCTGTTCCTTTTGAGCAGGCTGAGTGAGACACGTGGATATACTATATCTCTGTCTTCTACCTCTTCTGTTCCTTCTGAGCAGGCTGAGTGAGGTGTAGATCAGACACGTGGATATACTCTATCTCTGTCTTCTACCTCTGCTGTTCCTTCTGAGCAGGCTGAGTGAGGTGTAGATCAGACACGTGGATATACTCTATCTTTGTCTTCTACCTCTGCTGATTCTTCTGAGCAGGCTGGATGAGGTGTAGATCAGACAGGTGGATATACTCTATCTATGTCTTCTACCTCTGCTGTTCCTTCTGAGCAGGCTGAGTGAGACACGTCGATATACTCTATCTCTGTCTTTTACCTCTGCTGTTCCTTCTGAGCAGGCTGAGTGAGGTGTAGATCAGACACGTTGATATACTCTATCTCTGTCTTCTACCTCTGCAGTTCCTTCTGAGCAGGCTGAGTGAGGTGTAGATCAGACACGTGGATATACTCTATCTCTGTCTTCTACCTATGCTGATTCTTCTGAGCAGGCTGAGTGAAGTGTAGATCAGACACGTGGATATACTCTATCTCTGTCTTCTACCTCTGCTGTTCCTTCTGAGCAGGCTGAGTGAGACACGTGGATATACTCTATCTCTGTCTTCTAACTCTGCTGTTCCTTATGAGCAGGCTGAGTGAGACACGTGGATATACTCTATCTCTGTCTTCTACCTCTGCTGTTCCTTCTGAGCAGGCTGAGTGAGACACGTGGATATACTCTATCTCTGTCTTCTACCTCTGCTGTTCTTTCTGAGCAGGCTGAGTGAGGTGTAGATCAGACACGTGGATATACTCTATCTCTGTCTTCTACCTCTGCTGTTCCTTCTGAGCAGGCTGAGTGAGGTGTAGATCAGACACGTGGATATACTCTATCTTTGTCTTCTACCTCTGCTGATTCTTCTGAGCAGGCTGGGTGAGGTGTATATCAGACAGGTGGATATACTCTATCTCTGTCTTCTACCTCTGCTGTTCCTTCTGAGCAGGCTGAGTGAGACACGTGGATATACTCTATCTCTGTCTTCTAACTCTGCTGTTCCTTCTGAGCAGGCTGAGTGAGACACGTGGATATACTCTATCTCTGTCTTCTACCTCTGCTGTTCCTTCTGAGCAGGCTGAGTGAGGTGTAGATCAGACACGTGGATATACTCTATCTCTGTCTTCTACCTCTGCTGTTCCTTCTGAGCAGGCTGAGTGAGGTGTAGATCAGACACGTGGATATACTCTATCTTTGTCTTCTACCTCTGCTGTTCCTTCTGAGCAGGCTGAGAGAGACACGTGGATATACTATATCTCTGTCTTCTACCTCTGCTGTTCCTTCTGAGCAGGCTGAGTGAGACACGTGGATATACTCTATCTCTGTCTTCTACCTCTGCCGTTCCTTCTGAGCAGGCTGAGTGAGGTGTAGATCACACACGTGGATATACTCTATCTCTGTCTTCTACCTCTGCTGATTCTTCTGAGCAGGCTAAGTGAGGTGTAGATCAGACACGTGGATATACTATATCTCTGTCTTCTACCTCTTCTGTTCCTTCTGAGCAGGCTGAGTGAGCAACGTGGATATACTCTATCTCTGTCTTCTACCTCTGCTTTTCCTTCTGAGCAGGCTGAGTGAGACACGTGGATATACTCTATCTCTGTCTTATACCTCTGCTGTTCCTTCTGAGCAGGCTGAGTGAGACACGTGGATATACTCTATCTCTGTCTTCTACCTCTGCTGTTCTTTCTGAGCAGGCTGAGTGAGGTGTAGATCAGACACGTGGATATACTCTATCTCTGTCTTCTACCTCTGCTGTTCCTTCTGAGCAGGCTGAGTGAGGTGTAGATCAGACACGTGGATATACTCTATCTTTGTCTTCTACCTTTGCTGATTCTTCTGAGCAGGCTGGGTGAGGTGTAGATCAGACAGGTGGATATACTCTATCTCTGTCTTCTACCTCTGCTGTTCCTTCTGAGCAGGCTGAGTGAGACACGTCGATATACTCTATCTCTGTCTTCTACCTCTGCTGTTCCTTCTGAGCAGGCTGAGTGAGGTGTAGATCAGACACGTTGATATACTCTATCTCTGTCTTCTACCTCTGCTGTTCCTTCTGAGCAGGCTGAGTGAGGTGTAGATCAGACACGTGGATATACTCTATCTCTGTCTTCTACCTATGCTGATTCTTCTGAGCAGGCTGAGTGAAGTGTAGATCAGACACGTGGATATACTCTATCTCTGTCTTCTACCTCTGCTGTTCCTTCTGAGCAGGCTGAGTGAGACACGTGGATATACTCTATCTCTGTCTTCTAACTCTGCTGTTCCTTCTGAGCAGGCTGAGTGAGACACGTGGATATACTCTATCTCTGTCTTCTACCTCTGCTGTTCCTTCTGAGCAGGCTGAGTGAGGTGTAGATCAGACACGTGGATATACTCTATCTCTGTCTTCTACCTCTGCTGTTCCTTCTGAGCAGGCTGAGTGAGGTGTAGATCAGACACGTGGATATACTCTATCTCTGTCTTCTACCTCTGCTGTTCCTTCTGAGCAGGCTGAGAGAGACACGTGGATATACTATATCTCTGTCTTCTACCTCTGCTGTTCCTTCTGAGCAGGCTGAGTGAGACACGTGGATATACACTATCTCTGTCTTCTACCTGTGCCGTTCCTTCTGAGCAGGCTGAGTGAGGTGTAGATCACACACGTGGATATACTCTATCTCTGTCTTCTACCTCTGCTGTTCCTTTTGAGCAGGCTGAGTGAGACACGTGGATATACTATATCTCTGTCTTCTACCTCTTCTGTTCCTTCTGAGCAGGCTGAGTGAGGTGTAGATCAGACACGTGGATATACTCTATCTCTGTCTTCTACCTCTGCTGTTCCTTCTGAGCAGGCTGAGTGAGGTGTAGATCAGACACGTGGATATACTCTATCTTTGTCTTCTACCTCTGCTGATTCTTCTGAGCAAGCTAGATGAGGTGTAGATCAGACAGGTGGATATACTCTATCTATGTCTTCTACCTCTGCTGTTCCTTCTGAGCAGGCTGAGTGAGACACGTCGATATACTCTATCTCTGTCTTTTACCTCTGCTGTTCCTTCTGAGCAGGCTGAGTGAGGTGTAGATCAGACACGTTGATATACTCTATCTCTGTCTTCTACCTCTGCAGTTCCTTCTGAGCAGGCTAAGTGAGGTGTAGATCAGACACGTGGATATACTCTATCTCTGTCTTCTACCTATGCTGATTCTTCTGAGCAGGCTGAGTGAAGTGTAGATCAGACACGTGGATATACTCTATCTCTGTCTTCTACCTCTGCTGTTCCTTCTGAGCAGGCTGAGTGAGACACGTGGATATACTCTATCTCTGTCTTCTAACTCTGCTGTTCCTTATGAGCAGGCTGAGTGAGACACGTGGATATACTCTATCTCTGTCTTCTACCTCTGCTGTTCCTTCTGAGCAGGCTGAGTGAGACACGTGGATATACTCTATCTCTGTCTTCTACCTCTGCTGTTCCTTTTGAGCAGGCTGAGTGAGGTGTAGATCAGACACGTGGATATACTCTATCTCTGTCTTCTACCTCTGCTGTTCCTTCTGAGCAGGCTGAGTGAGGTGTAGATCAGACACGTGGATATACTCTATCTCTGTCTTCTACCTCTGCTGTTCCTTCTGAGCAGGCTGAGAGAGACACGTGGATATACAATATCTCTGTCTTCTACCTCTGCTGTTCCTTCTGAGCAGGCTGAGTGAGACACGTGGATATACTCTATCTCTGTCTTCTACCTCTGCCGTTCCTTCTGAGCAGGCTGAGTGAGGTGTAGATCACACACGTGGATATACTCTATCTCTGTCTTCTACCTCTGCTGATTCTTCTGAGCAGGCTAAGTGAGGTGTAGATCAGACACGTGGATATACTATATCTCTGTCTTCTACCTCTTCTGTTCCTTCTGAGCAGGCTGAGTGAGCCACGTGGATATACTCTATCTCTGTCTTCTACCTCTGCTTTTCCTTCTGAGCAGGCTGAGTGAGACACGTGGATATACTCTATCTCTGTCTTATACCTCTGCTGTTCCTTCTGAGCAGGCTGAGTGAGACACGTGGATATACTCTATCTCTGTCTTCTACCTCTGCTGTTCTTTCTGAGCAGGCTGAGTGAGGTGTAGATCAGACACGTGGATATACTCTATCTCTGTCTTCTACCTCTGCTGTTCCTTCTGAGCAGGCTGAGTGAGGTGTAGATCAGACACGTGGATATACTCTATCTTTGTCTTCTACCTCTGCTGATTCTTCTGAGCAGGCTGGGTGAGGTGTAGATCAGACAGGTGGATATACTCTATCTCTGTCTTCTACCTCTGCTGTTCCTTCTGAGCAGGCTGAGTGAGACACGTCGATATACTCTATCTCTGTCTTCTACCTCTGCTGTTCCTTCTGAGCAGGCTGAGTGAGGTGTAGATCATACACGTTGATATACTCTATCTCTGTCTTCTACCTCTGCTGTTCCTTCTGAGCAGGCTGAGTGAGGTGTAGATCAGACACGTGGATATACTATATCTCTGTCTTATACCTATGCTGATTCTTCTGAGCAGGCTGAGTGAAGTGTAGATCAGACACGTGGGTATACTCTATCTCTGTCTTCTACCTCTGCTGTTCCTTCTGAGCAGGCTGAGTGAGACACGTGGATATACTCTATCTCTGTCTTCTAACTCTGCTGTTCCTTCTGAGCAGGCTGAGTGAGACACGTGGATATACTCTATCTCTGTCTTCTACCTCTGCTGTTCCTTCTGAGCAGGCTGAGTGAGGTGTAGATCAGACACGTGGATATACTCTATCTCTGTCTTCTACCTCTGCTGTTCCTTCTGAGCAGGCTGAGTGAGGTGTAGATCAGACACGTGGATATACTCTATCTTTGTCTTCTACCTCTGCTGTTCCTTCTGAGCAGGCTGAGAGAGACACGTGGATATACTATATCTCTGTCTTCTACCTCTGCTGTTCCTTCTGAGCAGGCTGAGTGAGACACGTGGATATACTCTATCTCTGTCTTCTACCTCTGCCGTTCCTTCTGAGCAGGCTGAGTGAGGTGTAGATCACACACGTGGATATACTCTATCTCTGTCTTCTACCTCTGCTGTTCCTTTTGAGCAGGCTGAGTGAGACACGTGGATATACTATATCTCTGTCTTCTACCTCTTCTGTTCCTTCTGAGCAGGCTGAGTGAGGTGTAGATCAGACACGTGGATATACCCTATCTCTGTCTTCTACCTCTGCTGATTCTGCTGAGCAGGCTAAGTGAGGTGCAGATCAGACACGTGGATATACTATATCTCTGTCTTCTACCTCTTCTGTTCCTTCTGAGCAGGCTGAGTGAGTCACGTGGATATACTCTATCTCTGTCTTCTAACTCTGCTGTTCCTTCTGAGCAGGCTGAGTGAGACACGTGGATATACTCTATCTCTGTCTTCTACCTCTGCTGTTCCTTCTGAGCAGGCTGAGTGAGGTGTAGATTAGACACGTGGATATACTCTATCTCTGTCTTCTACCTCTGCTGTTCCTTCTGAGCAGGCTGAGTGAGGTGTAGATCAGACACGTGGATATACTCTATCTTTGTCTTCTACCTCTGCTGTTCCTTCTGAGCAGGCTGAGAGAGACACGTGGATATACTATATCTCTGTCTTCTACCTCTGCTGTTCCTTCTGAGCAGGCTGAGTGAGACACGTGGATATACTCTATCTCTGTCTTCTACCTCTGCCGTTCCTTCTGAGAAGGCTGAGTGAGGTGTAGATCACACACGTGGATATACTCTATCTCTGTCTTCTACCTCTGCTGTTCCTTTTGAGCAGGCTGAGTGAGACACGTGGATATACTATATCTCTGTCTTCTACCTCTTCTGTTCCTTCTGAGCAGGCTGAGTGAGGTGTAGATCAGACACGTGGATATACTCTATCTCTGTCTTCTACCTCTGCTGTTCCATCTGAGCAGGCTGAGTGATGTGTAGATCAGACACGTGGATATACTCTTTCTCTGTCTTCTACCTCTGCTGATTCTTCTGAGCAGGCTAAGTGAGGTGCAGATCAGACACGTGGATATACTATATCTCTGTCTTCTACCTCTTCTGTTCCTTCTGAGCAGGCTGAGTGAGTCACGTGGATATACTCTATCTCTGTCTTCTACCTCTGCTGTTCCTTCTGAGCAGGCTGAGTGAGGTGTAGATCAGACACGTGGATATACTCTATCTCTGTCTTCTACCTATGCTGATTCTTCTGAGCAGGCTGAGTGAAGTGTAGATCAGACACGTGGATATACTCTATCTCTGTCTTCTACCTCTGCTGTTCCTTCTGAGCAGGCTGAGTGAGACACGTGGATATACTCTATCTCTGTCTTCTAACTCTGCTGTTCCTTCTGGGCAGGCTGAGTGAGACACGTGGATATACTCTAGCTCTGTCTTCTACCTCTGCTGTTCCTTCTGAGCAGGCTGAGTGAGACACGTGGATATACTCTATCTCTGTCTTCTACCTCTGCTGTTCCTTCTGAGCAGGCTGAGTGAGGTGTAAATCAGACACGTGGATATACTCTATCTCTGTCTTCTACCTCTGCTGTTTCTTATGAGCAGGCTGAGTGAGGTGTAGATCAGACACGTGGATATACTCTATCTCTGTCTTCTACCTCTTCTGTTCCTTCTGAGCAGGCTGAGTGAGGTGTAGATCAGACACGTGGATATACTCTATCTCTGTCTTCTACCTCTGCTGTTCCTTCTGAGCAGGCTGAGTGAGGTGTAGATCAGACACGTGGATATACTCTATCTCTGTCTTCTACCTCTGCTGTTCCTTCTGAGCAGGCTGAGAGAGACACGTGGATATACTATATCTCTGTCTTCTACCTCTGCTGTTCCTTCTGAGCAGGCTGAGTGAGACACGTGGATATACTCTATCTCTGTCTTCTACCTCTGCCGTTCCTTCTGAGCAGGCTGAGTGAGGTGTAGATCACACACGTGGATATACTATATCTCTGTCTTCTACCTCTGCTGATTCTTCTGAGCAGGCTAAGTGAGGTGTAGATCAGACACGTGGATATACTATATCTCTGTCTTCTACCTCTTCTGTTCCTTCTGAGCAGGCTGAGTGAGCCACGTGGATATACTCTATCTCTGTCTTCTACCTCTGCTTTTCCTTCTGAGCAGGCTGAGTGAGACACGTGGATATACTCTATCTCTGTCTTATACCTCTGCTGTTCCTTCTGAGCAGGCTGAGTGATGTGTAGATCAGACACGTGGATATACTCTATCTCTGTCTTCTACCTCTGCTGATTCTTCTGAGCAGGCTAAGTGAGGTGTAGATCAGACACGTGGATATACTATATCTCTGTCTTCTACCTCTTCTGTTCCTTCTGAGCAGGCTGAGTGAGCCACGTGGATATACTCTATCTCTGTCTTCTACCTCTGCTTTTCCTTCTGAGCAGGCTGAGTGAGACACGTGGATATACTCTATCTCTGTCTTATACCTCTGCTGTTCCTTCTGAGCAGGCTGAGTGAGACACGTGGATATACTCTATCTCTGTCTTCTACCTCTGCTGTTCCTTCTGAGCAGGCTGAGTGAGGTGTAGATCAGACACGTGGATATACTCTATCTCTGTCTTCTACCTCTGCTGTTCCTTCTGAGCAAGCTGAGTGAGGTGTAGATCAGACACGTGGATATACTCTATCTCTGTCTTCTACCTCTGCTGATTCTTCTGAGCAGGCTGGGTGAAGTGTAGATCAGACACGTGGATATACTCTATCTCTGTCTTCTACCTCTGCTGTTCCTTCTGAGCAGGCTGAGTGAGACACGTGGATATACTCTATCTCTGTCTTCTACATCTGCTCTTCATTCTGAGCAGGCTGTGTGAGACACGTGGCTATACTCTACCTCTGTCTTCTACCTCTGCTGTTCCTTCTGAGCAGGCTGAGTGAGGTGTAGATCAGACACGTGGATATACTCTATCTCTGTCTTCTACCTCTGCTGTTCCTTCTGAGCAGGCTGAGTGAGACACGTGGATGTACTCTATCTCTGCCTTCTACCTCTGCTGTTCCTTCTGAGCAGGCTGAGTGAGGTGTAGATCAGACACGTGGATATACTCTATCTCTGTCTTCTACCTCTGCTGTTCCTTCTGAGCAGGCTGAGTGAGGTGTAGATCAGACACGTGGATATACTCTATCTCTGTCTTCTACCTCTGCTGTTCCTTCTGAGCAGGCTGAGTGAGGTGTAGATCAGACACGTGGATATACTCTATCTCTGTCTTCTACCTCTGCTGTTCCTTCTGAGCAGGCTGAGTGATGTGTAGATCAGACACGTGGATATACTCTATCTCTGTCTTCTACCTCTGCTGATTCTTCTGAGCAGGCTAAGTGAGGTGTAGATCAGACACGTGGATATACTATATCTCTGTCTTCTACCTCTTCTGTTCCTTCTGAGCAGGCTGAGTGAGCCACGTGGATATACTCTATCTCTGTCTTCTACCTCTGCTTTTCCTTCTGAGCAGGCTGAGTGAGACACGTGGATATACTCTATCTCTGTCTTATACCTCTGCTGTTCCTTCTGAGCAGGCTGAGTGAGGTGTAGATCAGACACGTGGATATACTCTATCTCTGTCTTCTACCTCTGCTGTTCCTTCTGAGCAAGCTGAGTGAGGTGTAGATCAGACACGTGGATATACTCTATCTCTGTCTTCTACCTCTGCTGATTCTTCTGAGCAGGCTGGGTGAAGTGTAGATCAGACACGTGGATATACTCTATCTCTGTCTTCTACCTCTGCTGTTCCTTCTGAGCAGGCTGAGTGAGACACGTGGATATACTCTATCTCTGTCTTCTACATCTGCTCTTCCTTCTGAGCAGGCTGTGTGAGACACGTGGCTATACTCTACCTCTGTCTTCTACCTCTGCTGTTCCTTCTGAGCAGGCTGAGTGAGGTGTAGATCAGACACGTGGATATACTCTATCTCTGTCTTCTACCTCTGCTTTTCCTTCTGAGCAGGCTGAGTGAGACACGTGGATATACTCTATCTCTGTCTTATACCTCTGCTGTTCCTTCTGAGCAGGCTGAGTGAGACACGTGGATATACTCTATCTCTGTCTTCTACCTCTGCTGTTCCTTCTGAGCAGGCTGAGTGAGGTGTAGATCAGACACGTGGATATACTCTATCTCTGTCTTCTACCTCTGCTGTTCCTTCTGAGCAAGCTGAGTGAGGTGTAGATCAGACACGTGGATATACTCTATCTCTGTCTTCTACCTCTGCTGATTCTTCTGAGCAGGCTGGGTGAAGTGTAGATCAGACACGTGGATATACTCTATCTCTGTCTTCTACATCTGCTCTTCCTTCTGAGCAGGCTGAGTGAGACACGTGAATGTACTCTATCTCTGCCTTCTACCTCTGCTGTTCCTTCTGAGCAGGCTGAGTGAGGTGTAGATCAGACACGTGGATATACTCTATCTCTGTCTTCTACCTCTGCTTTTCCTTCTGAGCAGGCTGAGTGAGACACGTGGATATACTCTATCTCTGTCTTATACCTCTGCTGTTCCTTCTGAGCAGGCTGAGTGAGACACGTGGATATACTCTATCTCTGTCTTCTACCTCTGCTGTTCCTTCTGAGCAGGCTGAGTGAGGTGTAGATCAGACACGTGGATATACTCTATCTCTGTCTTCTACCTCTGCTGTTCCTTCTGAGCAAGCTGAGTGAGGTGTAGATCAGACACGTGGATA
Organism: Crossaster papposus; assembly: GCA_037893245.1. Classification (NCBI taxonomy): domain Eukaryota; kingdom Metazoa; phylum Echinodermata; class Asteroidea; order Velatida; family Solasteridae; genus Crossaster; species Crossaster papposus. The sequence continues at coordinate 536,448 of JBAIAA010000788.1, read as the reverse complement.
TACTCTATCTCTGTCTTCTACCTCTGCTGATTCTTCTGAGCAGGCTGGGTGAAGTGTAGATCAGACACGTGGATATACTCTATCTCTGTCTTCTACCTCTGCTGTTCCTTCTGAGCAGGCTGAGTGAGACACGTGGATATACTCTATCTCTGTCTTCTACATCTGCTCTTCCTTCTGAGCAAGCTGTGTGAGACACGTGGCTATACTCTACCTCTGTCTTCTACCTCTGCTGTTCCTTCTGAGCAGGCTGAGTGAGGTGTAGATCAGACACGTGGATATACTCTATCTCTGTCTTCTACCTCTGCTGTTCCTTCTGAGCAGGCTGAGTGAGACACGTGGATGTACTCTATCTCTGCCTTCTACCTCTGCTGTTCTTTCTGAGCAGGCTGAGTGATGTGTAGATCAGACACGTGGATATACTCTATCTCTGTCTTCTACCTCTGCTGATTCTTCTGAGCAGGCTAAGTGAGGTGTAGATCAGACACGTGGATATACTATACCTCTGTCTTCTACCTCTTCTGTTCCTTCTGAGCAGGCTGAGTGAGCCATGTGGATATACTCTATCTCTGTCTTCTACCTCTGCTTTTCCTTCTGAGCAGGCTGAGTGAGACACGTGGATATACTCTATCGCTGTCTTATAACTCTGCTGTTCCTTCTGAGCAGGCTGAGTGAGACACGTGGATATACTCTATCTCTGTCTTCTACCTCTGCTGTTCTTTCTGAGCAGGCTGAGTGATGTGTAGATCAGACACGTGGATATACTCTATCTCTGTCTTCTACCTCTGCTGATTCTTCTGAGCAGGCTAAGTGAGGTGTAGATCAGACACGTGGATATACTCTATCTCTGTCTTCTACCTCTGCTGTTCCTTCTGAGCAGGCTGAGTGAGACACGTGGATATACTCTATCTCTGTCTTCTAACTCTGCTGTTCCTTCTGGGCAGGCTGAGTGAGACACGTGGATATACTCTAGCTCTGTCTTCTACCTCTGCTGTTCCTTCTGAGCAGGCTGAGTGAGACACGTGGATATACTCTATCTCTGTCTTCTACCTCTGCTGTTCCTTCTGAGCAGGCTGAGTGAGGTGTAGATCAGACACGTGGATATACTCTATCTCTGTCTTCTACCTCTGCTGTTTCTTATGAGCAGGCTGAGTGAGGTGTAGATCAAACACGTGGATATACTCTATCTCTGTCTTCTACCTCTGCTGTTCCTTCTGAGCAGGCTGAGTGAGGTGTAGATCAGACACGTGGATATACTCTATCTCTGTCTTCTACCTCTGCTGTTCCTTCTGAGCAGGCTGAGTGAGGTGTAGATCAGACACGTGGATATACTCTATCTCTGTCTTCTACCTCTGCTGTTCCTTCTGAGCAGGCTGAGAGAGACACGTGGATATACTATATCTCTGTCTTCTACCTCTGCTGTTCCTTCTGAGCAGGCTGAGTGAGACACGTGGATATACTCTATCTCTGTCTTCTACCTCTGCTTTTCCTTCTGAGCAGGCTGAGTGAGACACGTGGATATACTCTATCTCTGTCTTATACCTCTGCTGTTCCTTCTGAGCAGGCTGAGTGAGACACGTGGATATACTCTATCTCTGTCTTCTACCTCTGCTGTTCCTTCTGAGCAGGCTGAGTGAGGTGTAGATCAGACACGTGGATATACTCTATCTCTGTCTTCTACCTCTGCTGTTCCCTCTGAGCAAGCTGAGTGAGGTGTAGATCAGACACGTGGATATACTCTATCTCTGTCTTCTACCTCTGCTGATTCTTCTGAGCAGGCTGGGTGAAGTGTAGATCAGACACGTGGATATACTCTATCTCTGTCTTCTACCTCTGCTGTTCCTTCTGAGCAGGCTGAGTGAGACACGTGGATATACTCTATCTCTGTCTTCTACATCTGCTCTTCATTCTGAGCAGGCTGTGTGAGACACGTGGCTATACTCTACCTCTGTCTTCTACCTCTGCTGTTCCTTCTGAGCAGGCTGAGTGAGGTGTAGATCAGACACGTGGATATACTCTATCTCTGTCTTCTACCTCTGCTGTTCCTTCTGAGCAGGCTGAGTGAGACACGTGGATGTACTCTATCTCTGCCTTCTACCTCTGCTGTTCTTTCTGAGCAGGCTGAGTGATGTGTAGATCAGACACGTGGATATACTCTATCTCTGTCTTCTACCTCTGCTGATTCTTCTGAGCAGGCTAAGTGAGGTGTAGATCAGACACGTGGATATACTATACCTCTGTCTTCTACCTCTTCTGTTCCTTCTGAGCAGGCTGAGTGAGCCATGTGGATATACTCTATCTCTGTCTTCTACCTCTGCTTTTCCTTCTGAGCAGGCTGAGTGAGACACGTGGATATACTCTATCGCTGTCTTATAACTCTGCTGTTCCTTCTGAGCAGGCTGAGTGAGACACGTGGATATACTCTATCTCTGTCTTCTACCTCTGCTGTTCTTTCTGAGCAGGCTGAGTGATGTGTAGATCAGACACGTGGATATACTCTATCTCTGTCTTCTACCTCTGCTGATTCTTCTGAGCAGGCTAAGTGAGGTGTAGATCAGACACGTGGATATACTCTATCTCTGTCTTCTACCTCTGCTGTTCCTTCTGAGCAGGCTGAGTGAGACACGTGGATATACTCTATCTCTGTCTTCTAACTCTGCTGTTCCTTCTGGGCAGGCTGAGTGAGACACGTGGATATACTCTAGCTCTGTCTTCTACCTCTGCTGTTCCTTCTGAGCAGGCTGAGTGAGACACGTGGATATACTCTATCTCTGTCTTCTACCTCTGCTGTTCCTTCTGAGCAGGCTGAGTGAGGTGTAGATCAGACACGTGGATATACTCTATCTCTGTCTTCTACCTCTGCTGTTTCTTATGAGCAGGCTGAGTGAGGTGTAGATCAAACACGTGGATATACTCTATCTCTGTCTTCTACCTCTGCTGTTCCTTCTGAGCAGGCTGAGTGAGGTGTAGATCAGACACGTGGATATACTCTATCTCTGTCTTCTACCTCTGCTGTTCCTTCTGAGCAGGCTGAGTGAGGTGTAGATCAGACACGTGGATATACTCTATCTCTGTCTTCTACCTCTGCTGTTCCTTCTGAGCAGGCTGAGAGAGACACGTGGATATACTATATCTCTGTCTTCTACCTCTGCTGTTCCTTCTGAGCAGGCTGAGTGAGACACGTGGATATACTCTATCTCTGTCTTCTACCTCTGCTTTTCCTTCTGAGCAGGCTGAGTGAGACACGTGGATATACTCTATCTCTGTCTTATACCTCTGCTGTTCCTTCTGAGCAGGCTGAGTGAGACACGTGGATATACTCTATCTCTGTCTTCTACCTCTGCTGTTCCTTCTGAGCAGGCTGAGTGAGGTGTAGATCAGACACGTGGATATACTCTATCTCTGTCTTCTACCTCTGCTGTTCCCTCTGAGCAAGCTGAGTGAGGTGTAGATCAGACACGTGGATATACTCTATCTCTGTCTTCTACCTCTGCTGATTCTTCTGAGCAGGCTGGGTGAAGTGTAGATCAGACACGTGGATATACTCTATCTCTGTCTTCTACCTCTGCTGTTCCTTCTGAGCAGGCTGAGTGAGACACGTGGATATACTCTATCTCTGTCTTCTACATCTGCTCTTCATTCTGAGCAGGCTGTGTGAGACACGTGGCTATACTCTACCTCTGTCTTCTACCTCTGCTGTTCCTTCTGAGCAGGCTGAGTGAGGTGTAGATCAGACACGTGGATATACTCTATCTCTGTCTTCTACCTCTGCTGTTCCTTCTGAGCAGGCTGAGTGAGACACGTGGATGTACTCTATCTCTGCCTTCTACCTCTGCTGTTCCTTCTGAGCAGGCTGAGTGAGGTGTAGATCAGACACGTGGATATACTCTATCTCTGTCTTCTACCTCTGCTGTTCCTTCTGAGCAGGCTGAGTGAGGTGTAGATCAGACACGTGGATATACTCTATCTCTGTCTTCTACCTCTGCTGTTCCTTCTGAGCAGGCTGAGTGAGGTGTAGATCAGACACGTGGATATACTCTATCTCTGTCTTCTACCTCTGCTGTTCCTTCTGAGCAGGCTGAGTGATGTGTAGATCAGACACGTGGATATACTCTATCTCTGTCTTCTACCTCTGCTGATTCTTCTGAGCAGGCTAAGTGAGGTGTAGATCAGACACGTGGATATACTATATCTCTGTCTTCTACCTCTTCTGTTCCTTCTAAGCAGGCTGAGTGAGCCACGTGGATATACTCTATCTCTGTCTTCTACCTCTGCTTTTCCTTCTGAGCAGGCTGAGTGAGACACGTGGATATACTCTATCTCTGTCTTATACCTCTGCTGTTCCTTCTGAGCAGGCTGAGTGAGGTGTAGATCAGACACGTGGATATACTCTATCTCTGTCTTCTACCTCTGCTGTTCCTTCTGAGCAAGCTGAGTGAGGTGTAGATCAGACACGTGGATATACTCTATCTCTGTCTTCTACCTCTGCTGATTCTTTTGAGCAGGCTGGGTGAAGTGTAGATCAGACACGTGGATATACTCTATCTCTGTCTTCTACCTCTGCTGTTCCTTCTGAGCAGGCTGAGTGAGACACGTGGATATACTCTATCTCTGTCTTCTACATCTGCTCTTCCTTCTGAGCAGGCTGTGTGAGACACGTGGCTATACTCTACCTCTGTCTTCTACCTCTGCTGTTCCTTCTGAGCAGGCTGAGTGAGGTGTAGATCAGACACGTGGATATACTCTATCTCTGTCTTCTACCTCTGCTTTTCCTTCTGAGCAGGCTGAGTGAGACACGTGGATATACTATATCTCTGTCTTATACCTCTGCTGTTCCTTCTGAGCAGGCTGAGTGAGACACGTGGATATACTCTATCTCTGTCTTCTACCTCTGCTGTTCCTTCTGAGCAGGCTGAGTGAGGTGTAGATCAGACACGTGGATATACTCTATCTCTGTCTTCTACCTCTGCTGTTCCTTCTGAGCAAGCTGAGTGAGGTGTAGATCAGACACGTGGATATACTCTATCTCTGTCTTCTACCTCTGCTGATTCTTCTGAGCAGGCTGGGTGAAGTGTAGATCAGACACGTGGATATACTCTATCTCTGTCTTCTACCTCTGCTGTTCCTTCTGAGCAGGCTGAGTGAGACACGTGGATATACTCTATCTCTGTCTTCTACATCTGCTCTTCCTTCTGAGCAAGCTGTGTGAGACACGTGGCTATACTCTACCTCTGTCTTCTACCTCTGCTGTTCCTTCTGAGCAGGCTGAGTGAGGTGTAGATCAGACACGTGGATATACTCTATCTCTGTCTTCTACCTCTGCTGTTCCTTCTGAGCAGGCTGAGTGAGACACGTGGATGTACTCTATCTCTGCCTTCTACCTCTGCTGTTCTTTCTCAGCAGGCTGAGTGATGTGTAGATCAGACACGTGGATATACTCTATCTCTGTCTTCTACCTCTGCTGATTCTTCTGAGCAGGCTAAGTGAGGTGTAGATCAGACACGTGGATATACTATACCTCTGTCTTCTACCTCTTCTGTTCCTTCTGAGCAGGCTGAGTGAGCCATGTGGATATACTCTATCTCTGTCTTCTACCTCTGCTTTTCCTTCTGAGCAGGCTGAGTGAGACACGTGGATATACTCTATCTCTGTCTTATAACTCTGCTGTTCCTTCTGAGCAGGCTGAGTGAGACACGTGGATATACTCTATCTCTGTCTTCTACCTCTGCTGTTCCTTCTGAGCAGGCTGAGTGAGGTGTAGATCAGACACGTTGATATACTCTATCTCTGTCTTCTACCTCTGCTGTTCCTTCTGAGCAGGCTGAGTGAGGTGTAGATCAGACACGTGGATATACTCTATCTCTGTCTTCTACCTCTGCTGATTCTTCTGAGCAGGCTGGGTGAAGTGTAGATCAGACACGTGGATATACTCTATCTCTGTCTTCTACCTCTGCTGTTCCTTCTGAGCAGGCTGAGTGAGACACGTGGATATACTCTATCTCTGTCTTCTACATCTGCTCTTCATTCTGAGCAGGCTGTGTGAGACACGTGGCTATACTCTACCTCTGTCTTCTACCTCTGCTGTTCCTTCTGAGCAGGCTGAGTGAGGTGTAGATCAGACACGTGGATATACTCTATCTCTGTCTTCTACCTCTGCTGTTCCTTCTGAGCAGGCTGAGTGAGACACGTGGATGTACTCTATCTCTGCCTTCTACCTCTGCTGTTCCTTCTGAGCAGGCTGAGTGAGGTGTAGATCAGACACGTGGATATACTCTATCTCTGTCTTCTACCTCTGCTGTTCCTTCTGAGCAGGCTGAGTGAGACACGTGGATGTACTCTATCTCTGCCTTCTACCTCTGCTGTTCCTTCTGAGCAGGCTGAGTGAGGTGTAGATCAGACACGTGGATATACTCTATCTCTGTCTTCTACCTCTGCTGTTCCTTCTGAGCAGGCTGAGTGAGGTGTAGATCAGACACGTGGATATACTCTATCTCTGTCTTCTACCTCTGCTGTTCCTTCTGAGCAGGCTGAGTGATGTGTAGATCAGACACGTGGATATACTCTATCTCTGTCTTCTACCTCTGCTGATTCTTCTGAGCAGGCTAAGTGAGGTGTAGATCAGACACGTGGATATACTATATCTCTGTCTTCTACCTCTTCTGTTCCTTCTAAGCAGGCTGAGTGAGCCACGTGGATATACTCTATCTCTGTCTTCTACCTCTGCTTTTCCTTCTGAGCAGGCTGAGTGAGACACGTGGATATACTCTATCTCTGTCTTATACCTCTGCTGTTCCTTCTGAGCAGGCTGAGTGAGGTGTAGATCAGACACGTGGATATACTCTATCTCTGTCTTCTACCTCTGCTGTTCCTTCTGAGCAAGCTGAGTGAGGTGTAGATCAGACACGTGGATATACTCTATCTCTGTCTTCTACCTCTGCTGATTCTTTTGAGCAGGCTGGGTGAAGTGTAGATCAGACACGTGGATATACTCTATCTCTGTCTTCTACCTCTGCTGTTCCTTCTGAGCAGGCTGAGTGAGACACGTGGATATACTCTATCTCTGTCTTCTACATCTGCTCTTCCTTCTGAGCAGGCTGTGTGAGACACGTGGCTATACTCTACCTCTGTCTTCTACCTCTGCTGTTCCTTCTGAGCAGGCTGAGTGAGGTGTAGATCAGACACGTGGATATACTCTATCTCTGTCTTCTACCTCTGCTTTTCCTTCTGAGCAGGCTGAGTGAGACACGTGGATATACTCTATCTCTGTCTTATACCTCTGCTGTTCCTTCTGAGCAGGCTGAGTGAGACACGTGGATATACTCTATCTCTGTCTTCTACCTCTGCTGTTCCTTCTGAGCAGGCTGAGTGAGGTGTAGATCAGACACGTTGATATACTCTATCTCTGTCTTCTACCTCTGCTGTTCCTTCTGAGCAGGCTGAGTGAGGTGTAGATCAGACACGTGGATATACTCTATCTCTGTCTTCTACCTCTGCTGATTCTTCTGAGCAGGCTGGGTGAAGTGTAGATCAGACACGTGGATATACTCTATCTCTGTCTTCTACCTCTGCTGTTCCTTCTGAGCAGGCTGAGTGAGACACGTGGATATACTCTATCTCTGTCTTCTACATCTGCTCTTCATTCTGAGCAGGCTGTGTGAGACACGTGGCTATACTCTACCTCTGTCTTCTACCTCTGCTGTTCCTTCTGAGCAGGCTGAGTGAGGTGTAGATCAGACACGTGGATATACTCTATCTCTGTCTTCTACCTCTGCTGTTCCTTCTGAGCAGGCTGAGTGAGACACGTGGATGTACTCTATCTCTGCCTTTTACCTCTGCTGTTCCTTCTGAGCAGGCTGAGTGAGGTGTAGATCAGACACGTGGATATACTCTATCTCTGTCTTCTACCTCTGCTGTTCCTTCTGAGCAGGCTGAGTGAGACACGTGGATGTACTCTATCTCTGCCTTCTACCTCTGCTGTTCCTTCTGAGCAGGCTGAGTGAGGTGTAGATCAGACACGTGGATATACTCTATCTCTGTCTTCTACCTCTGCTGTTCCTTCTGAGCAGGCTGAGTGAGGTGTAGATCAGACACGTGGATATACTCTATCTCTGTCTTCTACCTCTGCTGTTCCTTCTGAGCAGGCTGAGTGAGGTGTAGATCAGACACGTGGATATACTCTATCTCTGTCTTCTACCTCTGCTGTTCCTTCTGAGCAGGCTGAGTGATGTGTAGATCAGACACGTGGATATACTCTATCTCTGTCTTCTACCTCTGCTGATTCTTCTGAGCAGGCTAAGTGAGGTGTAGATCAGACACGTGGATATACTATATCTCTGTCTTCTACCTCTTCTGTTCCTTCTAAGCAGGCTGAGTGAGCCACGTGGATATACTCTATCTCTGTCTTCTACCTCTGCTTTTCCTTCTGAGCAGGCTGAGTGAGACACGTGGATATACTCTATCTCTGTCTTATACCTCTGCTGTTCCTTCTGAGCAGGCTGAGTGAGGTGTAGATCAGACACGTGGATATACTCTATCTCTGTCTTCTACCTCTGCTGTTCCTTCTGAGCAAGCTGAGTGAGGTGTAGATCAGACACGTGGATATACTCTATCTCTGTCTTCTACCTCTGCTGATTCTTCTGAGCAGGCTGGGTGAAGTGTAGATCAGACACGTGGATATACTCTATCTCTGTCTTCTACCTCTGCTGTTCCTTCTGAGCAGGCTGAGTGAGAGACGTGGATATACTCTATCTCTGTCTTCTACATCTGCTCTTCCTTCTGAGCAGGCTGTGTGAGACACGTGGCTATACTCTACCTCTGTCTTCTACCTCTGCTGTTCCTTCTGAGCAGGCTGAGTGAGGTGTAGATCAGACACGTGGATATACTCTATCTCTGTCTTCTACCTCTGCTGTTCCTTCTGAGCAGGCTGAGTGAGACACGTGGATATACTCTATCTCTGTCTTCTACATCTGCTCTTCCTTCTGAGCAAGCTGTGTGAGACACGTGGCTATACTCTACCTCTGTCTTCTACCTCTGCTGTTCCTTCTGAGCAGGCTGAGTGAGGTGTAGATCAGACACGTGGATATACTCTATCTCTGTCTTCTACCTCTGCTGTTCCTTCTGAGCAGGCTGAGTGAGACACGTGGATGTACTCTATCTCTGCCTTCTACCTCTGCTGTTCTTTCTGAGCAGGCTGAGTGATGTGTAGATCAGACACGTGGATATACTCTATCTCTGTCTTCTACCTCTGCTGATTCTTCTGAGCAGGCTAAGTGAGGTGTAGATCAGACACGTGGATATACTATACCTCTGTCTTCTACCTCTTCTGTTCCTTCTGAGCAGGCTGAGTGAGCCATGTGGATATACTCTATCTCTGTCTTCTACCTCTGCTTTTCCTTCTGAGCAGGCTGAGTGAGACACGTGGATATACTCTATCGCTGTCTTATAACTCTGCTGTTCCTTCTGAGCAGGCTGAGTGAGACACGTGGATATACTCTATCTCTGTCTTCTACCTCTGCTGTTCTTTCTGAGCAGGCTGAGTGATGTGTAGATCAGACACGTGGATATACTCTATCTCTGTCTTCTACCTCTGCTGTTCCTTCTGAGCAGGCTGAGTGAGACACGTGGATATACTCTATCTCTGTCTTCTAACTCTGCTGTTCCTTCTGGGCAGGCTGAGTGAGACACGTGGATATACTCTAGCTCTGTCTTCTACCTCTGCTGTTCCTTCTGAGCAGGCTGAGTGAGACACGTGGATATACTCTATCTCTGTCTTCTACCTCTGCTGTTCCTTCTGAGCAGGCTGAGTGAGGTGTAGATCAGACACGTGGATATACTCTATCTCTGTCTTCTACCTCTGCTGTTTCTTATGAGCAGGCTGAGTGAGGTGTAGATCAAACACGTGGATATACTCTATCTCTGTCTTCTACCTCTGCTGTTCCTTCTGAGCAGGCTGAGTGAGGTGTAGATCAGACACGTGGATATACTCTATCTCTGTCTTCTACCTCTGCTGTTCCTTCTGAGCAGGCTGAGTGAGGTGTAGATCAGACACGTGGATATACTCTATCTCTGTCTTCTACCTCTGCTGTTCCTTCTGAGCAGGCTGAGAGAGACACGTGGATATACTATATCTCTGTCTTCTACCTCTGCTGTTCCTTCTGAGCAGGCTGAGTGAGACACGTGGATATACTCTATCTCTGTCTTCTACCTCTGCTTTTCCTTCTGAGCAGGCTGAGTGAGACACGTGGATATACTCTATCTCTGTCTTATACCTCTGCTGTTCCTTCTGAGCAGGCTGAGTGAGACACGTGGATATACTCTATCTCTGTCTTCTACCTCTGCTGTTCCTTCTGAGCAGGCTGAGTGAGGTGTAGATCAGACACGTGGATATACTCTATCTCTGTCTTCTACCTCTGCTGTTCCCTCTGAGCAAGCTGAGTGAGGTGTAGATCAGACACGTGGATATACTCTATCTCTGTCTTCTACCTCTGCTGATTCTTCTGAGCAGGCTGGGTGAAGTGTAGATCAGACACGTGGATATACTCTATCTCTGTCTTCTACCTCTGCTGTTCCTTCTGAGCAGGCTGAGTGAGACACGTGGATATACTCTATCTCTGTCTTCTACATCTGCTCTTCATTCTGAGCAGGCTGTGTGAGACACGTGGCTATACTCTACCTCTGTCTTCTACCTCTGCTGTTCCTTCTGAGCAGGCTGAGTGAGGTGTAGATCAGACACGTGGATATACTCTATCTCTGTCTTCTACCTCTGCTGTTCCTTCTGAGCAGGCTGAGTGAGACACGTGGATGTACTCTATCTCTGCCTTCTACCTCTGCTGTTCCTTCTGAGCAGGCTGAGTGAGGTGTAGATCAGACACGTGGATATACTCTATCTCTGTCTTCTACCTCTGCTGTTCCTTCTGAGCAGGCTGAGTGAGGTGTAGATCAGACACGTGGATATACTCTATCTCTGTCTTCTACCTCTGCTGTTCCTTCTGAGCAGGCTGAGTGAGGTGTAGATCAGACACGTGGATATACTCTATCTCTGTCTTCTACCTCTGCTGTTCCTTCTGAGCAGGCTGAGTGATGTGTAGATCAGACACGTGGATATACTCTATCTCTGTCTTCTACCTCTGCTGATTCTTCTGAGCAGGCTAAGTGAGGTGTAGATCAGACACGTGGATATACTATATCTCTGTCTTCTACCTCTTCTGTTCCTTCTAAGCAGGCTGAGTGAGCCACGTGGATATACTCTATCTCTGTCTTCTACCTCTGCTTTTCCTTCTGAGCAGGCTGAGTGAGACACGTGGATATACTCTATCTCTGTCTTATACCTCTGCTGTTCCTTCTGAGCAGGCTGAGTGAGGTGTAGATCAGACACGTGGATATACTCTATCTCTGTCTTCTACCTCTGCTGTTCCTTCTGAGCAAGCTGAGTGAGGTGTAGATCAGACACGTGGATATACTCTATCTCTGTCTTCTACCTCTGCTGATTCTTTTGAGCAGGCTGGGTGAAGTGTAGATCAGACACGTGGATATACTCTATCTCTGTCTTCTACCTCTGCTGTTCCTTCTGAGCAGGCTGAGTGAGACACGTGGATATACTCTATCTCTGTCTTCTACATCTGCTCTTCCTTCTGAGCAGGCTGTGTGAGACACGTGGCTATACTCTACCTCTGTCTTCTACCTCTGCTGTTCCTTCTGAGCAGGCTGAGTGAGGTGTAGATCAGACACGTGGATATACTCTATCTCTGTCTTCTACCTCTGCTTTTCCTTCTGAGCAGGCTGAGTGAGACACGTGGATATACTCTATCTCTGTCTTATACCTCTGCTGTTCCTTCTGAGCAGGCTGAGTGAGACACGTGGATATACTCTATCTCTGTCTTCTACCTCTGCTGTTCCTTCTGAGCAGGCTGAGTGAGGTGTAGATCAGACACGTGGATATACTCTATCTCTGTCTTCTACCTCTGCTGTTCCTTCTGAGCAAGCTGAGTGAGGTGTAGATCAGACACGTGGATATACTCTATCTCTGTCTTCTACCTCTGCTGATTCTTCTGAGCAGGCTGGGTGAAGTGTAGATCAGACACGTGGATATACTCTATCTCTGTCTTCTACCTCTGCTGTTCCTTCTGAGCAGGCTGAGTGAGACACGTGGATATACTCTATCTCTGTCTTCTACATCTGCTCTTCCTTCTGAGCAAGCTGTGTGAGACACGTGGCTATACTCTACCTCTGTCTTCTACCTCTGCTGTTCCTTCTGAGCAGGCTGAGTGAGGTGTAGATCAGACACGTGGATATACTCTATCTCTGTCTTCTACCTCTGCTGTTCCTTCTGAGCAGGCTGAGTGAGACACGTGGATGTACTCTATCTCTGCCTTCTACCTCTGCTGTTCTTTCTCAGCAGGCTGAGTGATGTGTAGATCAGACACGTGGATATACTCTATCTCTGTCTTCTACCTCTGCTGATTCTTCTGAGCAGGCTAAGTGAGGTGTAGATCAGACACGTGGATATACTATACCTCTGTCTTCTACCTCTTCTGTTCCTTCTGAGCAGGCTGAGTGAGCCATGTGGATATACTCTATCTCTGTCTTCTACCTCTGCTTTTCCTTCTGAGCAGGCTGAGTGAGACACGTGGATATACTCTATCGCTGTCTTATAACTCTGCTGTTCCTTCTGAGCAGGCTGAGTGAGACACGTGGATATACTCTATCTCTGTCTTCTACCTCTGCTGTTCTTTCTGAGCAGGCTGAGTGATGTGTAGATCAGACACGTGGATATACTCTATCTCTGTCTTCTACCTCTGCTGATTCTTCTGAGCAGGCTAAGTGAGGTGTAGATCAGACACGTGGATATACTCTATCTCTGTCTTCTACCTCTGCTGTTCCTTCTGAGCAGGCTGAGTGAGACACGTGGATATACTCTATCTCTGTCTTCTAACTCTGCTGTTCCTTCTGGGCAGGCTGAGTGAGACACGTGGATATACTCTAGCTCTGTCTTCTACCTCTGCTGTTCCTTCTGAGCAGGCTGAGTGAGACACGTGGATATACTCTATCTCTGTCTTCTACCTCTGCTGTTCCTTCTGAGCAGGCTGAGTGAGGTGTAGATCAGACACGTGGATATACTCTATCTCTGTCTTCTACCTCTGCTGTTTCTTATGAGCAGGCTGAGTGAGGTGTAGATCAAACACGTGGATATACTCTATCTCTGTCTTCTACCTCTGCTGTTCCTTCTGAGCAGGCTGAGTGAGGTGTAGATCAGACACGTGGATATACTCTATCTCTGTCTTCTACCTCTGCTGTTCCTTCTGAGCAGGCTGAGTGAGGTGTAGATCAGACACGTGGATATACTCTATCTCTGTCTTCTACCTCTGCTGTTCCTTCTGAGCAGGCTGAGAGAGACACGTGGATATACTATATCTCTGTCTTCTACCTCTGCTGTTCCTTCTGAGCAGGCTGAGTGAGACACGTGGATATACTCTATCTCTGTCTTCTACCTCTGCTTTTCCTTCTGAGCAGGCTGAGTGAGACACGTGGATATACTCTATCTCTGTCTTATACCTCTGCTGTTCCTTCTGAGCAGGCTGAGTGAGACACGTGGATATACTCTATCTCTGTCTTCTACCTCTGCTGTTCCTTCTGAGCAGGCTGAGTGAGGTGTAGATCAGACACGTGGATATACTCTATCTCTGTCTTCTACCTCTGCTGTTCCCTCTGAGCAAGCTGAGTGAGGTGTAGATCAGACACGTGGATATACTCTATCTCTGTCTTCTACCTCTGCTGATTCTTCTGAGCAGGCTGGGTGAAGTGTAGATCAGACACGTGGATATACTCTATCTCTGTCTTCTACCTCTGCTGTTCCTTCTGAGCAGGCTGAGTGAGACACGTGGATATACTCTATCTCTGTCTTCTACATCTGCTCTTCCTTCTGAGCAGGCTGTGTGAGACACGTGGCTATACTCTACCTCTGTCTTCTACCTCTGCTGTTCCTTCTGAGCAGGCTGAGTGAGGTGTAGATCAGACACGTGGATATACTCTATCTCTGTCTTCTACCTCTGCTGTTCCTTCTGAGCAGGCTGAGTGAGACACGTGGATGTACTCTATCTCTGCCTTCTACCTCTGCTGTTCCTTCTGAGCAGGCTGAGTGAGGTGTAGATCAGACACGTGGATATACTCTATCTCTGTCTTCTACCTCTGCTGTTCCTTCTGAGCAGGCTGAGTGAGGTGTAGATCAGACACGTGGATATACTCTATCTCTGTCTTCTACCTCTGCTGTTCCTTCTGAGCAGGCTGAGTGAGGTGTAGATCAGACACGTGGATATACTCTATCTCTGTCTTCTACCTCTGCTGTTCCTTCTGAGCAGGCTGAGTGATGTGTAGATCAGACACGTGGATATACTCTATCTCTGTCTTCTACCTCTGCTGATTCTTCTGAGCAGGCTAAGTGAGGTGTAGATCAGACACGTGGATATACTATATCTCTGTCTTCTACCTCTTCTGTTCCTTCTAAGCAGGCTGAGTGAGCCACGTGGATATACTCTATCTCTGTCTTCTACCTCTGCTTTTCCTTCTGAGCAGGCTGAGTGAGACACGTGGATATACTCTATCTCTGTCTTATACCTCTGCTGTTCCTTCTGAGCAGGCTGAGTGAGGTGTAGATCAGACACGTGGATATACTCTATCTCTGTCTTCTACCTCTGCTGTTCCTTCTGAGCAAGCTGAGTGAGGTGTAGATCAGACACGTGGATATACTCTATCTCTGTCTTCTACCTCTGCTGATTCTTTTGAGCAGGCTGGGTGAAGTGTAGATCAGACACGTGGATATACTCTATCTCTGTCTTCTACCTCTGCTGTTCCTTCTGAGCAGGCTGAGTGAGACACGTGGATATACTCTATCTCTGTCTTCTACATCTGCTCTTCCTTCTGAGCAGGCTGTGTGAGACACGTGGCTATACTCTACCTCTGTCTTCTACCTCTGCTGTTCCTTCTGAGCAGGCTGAGTGAGGTGTAGATCAGACACGTGGATATACTCTATCTCTGTCTTCTACCTCTGCTTTTCCTTCTGAGCAGGCTGAGTGAGACACGTGGATATACTCTATCTCTGTCTTATACCTCTGCTGTTCCTTCTGAGCAGGCTGAGTGAGACACGTGGATATACTCTATCTCTGTCTTCTACCTCTGCTGTTCCTTCTGAGCAGGCTGAGTGAGGTGTAGATCAGACACGTTGATATACTCTATCTCTGTCTTCTACCTCTGCTGTTCCTTCTGAGCAGGCTGAGTGAGGTGTAGATCAGACACGTGGATATACTCTATCTCTGTCTTCTACCTCTGCTGATTCTTCTGAGCAGGCTGGGTGAAGTGTAGATCAGACACGTGGATATACTCTATCTCTGTCTTCTACCTCTGCTGTTCCTTCTGAGCAGGCTGAGTGAGACACGTGGATATACTCTATCTCTGTCTTCTACATCTGCTCTTCATTCTGAGCAGGCTGTGTGAGACACGTGGCTATACTCTACCTCTGTCTTCTACCTCTGCTGTTCCTTCTGAGCAGGCTGAGTGAGGTGTAGATCAGACACGTGGATATACTCTATCTCTGTCTTCTACCTCTGCTGTTCCTTCTGAGCAGGCTGAGTGAGACACGTGGATGTACTCTATCTCTGCCTTCTACCTCTGCTGTTCCTTCTGAGCAGGCTGAGTGAGGTGTAGATCAGACACGTGGATATACTCTATCTCTGTCTTCTACCTCTGCTGTTCCTTCTGAGCAGGCTGAGTGAGACACGTGGATGTACTCTATCTCTGCCTTCTACCTCTGCTGTTCCTTCTGAGCAGGCTGAGTGAGGTGTAGATCAGACACGTGGATATACTCTATCTCTGTCTTCTACCTCTGCTGTTCCTTCTGAGCAGGCTGAGTGAGGTGTAGATCAGACACGTGGATATACTCTATCTCTGTCTTCTACCTCTGCTGTTCCTTCTGAGCAGGCTGAGTGAGGTGTAGATCAGACACGTGGATATACTCTATCTCTGTCTTCTACCTCTGCTGTTCCTTCTGAGCAGGCTGAGTGATGTGTAGATCAGACACGTGGATATACTCTATCTCTGTCTTCTACCTCTGCTGATTCTTCTGAGCAGGCTAAGTGAGGTGTAGATCAGACACGTGGATATACTATATCTCTGTCTTCTACCTCTTCTGTTCCTTCTAAGCAGGCTGAGTGAGCCACGTGGATATACTCTATCTCTGTCTTCTACCTCTGCTTTTCCTTCTGAGCAGGCTGAGTGAGACACGTGGATATACTCTATCTCTGTCTTATACCTCTGCTGTTCCTTCTGAGCAGGCTGAGTGAGGTGTAGATCAGACACGTGGATATACTCTATCTCTGTCTTCTACCTCTGCTGTTCCTTCTGAGCAAGCTGAGTGAGTTGTAGATCAGACACGTGGATATACTCTATCTCTGTCTTCTACCTCTGCTGATTCTTCTGAGCAGGCTGGGTGAAGTGTAGATCAGACACGTGGATATACTCTATCTCTGTCTTCTACCTCTGCTGTTCCTTCTGAGCAGGCTGAGTGAGAGACGTGGATATACTCTATCTCTGTCTTCTACATCTGCTCTTCCTTCTGAGCAGGCTGTGTGAGACACGTGGCTATACTCTACCTCTGTCTTCTACCTCTGCTGTTCCTTCTGAGCAGGCTGAGTGAGGTGTAGATCAGACACGTGGATATACTCTATCTCTGTCTTCTACCTCTGCTTTTCCTTCTGAGCAGGCTGAGTGAGACACGTGGATATACTCTATCTCTGTCTTATACCTCTGCTCTTCCTTCTGAGCAGGCTGAGTGAGACACGTGGATATACTCTATCTCTGTCTTCTACCTCTGCTGTTCCTTCTGAGCAGGCTGAGTGAGGTGTAGATCAGACACGTTGATATACTCTATCTCTGTCTTCTACCTCAGCTGTTCCTTCTGAGCAGGCTGAGTGAGGTGTAGATCAGACACGTGGATATACTCTATCTCTGTCTTCTACCTCTGCTGATTCTTCTGAGCAGGCTGGGTGAAGTGTAGATCAGACACGTGGATATACTCTATCTCTGTCTTCTACCTCTGCTGTTCCTTCTGAGCAGGCTGAGTGAGACACGTGGATATACTCTATCTCTGTCTTCTACATCTGCTCTTCATTCTGAGCAGGCTGTGTGAGACACGTGGCTATACTCTACCTCTGTCTTCTACCTCTGCTGTTCCTTCTGAGCAGGCTGAGTGAGGTGTAGATCAGACACGTGGATATACTCTATCTCTGTCTTCTACCTCTGCTGTTCCTTCTGAGCAGGCTGAGTGAGACACGTGGATGTACTCTATCTCTGCCTTCTACCTCTGCTGTTCCTTCTGAGCAGGCTGAGTGAGGTGTAGATCAGACACGTGGATATACTCTATCTCTGTCTTCTACCTCTGCTGTTCCTTCTGAGCAGGCTGAGTGAGGTGTAGATCAGACACGTGGATATACTCTATCTCTGTCTTCTACCTCTGTTGTTCCTTCTGAGCAGGCTGAGTGAGGTGTAGATCAGACACGTGGATATACTCTATCTCTGTCTTCTACCTCTGCTGTTCCTTCTGAGCAGGCTGAGTGATGTGTAGATCAGACACGTGGATATACTCTATCTCTGTCTTCTACCTCTGCTGATTCTTCTGAGCAGGCTAAGTGAGGTGTAGATCAGACACGTGGATATACTATATCTCTGTCTTCTACCTCTTCTGTTCCTTCTAAGCAGGCTGAGTGAGCCACGTGGATATACTCTATCTCTGTCTTCTACCTCTGCTTTTCCTTCTGAGCAGGCTGAGTGAGACACGTGGATATACTCTATCTCTGTCTTATACCTCTGCTGTTCCTTCTGAGCAGGCTGAGTGAGGTGTAGATCAGACACGTGGATATACTCTATCTCTGTCTTCTACCTCTGCTGTTCCTTCTGAGCAAGCTGAGTGAGGTGTAGATCAGACACGTGGATATACTCTATCTCTGTCTTCTACCTCTGCTGATTCTTCTGAGCAGGCTGGGTGAAGTGTAGATCAGACACGTGGATATACTCTATCTCTGTCTTCTACCTCTGCTGTTCCTTCTGAGCAGGCTGAGTGAGACACGTGGATATACTCTATCTCTGTCTTCTACATCTGCTCTTCCTTCTGAGCAGGCTGTGTGAGACACGTGGCTATACTCTACCTCTGTCTTCTACCTCTGCTGTTCCTTCTGAGCAGGCTGAGTGAGGTGTAGATCAGACACGTGGATATACTCTATCTCTGTCTTCTACCTCTGCTTTTCCTTCTGAGCAGGCTGAGTGAGACACGTGGATATACTCTATCTCTGTCTTATACCTCTGCTGTTCCTTCTGAGCAGGCTGAGTGAGACACGTGGATATACTCTATCTCTGTCTTCTACCTCTGCTGTTCCTTCTGAGCAGGCTGAGTGAGACACGTGGATATACTCTATCTCTGTCTTATACCTCTGCTGTTCCTTCTGAGCAGGCTGAGTGAGACACGTGGATATACTCTATCTCTGTCTTCTACCTCTGCTGTTCCTTCTGAGCAGGCTGAGTGAGGTGTAGATCAGACACGTGGATATACTCTATCTCTGTCTTCTACCTCTGCTGTTCCTTCTGAGCAAGCTGAGTGAGGTGTAGATCAGACACGTGGATATACTCTATCTCTGTCTTCTACCTCTGCTGATTCTTCTGAGCAGGCTGGGTGAAGTGTAGATCAGACACGTGGATATACTCTATCTCTGTCTTCTACCTCTGCTGTTCCTTCTGAGCAGGCTGAGTGAGACACGTGGATATACTCTATCTCTGTCTTCTACATCTGCTCTTCATTCTGAGCAGGCTGTGTGAGACACGTGGCTATACTCTACCTCTGTCTTCTACCTCTGCTGTTCCTTCTGAGCAGGCTGAGTGAGGTGTAGATCAGACACGTGGATATACTCTATCTCTGTCTTCTACCTCTGCTGTTCCTTCTGAGCAGGCTGAGTGAGACACGTGGATGTACTCTATCTCTGCCTTCTACCTCTGCTGTTCCTTCTGAGCAGGCTGAGTGAGGTGTAGATCAGACACGTGGATATACTCTATCTCTGTCTTCTACCTCTGCTGTTCCTTCTGAGCAGGCTGAGTGAGGTGTAGATCAGACACGTGGATATACTCTATCTCTGTCTTCTACCTCTGCTGTTCTTTCTGAGCAGGCTGAGTGAGGTGTAGATCAGACACGTGGATATACTCTATCTCTGTCTTCTACCTCTGCTGTTCCTTCTGAGCAGGCTGAGTGATGTGTAGATCAGACACGTGGATATACTCTATCTCTGTCTTCTACCTCTGCTGATTCTTCTGAGCAGGCTAAGTGAGGTGTAGATCAGACACGTGGATATACTATATATCTGTCTTCTACCTCTTCTGTTCCTTCTGAGCAGGCTGAGTGAGCCACGTGGATATACTCTATCTCTGTCTTCTACATCTGCTTTTCCTTCTGAGCAGGCTGAGTGAGACACGTGGATATACTCTATCTCTGTCTTATACCTCTGCTGTTCCTTCTGAGCAGGCTGAGTGAGGTGTAGATCAGACACGTGGATATACTCTATCTCTGTCTTCTACCTCTGCTGTTCCTTCTGAGCAAGCTGAGTGAGGTGTAGATCAGACACGTGGATATACTCTATCTCTGTCTTCTACCTCTGCTGATTCTTCTGAGCAGGCTGGGTGAAGTGTAGATCAGACACGTGGATATACTCTATCTCTGTCTTCTACCTCTGCTGTTCCTTCTGAGCAGGCTGAGTGAGACACGTGGATATACTCTATCTCTGTCTTCTACATCTGCTCTTCCTTCTGAGCAGGCTGTGTGAGACACGTGGCTATACTCTACCTCTGTCTTCTACCTCTGCTGTTCCTTCTGAGCAGGCTGAGTGAGGTGTAGATCAGACACGTGGATATACTCTATCTCTGTCTTCTACCTCTGCTTTTCCTTCTGAGCAGGCTGAGTGAGACACGTGGATATACTCTATCTCTGTCTTATACCTCTGCTGTTCCTTTTGAGCAGGCTGAGTGAGACACGTGGATATACTCTATCTCTGTCTTCTACCTCTGCTGTTCCTTCTGAGCAGGCTGAGTGAGGTGTAGATCAGACACGTGGATATACTCTATCTCTGTCTTCTACCTCTGCTGTTCCTTCTGAGCAAGCTGAGTGAGGTGTAGATCAGACACGTGGATATACTCTATCTCTGTCTTCTACCTCTGCTGATTCTTCTGAGCAGGCTGGTTGAAGTGTAGATCAGACACGTGGATATACTCTATCTCTGTCTTCTACCTCTGCTGTTCCTTCTGAGCAGGCTGAGTGAGACACGTGGATATACTCTATCTCTGTCTTCTACATCTGCTGTTCCTTCTGAGCAGGCTGAGTGAGGTGTAGATCAGACACGTGGATATACTCTATCTCTGTCTTCTACCTCTGCTTTTCCTTCTGAGCAGGCTGAGTGAGACACGTGGATATACTCTATCTCTGTCTTATACCTCTGCTGTTCCTTCTGAGCAGGCTGAGTGAGACACGTGGATATACTCTATCTCTGTCTTCTACCTCTGCTGTTCCTTCTGAGCAGGCTGAGTGAGGTGTAGATCAGACACGTGGATATACTCTATCTCTGTCTTCTACCTCTGCTGTTCCTTCTGAGCAAGCTGAGTGAGGTGTAGATCAGACACGTGGATATACTCTATCTCTGTCTTCTACCTCTGCTGATTCTTCTGAGCAGGCTGGTTGAAGTGTAGATCAGACACGTGGATATACTCTATCTCTGTCTTCTACCTCTGCTGTTCCTTCTGAGCAGGCTGAGTGAGACACGTGGATATACTCTATCTCTGTCTTCTACATCTGCTCTTCCTTCTGAGCAAGCTGTGTGAGACACGTGGCTATACTCTACCTCTGTCTTCTACCTCTGCTGATCCTTCTGAGCAGGCTGAGTGAGGTGTAGATCAGACACGTGGATATACTCTATTTCTGTCTTCTACCTCTGCTGTTCCTTCTGAGCAGGCTGAGTGAGACACGTGGATATACTCTATCTCTGCCTTCTACCTCTGCTGTTCCTTCTGAGCAGGCTGAGTGAGGTGTAGATCAGACACGTGGATATACTCTATCTCTGTCTTCTACCTCTGCTGTTCCTTCTGAGCAGGCTGAGTGAGGTGTAGATCAGACACGTGGATATACTCTATCTCTGTCTTCTACCTCTGCTGATTCTTCTGAGCAGGCTAAGTGAGGTGTAGATCAGACACGTGGATATACTATATCTCTGTCTTCTACCTCTTCTGTTCCTTCTGAGCAGGCTGAGTGAGCCACGTGGATATACTCTATCTCTGTCTTCTACCTCTGCTTTTCCTTCTGAGCAGGCTGAGTGAGACACGTGGATATACTCTATCTCTGTCTTATACCTCTGCTGTTCCTTCTGAGCAGGCTGAGTGAGGTGTAGATCAGACACGTGGATATACTCTATCTCTGTCTTCTACCTCTGCTGTTCCTTCTGAGCAAGCTGAGTGAGGTGTAGATCAGACACGTGGATATACTCTATCTCTGTCTTCTACCTCTGCTGATTCTTCTGAGCAGGCTGGGTGAAGTGTAGATCAGACACGTGGATATACTCTATCTCTGTCTTCTACCTCTGCTGTTCCTTCTGAGCAGGCTGAGTGAGACACGTGGATATACTCTATCTCTGTCTTCTACATCTGCTCTTCCTTCTGAGCAGGCTGTGTGAGACACGTGGCTATACTCTACCTCTGTCTTCTACCTCTGCTGTTCCTTCTGAGCAGGCTGCGTGAGGTGTAGATCAGACACGTGGATATACTCTATCTCTGTCTTCTACCTCTGCTGTTCCTTCTGAGCAGGCTGAGTGAGACACGTGGATGTACTCTATCTCTGCCTTCTACCTCTGCTGTTCCTTCTGAGCAGGCTGAGTGAGGTGTAGATCAGACACGTGGATATACTCTATCTCTGTCTTCTACCTCTGCTGTTCCTTCTGAGCAGGCTGAGTGAGGTGTAGATCAGACACGTGGATATACTCTATCTCTGTCTTCTACCTCTGCTGTTCCTTCTGAGCAAGCTGAGTGAGGTGTAGATCAGACACGTGGATATACTCTATCTCTGTCTTCTACCTCTGCTGATTCTTCTGAGCAGGCTGGGTGAAGTGTAGATCAGACACGTGGATATACTCTATCTCTGTCTTCTACCTCTGCTGTTCCTTCTGAGCAGGCTGAGTGAGACACGTGGATGTACTCTATCTCTGCCTTCTACCTCTGCTGTTCCTTCTGAGCAGGCTGAGTGAGGTGTAGATCAGACACGTGGATATACTCTATCTCTGTCTTCTACCTCTGCTTTTCCTTCTGAGCAGGCTGAGTGAGACACGTGGATATACTCTATCTCTGTCTTATACCTCTGCTGTTCCTTCTGAGCAGGCTGAGTGAGGTGTAGATCAGACACGTGGATATACTCTATCTCTGTCTTCTACCTCTGCTGTTCCTTCTGAGCAAGCTGAGTGAGGTGTAGATCAGACACGTGGATATACTCTATCTCTGTCTTCTACCTCTGCTGATTCTTCTGAGCAGGCTGGGTGAAGTGTAGATCAGACACGTGGATATACTATATCTCTGTCTTCTACCTCTGCTGTTCCTTCTGAGCAGGCTGAGTGAGACACGTGGATATACTCTATCTCTGTCTTCTACATCTGCTCTTCCTTCTGAGCAGGCTGTGTGAGACACGTGGCTATACTCTACCTCTGTCTTCTACCTCTGCTGTTCCTTCTGAGCAGGCTGCGTGAGGTGTAGATCAGACACGTGGATATACTCTATCTCTGTCTTCTACCTCTGCTGTTCCTTCTGAGCAGGCTGAGTGAGACACGTGGATGTACTCTATCTCTGCCTTCTACCTCTGCTGTTCCTTCTGAGCAGGCTGAGTGAGGTGTAGATCAGACACGTGGATATACTCTATCTCTGTCTTCTACCTCTGCTGTTCCTTCTGAGCAGGCTGAGTGAGGTGTAGATCAGACACGTGGATATACTCTATCTCTGTCTTCTACCTCTGCTGTTCCTTCTGAGCAAGCTGAGTGAGGTGTAGATCAGACACGTGGATATACTCTATCTCTGTCTTCTACCTCTGCTGATTCTTCTGAGCAGGCTGGGTGAAGTGTAGATCAGACACGTGGATATACTCTATCTCTGTCTTCTACCTCTGCTGTTCCTTCTGAGCAGGCTGAGTGAGACACGTGGATGTACTCTATCTCTGCCTTCTACCTCTGCTGTTCCTTCTGAGCAGGCTGAGTGAGGTGTAGATCAGACACGTGGATATACTCTATCTCTGTCTTCTACCTCTGCTGTTCCTTCTGAGCAGGCTGAGTGAGGTGTAGATCAGACACGTGGATATACTCTATCTCTGTATTCTACCTCTGCTGTTCCTTCTGAGCAGGCTGAGTGAGGTGTAGATCAGACACGTGGATATACTCTATCTCTGTCTTCTACCTCTGCTGTTCCTTCTGAGCAGGCTGAGTGATGTGTAGATCAGACACGTGGATATACTCTATCTCTGTCTTCTACCTCTGCTGATTCTTCT
The DNA here is from genome assembly GCA_037893245.1 of Crossaster papposus. Classification (NCBI taxonomy): domain Eukaryota; kingdom Metazoa; phylum Echinodermata; class Asteroidea; order Velatida; family Solasteridae; genus Crossaster; species Crossaster papposus. The sequence continues at coordinate 512,861 of JBAIAA010000788.1, read as the reverse complement.
GAGCAGGCTAAGTGAGGTGTAGATCAGACACGTGGATATACTATATCTCTGTCTTCTACCTCTTCTGTTCCTTCTGAGCAGGCTGAGTGAGCCACGTGGATATACTCTATCTCTGTCTTCTACATCTGCTTTTCCTTCTGAGCAGGCTGAGTGAGACACGTGGATATACTCTATCTCTGTCTTATACCTCTGCTGTTCCTTCTGAGCAGGCTGAGTGAGGTGTAGATCAGACACGTGGATATACTCTATCTCTGTCTTCTACCTCTGCTGTTCCTTCTGAGCAGGCTGAGTGAGACACGTGGATATACTCTATCTCTGTCTTCTACATCTGCTCTTCCTTCTGAGCAGGCTGTGTGAGACACGTGGCTATACTCTACCTCTGTCTTCTACCTCTGCTGTTCCTTCTGAGCAGGCTGAGTGAGGTGTAGATCAGACACGTGGATATACTCTATCTCTGTCTTCTACCTCTGCTTTTCCTTCTGAGCAGGCTGAGTGAGACACGTGGATATACTCTATCTCTGTCTTATACCTCTGCTGTTCCTTTTGAGCAGGCTGAGTGAGACACGAGGATATACTCTATCTCTGTCTTCTACCTCTGCTGTTCCTTCTGAGCAGGCTGAGTGAGGTGTAGATCAGACACGTGGATATACTCTATCTCTGTCTTCTACATCTGCTGTTCCTTCTGAGCAAGCTGAGTGAGGTGTAGATCAGACACGTGGATATACTCTATCTCTGTCTTCTACCTCTGCTGATTCTTCTGAGCAGGCTGGGTGAAGTGTAGATCAGACACGTGGATATACTCTATCTCTGTCTTCTACCTCTGCTGTTCCTTCTGAGCAGGCTGAGTGAGACACGTGGATATACTCTATCTCTGTCTTCTACATCTGCTCTTCCTTCTGAGCAGGCTGAGTGAGACACGTGGATGTACTCTATCTCTGCCTTCTACCTCTGCTGTTCCTTCTGAGCAGGCTGAGTGAGGTGTAGATCAGACACGTGGATATACTCTATCTCTGTCTTTTACCTCTGCTTTTCCTTCTGAGCAGGCTGAGTGAGACACGTGGATATACTCTATCTCTGTCTTATACCTCTGCTGTTCCTTCTGAGCAGGCTGAGTGAGACACGTGGATATACTCTATCTCTGTCTTCTACCTCTGCTGTTCCTTCTGAGCAGGCTGAGTGAGGTGTAGATCAGACACGTGGATATACTCTATCTCTGTCTTCTACCTCTGCTGTTCCTTCTGAGCAAGCTGAGTGAGGTGTAGATCAGACACGTGGATATACTCTATCTCTGTCTTCTACCTCTGCTGATTCTTCTGAGCAGGCTGGTTGAAGTGTAGATCAGACACGTGGATATACTCTATCTCTGTCTTCTACCTCTGCTGTTCCTTCTGAGCAGGCTGAGTGAGACACGTGGATATACTCTATCTCTGTCTTCTACATCTGCTCTTCCTTCTGAGCAAGCTGTGTGAGACACGTGGCTATACTCTACCTCTGTCTTCTACCTCTGCTGTTCCTTCTGAGCAGGCTGAGTGAGGTGTAGATCAGACACGTGGATATACTCTATCTCTGTCTTCTACCTCTGCTGTTCCTTCTGAGCAGGCTGAGTGAGACACGTGGATGTACTCTATCTCTGCCTTCTACCTCTGCTGTTCCTTCTGAGCAGGCTGAGTGAGGTGTAGATCAGACACGTGGATATACTCTATCTCTGTCTTCTACCTCTGCTGTTCCTTCTGAGCAGGCTGAGTGAGGTGTAGATCAGACACGTGGATATACTCTATCTCTGTCTTCTACCTCTGCTGATTCTTCTGAGCAGGCTAAGTGAGGTGTAGATCAGACACGTGGATATACTATATCTCTGTCTTCTACCTCTTCTGTTCCTTCTGAGCAGGCTGAGTGAGCCACGTGGATATACTCTATCTCTGTCTTCTACCTCTGCTTTTCCTTCTGAGCAGGCTGAGTGAGACACGTGGATATACTCTATCTCTGTCTTATACCTCTGCTGTTCCTTCTGAGCAGGCTGAGTGAGGTGTAGATCAGACACGTGGATATACTCTATCTCTGTCTTCTACCTCTGCTGTTCCTTCTGAGCAAGCTGAGTGAGGTGTAGATCAGACACGTGGATATACTCTATCTCTGTCTTCTACCTCTGCTGATTCTTCTGAGCAGGCTGGGTGAAGTGTAGATCAGACACGTGGATATACTCTATCTCTGTCTTCTACCTCTGCTGTTCCTTCTGAGCAGGCTGAGTGAGACACGTGGATATACTCTATCTCTGTCTTCTACATCTGCTCTTCCTTCTGAGCAGGCTGTGTGAGACACGTGGCTATACTCTACCTCTGTCTTCTACCTCTGCTGTTCCTTCTGAGCAGGCTGCGTGAGGTGTAGATCAGACACGTGGATATACTCTATCTCTGTCTTCTACCTCTGCTGTTCCTTCTGAGCAGGCTGAGTGAGACACGTGGATGTACTCTATCTCTGCCTTCTACCTCTGCTGTTCCTTCTGAGCAGGCTGAGTGAGGTGTAGATCAGACACGTGGATATACTCTATCTCTGTCTTCTACCTCTGCTGTTCCTTCTGAGCAGGCTGAGTGAGGTGTAGATCAGACACGTGGATATACTCTATCTCTGTCTTCTACCTCTGCTGTTCCTTCTGAGCAAGCTGAGTGAGGTGTAGATCAGACACGTGGATATACTCTATCTCTGTCTTCTACCTCTGCTGATTCTTCTGAGCAGGCTGGGTGAAGTGTAGATCAGACACGTGGATATACTCTATCTCTGTCTTCTACCTCTGCTGTTCCTTCTGAGCAGGCTGAGTGAGACACGTGGATATACTCTATCTCTGTCTTCTACATCTGCTCTTCCTTCTGAGCAAGCTGTGTGAGACACGTGGCTATACTCTACCTCTGTCTTCTACCTCTGCTGTTCCTTCTGAGCAGGCTGAGTGAGACACGTGGATGTACTCTATCTCTGCCTTCTACCTCTGCTGTTCCTTCTGAGCAGGCTGAGTGAGGTGTAGATCAGACACGTGGATATACTCTATCTCTGTCTTCTACCTCTGCTGTTCCTTCTGAGCAGGCTGAGTGAGGTGTAGATCAGACACGTGGATATACTCTATCTCTGTCTTCTACCTCTGCTGTTCCTTCTGAGCAGGCTGAGTGAGGTGTAGATCAGACACGTGGATATACTCTATCTCTGTCTTCTACCTCTGCTGTTCCTTCTGAGCAGGCTGAGTGATGTGTAGATCAGACACGTGGATATACTCTATCTCTGTCTTCTACCTCTGCTGATTCTTCTGAGCAGGCTAAGTGAGGTGTAGATCAGACACGTGGATATACTATATCTCTGTCTTCTACCTCTTCTGTTCCTTCTGAGCAGGCTGAGTGAGCCACGTGGATATACTCTATCTCTGTCTTCTACCTCTGCTTTTCCTTCTGAGCAGGCTGAGTGAGACACGTGGATATACTCTATCTCTGTCTTATACCTCTACTGTTCCTTCTGAGCAGGCTGAGTGAGGTGTAGATCAGACACGTGGATATACTCTATCTCTGTCTTCTACCTCTGCTGTTCCTTCTGAGCAAGCTGAGTGAGGTGTAGATCAGACACGTGGATATACTCTATCTCTGTCTTCTACCTCTGCTGATTCTTCTGAGCAGGCTGGGTGAAGTGTAGATCAGACACGTGGATATACTCTATCTCTGTCTTCTACCTCTGCTGTTCCTTCTGAGCAGGCTGAGTGAGACACGTGGATATACTCTATCTCTGTCTTCTACATCTGCTCTTCCTTCTGAGCAGGCTGTGTGAGACACGTGGCTATACTCTACCTCTGTCTTCTACCTCTGCTGTTCCTTCTGAGCAGGCTGAGTGAGGTGTAGATCAGACACGTGGATATACTCTATCTCTGTCTTCTACCTCTGCTGTTCCTTCTGAGCAGGCTGAGTGAGACACGTGGATGTACTCTATCTCTGCCTTCTACCTCTGCTGTTCCTTCTGAGCAGGCTGAGTGAGGTGTAGATCAGACACGTGGATATACTCTATCTCTGTCTTCTACCTCTGCTGTTCCTTCTGAGCAGGCTGAGTGAGGTGTAGATCAGACACGTGGATATACTCTATCTCTGTCTTCTACCTCTGCTGTTCCTTCTGAGCAGGCTGAGTGAGGTGTAGATCAGACACGTGGATATACTCTATCTCTGTCTTCTACCTCTGCTGTTCTTTCTGATCAGGCTGAGTGATGTGTAGATCAGACACGTGGATATACTCTATCTCTGTCTTCTACCTCTGCTGATTCTTCTGAGCAGGCTAAGTGAGGTGTAGATCAGACACGTGGATATACTATATCTCTGTCTTCTACCTCTTCTGTTCCTTCTGAGCAGGCTGAGTGAGCCATGTGGATATACTCTATCTCTGTCTTCTACCTCTGCTTTTTCTTCTGAGCAGGCTGAGTGAGACACGTGGATATACTCTATCGCTGTCTTATAACTCTGCTGTTCCTTCTGAGCAGGCTGAGTGAGACACGTGGATATACTCTATCTCTGTCTTCTACCTCTGCTGTTCCTTCTGAGCAGGCTGAGTGAGGTGTAGATCAGACACGTGGATATACTCTATCTCTGTCTTCTACCTCTGCTGTTCCTTCTGAGCAAGCTGAGTGAGGTGTAGATCAGACACGTGGATATACTCTATCTCTGTCTTCTACCTCTGCTGATTCTTCTGAGCAGGCTGGGTGAAGTGTAGATCAGACACGTGGATATACTCTATCTCTGTCTTCTACCTCTGCTGTTCCTTCTGAGCAGGCTGAGTGAGACACGTGGATATACTCTATCTCTGTCTTCTACATCTGCTCTTCATTCTGAGCAGGCTGTGTGAGACACGTGGCTATACTCTACCTCTGTCTTCTACCTCTGCTGTTCCTTCTGAGCAGGCTGAGTGAGGTGTAGATCAGACACGTGGATATACTCTATCTCTGTCTTCTACCTCTGCTGTTCCTTCTGAGCAGGCTGAGTGAGACACGTGGATGTACTCTATCTCTCCCTTCTACCTCTGCTGTTCCTTCTGAGCAGGCTGAGTGAGGTGTAGATCAGACACGTGGATATACTCTATCTCTGTCTTCTACCTCTGCTGTTCCTTCTGAGCAGGCTGAGTGAGGTGTAGATCAGACACGTGGATATACTCTATCTCTGTCTTCTACCTCTGCTGTTCCTTCTGAGCAGGCTGAGTGAGGTGTAGATCAGACACGTGGATATACTCTATCTCTGTCTTCTACCTCCGCTGATTCTTCTGAGCAGGCTAAGTGAGGTGTAGATCAGACACGTGGATATACTATATCTCTGTCTTCTACCTCTTCTGTTCCTTCTGAGCAGGCTGAGTGAGCCACGTGGATATACTCTATCTCTGTCTTCTACCTCTGCTTTTCCTTCTGAGCAGGCTGAGTGAGACACGTGGATATACTCTATCTCTGTCTTATACCTCTGCTGTTCCTTCTGAGCAGGCTGAGTGAGGTGTAGATCAGACACGTGGATATACTCTATCTCTGTCTTCTACCTCTGCTGTTCCTTCTGAGCAAGCTGAGTGAGGTGTAGATCAGACACGTGGATATACTCTATCTCTGTCTATTACCTCTGCTGATTCTTCTGAGCAGGCTGGGTGAAGTGTAGATCAGACACGTGGATATACTCTATCTCTGTCTTCTACCTCTGCTGTTCCTTCTGAGCAGGCTGAGTGAGACACGTGGATATACTCTATCTCTGTCTTCTACATCTGCTCTTCCTTCTGAGCAGGCTGTGTGAGACACGTGGCTATACTCTACCTCTGTCTTCTACCTCTGCTGTTCCTTCTGAGCAGGCTGAGTGAGGTGTAGATCAGACACGTGGATATACTCTATCTCTGTCTTCTACCTCTGCTTTTCCTTCTGAGCAGGCTGAGTGAGACACGTGGATATACTCTATCTCTGTCTTATAACTCTGCTGTTCCTTCTGAGCAGGCTGAGTGAGACACGTGGATATACTCTATCTCTGTCTTCTACCTCTGCTGTTCCTTCTGAGCAGGCTGAGTGAGGTGTAGATCAGACACGTGGATATACTCTATCTCTGTCTTCTACCTCTGCTGTTCCTTCTGAGCAAGCTGAGTGAGGTGTAGATCAGACACGTGGATATACTCTATCTCTGTCTTCTACCTCTGCTGATTCTTCTGAGCAGGCTGGGTGAAGTGTAGATCAGACACGTGGATATACTCTATCTCTGTCTTCTACCTCTGCTGTTCCTTCTGAGCAGGCTGAGTGAGACACGTGGATATACTCTATCTCTGTCTTCTACATCTGCTCTTCCTTCTGAGCAGGCTGAGTGAGACACGTGGATGTACTCTATCTCTGCCTTCTACCTCTGCTGTTCCTTCTGAGCAGGCTGAGTGAGGTGTAGATCAGACACGTGGATATACTCTATCTCTGTCTTCTACCTCTGCTTTTCCTTCTGAGCAGGCTGAGTGAGACACGTGGATATACTCTATCTCTGTCTTATACCTCTGCTGTTCCTTCTGAGCAGGCTGAGTGAGACACGTGGATATACTCTATCTCTGTCTTCTACCTCTGCTGTTCCTTCTGAGCAGGCTGAGTGAGGTGTAGATCAGACACGTGGATATACTCTATCTCTGTCTTCTACCTCTGCTGTTCCTTCTGAGCAAGCTGAGTGAGGTGTAGATCAGACACGTGGATATACTCTATCTCTGTCTTCTACCTCTGCTGATTCTTCTGAGCAGGCTGGGTGAAGTGTAGATCAGACACGTGGATATACTCTATCTCTGTCTTCTACCTCTGCTGTTCCTTCTGAGCAGGCTGAGTGAGACACGTGGATATACTCTATCTCTGTCTTCTACATCTGCTCTTCCTTCTGAGCAAGCTGTGTGAGACACGTGGCTATACTCTACCTCTGTCTTCTACCTCTGCTGTTCCTTCTGAGCAGGCTGAGTGAGGTGTAGATCAGACACGTGGATATACTCTATCTCTGTCTTCTACCTCTGCTGTTCCTTCTGAGCAGGCTGAGTGAGACACGTGGATGTACTCTATCTCTGCCTTCTACCTCTGCTGTTCCTTCTGAGCAGGCTGAGTGAGGTGTAGATCAGACACGTGGATATACTCTATCTCTGTCTTCTACCTCTGCTGTTCCTTCTGAGCAGGCTGAGTGAGGTGTAGATCAGACACGTGGATATACTCTATCTCTGTCTTCTACCTCTGCTGTTCCTTCTGAGCAGGCTGAGTGAGGTGTAGATCAGACACGTGGATATACTCTATCTCTGTCTTCTACCTCTGCTGTTCCTTCTGAGCAGGCTGAGTGATGTGTAGATCAGACACGTGGATATACTCTATCTCTGTCTTCTACCTCTGCTGATTCTTCTGAGCAGGCTAAGTGAGGTGTAGATCAGACACGTGGATATACTATATCTCTGTCTTCTACCTCTTCTGTTCCTTCTGAGCAGGCTGAGTGAGCCACGTGGATATACTCTATCTCTGTCTTCTACCTCTGCTTTTCCTTCTGAGCAGGCTGAGTGAGACACGTGGATATACTCTATCTCTGTCTTATACCTCTGCTGTTCCTTCTGAGCAGGCTGAGTGAGGTGTAGATCAGACACGTGGATATACTCTATCTCTGTCTTCTACCTCTGCTGTTCCTTCTGAGCAAGCTGAGTGAGGTGTAGATCAGACACGTGGATATACTCTATCTCTGTCTTCTACCTCTGCTGATTCTTCTGAGCAGGCTGGGTGAAGTGTAGATCAGACACGTGGATATACTCTATCTCTGTCTTCTACCTCTGCTGTTCCTTCTGAGCAGGCTGAGTGAGACACGTGGATATACTCTATCTCTGTCTTCTACATCTGCTCTTCCTTCTGAGCAGGCTGTGTGAGACACGTGGCTATACTCTACCTCTGTCTTCTACCTCTGCTGTTCCTTCTGAGCAGGCTGCGTGAGGTGTAGATCAGACACGTGGATATACTCTATCTCTGTCTTCTACCTCTGCTGTTCCTTCTGAGCAGGCTGAGTGAGACACGTGGATGTACTCTATCTCTGCCTTCTACCTCTGCTGTTCCTTCTGAGCAGGCTGAGTGAGGTGTAGATCAGACACGTGGATATACTCTATCTCTGTCTTCTACCTCTGCTGTTCCTTCTGAGCAGGCTGAGTGAGGTGTAGATCAGACACGTGGATATACTCTATCTCTGTCTTCTACCTCTGCTGTTCCTTCTGAGCAAGCTGAGTGAGGTGTAGATCAGACACGTGGATATACTCTATCTCTGTCTTCTACCTCTGCTGATTCTTCTGAGCAGGCTGGGTGAAGTGTAGATCAGACACGTGGATATACTCTATCTCTGTCTTCTACCTCTGCTGTTCCTTCTGAGCAGGCTGAGTGAGACACGTGGATATACTCTATATCTGTCTTCTACATCTGCTCTTCCTTCTGAGCAAGCTGTGTGAGACACGTGGCTATACTCTACCTCTGTCTTCTACCTCTGCTGTTCCTTCTGAGCAGGCTGAGTGAGACACGTGGATGTACTCTATCTCTGCCTTCTACGTCTGCTGTTCCTTCTGAGCAGGCTGAGTGAGGTGTAGATCAGACACGTGGATATACTCTATCTCTGTCTTCTACCTCTGCTGTTCCTTCTGAGCAGGCTGAGTGAGGTGTAGATCAGACACGTGGATATACTCTATCTCTGTCTTCTACCTCTGCTGTTCCTTCTGAGCAGGCTGAGTGAGGTGTAGATCAGACACGTGGATATACTCTATCTCTGTCTTCTACCTCTGCTGTTCCTTCTGAGCAGGCTGAGTGATGTGTAGATCAGACACGTGGATATACTCTATCTCTGTCTTCTACCTCTGCTGATTCTTCTGAGCAGGCTAAGTGAGGTGTAGATCAGACACGTGGATATACTATATCTCTGTCTTCTACCTCTTCTGTTCCTTCTGAGCAGGCTGAGTGAGCCACGTGGATATACTCTATCTCTGTCTTCTACCTCTGCTTTTCCTTCTGAGCAGGCTGAGTGAGACACGTGGATATACTCTATCTCTGTCTTATACCTCTGCTGTTCCTTCTGAGCAGGCTGAGTGAGGTGTAGATCAGATACGTGGATATACTCTATCTCTGTCTTCTACCTCTGCTGTTCCTTCTGAGCAAGCTGAGTGAGGTGTAGATCAGACACGTGGATATACTCTATCTCTGTCTTCTACCTCTGCTGATTCTTCTGAGCAGGCTGGGTGAAGTGTAGATCAGACACGTGGATATACTCTATCTCTGTCTTCTACCTCTGCTGTTCCTTCTGAGCAGGCTGAGTGAGACACGTGGATATACTCTATCTCTGTCTTCTACATCTGCTCTTCCTTCTGAGCAGGCTGTGTGAGACACGTGGCTATACTCTACCTCTGTCTTCTACCTCTGCTGTTCCTTCTGAGCAGGCTGAGTGAGGTGTAGATCAGACACGTGGATATACTCTATCTCTGTCTTCTACCTCTGCTGTTCCTTCTGAGCAGGCTGAGTGAGACACGTGGATGTACTCTATCTCTGCCTTCTACCTCTGCTGTTCCTTCTGAGCAGGCTGAGTGAGGTGTAGATCAGACACGTGGATATACTCTATCTCTGTCTTCTACCTCTGCTGTTCCTTCTGAGCAGGCTGAGTGAGGTGTAGATCAGACACGTGGATATACTCTATCTCTGTCTTCTACCTCTGCTGTTCCTTCTGAGCAGGCTGAGTGAGGTGTAGATCAGACACGTGGATATACTCTATCTCTGTCTTCTACCTCTGCTGTTCTTTCTGATCAGGCTGAGTGATGTGTAGATCAGACACGTGGATATACTCTATCTCTGTCTTCTACCTCTGCTGATTCTTCTGAGCAGGCTAAGTGAGGTGTAGATCAGACACGTGGATATACTATATCTCTGTCTTCTACCTCTTCTGTTCCTTCTGAGCAGGCTGAGTGAGCCATGTGGATATACTCTATCTCTGTCTTCTACCTCTGCTTTTCCTTCTGAGCAGGCTGAGTGAGACACGTGGATATACTCTATCGCTGTCTTATAACTCTGCTGTTCCTTCTGAGCAGGCTGAGTGAGACACGTGGATATACTCTATCTCTGTCTTCTACCTCTGCTGTTCTTTCTGAGCAGGCTGAGTGATGTGTAGATCAGACACGTGGATATACTCTATCTCTGTCTTCTACCTCTGCTGATTCTTCTGAGCAGGCTAAGTGAGGTGTAGATCAGACACGTGGATATACTCTATCTCTGTCTTCTACCTCTGCTGTTCCTTCTGAGCAGGCTGAGTGAGACACGTGGATATACTCTATCTCTGTCTTCTAACTCTGCTGTTCCTTCTGGGCAGGCTGAGTGAGACACGTGGATATACTCTAGCTCTGTCTTCTACCTCTGCTGTTCCTTCTGAGCAGGCTGAGTGAGACACGTGGATATACTCTATCTCTGTCTTCTACCTCTGCTGTTCCTTCTGAGCAGGCTGAGTGAGGTGTAGATCAGACACGTGGATATACTCTATCTCTGTCTTCTACCTCTGCTGTTTCTTATGAGCAGGCTGAGTGAGGTGTAGATCAAACACGTGGATATACTCTATCTCTGTCTTCTACCTCTGCTGTTCCTTCTGAGCAGGCTGAGTGAGGTGTAGATCAGACACGTGGATATACTCTATCTCTGTCTTCTACCTCTGCTGTTCCTTCTGAGCAGGCTGAGTGAGGTGTAGATCAGACACGTGGATATACTCTATCTCTGTCTTCTACCTCTGCTGTTCCTTCTGAGCAGGCTGAGAGAGACACGTGGATATACTATATCTCTGTCTTCTACCTCTGCTGTTCCTTCTGAGCAGGCTGAGTGAGACACGTGGATATACTCTATCTCTGTCTTCTACCTCTGCCGTTCCTTCTGAGCAGGCTGAGTGAGGTGTAGATCACACACGTGGATATACTCTATCTCTGTCTTCTACCTCTGCTGTTCCTTCTGAGCAGGCTGAGTGAGCCACGTGGATATACTCTATCTCTGTCTTCTACCTCTGCTTTTCCTTCTGAGCAGGCTGAGTGAGACACGTGGATATACTCTATCTCTGTCTTACACCTCTGCTGTTCCTTCTGAGCAGGTTGAGTGAGACACGTGGATATACTCTATCTCTGTCTTCTACCTCTGCTGTTTTTTCTGAGCAGGCTGAGTGAGGTGTAGATCAGACACGTGGATATACTCTATCTCTGTCTTCTACCTCTGCTGTTCCTTCTGAGCAAGCTGAGTGAGGTGTAGATCAGACACGTGGATATACTCTATCTCTGTCTTCTACCTCTGCTGATTCTTCTGAGCAGGCTGGGTGAAGTGTAGATCAGACACGTGGATATACTCTATCTCTGTCTTCTACCTCTGCTGTTCCTTCTGAGCAGGCTGAGTGAGACACGTGGATATACTCTATCTCTGTCTTCTACATCTGCTCTTCCTTCTGAGCAGGCTGTGTGAGACACGTGGCTATACTCTACCTCTGTCTTCTACCTCTGCTGTTCCTTCTGAGCAGGCTGAGTGAGGTGTAGATCAGACACGTGGATATACTCTATCTCTGTCTTCTACCTCTGCTGTTCCTTCTGAGCAGGCTGAGTGAGACACGTGGATATACTCTATCTCTGTCTTCTACCTCTACTGTTCCTTCTGAGCAGGCTGAGTGAGGTGTAGATCAGACACGTGGATATACTCTATCTCTGTCTTCTACCTCTGCTGTTCCTTCTGAGCAAGCTGAGTGAGGTGTAGATCAGACACGTGGATATACTCTATCTCTGTCTTCTACCTCTGCTGATTCTTCTGAGCAGGCTGGGTGAAGTGTAGATCAGACACGTGGATATACTCTATCTCTGTCTTCTACCTCTGCTGTTCCTTCTGAGCAGGCTGAGTGAGACACGTGGATATACTCTATCTCTGTCTTCTACATCTGCTCTTCCTTCTGAGCAAGCTGTGTGAGACACGTGGCTATACTCTACCTCTGTCTTCTACCTCTGCTGTTCCTTCTGAGCAGGCTGAGTGAGGTGTAGATCAGACACGTGGATATACTCTATCTCTGTCTTCTACCTCTGCTGTTCCTTCTGAGCAGGCTGAGTGAGACACGTGGATGTACTCTATCTCTGCCTTCTACCTCTGCTGTTCCTTCTGAGCAGGCTGAGTGAGGTGTAGATCAGACACGTGGATATACTCTATCTCTGTCTTCTACCTCTGCTGTTCCTTCTGAGCAGGCTGAGTGAGGTGTAGATCAGACACGTGGATATACTCTATCTCTGTCTTCTACCTCTGCTGTTCCTTCTGAGCAGGCTGAGTGAGGTGTAGATCAGACACGTGGATATACTCTATCTCTGTCTTCTACCTCTGCTGTTCCTTCTGAGCAGGCTGAGTGATGTGTAGATCAGACACGTGGATATACTCTATCTCTGTCTTCTACCTCTGCTGATTCTTCTGAGCAGGCTAAGTGAGGTGTAGATCAGACACGTGGATATACTATATCTCTGTCTTCTACCTCTTCTGTTCCTTCTGAGCAGGCTGAGTGAGCCACGTGGATATACTCTATCTCTGTCTTCTACCTCTGCTTTTCCTTCTGAGCAGGCTGAGTGAGACACGTGGATATACTCTATCTCTGTCTTATACCTCTGCTGTTCCTTCTGAGCAGGCTGAGTGAGGTGTAGATCAGACACGTGGATATACTCTATCTCTGTCTTCTACCTCTGCTGTTCCTTCTGAGCAAGCTGAGTGAGGTGTAGATCAGACACGTGGATATACTCTATCTCTGTCTTCTACCTCTGCTGATTCTTCTGAGCAGGCTGGGTGAAGTGTAGATCAGACACGTGGATATACTCTATCTCTGTCTTCTACCTCTGCTGTTCCTTCTGAGCAGGCTGAGTGAGACACGTGGATATACTCTATCTCTGTCTTCTACATCTGCTCTTCCTTCTGAGCAGGCTGTGTGAGACACGTGGCTATACTCTACCTCTGTCTTCTACCTCTGCTGTTCCTTCTGAGCAGGCTGCGTGAGGTGTAGATCAGACACGTGGATATACTCTATCTCTGTCTTCTACCTCTGCTGTTCCTTCTGAGCAGGCTGAGTGAGACACGTGGATGTACTCTATCTCTGCCTTCTACCTCTGCTGTTCCTTCTGAGCAGGCTGAGTGAGGTGTAGATCAGACACGTGGATATACTCTATCTCTGTCTTCTACCTCTGCTGTTCCTTCTGAGCAGGCTGAGTGAGGTGTAGATCAGACACGTGGATATACTCTATCTCTGTCTTCTACCTCTGCTGTTCCTTCTGAGCAAGCTGAGTGAGGTGTAGATCAGACACGTGGATATACTCTATCTCTGTCTTCTACCTCTGCTGATTCTTCTGAGCAGGCTGGGTGAAGTGTAGATCAGACACGTGGATATACTCTATCTCTGTCTTCTACCTCTGCTGTTCCTTCTGAGCAGGCTGAGTGAGACACGTGGATATACTCTATATCTGTCTTCTACATCTGCTCTTCCTTCTGAGCAAGCTGTGTGAGACACGTGGCTATACTCTACCTCTGTCTTCTACCTCTGCTGTTCCTTCTGAGCAGGCTGAGTGAGACACGTGGATGTACTCTATCTCTGCCTTCTACGTCTGCTGTTCCTTCTGAGCAGGCTGAGTGAGGTGTAGATCAGACACGTGGATATACTCTATCTCTGTCTTCTACCTCTGCTGTTCCTTCTGAGCAGGCTGAGTGAGGTGTAGATCAGACACGTGGATATACTCTATCTCTGTCTTCTACCTCTGCTGTTCCTTCTGAGCAGGCTGAGTGAGGTGTAGATCAGACACGTGGATATACTCTATCTCTGTCTTCTACCTCTGCTGTTCCTTCTGAGCAGGCTGAGTGATGTGTAGATCAGACACGTGGATATACTCTATCTCTGTCTTCTACCTCTGCTGATTCTTCTGAGCAGGCTAAGTGAGGTGTAGATCAGACACGTGGATATACTATATCTCTGTCTTCTACCTCTTCTGTTCCTTCTGAGCAGGCTGAGTGAGCCACGTGGATATACTCTATCTCTGTCTTCTACCTCTGCTTTTCCTTCTGAGCAGGCTGAGTGAGACACGTGGATATACTCTATCTCTGTCTTATACCTCTGCTGTTCCTTCTGAGCAGGCTGAGTGAGGTGTAGATCAGATACGTGGATATACTCTATCTCTGTCTTCTACCTCTGCTGTTCCTTCTGAGCAAGCTGAGTGAGGTGTAGATCAGACACGTGGATATACTCTATCTCTGTCTTCTACCTCTGCTGATTCTTCTGAGCAGGCTGGGTGAAGTGTAGATCAGACACGTGGATATACTCTATCTCTGTCTTCTACCTCTGCTGTTCCTTCTGAGCAGGCTGAGTGAGACACGTGGATATACTCTATCTCTGTCTTCTACATCTGCTCTTCCTTCTGAGCAGGCTGTGTGAGACACGTGGCTATACTCTACCTCTGTCTTCTACCTCTGCTGTTCCTTCTGAGCAGGCTGAGTGAGGTGTAGATCAGACACGTGGATATACTCTATCTCTGTCTTCTACCTCTGCTGTTCCTTCTGAGCAGGCTGAGTGAGACACGTGGATGTACTCTATCTCTGCCTTCTACCTCTGCTGTTCCTTCTGAGCAGGCTGAGTGAGGTGTAGATCAGACACGTGGATATACTCTATCTCTGTCTTCTACCTCTGCTGTTCCTTCTGAGCAGGCTGAGTGAGGTGTAGATCAGACACGTGGATATACTCTATCTCTGTCTTCTACCTCTGCTGTTCCTTCTGAGCAGGCTGAGTGAGGTGTAGATCAGACACGTGGATATACTCTATCTCTGTCTTCTACCTCTGCTGTTCTTTCTGATCAGGCTGAGTGATGTGTAGATCAGACACGTGGATATACTCTATCTCTGTCTTCTACCTCTGCTGATTCTTCTGAGCAGGCTAAGTGAGGTGTAGATCAGACACGTGGATATACTATATCTCTGTCTTCTACCTCTTCTGTTCCTTCTGAGCAGGCTGAGTGAGCCATGTGGATATACTCTATCTCTGTCTTCTACCTCTGCTTTTCCTTCTGAGCAGGCTGAGTGAGACACGTGGATATACTCTATCGCTGTCTT
Organism: Crossaster papposus; assembly: GCA_037893245.1. Taxonomy (NCBI): domain Eukaryota; kingdom Metazoa; phylum Echinodermata; class Asteroidea; order Velatida; family Solasteridae; genus Crossaster; species Crossaster papposus. The sequence continues at coordinate 497,746 of JBAIAA010000788.1, read as the reverse complement.
ATAACTCTGCTGTTCCTTCTGAGCAGGCTGAGTGAGACACGTGGATATACTCTATCTCTGTCTTCTACCTCTGCTGTTCTTTCTGAGCAGGCTGAGTGATGTGTAGATCAGACACGTGGATATACTCTATCTCTGTCTTCTACCTCTGCTGATTCTTCTGAGCAGGCTAAGTGAGGTGTAGATCAGACACGTGGATATACTCTATCTCTGTCTTCTACCTCTGCTGTTCCTTCTGAGCAGGCTGAGTGAGACACGTGGATATACTCTATCTCTGTCTTCTAACTCTGCTGTTCCTTCTGGGCAGGCTGAGTGAGACACGTGGATATACTCTAGCTCTGTCTTCTACCTCTGCTGTTCCTTCTGAGCAGGCTGAGTGAGACACGTGGATATACTCTATCTCTGTCTTCTACCTCTGCTGTTCCTTCTGAGCAGGCTGAGTGAGGTGTAGATCAGACACGTGGATATACTCTATCTCTGTCTTCTACCTCTGCTGTTTCTTATGAGCAGGCTGAGTGAGGTGTAGATCAAACACGTGGATATACTCTATCTCTGTCTTCTACCTCTGCTGTTCCTTCTGAGCAGGCTGAGTGAGGTGTAGATCAGACACGTGGATATACTCTATCTCTGTCTTCTACCTCTGCTGTTCCTTCTGAGCAGGCTGAGTGAGGTGTAGATCAGACACGTGGATATACTCTATCTCTGTCTTCTACCTCTGCTGTTCCTTCTGAGCAGGCTGAGAGAGACACGTGGATATACTATATCTCTGTCTTCTACCTCTGCTGTTCCTTCTGAGCAGGCTGAGTGAGACACGTGGATATACTCTATCTCTGTCTTCTACCTCTGCCGTTCCTTCTGAGCAGGCTGAGTGAGGTGTAGATCACACACGTGGATATACTCTATCTCTGTCTTCTACCTCTGCTGTTCCTTCTGAGCAGGCTGAGTGAGCCACGTGGATATACTCTATCTCTGTCTTCTACCTCTGCTTTTCCTTCTGAGCAGGCTGAGTGAGACACGTGGATATACTCTATCTCTGTCTTACACCTCTGCTGTTCCTTCTGAGCAGGTTGAGTGAGACACGTGGATATACTCTATCTCTGTCTTCTACCTCTGCTGTTTTTTCTGAGCAGGCTGAGTGAGGTGTAGATCAGACACGTGGATATACTCTATCTCTGTCTTCTACCTCTGCTGTTCCTTCTGAGCAAGCTGAGTGAGGTGTAGATCAGACACGTGGATATACTCTATCTCTGTCTTCTACCTCTGCTGATTCTTCTGAGCAGGCTGGGTGAAGTGTAGATCAGACACGTGGATATACTCTATCTCTGTCTTCTACCTCTGCTGTTCCTTCTGAGCAGGCTGAGTGAGACACGTGGATATACTCTATCTCTGTCTTCTACATCTGCTCTTCCTTCTGAGCAGGCTGTGTGAGACACGTGGCTATACTCTACCTCTGTCTTCTACCTCTGCTGTTCCTTCTGAGCAGGCTGAGTGAGGTGTAGATCAGACACGTGGATATACTCTATCTCTGTCTTCTACCTCTGCTGTTCCTTCTGAGCAGGCTGAGTGAGACACGTGGATATACTCTATCTCTGTCTTCTACCTCTACTGTTCCTTCTGAGCAGGCTGAGTGAGGTGTAGATCAGACACGTGGATATACTCTATCTCTGTCTTCTACCTCTGCTGTTCCTTCTGAGCAGGCTGAGTGAGGTGTAGATCAGACACGTGGATATACTCTATCTCTGTCTTCTACCTATGCTGATTCTTCTGAGCAGGCTGAGTGAAGTGTAGATCAGACACGTGGATATACTCTATCTCTGTCTTCTACCTCTGCTGTTCCTTCTGAGCAGGCTGAGTGAGACACGTGGATGTACTCTATCTCTGTCTTCTACCTCTGCTTTTCCTTCTGAGCAGGCTGAGTGAGACACGTGGATATACTCTATCTCTGTCTTATACCTCTGCTGTTCCTTCTGAGCAGGCTGAGTGAGACACGTGTATATACTCTATCTCTGTCTTCTACCTCTGCTGTTCCTTCTGAGCAGGCTGAGTGAGGTGTAGATCAGACACGTGGATATACTCTATCTCTGTCTTCTACCTCTGCTGTTCCTTCTGAGCAAGCTGAGTGAGGTGTAGATCAGACACGTGGATATACTCTATCTCTGTCTTCTACCTCTGCTGTTCCTTCTGAGCAGGCTGAGTGAGGTGTAGATCAGACACGTGGATATACTCTATCTCTGTCTTCTACCTCTGCTGTTCCTTCTGAGCAGGCTGAGTGAGGTGTAGATCAGACACGTGGATATACTCTATCTCTGTCTTCTACCTCTGCTGTTCCTTCTGAGCAGGCTGAGTGAGACACGTGGATATACTCTATCTCTGTCTTCTACCTCTACTGTTCCTTCTGAGCAGGCTGAGTGAGGTGTAGATCAGACACGTGGATATACTCTATCTCTGTCTTCTACCTCTGCTGTTCCTTCTGAGCAGGCTGAGTGAGGTGTAGATCAGACACGTGGATATACTCTATCTCTGTCTTCTACCTCTGCTGTTCCTTCTGAGCAGGCTGAGTGATGTGTAGATCAGACACGTGGATATACTCTATCTCTGTCTTCTACCTCTGCTGATTCTTCTGAGCAGGCTAAGTGAGGTGTAGATCAGACACGTGGATATACTATATCTCTGTCTTCTACCTCTTCTGTTCCTTCTGAGCAGGCTGAGTGAGCCACGTGGATATACTCTATCTCTGTCTTCTACCTCTGCTTTTCCTTCTGAGCAGGCTGAGTGAGACACGTGGATATACTCTATCTCTGTCTTATACCTCTGCTGTTCCTTCTGAGCAGGCTGAGTGAGACACGTGGATATACTCTATCTCTGTCTTCTACCTCTGCTGTTCCTTCTGAGCAGGCTGAGTGAGGTGTAGATCAGACACGTGGATATACTCTATCTCTGTCTTCTACCTCTGCTGTTCCTTCTGAGCAAGCTGAGTGAGGTGTAGATCAGACACGTGGATATACTCTATCTCTGTCTTCTACCTCTGCTGATTCTTCTGAGCAGGCTGGGTGAAGTGTAGATCAGACACGTGGATATACTCTATCTCTGTCTTCTACCTCTGCTGTTCCTTCTGAGCAGGCTGAGTGAGACACGTGGATATACTCTATCTCTGTCTTCTACATCTGCTCTTCTTTCTGAGCAGGCTGTGTGAGACACGTGGCTATACTCTACCTCTGTCTTCTACCTCTGCTGTTCCTTCTGAGCAGGCTGAGTGAGGTGTAGATCAGACACGTGGATATACTCTATCTCTGTCTTCTACCTCTGCTGTTCCTTCTGAGCAGGCTGAGTGAGACACGTGGATATACTCTATCTCTGTCTTCTAACTCTGCTGTTCCTTCTGGGCAGGCTGAGTGAGACACGTGGATATACTCTAGCTCTGTCTTCTACCTCTGCTGTTCCTTCTGAGCAGGCTGAGTGAGGTGTAGATCAGACACGTGGATATACTCTATCTCTGTCTTCTACCTCTGCTGTTCCTTCTGAGCAGGCTGAGTGAGGTGTAGATCAGACACGTGGATATACTCTATCTCTGTCTTCTACCTCTGCTGTTCCTTCTGAGCAGGCTGAGAGAGACACGTGGATATACTATATCTCTGTCTTCTACCTCTGCTGTTCCTTCTGAGCAGGCTGAGTGAGACACGTGGATATACTCTATCTCTGTCTTCTACCTCTGCCGTTCCTTCTGAGCAGGCTGAGTGAGGTGTAGATCACACACGTGGATATACTCTATCTCTGTCTTCTACCTCTGCTGATTCTTCTGAGCAGGCTAAGTGAGGTGTAGATCAGGCACGTGGATATACTATATCTCTGTCTTCTACCTCTGCTGTTCCTTCTGAGCAGGCTGAGTGAGCCACGTGGATATACTCTATCTCTGTCTTCTACCTCTGCTTTTCCTTCTGAGCAGGCTGAGTGAGACACGTGGATATACTCTATCTCTGTCTTACACCTCTGCTGTTCCTTCTGAGCAGGCTGAGTGAGACACGTGGATATACTCTATCTCTGTCTTCTACCTCTGCTGTTCCTTCTGAGCAGGCTGAGTGAGGTGTAGATCAGACACGTGGATATACTCTATCTCTGTCTTCTACCTCTGCTGTTCCTTCTGAGCAAGCTGAGTGAGGTGTAGATCAGACACGTGGATATACTCTATCTCTGTCTTCTACCTCTGCTGATTCTTCTGAGCAGGCTGGGTGAAGTGTAGATCAGACACGTGGATATACTCTATCTCTGTCTTCTACCTCTGCTGTTCCTTCTGAGCAGGCTGAGTGAGACACGTGGATATACTCTATCTCTGTCTTCTACATCTGCTCTTCCTTCTGAGCAGGCTGTGTGAGACACGTGGCTATACTCTACCTCTGTCTTCTACCTCTGCTGTTCCTTCTGAGCAGGCTGAGTGAGGTGTAGATCAGACACGTGGATATACTCTATCTCTGTCTTCTACCTCTGCTGTTCCTTCTGAGCAGGCTGAGTGAGACACGTGGATATACTCTATCTCTGTCTTCTACCTCTACTGTTCCTTCTGAGCAGGCTGAGTGAGGTGTAGATCAGACACGTGGATATACTCTATCTCTGTCTTCTACCTCTGCTGTTCCTTCTGAGCAGGCTGAGTGAGGTGTAGATCAGACACGTGGATATACTCTATCTCTGTCTTCTACCTATGCTGATTCTTCTGAGCAGGCTGAGTGAAGTGTAGATCAGACACGTGGATATACTCTATCTCTGTCTTCTACCTCTGCTGTTCCTTCTGAGCAGGCTGAGTGAGACACGTGGATGTACTCTATCTCTGCCTTCTACCTCTGCTGTTCCTTCTGAGCAGGCTGAGTGAGGTGTAGATCAGACACGTGGATATACTCTATCTCTGTCTTCTACCTCTGCTGTTCCTTCTGAGCAGGCTGAGTGAGGTGTAGATCAGACACGTGGATATACTCTATCTCTGTCTTCTACCTCTGCTGTTCCTTCTGAGCAGGCTGAGTGATGTGTAGATCAGACACGTGGATATACTCTATCTCTGTCTTCCACCTCTGCTGATTCTTCTGAGCAGGCTAAGTGAGGTGTAGATCAGACACGTGGATATACTATATCTCTGTCTTCTACCTCTTCTGTTCCTTCTGAGCAGGCTGAGAGAGCCACGTGGATATACTCTATCTCTGTCTTCTACCTCTGCTTTTCCTTCTGAGCAGGCTGAGTGAGACACGTGGATATACTCTATCTCTGTCTTATACCTCTGCTGTTCCTTCTGAGCAGGCTGAGTGAGACACGTGGATATACTCTATCTCTGTCTTCTACCTCTGCTGTTCCTTCTGAGCAGGCTGAGTGAGGTGTAGATCAGACACGTGGATATACTCTATCTCTGTCTTCTACCTCTGCTGTTCCTTCTGAGCAAGCTGAGTGAGGTGTAGATCAGACACGTGGATATACTCTATCTCTGTCTTCTACCTCTGCTGATTCTTCTGAGCAGGCTGGGTGAAGGGTAGATCAGACACGTGTATATACTCTATCTCTGTCTTCTACCTCTGCTGTTCCTTCTGAGCAGGCTGAGTGAGACACGTGGATATACTCTATATCTGTCTTCTACATCTGCTCTTCCTTCTGAGCAGGCTGTGTGAGACACGTGGCTATACTCTACCTCTGTCTTCTACCTCTGCTGTTCCTTCTGAGCAGGCTGAGTGAGGTGTAGATCAGACACGTGGATATACTCTATCTCTGTCTTCTACCTCTGCTGTTCCTTCTGAGCAGGCTGAGTGAGACACGTGGATATACTCTATCTCTGTCTTACACCTCTGCTGTTCCTTCTGAGCAGGCTGAGTGAGACACGTGGATATACTCTATCTCTGTCTTCTACCTCTGCTGTTCCTTCTGAGCAGGCTGAGTGAGGTGTAGATCAGACACGTGGATATACTCTATCTCTGTCTTCTACCTCTGCTGTTCCTTCTGAGCAAGCTGAGTGAGGTGTAGATCAGACACGTGGATATACTCTATCTCTGTCTTCTACCTCTGCTGATTCTTCTGAGCAGGCTGGGTGAAGTGTAGATCAGACACGTGGATATACTCTATCTCTGTCTTCTACCTCTGCTGTTCCTTCTGAGCAGGCTGAGTGAGACACGTGGATATACTCTATCTCTGTCTTCTACATCTGCTCTTCCTTCTGAGCAGGCTGTGTGAGACACGTGGCTATACTCTACCTCTGTCTTCTACCTCTGCTGTTCCTTCTGAGCAGGCTGAGTGAGGTGTAGATCAGACACGTGGATATACTCTATCTCTGTCTTCTACCTCTGCTGTTCCTTCTGAGCAGGCTGAGTGAGACACGTGGATATACTCTATCTCTGTCTTCTACCTCTACTGGTCCTTCTGAGCAGGCTGAGTGAGGTGTAGATCAGACACGTGGATATACTCTATCTCTGTCTTCTACCTCTGCTGTTCCTCCTGAGCAGGCTGAGTGAGGTGTAGATCAGACACGTGGATATACTCTATCTCTGTCTTCTACCTATGCTGATTCTTCTGAGCAGGCTGAGTGAAGTGTAGATCAGACACGTGGATATACTCTATCTCTGTCTTCTACCTCTGCTGTTCCTTCTGAGCAGGCTGAGTGAGACACGTGGATGTACTCTATCTCTGCCTTCTACCTCTGCTGTTCCTTCTGAGCAGGCTGAGTGAGGTGTAGATCAGACACGTGGATATACTCTATCTCTGTCTTCTACCTCTGCTGTTCCTTCTGAGCAAGCTGAGTGAGGTGTAGATCAGACACGTGGATATACTCTATCTCTGTCTTCTACCTCTGCTGATTCTTCTGAGCAGGCTGGGTGAAGTGTAGATCAGACACGTGGATATACTCTATCTCTGTCTTCTACCTCTGCTGTTCCTTCTGAGCAGGCTGAGTGAGACACGTGGATATACTCTATCTCTGTCTTCTACATCTGCTCTTCCTTCTGAGCAGGCTGTGTGAGACACGTGGCTATACTCTACCTCTGTCTTCTACCTCTGCTGTTCCTTCTGAGCAGGCTGAGTGAGGTGTAGATCAGACACGTGGATATACTCTATCTCTGTCTTCTACCTCTGCTGTTCCTTCTGAGCAGGCTGAGTGAGACACGTGGATATACTCTATCTCTGTCTTCTACCTCTACTGTTCCTTCTGAGCAGGCTGAGTGAGGTGTAGATCAGACACGTGGATATACTCTATCTCTGTCTTCTACCTCTGCTGTTCCTTCTGAGCAGGCTGAGTGAGGTGTAGATCAGACACGTGGATATACTCTATCTCTGTCTTCTACCTATGCTGATTCTTCTGAGCAGGCTGAGTGAAGTGTAGATCAGACACGTGGATATACTCTATCTCTGTCTTCTACCTCTGCTGTTCCTTCTGAGCAGGCTGAGTGAGACACGTGGATGTACTCTATCTCTGCCTTCTACCTCTGCTGTTCCTTCTGAGCAGGCTGAGTGAGGTGTAGATCAGACACGTGGATATACTCTATCTCTGTCTTCTACCTCTGCTGTTCCTTCTGAGCAGGCTGAGTGAGGTGTAGATCAGACACGTGGATATACTCTATCTCTGTCTTCTACCTCTGCTGTTCCTTCTGAGCAGGCTGAGTGAGGTGTAGATCAGACACGGGGATATACTCTATCTCTGTCTTCTACCTCTGCTGTTCCTTCTGAGCAGGCTGAGTGATGTGTAGATCAGACACGTGGATATACTCTATCTCTGTCTTCTACCTCTGCTGATTCTTCTGAGCAGGCTAAGTGAGGTGTAGATCAGACACGTGGATATACTATATCTCTGTCTTCTACCTCTTCTGTTCCTTCTGAGCAGGCTGAGTGAGCCACGTGGATATACTCTATCTCTGTCTTCTACCTCTGCTTTTCCTTCTGAGCAGGCTGAGTGAGACACGTGGATATACTCTATCTCTGTCTTATACCTCTGCTGTTCCTTCTGAGCAGGCTGAGTGAGACACGTGGATATACTCTATCTCTGTCTTCTACCTCTGCTGTTCCTTCTGAGCAGGCTGAGTGAGGTGTAGATCAGACACGTGGATATACTCTATCTCTGTCTTCTACCTCTGCTGTTCCTTCTGAGCAAGCTGAGTGAGGTGTAGATCAGACACGTGGATATACTCTATCTCTGTCTTCTACCTCTGCTGATTCTTCTGAGCAGGCTGGGTGAAGTGTAGATCAGACACGTGGATATACTCTATCTCTGTCTTCTACCTCTGCTGTTCCTTCTGAGCAGGCTGAGTGAGACACGTGGATATACTCTATCTCTGTCTTCTACATCTGCTCTTCCTTCTGAGCAGGCTGTGTGAGACACGTGGCTATACTCTACCTCTGTCTTCTACCTCTGCTGTTCCTTCTGAGCAGGCTGAGTGAGGTGTAGATCAGACACGTGGATATACTCTATCTCTGTCTTCTACCTCTGCTGTTCCTTCTGAGCAGGCTGAGTGAGACACGTGGATATACTCTATCTCTGTCTTCTACCTCTACTGTTCCTTCTGAGCAGGCTGAGTGAGGTGTAGATCAGACACGTGGATATACTCTATCTCTGTCTTCTACCTCTGCTGTTCCTTCTGAGCAGGCTGAGTGAGGTGTAGATCAGACACGTGGATATACTCTATCTCTGTCTTCTACCTATGCTGATTCTTCTGAGCAGGCTGAGTGAAGTGTAGATCAGACACGTGGATATACTCTATCTCTGTCTTCTACCTCTGCTGTTCCTTCTGAGCAGGCTGAGTGAGACACGTGGATGTAATCTATCTCTGCCTTCTACCTCTGCTGTTCCTTCTGAGCAGGCTGAGTGAGGTGTAGATCAGACACGTGGATATACTCTATCTCTGTCTTCTACCTCTGCTGTTCCTTCTGAGCAGGCTGAGTGAGGTGTAGATCAGACACGTGGATATACTCTATCTCTGTCTTCTACCTCTGCTGTTCCTTCTGAGCAGGCTGAGTGAGGTGTAGATCAGACACGTGGATATACTCTATCTCTGTCTTCTACCTCTGCTGTTCTTTCTGAGCAGGCTGAGTGATGTGTAGATCAGACACGTGGATATACTCTATCTCTGTCTTCTACCTCTGCTGATTCTTCTGAGCAGGCTAAGTGAGGTGTAGATCAGACACGTGGATATACTATATCTCTGTCTTCTACCTCTTCTGTTCCTTCTGAGCAGGCTGAGTGAGCCATGTGGATATACTCTATCTCTGTCTTCTACCTCTGCTTTTCCTTCTGAGCAGGCTGAGTGAGACACGTGGATATACTCTATCTCTGTCTTACACCACTGCTGTTCCTTCTGAGCAGGCTGAGTGAGACACGTGGATATACTCTATCTCTGTCTTCTACCTCTGCTGTTCCTTCTGAGCAGGCTGAGTGAGGTGTAGATCAGACACGTGGATATACTCTATCTCTGTCTTCTACCTCTGCTGTTCCTTCTGAGCAAGCTGAGTGAGGTGTAGATCAGACACGTGGATATACTCTATCTCTGTCTTCTACCTCTGCTGATTCTTCTGAGCAGGCTGGGTGAAGTGTAGATCAGAAACGTGGATATACTCTATCTCTGTCTTCTACCTCTGCTGTTCCTTCTGAGCAGGCTGAGTGAGACACGTGGATATACTCTATCTCTGTCTTCTACATCTGCTCTTCCTTCTGAGCAGGCTGTGTGAGACACGTGGCTATACTCTACCTCTGTCTTCTACCTCTGCTGTTCCTTCTGAGCAGGCTGAGTGAGGTGTAGATCAGACACGTGGATATACTCTATCTCTGTCTTCTACCTCTGCTGTTCCTTCTGAGCAGGCTGAGTGAGACACGTGGATATACTCTATCTCTGTCTTCTACCTCTACTGTTCCTTCTGAGCAGGCTGAGTGAGGTGTAGATCAGACACGTGGATATACTCTATCTCTGTCTTCTACCTCTGCTGTTCCTTCTGAGCAGGCTGAGTGAGGTGTAGATCAGACACGTGGATATACTCTATCTCTGTCTTCTACCTATGCTGATTCTTCTGAGCAGGCTGAGTGAAGTGTAGATCAGACACGTGGATATACTCTATCTCTGTCTTCTACCTCTGCTGTTCCTTCTGAGCAGGCTGAGTGAGACACGTGGATGTACTCTATCTCTGCCTTCTACCTCTGCTGTTCCTTCTGAGCAGGCTGAGTGAGGTGTAGATCAGACACGTGGATATACTCTATCTCTGTCTTCTACCTCTGCTGTTCCTTCTGAGCAGGCTGAGTGAGGTGTAGATCAGACACGTGGATATACTCTATCTCTGTCTTCTACCTCTGCTGTTCCTTCTGAGCAGGCTGAGTGAGGTGTAGATCAGACACGTGGATATACTCTATCTCTGTCTTCTACCTCTGCTGTTCCTTCTGAGCAGGCTGAGTGATGTGTAGATCAGACACGTGGATATACTCTATCTCTGTCTTCTACCTCTGCTGATTCTTCTGAGCAGGCTAAGTGAGGTGTAGATCAGACACGTGGATATACTATATCTCTGTCTTCTACCTCTTCTGTTCCTTCTGAGCAGGCTGAGTGAGCCACGTGGATATACTCTATCTCTGTCTTCTACCTCTGCTTTTCCTTCTGAGCAGGCTGAGTGAGACACGTGGATATACTCTATCTCTGTCTTATACCTCTGCTGTTCCTTCTGAGCAGGCTGAGTGAGACACGTGGATATACTCTATCTCTGTCTTCTACCTCTGCTGTTCCTTCTGAGCAGGCTGAGTGAGGTGTAGATCAGACACGTGGATATACTCTATCTCTGTCTTCTACCTCTGCTGTTCCTTCTGAGCAAGCTGAGTGAGGTGTAGATCAGACACGTGGATATACTCTATCTCTGTCTTCTACCTCTGCTGATTCTTCTGAGCAGGCTGGGTGAAGTGTAGATCAGACACGTGGATATACTCTATCTCTGTCTTCTACCTCTGCTGTTCCTTCTGAGCAGGCTGAGTGAGACACGTGGATATACTCTATCTCTGTCTTCTACATCTGCTCTTCCTTCTGAGCAGGCTGTGTGAGACACGTGGCTATACTCTACCTCTGTCTTCTACCTCTGCTGTTCCTTCTGAGCAGGCTGAGTGAGGTGTAGATCAGACACGTGGATATACTCTATCTCTTTCTTCTACCTCTGCTGTTCCTTCTGAGCAGGCTGAGTGAGACACGTGGATATACTCTATCTCTGTCTTCTACCTCTACTGTTCCTTCTGAGCAGGCTGAGTGAGGTGTAGATCAGACACGTGGATATACTCTATCTCTGTCTTCTACCTCTGCTGTTCCTTCTGAGCAGGCTGAGTGAGGTGTAGATCAGACACGTGGATATACTCTATCTCTGTCTTCTACCTATGCTGATTCTTCTGAGCAGGCTGAGTGAAGTGTAGATCAGACACGTGGATATACTCTATCTCTGTCTTCTACCTCTGCTGTTCCTTCTGAGCAGGCTGAGTGAGACACGTGGATGTAATCTATCTCTGCCTTCTACCTCTGCTGTTCCTTCTGAGCAGGCTGAGTGAGGTGTAGATCAGACACGTGGATATACTCTATCTCTGTCTTCTACCTCTGCTGTTCCTTCTGAGCAGGCTGAGTGAGGTGTAGATCAGACACGTGGATATACTCTATCTCTGTCTTCTACCTCTGCTGTTCCTTCTGAGCAGGCTGAGTGAGGTGTAGATCAGACACGTGGATATACTCTATCTCTGTCTTCTACCTCTGCTGTTCTTTCTGAGCAGGCTGAGTGATGTGTAGATCAGACACGTGGATATACTCTATCTCTGTCTTCTACCTCTGCTGATTCTTCTGAGCAGGCTAAGTGAGGTGTAGATCAGACACGTGGATATACTATATCTCTGTCTTCTACCTCTTCTGTTCCTTCTGAGCAGGCTGAGTGAGCGATGTGGATATACTCTATCTCTGTCTTCTACCTCTGCTTTTCCTTCTGAGCAGGCTGAGTGAGACACGTGGATATACTCTATCGCTGTCTTATAACTCTGCTGTTCCTTCTGAGCAGGCTGAGTGAGACACGTGGATATACTCTATCTCTGTCTTCTACCTCTGCTGTTCTTTCTGAGCAGGCTGAGTGAGGTGTAGATCAGACACGTGGATATACTCTATCTCTGTCTTCTACCTCTGCTGTTCCTTCTGAGCAGGCTGAGTGAGGTGTAGATCAGACACGTGGATATACTCTATCTTTGTCTTCTACCTCTGCTGATTCTTCTGAGCAGGCTGGGTGAGGTGTAGATCAGACAGGTGGATATACTCTATCTATGTCTTCTACCTCTGCTGTTCCTTCTGAGCAGGCTGAGTGAGACACGTCGATATACTATATCTCTGTCTTCTACCTCTGCTGTTCCTTCTGAGCAGGCTGAGTGAGGTGTAGATCAGACACGTTGATATACTCTATCTCTGTCTTCTACCTCTGCTGTTCCTTCTGAGCAGGCTGAGTGAGGTGTAGATCAGACACGTGGATATACTCTACCTCTGTCTTCTACCTATGCTGATTCTTCTGAGCAGGCTGAGTGAAGTGTAGATCAGACACGTGGATATACTCTATCTCTGTCTTCTACCTCTGCTGTTCCTTCTGAGCAGGCTGAGTGAGGTGTAGATCAGACACGTGGATATACTCTATCTCTGTCTTCTACCTCTGCTGTTCCTTCTGAGCAGGCTGAAAGAGACACGTGGATATACTATATCTCTGTCTTCTACCTCTGCTGTTCCTTCTGAGCAGGCTGAGTGAGACACGTGGATATACTCTATCTCTGTCTTCTACCTCTGCCGTTCCTTCTGAGCAGGCTGAGTGAGGTGTAGATCACACACGTGGATATACTCTATCTCTGTCTTCTACCTCTGCTGATTCTTCTGAGCAGGCTAAGTGAGGTGTAGATCAGACACGTGGATATACTATATCTCTGTCTTCTACCTCTTCTGTTCCATCTGAGCAGGCTGAGTGAGCCACGTGGATATACTCTATCTCTGTCTTCTACCTCTGCTTTTCCTTCTGAGCAGGCTGAGTGAGACACGTGGATATACTCTATCTCTGTCTTATACCTCTCCTTTTTTTTCTGAGCAGGCTGAGTGATGTGTAGATCAGACACGTGGATATACTCTATCTCTGTCTTCTACCTCTGCTGATTCTTCTGAGCAGGCTAAGTGAGGTGTAGATCAGACACGTGGATATACTATATCTCTGTCTTCTACCTCTTCTGTTCCTTCTGAGCAGGCTGAGTGAGCCACGTGGATATACTCTATCTCTGTCTTCTACCTCTGCTTTTCCTTCTGAGCAGGCTGAGTGAGACACGTGGATATACTCTATCTCTGTCTTATACCTCTGCTGTTCCTTCTGAGCAGGATGAGTGAGACACGTGGATATACTCTATCTCTGTCTTCTACCTCTGCTGTTCTTTCTGAGCAGGCTGAGTGAGGTGTAGATCAGACACGTGGATATACTCTATCTCTGTCTTCTACCTCTGCTGTTCCTTCTGAGCAGGCTGAGTGATGTGTAGATCAGACACGTGGATATACTCTATCTCTGTCTTCTACCTCTGCTGATTCTTCTGAGCAGGCTAAGTGAGGTGTAGATCAGACACGTGGATATACTATATCTCTGTCTTCTACCTCTTCTGTTCCTTCTGAGCAGGCTGAGTGAGCCACGTGGATATACTCTATCTCTGTCTTCTACCTCTGCTTTTCCTTCTGAGCAGGCTGAGTGAGACACGTGGATATACTCTATCTCTGTCTTATACCTCTGCTGTTCCTTCTGAGCAGGCTGAGTGAGACACGTGGATATACTCTATCTCTGTCTTCTACCTCTGCTGTTCCTTCTGAGCAGGCTGAGTGAGGTGTAGATCAGACACGTGGATATACTCTATCTCTGTCTTCTACCTCTGCTGTTCCTTCTGAGCAAGCTGAGTGAGGTGTAGATCAGACACGTGGATATACTCTATCTCTGTCTTCTACCTCTGCTGTTCCTTCTGAGCAGGCTGAGTGAGACACGTGGATATACTCTATCTCTGTCTTCTACATCTGCTCTTCCTTCTGAGCAGGCTGTGTGAGACACGTGGCTATACTCTACCTCTGTCTTCTACCTCTGCTGTTCCTTCTGAGCAGGCTGAGTGAGGTGTAGATCAGACACGTGGATATACTCTATCTCTGTCTTCTACCTCTGCTGTTCCTTCTGAGCAGGCTGAGTGAGACACGTGGATATACTCTATCTCTGTCTTCTACCTCTACTGTTCCTTCTGAGCAGGCTGAGTGAGGTGTAGATCAGACACGTGGATATACTCTATCTCTGTCTTCTACCTCTGCTGTTCCTTCTGAGCAGGCTGAGTGAGGTGTAGATCAGACACGTGGATATACTCTATCTCTGTCTTCTACCTATGCTGATTCTTCTGAGCAGGCTGAGTGAAGTGTAGATCAGACACGTGGATATACTCTATCTCTGTCTTCTACCTCTGCTGTTCCTTCTGAGCAGGCTGAGTGAGACACGTGGATGTAATCTATCTCTGCCTTCTACCTCTGCTGTTCCTTCTGAGCAGGCTGAGTGAGGTGTAGATCAGACACGTGGATATACTCTATCTCTGTCTTCTACCTCTGCTGTTCCTTCTGAGCAGGCTGAGTGAGGTGTAGATCAGACACGTGGATATACTCTATCTCTGTCTTCTACCTCTGCTGTTCCTTCTGAGCAGGCTGAGTGAGGTGTAGATCAGACACGTGGATATACTCTATCTCTGTCTTCTACCTCTGCTGTTCTTTCTGAGCAGGCTGAGTGATGTGTAGATCAGACACGTGGTTATACTCTATCTCTGTCTTCTACCTCTGCTGATTCTTCTGAGCAGGCTAAGTGAGGTGTAGATCAGACACGTGGATATACTATATCTCTGTCTTCTACCTCTTCTGTTCCTTCTGAGCAGGCTGAGTGAGCCATGTGGATATACTCTATCTCTGTCTTCTACCTCTGCTTTTCCTTCTGAGCAGGCTGAGTGAGACACGTGGATATACTCTATCGCTGTCTTATAACTCTGCTGTTCCTTCTGAGCAGGCTGAGTGAGACACGTGGATATACTCTATCTCTGTCTTCTACCTCTGCTGTTCTTTCTGAGCAGGCTGAGTGAGGTGTAGATCAGACACGTGGATATACTCTATCTCTGTCTTCTACCTCTGCTGTTCCTTCTGAGCAGGCTGAGTGAGGTGTAGATCAGACACGTGGATATACTCTATCTTTGTCTTCTACCTCTGCTGATTCTTCTGAGCAGGCTGGGTGAGGTGTAGATCAGACAGGTGGATATACTCTATCTATGTCTTCTACCTCTGCTGTTCCTTCTGAGCAGGCTGAGTGAGACACGTCGATATACTATATCTCTGTCTTCTACCTCTGCTGTTCCTTCTGAGCAGGCTGAGTGAGGTGTAGATCAGACACGTTGATATACTCTATCTCTGTCTTCTACCTCTGCTGTTCCTTCTGAGCAGGCTGAGTGAGGTGTAGATCAGACACGTGGATATACTCTACCTCTGTCTTCTACCTATGCTGATTCTTCTGAGCAGGCTGAGTGAAGTGTAGATCAGACACGTGGATATACTCTATCTCTGTCTTCTACCTCTGCTGTTCCTTCTGAGCAGGCTGAGTGAGGTGTAGATCAGACACGTGGATATACTCTATCTCTGTCTTCTACCTCTGCTGTTCCTTCTGAGCAGGCTGAAAGAGACACGTGGATATACTATATCTCTGTCTTCTACCTCTGCTGTTCCTTCTGAGCAGGCTGAGTGAGACACGTGGATATACTATATCTCTGTCTTCTACCTCTGCCGTTCCTTCTGAGCAGGCTGAGTGAGGTGTAGATCACACACGTGGATATACTCTATCTCTGTCTTCTACCTCTGCTGATTCTTCTGAGCAGGCTAAGTGAGGTGTAGATCAGACACGTGGATATACTATATCTCTGTCTTCTACCTCTTCTGTTCCTTCTGAGCAGGCTGAGTGAGGTGTAGATCAGACACGTGGATATACTCTATCTCTGTCTTCTACCTCTGCTGTTCCTTCTGAGCAGGCTGAGTGAGGTGTAGATCAGACACGTGGATATACTCTATCTCTGTCTTCTACCTCTGCTGTTCCTTCTGAGCAGGCTGAGTGAGGTGTAGATCAGACACGTGGATATACTCTATCTCTGTCTTCTACCTATGCTGATTCTTCTGAGCAGGCTGAGTGAAGTGTAGATCAGACACGTGGATATACTCTATCTCTGTCTTCTACCTCTGCTGTTCCTTCTGAGCAGGCTGAGTGAGACACGTGGATGTAATCTATCTCTGCCTTCTACCTCTGCTGTTCCTTCTGAGCAGGCTGAGTGAGGTGTAGATCAGACACGTGGATATACTCTATCTCTGTCTTCTACCTCTGCTGTTCCTTCTAAGCAGGCTGAGTGAGGTGTAGATCAGACACGTGGATATACTCTATCTCTGTCTTCTACCTCTGCTGTTCCTTCTGAGCAGGCTGAGTGAGGTGTAGATCAGACACGTGGATATACTCTATCTCTGTCTTCTACCTCTGCTGTTCTTTCTGAGCAGGCTGAGTGATGTGTAGATCAGACACGTGGATATACTCTATCTCTGTCTTCTACCTCTGCTGATTCTTCTGAGCAGGCTAAGTGAGGTGTAGATCAGACACGTGGATATACTATATCTCTGTCTTCTACCTCTTCTGTTCCTTCTGAGCAGGCTGAGTGAGCCATGTGGATATACTCTATCTCTGTCTTCTACCTCTGCTTTTCCTTCTGAGCAGGCTGAGTGAGACACGTGGATATACTCTATCGCTGTCTTATAACTCTGCTGTTCCTTCTGAGCAGGCTGAGTGAGACACGTGGATATACTCTATCTCTGTCTTATACCTCTCCTTTTTTTTCTGAGCAGGCTGAGTGAGACACGTGGATATACTCTATCTCTGTCTTATACCTCTCCTTTTTTTTCTGAGCAGGCTGAGTGATGTGTAGATCAGACACGTGGATATACTCTATCTCTGTCTTCTGCCTCTGCTGATTCTTCTGAGCAGGCTAAGTGAGGTGTAGATCAGACACGTGGATATACTATATCTCTGTCTTCTACCTCTTCTGTTCCTTCTGAGCAGGCTGAGTGAGGTGTAGATCAGACACGTGGATATACTCTATCTCTGTCTTCTACCTCTGCTGTTCCTTCTGAGCAGGCTGAGTGAGGTGTAGATCAGACACGTGGATATACTCTATCTCTGTCTTCTACCTCTGCTGTTCCTTCTGAGCAGGCTGAGTGAGGTGTAGATCAGACACGTGGATATACTCTATCTCTGTCTTCTACCTATGCTGATTCTTCTGAGCAGGCTGAGTGAAGTGTAGATCAGACACGTGGATATACTCTATCTCTGTCTTCTACCTCTGCTGTTCCTTCTGAGCAGGCTGAGTGAGACACGTGGATGTAATCTATCTCTGCCTTCTACCTCTGCTGTTCCTTCTGAGCAGGCTGAGTGAGGTGTAGATCAGACACGTGGATATACTCTATCTCTGTCTTCTACCTCTGCTGTTCCTTCTAAGCAGGCTGAGTGAGGTGTAGATCAGACACGTGGATATACTCTATCTCTGTCTTCTACCTCTGCTGTTCCTTCTGAGCAGGCTGAGTGAGGTGTAGATCAGACACGTGGATATACTCTATCTCTGTCTTCTACCTCTGCTGTTCTTTCTGAGCAGGCTGAGTGATGTGTAGATCAGACACGTGGATATACTCTATCTCTGTCTTCTACCTCTGCTGATTCTTCTGAGCAGGCTAAGTGAGGTGTAGATCAGACACGTGGATATACTATATCTCTGTCTTCTACCTCTTCTGTTCCTTCTGAGCAGGCTGAGTGAGCCATGTGGATATACTCTATCTCTGTCTTCTACCTCTGCTTTTCCTTCTGAGCAGGCTGAGTGAGACACGTGGATATACTCTATCGCTGTCTTATAACTCTGCTGTTCCTTCTGAGCAGGCTGAGTGAGACACGTGGATATACTCTATCTCTGTCTTATACCTCTCCTTTTTTTTCTGAGCAGGCTGAGTGAGACACGTGGATATACTCTATCTCTGTCTTATACCTCTCCTTTTTTTTCTGAGCAGGCTGAGTGATGTGTAGATCAGACACGTGGATATACTCTATCTCTGTCTTCTGCCTCTGCTGATTCTTCTGAGCAGGCTAAGTGAGGTGTAGATCAGACACGTGGATATACTATATCTCTGTCTTCTACCTCTTCTGTTCCTTCTGAGCAGGCTGAGTGAGCCACGTGGATATACTCTATCTCTGTCTTCTACCTCTGCTTTTCCTTCTGAGCAGGCTGAGTGAGACACGTGGATATACTCTATCTCTGTCTTATACCTCTGCTGTTCCTTCTGAGCAGGATGAGTGAGACACGTGGATATACTCTATCTCTGTCTTCTACCTCTGCTGTTCTTTCTGAGCAGGCTGAGTGAGGTGTAGATCAGACACGTGGATATACTCTATCTCTGTCTTCTACCTCTGCTGTTCCTTCTGAGCAGGCTGAGTGATGTGTAGATCAGACACGTGGATATACTCTATCTCTGTCTTCTACCTCTGCTGATTCTTCTGAGCAGGCTAAGTGAGGTGTAGATCAGACACGTGGATATACTATATCTCTGTCTTCTACCTCTTCTGTTCCTTCTGAGCAGGCTGAGTGAGCCACGTGGATATACTCTATCTCTGTCTTCTACCTCTGCTTTTCCTTCTGAGCAGGCTGAGTGAGACACGTGGATATACTCTATCTCTGTCTTATACCTCTGCTGTTCCTTCTGAGCAGGCTGAGTGAGACACGTGGATATACTCTATCTCTGTCTTCTACCTCTGCTGTTCCTTCTGAGCAGGCTGAGTGAGGTGTAGATCAGACACGTGGATATACTCTATCTCTGTCTTCTACCTCTGCTGTTCCTTCTGAGCAAGCTGAGTGAGGTGTAGATCAGACACGTGGATATACTCTATCTCTGTCTTCTACCTCTGCTGATTCTTCTGAGCAGGCTGGGTGAAGTGTAGATCAGACACGTGGATATACTCTATCTCTGTCTTCGACCTCTGCTTTTCCTTCTGAGCAGGCTGAGTGAGACACGTGGATATACTCTATCTCTGTCTTCTACATCTGCTCTTCCTTCTGAGCAGGCTGTGTGAGACACGTGGCTATACTCTACTTCTGTCTTCTACCTCTGCTGTTCCTTCTGAGCAGGCTGAGTGAGGTGTAGATCAGACACGTGGATATACTCTATCTCTGTCTTCTACCTCTGCTGTTCCTTCTGAGCAGGCTGAGTGAGACACGTGGATATACTCTATCTCTGTCTTCTACCTCTACTGTTCCTTCTGAGCAGGCTGAGTGAGGTGTAGATCAGACACGTGGATATACTCTATCTCTGTCTTCTACCTCTGCTGTTCCTTCTGAGCAGGCTGAGTGAGGTGTAGATCAGACACGTGGATATACTCTATCTCTGTCTTCTACCTATGCTGATTCTTCTGAGCAGGCTGAGTGAAGTGTAGATCAGACACGTGGATATACTCTATCT
This sequence comes from Crossaster papposus, assembly GCA_037893245.1. NCBI lineage: Eukaryota > Metazoa > Echinodermata > Asteroidea > Velatida > Solasteridae > Crossaster > Crossaster papposus. Next base: position 478,199 of record JBAIAA010000788.1, on the reverse strand, counting down.
CTGTCTTCTACCTCTGCTGTTCCTTCTGAGCAGGCTGAGTGAGACACGTGGATGTAATCTATCTCTGCCTTCTACCTCTGCTGTTCCTTCTGAGCAGGCTGAGTGAGGTGTAGATCAGACACGTGGATATACTCTATCTCTGTCTTCTACCTCTGCTGTTCCTTATGAGCAGGCTGAGTGAGGTGTAGATCAGACACGTGGATATACTCTATCTCTGTCTTCTACCTCTGCTGTTCCTTCTGAGCAGGCTGAGTGAGGTGTAGATCAGACACGTGGATATACTCTATCTCTGTCTTCTACCTCTGCTGTTCTTTCTGAGCAGGCTGAGTGATGTGTAGATCAGACACGTGGATATACTCTATCTCTGTCTTCTACCTCTGCTGATTCTTCTGAGCAGGCTAAGTGAGGTGTAGATCAGACACGTGGATATACTATATCTCTGTCTTCTACCTCTTCTGTTCCTTCTGAGCAGGCTGAGTGAGCCATGTGGATATACTCTATCTCTGTCTTCTACCTCTGCTTTTCCTTCTGAGCAGGCTGAGTGAGACACGTGGATATACTCTATCGCTGTCTTATAACTCTGCTGTTCCTTCTGAGCAGGCTGAGTGAGACACGTGGATATACTCTATCTCTGTCTTCTACCTCTGCTGTTCTTTCTGAGCAGGCTGAGTGAGGTGTAGATCAGACACGTGGATATACTCTATCTCTGTCTTCTACCTCTGCTGTTCCTTCTGAGCAGGCTGAGTGAGGTGTAGATCAGACACGTGGATATACTCTATCTCTGTCTTCTACCTCTGCTGATTCTTCTGAGCAGGCTGGGTGAAGTGTAGATCAGACACGTGGATATACTCTATCTCTGTCTTCGACCTCTGCTTTTCCTTCTGAGCAGGCTGAGTGAGACACGTGGATATACTCTATCTCTGTCTTCTACATCTGCTCTTCCTTCTGAGCAGGCTGTGTGAGACACGTGGCTATACTCTACTTCTGTCTTCTACCTCTGCTGTTCCTTCTGAGCAGGCTGAGTGAGGTGTAGATCAGACACGTGGATATACTCTATCTCTGTCTTCTACCTCTGCTGTTCCTTCTGAGCAGGCTGAGTGAGACACGTGGATATACTCTATCTCTGTCTTCTACCTCTACTGTTCCTTCTGAGCAGGCTGAGTGAGGTGTAGATCAGACACGTGGATATACTCTATCTCTGTCTTCTACCTCTGCTGTTCCTTCTGAGCAGGCTGAGTGAGGTGTAGATCAGACACGTGGATATACTCTATCTCTGTCTTCTACCTATGCTGATTCTTCTGAGCAGGCTGAGTGAAGTGTAGATCAGACACGTGGATATACTCTATCTCTGTCTTCTACCTCTGCTGTTCCTTCTGAGCAGGCTGAGTGAGACACGTGGATGTAATCTATCTCTGCCTTCTACCTCTGCTGTTCCTTCTGAGCAGGCTGAGTGAGGTGTAGATCAGACACGTGGATATACTCTATCTCTGTCTTCTACCTCTGCTGTTCCTTATGAGCAGGCTGAGTGAGGTGTAGATCAGACACGTGGATATACTCTATCTCTGTCTTCTACCTCTGCTGTTCCTTCTGAGCAGGCTGAGTGAGGTGTAGATCAGACACGTGGATATACTCTATCTCTGTCTTCTACCTCTGCTGTTCTTTCTGAGCAGGCTGAGTGATGTGTAGATCAGACACGTGGATATACTCTATCTCTGTCTTCTACCTCTGCTGATTCTTCTGAGCAGGCTAAGTGAGGTGTAGATCAGACACGTGGATATACTATATCTCTGTCTTCTACCTCTTCTGTTCCTTCTGAGCAGGCTGAGTGAGCCATGTGGATATACTCTATCTCTGTCTTCTACCTCTGCTTTTCCTTCTGAGCAGGCTGAGTGAGACACGTGGATATACTCTATCGCTGTCTTATAACTCTGCTGTTCCTTCTGAGCAGGCTGAGTGAGACACGTGGATATACTCTATCTCTGTCTTCTACCTCTGCTGTTCTTTCTGAGCAGGCTGAGTGAGGTGTAGATCAGACACGTGGATATACTCTATCTCTGTCTTCTACCTCTGCTGTTCCTTCTGAGCAGGCTGAGTGAGGTGTAGATCAGACACGTGGATATACTCTATCTTTGTCTTCTACCTCTTCTGATTCTTCTGAGCAGGCTGGGTGAGGTGTAGATCAGACAGGTGGATATACTCTATCTATGTCTTCTACCTCTGCTGTTCCTTCTGAGCAGGCTGAGTGAGACACGTCGATATACTATATCTCTGTCTTCTACCTCTGCTGTTCCTTCTGAGCAGGCTGAGTGAGGTGTAGATCAGACACGTTGATATACTCTATCTCTGTCTTCTACCTCTGCTGTTCCTTCTGAGCAGGCTGAGTGAGGTGTAGATCAGACACGTGGATATACTCTACCTCTGTCTTCTACCTATGCTGATTCTTCTGAGCAGGCTGAGTGAAGTGTAGATCAGACACGTGGATATACTCTATCTCTGTCTTCTACCTCTGCTGTTTCTTCTGAGCAGGCTGAGTGAGGTGTAGATCAGACACGTGGATATACTCTATCTCTGTCTTCTACCTCTGCTGTTCCTTCTGAGCAGGCTGAAAGAGACACGTGGATATACTATATCTCTGTCTTCTACCTCTGCTGTTCCTTCTGAGCAGGCTGAGTGAGACACGTGGATATACTCTATCTCTGTCTTCTACCTCTGCCGTTCCTTCTGAGCAGGCTGAGTGAGGTGTAGATCACACACGTGGATATACTCTATCTCTGTCTTCTACCTCTGCTGATTCTTCTGAGCAGGCTAAGTGAGGTGTAGATCAGACACGTGGATATACTATATCTCTGTCTTCTACCTCTTCTGTTCCTTCTGAGCAGGCTGAGTGAGCCACGTGGATATACTCTATCTCTGTCTTCTACCTCTGCTTTTCCTTCTGAGCAGGCTGAGTGAGACACGTGGATATACTCTATCTCTGTCTTATACCTCTCCTTTTTTTTCTGAGCAGGCTGAGTGATGTGTAGATCAGACACGTGGATATACTCTATCTCTGTCTTCTACCTCTGCTGATTCTTCTGAGCAGGCTAAGTGAGGTGTAGATCAGACACGTGGATATACTATATCTCTGTCTTCTACCTCTTCTGTTCCTTCTGAGCAGGCTGAGTGAGCCACGTGGATATACTCTATCTCTGTCTTCTACCTCTGCTTTTCCTTCTGAGCAGGCTGAGTGAGACACGTGGATATACTCTATCTCTGTCTTATACCTCTGCTGTTCCTTCTGAGCAGGATGAGTGAGACACGTGGATATACTCTATCTCTGTCTTCTACCTCTGCTGTTCTTTCTGAGCAGGCTGAGTGAGGTGTAGATCAGACACGTGGATATACTCTATCTCTGTCTTCTACCTCTGCTGTTCCTTCTGAGCAGGCTGAGTGAGGTGTAGATCAGACACGTGGATATACTCTATCTTTGTCTTCTACCTCTGCTGATTCTTCTGAGCAGGCTGGGTGAGGTGTAGATCAGACAGGTGGATATACTCTATCTATGTCTTCTACCTCTGCTGTTCCTTCTGAGCAGGCTGAGTGAGACACGTCGATATACTATATCTCTGTCTTCTACCTCTGCTGTTCCTTCTGAGCAGGCTGAGTGAGGTGTAGATCAGACACGTTGATATACTCTATCTCTGTCTTCTACCTCTGCTGTTCCTTCTGAGCAGGCTGAGTGAGGTGTAGATCAGACACGTGGATATACTCTATCTCTGTCTTCTACCTATGCTGATTCTTCTGAGCAGGCTGAGTGAAGTGTAGATCAGACACGTGGATATACTCTATCTCTGTCTTCTACCTCTGCTGTTCCTTCTGAGCAGGCTGAGTGAGGTGTAGATCAGACACGTGGATATACTCTATCTCTGTCTTCTACCTCTGCTGTTCCTTCTGAGCAGGCTGAGAGAGACACGTGGATATACTATATCTCTGTCTTCTACCTCTGCTGTTCCTTCTGAGCAGGCTGAGTGAGACACGTGGATATACTCTATCTCTGTCTTCTACCTCTGCCGTTCCTTCTGAGCAGGCTGAGTGAGGTGTATATCACACACGTGGATATACTCTATCTCTGTCTTCTACCTCTGCTGATTCTTCTGAGCAGGCTAAGTGAGGTGTAGATCAGACACGTGGATATACTATATCTCTGTCTTCTACCTCTTCTGTTCCTTCTGAGCAGGCTGAGTGAGCCACGTGGATATACTCTATCTCTGTCTTCTACCTCTGCTTTTCCTTCTGAGCAGGCTGAGTGAGACACGTGGATATACTCTATCTCTGTCTTATACCTCTCCTTTTTTTTTCTGAGCAGGCTGAGTGATGTGTAGATCAGACACGTGGATATACTCTATCTCTGTCTTCTACCTCTGCTGATTTTTCTGAGCAGGCTAAGTGAGGTGTAGATCAGACACGTGGATATACTATATCTCTGTCTTCTACCTCTTCTGTTCCTTCTGAGCAGGCTGAGTGAGCCACGTGGATATACTCTATCTCTGTCTTCTACCTCTGCTTTTCCTTCTGAGCAGGCTGAGTGAGACACGTGGATATACTCTATCTCTGTCTTATACCTCTGCTGTTCCTTCTGAGCAGGCTGAGTGATACACGTGGATATACTCTATCTCTGTCTTCTACCTCTGCTGTTCCTTCTGAGCAGGCTGAGTGAGGTGTAGATCAGACACGTGGATATACTCTATCTCTGTCTTCTACCTCTGCTGTTCCTTCTGAGCAAGCTGAGTGAGGTGTAGATCAGACACGTGGATATACTCTATCTGTGTCTTCTACCTCTGCTGATTCTTCTGAGCAGGCTGGGTGAAGTGTAGATCAGACACGTGGATATACTCTATCTCTGTCTTCTACCTCTGCTGTTCCTTCTGAGCAGGCTGAGTGAGACACGTGGATATACTCTACCTCTGTCTTCTACCTCTGCTGTTCCTTCTGAGCAGGCTGAGTGAGGTGTAGATCAGACACGTGGATATACTCTATCTCTGTCTTCTACCTCTGCTGTTCCTTCTGAGCAGGCTGAGTGAGACACGTGGATATACTCTATCTCTGTCTTCTACCTCTACTGTTCCTTCTGAGCAGGCTGAGTGAGGTGTAGATCAGACACGTGGATATACTCTATCTCTGTCTTCTACCTCTGCTGTTCCTTCTGAGCAGGCTGAGTGAGGTGTAGATCAGACACTTGGATATACTCTATCTCTGTCTTCTACCTATGCTGATTCTTCTGAGCAGGCTGAGTGAAGTGTAGATCAGACACGTGGATATACTCTATCTCTGTCTTCTACCTCTGCTGTTCCTTCTGAGCAGGCTGAGTGAGACCCGTGGATGTACTCTATCTCTGCCTTCTACCTCTGCTGTTCCTTCTGAGCAGGCTGAGTGAGGTGTAGATCAGACACGTGGATATACTCTATCTCTGTCTTCTACCTCTGCTGTTCCTTCTGAGCAGGCTGAGTGAGGTGTAGATCAGACACGTGGATATACTCTATCTCTGTCTTCTACCTCTGCTGTTCCTTCTGAGCAGGCTGAGTGAGGTGTAGATCAGACACGTGGATATACTCTATCTCTGTCTTCTACCTCTGCTGTTCCTTCTGAGCAAGCTGAGTGAGGTGTAGATCAGACACGTGGATATACTCTATCTCTGTCTTCTACCTCTGCTGATTCTTCTGAGCAGGCTGGGTGAAGTGTAGATCAGACACGTGGATATACTCTATCTCTGTCTTCTACCTCTGCTGTTCCTTCTGAGCAGGCTGAGTGAGACACGTGGATATACTCTATCTCTGTCTTCTACATCTGCTCTTCCTTCTGAGCAGGCTGTGTGAGACACGTGGCTATACTCTACCTCTGTCTTCTACCTCTGCTGTTCCTTCTGAGCAGGCTGAGTGAGGTGTAGATCAGACACGTGGATATACTCTATCTCTGTCTTCTACCTCTGCTGTTCCTTCTGAGCAGGCTGAGTGAGACACGTGGATATACTCTATCTCTGTCTTCTACCTCTACTGTTCCTTCTGAGCAGGCTGAGTGAGGTGTAGATCAGACACGTGGATATACTCTATCTCTGTCTTCTACCTCTGCTGTTCCTTCTGAGCAGGCTGAGTGAGGGGTAGATCAGACACGTGGATATACTCTATCTCTGTCTTCTACCTATGCTGATTCTTCTGAGCAGGCTGAGTGAAGTGTAGATCAGACACGTGGATATACTCTATCTCTGTCTTCTACCTCTGCTGTTCCTTCTGAGCAGGCTGAGTGAGACACGTGGATGTACTCTATCTCTGCCTTCTACCTCTGCTGTTCCTTCTGAGCAGGCTGAGTGTGGTGTAGATCAGACACGTGGATATACTCTATCTCTGTCTTCTACCTCTGCTGTTCCTTCTGAGCAGGCTGAGTGAGGTGTAGATCAGACACGTGGATATACTCTATCTCTGTCTTCTACCTCTGCTGTTCCTTCTGAGCAGGCTGAGTGAGGTGTAGATCAGACACGTGGATATACTCTATCTCTGTCTTCTACCTCTGCTGTTCCTTCTGAGCAGGCTGAGTGATGTGTATATCAGACACGTGGATATACTCTATCTCTGTCTTCTACCTCTGCTGATTTTTCTGAGCAGGCTAAGTGAGGTGTAGATCAGACACGTGGATATACTATATCTCTGTCTTCTACCTCTTCTGTTCCTTCTGAGCAGGCTGAGTGAGCCATGTGGATATACTCTATCTCTGTCTTCTACCTCTGCTTTTCCTTCTGAGCAGGCTGAGTGAGACACGTGGATATACTCTATCGCTGTCTTATAACTCTGCTGTTCCTTCTGAGCAGGCTGAGTGAGACACGTGGATATACTCTATATCTGTCTTCTACCTCTGCTGTTCTTTCTGAGCAGGCTGAGTGAGGTGTAGATCAGACACGTGGATATACTCTATCTCTGTCTTCTACCTCTGCTGTTCCTTCTGAGCAGGCTGAGTGAGGTGTAGATCAGACACGTGGATATACTCTATCTTTGTCTTCTACCTCTGCTGATTCTTCTGAGCAGGCTGGGTGAGGTGTAGATCAGACAGGTGGATATACTCTATCTATGTCTTCTACCTCTGCTGTTCCTTCTGAGCAGGCTGAGTGAGACACGTCGATATACTATATCTCTGTCTTCTACCTCTGCTGTTCCTTCTGAGCAGGCCGAGTGAGGTGTAGATCAGACACGTTGATATACTCTATCTCTGTCTTCTACCTCTGCTGTTCCTTCTGAGCAGGCTGAGTGAGGTGTAGATCAGACACGTGGATATACTCTATCTCTGTCTTCTACCTATGCTGATTCTTCTGAGCAGGCTGAGTGAAGTGTAGATCAGACACGTGGATATACTCTATCTCTGTCTTCTACCTCTGCTGTTCCTTCTGAGCAGGCTGAGTGAGACACGTGGATATACTCTATCTCTGTCTTCTACCTCTGCTGTTCCTTCTGAGCAGGCTGAGTGAGGTGTAGATCAGACACTTGGATATACTCTATCTCTGTCTTCTACCTATGCTGATTCTTCTGAGCAGGCTGAGTGAAGTGTAGATCAGACACGTGGATATACTCTATCTCTGTCTTCTACCTCTGCTGTTCCTTCTGAGCAGGCTGAGTGAGACCCGTGGATGTACTCTATCTCTGCCTTCTACCTCTGCTGTTCCTTCTGAGCAGGCTGAGTGAGGTGTAGATCAGACACGTGGATATACTCTATCTCTGTCTTCTACCTCTGCTGTTCCTTCTGAGCAGGCTGAGTGAGGTGTAGATCAGAAACGTGGATATACTCTATCTCTGTCTTCTACCTCTGCTGTTCCTTCTGAGCAGGCTGAGTGAGGTGTAGATCAGACACGTGGATATACTCTATCTCTGTCTTCTACCTCTGCTGTTCCTTCTGAGCAAGCTGAGTGAGGTGTAGATCAGACACGTGGATATACTCTATCTCTGTCTTCTACCTCTGCTGATTCTTCTGAGCAGGCTGAGAGAGACACGTGGATATACTATATCTCTGTCTTCTACCTCTGCTGTTCCTTCTGAGCAGGCTGAGTGAGACACGTGGATATACTCTATCTCTGTCTTCTACCTCTGCCGTTCCTTCTGAGCAGGCTGAGTGAGGTGTATATCACACACGTGGATATACTCTATCTCTGTCTTCTACCTCTGCTGATTCTTCTGAGCAGGCTAAGTGAGGTGTAGATCAGACACGTGGATATACTATATCTCTGTCTTCTACCTCTGCTGTTCCTTCTGAGCAGGCTGAGTGAGGTGTAGATCAGACACGTGGATATACTCTATCTCTGTCTTCTACCTCTGCTGTTCCTTCTGAGCAGGCTGAGTGAGGTGTAGATCAGACACGTGGATATACTCTATCTCTGTCTTCTACCTCTGCTGTTCCTTCTGAGCAAGCTGAGTGAGGTGTAGATCAGACACGTGGATATACTCTATCTCTGTCTTCTACCTCTGCTGATTCTTCTGAGCAGGCTGGGTGAAGTGTAGATCAGACACGTGGATATACTCTATCTCTGTCTTCTACCTCTGCTGTTCCTTCTGAGCAGGCTGAGTGAGACACGTGGATATACTCTATCTCTGTCTTCTACATCTGCTCTTCCTTCTGAGCAGGCTGTGTGAGACACGTGGCTATACTCTACCTCTGTCTTCTACCTCTGCTGTTCCTTCTGAGCAGGCTGAGTGAGGTGTAGATCAGACACGTGGATATACTCTATCTCTGTCTTCTACCTCTGCTGTTCCTTCTGAGCAGGCTGAGTGAGACACGTGGATATACTCTATCTCTGTCTTCTACCTCTACTGTTCCTTCTGAGCAGGCTGAGTGAGGTGTAGATCAGACACGTGGATATACTCTATCTCTGTCTTCTACCTCTGCTGTTCCTTCTGAGCAGGCTGAGTGAGGGGTAGATCAGACACGTGGATATACTCTATCTCTGTCTTCTACCTATGCTGATTCTTCTGAGCAGGCTGAGTGAAGTGTAGATCAGACACGTGGATATACTCTATCTCTGTCTTCTACCTCTGCTGTTCCTTCTGAGCAGGCTGAGTGAGACACGTGGATGTACTCTATCTCTGCCTTCTACCTCTGCTGTTCCTTCTGAGCAGGCTGAGTGTGTTGTAGATCAGACACGTGGATATACTCTATCTCTGTCTTCTACCTCTGCTGTTCCTTCTGAGCAGGCTGAGTGAGGTGTAGATCAGACACGTGGATATACTCTATCTCTGTCTTCTACCTCTGCTGTTCCTTCTGAGCAGGCTGAGTGAGGTGTAGATCAGACACGTGGATATACTCTATCTCTGTCTTCTACCTCTGCTGTTCCTTCTGAGCAGGCTGAGTGATGTGTATATCAGACACGTGGATATACTCTATCTCTGTCTTCTACCTCTGCTGATTTTTCTGAGCAGGATAAGTGAGGTGTAGATCAGACACGTGGATATACTATATCTCTGTCTTCTACCTCTTCTGTTCCTTCTGAGCAGGCTGAGTGAGCCATGTGGATATACTCTATCTCTGTCTTCTACCTCTGCTTTTCCTTCTGAGCAGGCTGAGTGAGACACGTGGATATACTCTATCGCTGTCTTATAACTCTGCTGTTCCTTCTGAGCAGGCTGAGTGAGACACGTGGATATACTCTATATCTGTCTTCTACCTCTGCTGTTCTTTCTGAGCAGGCTGAGTGAGGTGTAGATCAGACACGTGGATATACTCTATCTCTGTCTTCTACCTCTGCTGTTCCTTCTGAGCAGGCTGAGTGAGGTGTAGATCAGACACGTGGATATACTCTATCTTTGTCTTCTACCTCTGCTGATTCTTCTGAGCAGGCTGGGTGAGGTGTAGATCAGACAGGTGGATATACTCTATCTATGTCTTCTACCTCTGCTGTTCCTTCTGAGCAGGCTGAGTGAGACACGTCGATATACTATATCTCTGTCTTCTACCTCTGCTGTTCCTTCTGAGCAGGCCGAGTGAGGTGTAGATCAGACACGTTGATATACTCTATCTCTGTCTTCTACCTCTGCTGTTCCTTCTGAGCAGGCTGAGTGAGGTGTAGATCAGACACGTGGATATACTCTATCTCTGTCTTCTACCTATGCTGATTCTTCTGAGCAGGCTGAGTGAAGTGTAGATCAGACACGTGGATATACTCTATCTCTGTCTTCTACCTCTGCTGTTCCTTCTGAGCAGGCTGAGTGAGACACGTGGATATACTCTATCTCTGTCTTCTACCTCTGCTGTTCCTTCTGAGCAGGCTGAGTGAGGTGTAGATCAGACACTTGGATATACTCTATCTCTGTCTTCTACCTATGCTGATTCTTCTGAGCAGGCTGAGTGAAGTGTAGATCAGACACGTGGATATACTCTATCTCTGTCTTCTACCTCTGATGTTCCTTCTGAGCAGGCTGAGTGAGACCCGTGGATGTACTCTATCTCTGCCTTCTACCTCTGCTGTTCCTTCTGAGCAGGCTGAGTGAGGTGTAGATCAGACACGTGGATATACTCTATCTCTGTCTTCTACCTCTGCTGTTCCTTCTGAGCAGGCTGAGTGAGGTGTAGATCAGAAACGTGGATATACTCTATCTCTGTCTTCTACCTCTGCTGTTCCTTCTGAGCAGGCTGAGTGAGGTGTAGATCAGACACGTGGATATACTCTATCTCTGTCTTCTACCTCTGCTGTTCCTTCTGAGCAAGCTGAGTGAGGTGTAGATCAGACACGTGGATATACTCTATCTCTGTCTTCTACCTCTGCTGATTCTTCTGAGCAGGCTGAGAGAGACACGTGGATATACTATATCTCTGTCTTCTACCTCTGCTGTTCCTTCTGAGCAGGCTGAGTGAGACACGTGGATATACTCTATCTCTGTCTTCTACCTCTGCCGTTCCTTCTGAGCAGGCTGAGTGAGGTGTATATCACACACGTGGATATACTCTATCTCTGTCTTCTACCTCTGCTGATTCTTCTGAGCAGGCTAAGTGAGGTGTAGATCAGACACGTGGATATACTATATCTCTGTCTTCTACCTCTTCTGTTCCTTCTGAGCAGGCTGAGTGAGCCACGTGGATATACTCTATCTCTGTCTTCTACCTCTGCTTTTCCTTCTGAGCAGGCTGAGTGAGACACGTGGATATACTCTATCTCTGTCTTATACCTCTCCTTTTTTTTTCTGAGCAGGCTGAGTGATGTGTAGATCAGACACGTGGATATACTCTATCTCTGTCTTCTACCTCTGCTGATTCTTCTGAGCAGGCTAAGTGAGGTGTAGATCAGACACGTGGATATACTATATCTCTGTCTTCTACCTCTTCTGTTCCTTCTGAGCATTCTGAGTGAGCCACGTGGATATACTCTATCTCTGTCTTCTACCTCTGCTTTTCCTTCTGAGCAGGCTGAGTGAGACACGTGGATATACTCTATCTCTGTCTTATACCTCTGCTGTTCCTTCTGAGCAGGCTGAGTGATACACGTGGATATACTCTATCTCTGTCTTCTACCTCTGCTGTTCCTTCTGAGCAGGCTGAGTGAGGTGTAGATCAGACACGTGGATATACTCTATCTCTGTCTTCTACCCCTGCTGTTCCTTCTGAGCAAGCTGAGTGAGGTGTAGATCAGACACGTGGATATACTCTATCTGTGTCTTCTACCTCTGCTGATTCTTCTGAGCAGGCTGGGTAAAGTGTAGATCAGACACGTGGATATACTCTATCTCTGTCTTCTACCTCTGCTGTTCCTTCTGAGCAGGCTGAGTGAGACACGTGGATATACTCTACCTCTGTCTTCTACCTCTGCTGTTCCTTCTGAGCAGGCTGAGTGAGGTGTAGATCAGACACGTGGATATACTCTATCTCTGTCTTCTACCTCTGCTGTTCCTTCTGAGCAGGCTGAGTGAGACACGTGGATATACTCTATCTCTGTCTTCTACCTCTACTGTTCCTTCTGAGCAGGCTGAGTGAGGTGTAGATCAGACACGTGGATATACTCTATCTCTGTCTTCTACCTCTGCTGTTCCTTCTGAGCAGGCTGAGTGAGGTGTAGATCAGACACTTGGATATACTCTATCTCTGTCTTCTACCTATGCTGATTCTTCTGAGCAGGCTGAGTGAAGTGTAGATCAGACACGTGGATATACTCTATCTCTGTCTTCTACCTCTGCTGTTCCTTCTGAGCAGGCTGAGTGAGACCCGTGGATGTACTCTATCTCTGCCTTCTACCTCTGCTGTTCCTTCTGAGCAGGCTGAGTGAGGTGTAGATCAGACACGTGGATATACTCTATCTCTGTCTTCTACCTCTGCTGTTCCTTCTGAGCAGGCTGAGTGAGGTGTAGATCAGACACGTGGATATACTCTATCTCTGTCTTCTACCTCTGCTGTTCCTTCTGAGCAGGCTGAGTGAGGTGTAGATCAGACACGTGGATATACTCTATCTCTGTCTTCTACCTCTGCTGTTCCTTCTGAGCAAGCTGAGTGAGGTGTAGGTCAGACACGTGGATATACTCTATCTCTGTCTTCTACCTCTGCTGATTCTTCTGAGCAGGCTGGGTGAAGTGTAGATCAGACACGTGGATATACTCTATCTCTGTCTTCTACCTCTGCTGTTCCTTCTGAGCAGGCTGAGTGAGACACGTGGATATACTCTATCTCTGTCTTCTACATCTGCTCTTCCTTCTGAGCAGGCTGTGTGAGACACGTGGCTATACTCTACCTCTGTCTTCTACCTCTGCTGTTCCTTCTGAGCAGGCTGAGTGAGGTGTAGATCAGACACGTGGATATACTCTATCTCTGTCTTCTACCTCTGCTGTTCCTTCTGAGCAGGCTGAGTGAGACACGTGGATATACTCTATCTCTGTCTTCTACCTCTACTGTTCCTTCTGAGCAGGCTGAGTGAGGTGTAGATCAGACACGTGGATATTCTCTATCTCTGTCTTCTACCTCTGCTGTTCCTTCTGAGCAGGCTGAGTGAGGGGTAGATCAGACACGTGGATATACTCTATCTCTGTCTTCTACCTATGCTGATTCTTCTGAGCAGGCTGAGTGAAGTGTAGATCAGACACGTGGATATACTCTATCTCTGTCTTCTACCTCTGCTGTTCCTTCTGAGCAGGCTGAGTGAGACACGTGGATGTACTCTATCTCTGCCTTCTACCTCTGCTGTTCCTTCTGAGCAGGCTGAGTGTGGTGTAGATCAGACACGTGGATATACTCTATCTCTGTCTTCTACCTCTGCTGTTCCTTCTGAGCAGGCTGAGTGAGGTGTAGATCAGACACGTGGATATACTCTATCTCTGTCTTCTACCTCTGCTGTTCCTTCTGAGCAGGCTGAGTGAGGTGTAGATCAGACACGTGGATATACTCTATCTCTGTCTTCTACCTCTGCTGTTCCTTCTGAGCAGGCTGAGTGATGTGTATATCAGACACGTGGATATACTCTATCTCTGTCTTCTACCTCTGCTGATTTTTCTGAGCAGGCTAAGTGAGGTGTAGATCAGACACGTGGATATACTATATCTCTGTCTTCTACCTCTTCTGTTCCTTCTGAGCAGGCTGAGTGAGCCATGTGGATATACTCTATCTCTGTCTTCTACCTCTGCTTTTCCTTCTGAGCAGGCTGAGTGAGACACGTGGATATACTCTATCGCTGTCTTATAACTCTGCTGTTCCTTCTGAGCAGGCTGAGTGAGACACGTGGATATACTCTATATCTGTCTTCTACCTCTGCTGTTCTTTCTGAGCAGGCTGAGTGAGGTGTAGATCAGACACGTGGATATACTCTATCTCTGTCTTCTACCTCTGCTGTTCCTTCTGAGCAGGCTGAGTGAGGTGTAGATCAGACACGTGGATATACTCTATCTTTGTCTTCTACCTCTGCTGATTCTTCTGAGCAGGCTGGGTGAGGTGTAGATCAGACAGGTGGATATACTCTATCTATGTCTTCTACCTCTGCTGTTCCTTCTGAGCAGGCTGAGTGAGACACGTCGATATACTATATCTCTGTCTTCTACCTCTGCTGTTCCTTCTGAGCAGGCCGAGTGAGGTGTAGATCAGACACGTTGATATACTCTATCTCTGTCTTCTACCTCTGCTGTTCCTTCTGAGCAGGCTGAGTGAGGTGTAGATCAGACACGTGGATATACTCTATCTCTGTCTTCTACCTATGCTGATTCTTCTGAGCAGGCTGAGTGAAGTGTAGATCAGACACGTGGATATACTCTATCTCTGTCTTCTACCTCTGCTGTTCCTTCTGAGCAGGCTGAGTGAGACACGTGGATATACTCTATCTCTGTCTTCTACCTCTGTTGTTCCTTCTGAGCAGGCTGAGTGAGGTGTAGATCAGACACTTGGATATACTCTATCTCTGTCTTCTACCTATGCTGATTCTTCTGAGCAGGCTGAGTGAAGTGTAGATCAGACACGTGGATATATTCTATCTCTGTCTTCTACCTCTGCTGTTCCTTCTGAGCAGGCTGAGTGAGACCCGTGGATGTACTCTATCTCTGCCTTCTACCTCTGCTGTTCCTTCTGAGCAGGCTGAGTGAGGTGTAGATCAGACACGTGGATATACTCTATCTCTGTCTTCTACCTCTGCTGTTCCTTCTGAGCAGGCTGAGTGAGGTGTAGATCAGAAACGTGGATATACTCTATCTCTGTCTTCTACCTCTGATGTTCCTTCTGAGCAGGCTGAGTGAGGTGTAGATCAGACACGTGGATATACTCTATCTCTGTCTTCTACCTCTGCTGTTCCTTCTGAGCAAGCTGAGTGAGGTGTAGATCAGACACGTGGATATACTCTATCTCTGTCTTCTACCTCTGCTGATTCTTCTGAGCAGGCTGGGTGAAGTGTAGATCAGACACGTGGATATACTCTATCTCTGTCTTCTACCTCTGCTGTTCCTTCTGAGCAGGCTGAGTGGGACACGTGGATATACTCTATCTCTGTCTTCTACCTCTGCTGTTCCTTCTGAGCAGGCTGAGTGAGACACGTGGATATACTCTATCTCTGTCTTCTACCTCTACTGTTCCTTCTGAGCAGGCTGAGTGAGGGGTAGATCAGACACGTGGATATACTCTATCTCTGTCTTCTACCTATGCTGATTCTTCTGAGCAGGCTGAGTGAAGTGTAGATCAGACACGTGGATATACTCTATCTCTGTCTTCTACCTCTGCTGTTCCTTCTGAGCAGGCTGAGTGAGACACGTGGATGTACTCTATCTCTGCCTTCTACCTCTGCTGTTCCTTCTGAGCAGGCTGAGTGTGGTGTAGATCAGACACGTGGATATACTCTATCTCTGTCTTCTACCTCTGCTGTTCCTTCTGAGCAGGCTGAGTGAGGTGTAGATCAGACACGTGGATATACTCTATCTCTGTCTTCTACCTCTGCTGTTCCTTCTGAGCAGGCTGAGTGAGGTGTAGATCAGACACGTGGATATACTCTATCTCTGTCTTCTACCTCTGCTGTTCCTTCTGAGCAGGCTGAGTGATGTGTATATCAGACACGTGGATATACTCTATCTCTGTCTTCTACCTCTGCTGATTTTTCTGAGCAGGCTAAGTGAGGTGTAGATCAGACACGTGGATATACTATATCTCTGTCTTCTACCTCTTCTGTTCCTTCTGAGCAGGCTGAGTGAGCCATGTGGATATACTCTATCTCTGTCTTCTACCTCTGCTTTTCCTTCTGAGCAGGCTGAGTGAGACACGTGGATATACTCTATCGCTGTCTTATAACTCTGCTGTTCCTTCTGAGCAGGCTGAGTGAGACACGTGGATATACTCTATATCTGTCTTCTACCTCTGCTGTTCTTTCTGAGCAGGCTGAGTGAGGTGTAGATCAGACACGTGGATATACTCTATCTCTGTCTTCTACCTCCGCTGTTCCTTCTGAGCAGGCTGAGTGAGGTGTAGATCAGACACGTGGATATACTCTATCTTTGTCTTCTACCTCTGCTGATTCTTCTGAGCAGGCTGGGTGAGGTGTAGATCAGACAGGTGAATATACTCTATCTATGTCTTCTACCTCTGCTGTTCCTTCTGAGCAGGCTGAGTGAGACACGTCGATATACTATATCTCTGTCTTCTACCTCTGCTGTTCCTTCTGAGCAGGCCGAGTGAGGTGTAGATCAGACACGTTGATATACTCTATCTCTGTCTTCTACCTCTGCTGTTCCTTCTGAGCAGGCTGAGTGAGGTGTAGATCAGACACGTGGATATACTCTATCTCTGTCTTCTACCTATGCTGATTCTTCTAAGCAGGCTGAGTGAAGTGTAGATCAGACACGTGGATATACTCTATCTCTGTCTTCTACCTCTGCTGTTCCTTCTGAGCAGGCTGAGTGAGACACGTGGATATACTCTATCTCTGTCTTCTACCTCTGCTGTTCCTTCTGAGCAGGCTGAGTGAGGTGTAGATCAGACACGTGGATATACTCTATCTCTGTCTTCTACCTCTGCTGTTCCTTCTGAGCAGGCTGAGTGAGGTGTAGATCAGACACGTGGATATACTCTATCTCTGTCTTCTACCTCTGCTGTTCCTTCTGAGCAGGCTGAGTGAGGTGTAGATCAGACACGTGGATATACTCTATCTCTGTCTTCTACCTCTGCTGTTCCTTCTGAGCAAGCTGAGTGAGGTGTAGATCAGACACGTGGATATACTCTATCTCTGTCTTCTACCTCTGCTGATTCTTCTGAGCAGGCTGGGTGAAGTGTAGATCAGACACGTGGATATACTCTATCTCTGCCTTCTACCTCTGCTGTTCCTTCTGAGCAGGCTGAGTGAGACACGTGGATATACTCTATCTCTGTCTTCTACATCTGCTCTTCCTTCTGAGCAGGCTGTGTGAGACACGTGGCTATACTCTACCTCTGTCTTCTACCTCTGCTGTTCCTTCTGAGCAGGCTGAGTGAGGTGTAGATCAGACACGTGGATATACTCTATCTCTGTCTTCTACCTCTGCTGTTCCTTCTGAGCAGGCTGAGTGAGACACGTGGATATACTCTATCTCTGTCTTCTACCTCTACTGTTCCTTCTGAGCAGGCTGAGTGAGGTGTAGATCAGACACGTGGATATACTCTATCTCTGTCTTCTACCTCTGCTGTTCCTTCTGAGCAGGCTGAGTGAGGGGTAGATCAGACACGTGGATATACTCTATCTCTGTCTTCTACCTATGCTGATTCTTCTGAGCAGGCTGAGTGAAGTGTAGATCAGACACGTGGATATACTCTATCTCTGTCTTCTACCTCTGCTGTTCCTTCTGAGCAGGCTGAGTGAGACACGTGGATGTACTCTATCTCTGCCTTCTACCTCTGCTGTTCCTTCTGAGCAGGCTGAGTGTGGTGTAGATCAGACACGTGGATATACTCTATCTCTGTCTTCTACCTCTGCTGTTCCTTCTGAGCAGGCTGAGTGAGGTGTAGATCAGACACGTGGATATACTCTATCTCTGTCTTCTACCTCTACTGTTCCTTCTGAGCAGGCTGAGTGAGGGGTAGATCAGACACGTGGATATACTCTATCTCTGTCTTCTACCTATGCTGATTCTTCTGAGCAGGCTGAGTGAAGTGTAGATCAGACACGTGGATATACTCTATCTCTGTCTTCTACCTCTGCTGTTCCTTCTGAGCAGGCTGAGTGAGACACGTGGATGTACTCTATCTCTGCCTTCTACCTCTGCTGTTCCTTCTGAGCAGGCTGAGTGTGGTGTAGATCAGACACGTGGATATACTCTATCTCTGTCTTCTACCTCTGCTGTTCCTTCTGAGCAGGCTGAGTGAGGTGTAGATCAGACACGTGGATATACTCTATCTCTGTCTTCTACCTCTGCTGTTCCTTCTGAGCAGGCTGAGTGAGGTGTAGATCAGACACGTGGATATACTCTATCTCTGTCTTCTACCTCTGCTGTTCCTTCTGAGCAGGCTGAGTGATGTGTATATCAGACACGTGGATATACTCTATCTCTGTCTTCTACCTCTGCTGATTTTTCTGAGCAGGCTAAGTGAGGTGTAGATCAGACACGTGGATATACTATATCTCTGTCTTCTACCTCTTCTGTTCCTTCTGAGCAGGCTGAGTGAGCCATGTGGATATACTCTATCTCTGTCTTCTACCTCTGCTTTTCCTTCTGAGCAGGCTGAGTGAGACACGTGGATATACTCTATCGCTGTCTTATAACTCTGCTGTTCCTTCTGAGCAGGCTGAGTGAGACACGTGGATATACTCTATATCTGTCTTCTACCTCTGCTGTTCTTTCTGAGCAGGCTGAGTGAGGTGTAGATCAGACACGTGGATATACTCTATCTCTGTCTTCTACCTCTGCTGTTCCTTCTGAGCAGGCTGAGTGAGGTGTAGATCAGACACGTGGATATACTCTATCTTTGTCTTCTACCTCTGCTGATTCTTCTGAGCAGGCTGGGTGAGGTGTAGATCAGACAGGTGGATATACTCTATCTATGTCTTCTACCTCTGCTGTTCCTTCTGAGCAGGCTGAGTGAGACACGTCGATATACTATATCTCTGTCTTCTACCTCTGCTGTTCCTTCTGAGCAGGCCGAGTGAGGTGTAGATCAGACACGTTGATATACTCTATCTCTGTCTTCTACCTCTGCTGTTCCTTCTGAGCAGGCTGAGTGAGGTGTAGATCAGACACGTGGATATACTCTATCTCTGTCTTCTACCTATGCTGATTCTTCTGAGCAGGCTGAGTGAAGTGTAGATCAGACACGTGGATATACTCTATCTCTGTCTTCTACCTCTGCTGTTCCTTCTGAGCAGGCTGAGTGAGACACGTGGATATACTCTATCTCTGTCTTCTACCTCTGCTGTTCCTTCTGAGCAGGCTGAGTGAGGTGTAGATCAGACACTTGGATATACTCTATCTCTGTCTTCTACCTATGCTGATTCTTCTGAGCAGGCTGAGTGAAGTGTAGATCAGACACGTGGATATACTCTATCTCTGTCTTCTACCTCTGCTGTTCCTTCTGAGCAGGCTGAGTGAGACCCGTGGATGTACTCTATCTCTGCCTTCTACCTCTGCTGTTCCTTCTGAGCAGGCTGAGTGAGGTGTAGATCAGACACGTGGATATACTCTATCTCTGTCTTCTACCTCTGCTGTTCCTTCTGAGCAGGCTGAGTGAGGTGTAGATCAGACACGTGGATATACTCTATCTCTGTCTTCTACCTCTGCTGTTCCTTCTGAGCAGGCTGAGTGAGGTGTAGATCAGACACGTGGATATACTCTATCTCTGTCTTCTACCTCTGCTGTTCCTTCTGAGCAAGCTGAGTGAGGTGTAGATCAGACACGTGGATATACTCTATCTCTGTCTTCTACCTCTGCTGATTCTTCTGAGCAGGCTGGGTGAAGTGTAGATCAGACACGTGGATATACTCTATCTCTGCCTTCTACCTCTGCTGTTCCTTCTGAGCAGGCTGAGTGAGACACGTGGATATACTCTATCTCTGTCTTCTACATCTGCTCTTCCTTCTGAGCAGGCTGTGTGAGACACGTGGCTATACTCTACCTCTGTCTTCTACCTCTGCTGTTCCTTCTGAGCAGGCTGAGTGAGGTGTAGATCAGACACGTGGATATACTCTATCTCTGTCTTCTACCTCTGCTGTTCCTTCTGAGCAGGCTGAGTGAGACACGTGGATATACTCTATCTCTGTCTTCTACCTCTACTGTTCCTTCTGAGCAGGCTGAGTGAGGTGTAGATCAGACACGTGGATATACTCTATCTCTGTCTTCTACCTCTGCTGTTCCTTCTGAGCAGGCTGAGTGAGGGGTAGATCAGACACGTGGATATACTCTATCTCTGTCTTCTACCTATGCTGATTCTTCTGAGCAGGCTGAGTGAAGTGTAGATCAGACACGTGGATATACTCTATCTCTGTCTTCTACCTCTGCTGTTCCTTCTGAGCAGGCTGAGTGAGACACGTGGATGTACTCTATCTCTGCCTTCTACCTCTGCTGTTCCTTCTGAGCAGGCTGAGTGTGGTGTAGATCAGACACGTGGATATACTCTATCTCTGTCTTCTACCTCTGCTGTTCCTTCTGAGCAGGCTGAGTGAGGTGTAGATCAGACACGTGGATATACTCTATCTCTGTCTTCTACCTCTGCTGTTCCTTCTGAGCAGGCTGAGTGAGGTGTAGATCAGACACGTGGATATACTCTATCTCTGTCTTCTACCTCTGCTGTTCCTTCTGAGCAGGCTGAGTGATGTGTATATCAGACACGTGGATATACTCTATCTCTGTCTTCTACCTCTGCTGATTCTTCTGAGCAGGCTAAGTGAGGTGTAGATCAGACACGTGGATATACTATATCTCTGTCTTCTACCTCTTCTGTTCCTTCTGAGCAGGCTGAGTGAGCCATGTGGATATACTCTATCTCTGTCTTCTACCTCTGCTTTTCCTTCTGAGCAGGCTGAGTGAGACACGTGGATATACTCTATCGCTGTCTTATAACTCTGCTGTTCCTTCTGAGCAGGCTGAGTGAGACACGTGGATATACTCTATATCTGTCTTCTACCTCTGCTGTTCTTTCTGAGCAGGCTGAGTGAGGTGTAGATCAGACACGTGGATATACTCTATCTCTGTCTTCTACCTCTGCTGTTCCTTCTGAGCAGGCTGAGTGAGGTGTAGATCAGACACGTGGATATACTCTATCTTTGTCTTCTACCTCTGCTGATTCTTCTGAGCAGGCTGGGTGAGGTGTAGATCAGACAGGTGGATATACTATATCTATGTCTTCTACCTCTGCTGTTCCTTCTGAGCAGGCTGAGTGAGACACGTCGATATACTATATCTCTGTCTTCTACCTCTGCTGTTCCTTCTGAGCAGGCCGAGTGAGGTGTAGATCAGACACGTTGATATACTCTATCTCTGTCTTCTACCTCTGCTGTTCCTTCTGAGCAGGCTGAGTGAGGTGTAGATCAGACACGTGGATATACTCTATCTCTGTCTTCTACCTATGCTGATTCTTCTGAGCAGGCTGAGTGAAGTGTAGATCAGACACGTGGATATACTCTATCTCTGTCTTCTACCTCTGCTGTTCCTTCTGAGCAAGCTGAGTGAGGTGTAGATCAGACACGTGGATATACTCTATCTCTGTCTTCTACCTCTGCTGATTCTTCTGAGCAGGCTGGGTGAAGTGTAGATCAGACACGTGGATATACTCTATCTCTGCCTTCTACCTCTGCTGTTCCTTCTGAGCAGGCTGAGTGAGACACGTGGATATACTCTATCTCTGTCTTCTACATCTGCTCTTCCTTCTGAGCAGGCTGTGTGAGACACGTGGCTATACTCTACCTCTGTCTTCTACCTCTGCTGTTCCTTCTGAGCAGGCTGAGTGAGGTGTAGATCAGACACGTGGATATACTCTATCTCTGTCTTCTACCTCTGCTGTTCCTTCTGAGCAGGCTGAGTGAGACACGTGGATATACTCTATCTCTGTCTTCTACCTCTACTGTTCCTTCTGAGCAGGCTGAGTGAGGTGTAGATCAGACACGTGGATATACTCTATCTCTGTCTTCTACCTCTGCTGTTCCTTCTGAGCAGGCTGAGTGAGGGGTAGATCAGACACGTGGATATACTCTATCTCTGTCTTCTACCTATGCTGATTCTTCTGAGCAGGCTGAGTGAAGTGTAGATCAGACACGTGGATATACTCTATCTCTGTCTTCTACCTCTGCTGTTCCTTCTGAGCAGGCTGAGTGAGACACGTGGATGTACTCTATCTCTGCCTTCTACCTCTGCTGTTCCTTCTGAGCAGGCTGAGTGTGGTGTAGATCAGACACGTGGATATACTCTATCTCTGTCTTCTACCTCTGCTGTTCCTTCTGAGCAGGCTGAGTGAGGTGTAGATCAGACACGTGGATATACTCTATCTCTGTCTTCTACCTCTACTGTTCCTTCTGAGCAGGCTGAGTGAGGGGTAGATCAGACACGTGGATATACTCTATCTCTGTCTTCTACCTATGCTGATTCTTCTGAGCAGGCTGAGTGAAGTGTAGATCAGACACGTGGATATACTCTATCTCTGTCTTCTACCTCTGCTGTTCCTTCTGAGCAGGCTGAGTGAGACACGTGGATGTACTCTATCTCTGCCTTCTACCTCTGCTGTTCCTTCTGAGCAGGCTGAGTGTGGTGTAGATCAGACACGTGGATATACTCTATCTCTGTCTTCTACCTCTGCTGTTCCTTCTGAGCAGGCTGAGTGAGGTGTAGATCAGACACGTGGATATACTCTATCTCTGTCTTCTACCTCTGCTGTTCCTTCTGAGCAGGCTGAGTGAGGTGTAGATCAGACACGTGGATATACTCTATCTCTGTCTTCTACCTCTGCTGTTCCTTCTGAGCAGGCTGAGTGATGTGTATATCAGACACGTGGATATACTCTATCTCTGTCTTCTACCTCTGCTGATTTTTCTGAGCAGGCTAAGTGAGGTGTAGATCAGACACGTGGATATACTATATCTCTGTCTTCTACCTCTTCTGTTCCTTCTGAGCAGGCTGAGTGAGCCATGTGGATATACTCTATCTCTGTCTTCTACCTCTGCTTTTCCTTCTGAGCAGGCTGAGTGAGACACGTGGATATACTCTATCGCTGTCTTATAACTCTGCTGTTCCTTCTGAGCAGGCTGAGTGAGACACGTGGATATACTCTATATCTGTCTTCTACCTCTGCTGTTCTTTCTGAGCAGGCTGAGTGAGGTGTAGATCAGACACGTGGATATACTCTATCTCTGTCTTCTACCTCTGCTGTTCCTTCTGAGCAGGCTGAGTGAGGTGTAGATCAGACACGTGGATATACTCTATCTTTGTCTTCTACCTCTGCTGATTCTTCTGAGCAGGCTGGGTGAGGTGTAGATCAGACAGGTGGATATACTCTATCTATGTCTTCTACCTCTGCTGTTCCTTCTGAGCAGGCTGAGTGAGACACGTCGATATACTATATCTCTGTCTTCTACCTCTGCTGTTCCTTCTGAGCAGGCCGAGTGAGGTGTAGATCAGACACGTTGATATACTCTATCTCTGTCTTCTACCTCTGCTGTTCCTTCTGAGCAGGCTGAGTGAGGTGTAGATCAGACACGTGGATATACTCTATCTCTGTCTTCTACCTATGCTGATTCTTCTGAGCAGGCTGAGTGAAGTGTAGATCAGACACGTGGATATACTCTATCTCTGTCTTCTACCTCTGCTGTTCCTTCTGAGCAGGCTGAGTGAGACACGTGGATATACTCTATCTCTGTCTTCTACCTCTGCTGTTCCTTCTGAGCAGGCTGAGTGAGGTGTAGATCAGACACTTGGATATACTCTATCTCTGTCTTCTACCTATGCTGATTCTTCTGAGCAGGCTGAGTGAAGTGTAGATCAGACACGTGGATATACTCTATCTCTGTCTTCTACCTCTGCTGTTCCTTCTGAGCAGGCTGAGTGAGACCCGTGGATGTACTCTATCTCTGCCTTCTACCTCTGCTGTTCCTTCTGAGCAGGCTGAGTGAGGTGTAGATCAGACACGTGGATATACTCTATCTCTGTCTTCTACCTCTGCTGTTCCTTCTGAGCAGGCTGAGTGAGGTGTAGATCAGACACGTGGATATACTCTATCTCTGTCTTCTACCTCTGCTGTTCCTTCTGAGCAGGCTGAGTGAGGTGTAGATCAGACACGTGGATATACTCTATCTCTGTCTTCTACCTCTGCTGTTCCTTCTGAGCAAGCTGAGTGAGGTGTAGATCAGACACGTGGATATACTCTATCTCTGTCTTCTACCTCTGCTGATTCTTCTGAGCAGGCTGGGTGAAGTGTAGATCAGACACGTGGATATACTCTATCTCTGCCTTCTACCTCTGCTGTTCCTTCTGAGCAGGCTGAGTGAGACACGTGGATATACTCTATCTCTGTCTTCTACATCTGCTCTTCCTTCTGAGCAGGCTGTGTGAGACACGTGGCTATACTCTACCTCTGTCTTCTACCTCTGCTGTTCCTTCTGAGCAGGCTGAGTGAGGTGTAGATCAGACACGTGGATATACTCTATCTCTGTCTTCTACCTCTGCTGTTCCTTCTGAGCAGGCTGAGTGAGACACGTGGATATACTCTATCTCTGTCTTCTACCTCTACTGTTCCTTCTGAGCAGGCTGAGTGAGGTGTAGATCAGACACGTGGATATACTCTATCTCTGTCTTCTACCTCTGCTGTTCCTTCTGAGCAGGCTGAGTGAGGGGTAGATCAGACACGTGGATATACTCTATCTCTGTCTTCTACCTATGCTGATTCTTCTGAGCAGGCTGAGTGAAGTGTAGATCAGACACGTGGATATACTCTATCTCTGTCTTCTACCTCTGCTGTTCCTTCTGAGCAGGCTGAGTGAGACACGTGGATGTACTCTATCTCTGCCTTCTACCTCTGCTGTTCCTTCTGAGCAGGCTGAGTGTGGTGTAGATCAGACACGTGGATATACTCTATCTCTGTCTTCTACCTCTGCTGTTCCTTCTGAGCAGGCTGAGTGAGGTGTAGATCAGACACGTGGATATACTCTATCTCTGTCTTCTACCTCTGCTGTTCCTTCTGAGCAGGCTGAGTGAGGTGTAGATCAGACACGTGGATATACTCTATCTCTGTCTTCTACCTCTGCTGTTCCTTCTGAGCAGGCTGAGTGATGTGTATATCAGACACGTGGATATACTCTATCTCTGTCTTCTACCTCTGCTGATTCTTCTGAGCAGGCTAAGTGAGGTGTAGATCAGACACGTGGATATACTATATCTCTGTCTTCTACCTCTTCTGTTCCTTCTGAGCAGGCTGAGTGAGCCATGTGGATATACTCTATCTCTGTCTTCTACCTCTGCTTTTCCTTCTGAGCAGGCTGAGTGAGACACGTGGATATACTCTATCGCTGTCTTATAACTCTGCTGTTCCTTCTGAGCAGGCTGAGTGAGACACGTGGATATACTCTATATCTGTCTTCTACCTCTGCTGTTCTTTCTGAGCAGGCTGAGTGAGGTGTAGATCAGACACGTGGATATACTCTATCTCTGTCTTCTACCTCTGCTGTTCCTTCTGAGCAGGCTGAGTGAGGTGTAGATCAGACACGTGGATATACTCTATCTTTGTCTTCTACCTCTGCTGATTCTTCTGAGCAGGCTGGGTGAGGTGTAGATCAGACAGGTGGATATACTATATCTATGTCTTCTACCTCTGCTGTTCCTTCTGAGCAGGCTGAGTGAGACACGTCGATATACTATATCTCTGTCTTCTACCTCTGCTGTTCCTTCTGAGCAGGCCGAGTGAGGTGTAGATCAGACACGTTGATATACTCTATCTCTGTCTTCTACCTCTGCTGTTCCTTCTGAGCAGGCTGAGTGAGGTGTAGATCAGACACGTGGATATACTCTATCTCTGTCTTCTACCTATGCTGATTCTTCTGAGCAGGCTGAGTGAAGTGTAGATCAGACACGTGGATATACTCTATCTCTGTCTTCTACCTCTGCTGTTCCTTCTGAGCAGGCTGAGTGAGACACGTGGATATACTCTATCTCTGTCTTCTAACTCTGCTGTTCCTTCTGAGCAGGCTGAGTGAGACACGTGGATATACTCTATCTCTGTCTTCTACCTCTGCTGTTCCTTCTGAGCAGGCTGAGTGAGGTGTAGATCAGACACGTGGATATACTCTATCTCTGTCTTCTACCTCTGCTGTTCCTTCTGAGCAGGCTGAGTGAGGTGTAGATCAGACAGGTGGATATACTATATCTATGTCTTCTACCTCTGCTGTTCCTTCTGAGCAGGCTGAGTGAGACACGTCGATATACTATATCTCTGTCTTCTACCTCTGCTGTTCCTTCTGAGCAGGCCGAGTGAGGTGTAGATCAGACACGTTGATATACTCTATCTCTGTCTTCTACCTCTGCTGTTCCTTCTGAGCAGGCTGAGTGAGGTGTAGATCAGACACGTGGATATACTCTATCTCTGTCTTCTACCTATGCTGATTCTTCTGAGCAGGCTGAGTGAAGTGTAGATCAGACACGTGGATATACTCTATCTCTGTCTTCTACCTCTGCTGTTCCTTCTGAGCAGGCTGAGTGAGACACGTGGATATACTCTATCTCTGTCTTCTAACTCTGCTGTTCCTTCTGAGCAGGCTGAGTGAGACACGTGGATATACTCTATCTCTGTCTTCTACCTCTGCTGTTCCTTCTGAGCAGGCTGAGTGAGGTGTAGATCAGACACGTGGATATACTCTATCTCTGTCTTCTACCTCTGCTGTTCCTTCTGAGCAGGCTGAGTGAGGTGTAGATCAGACACGTGGATATACTCTATCTCTGTCTTCTACCTCTGCTGTTCCTTCTGAGCAGGCTGAGTGATGTGTAGATCAGACACGTGGATATACTCTATCTCTGTCTTCTACCTCTGCTGATTCTTCTGAGCAGGCTAAGTGAGGTGTAGATCAGACACGTGGATATACTATATCTCTGTCTTCTACCTCTTCTGTTCCTTCTGAGCAGGCTGAGTGAGCCATGTGGATATACTCTATCTCTGTCTTCTACCTCTGCTTTTCCTTCTGAGCAGGCTGAGTGAGACACGTGGATATACTCTATCGCTGTCTTATAACTCTGCTGTTCCTTCTGAGCAGGCTGAGTGAGACACGTGGATATACTCTATATCTGTCTTCTACCTCTGCTGTTCTTTCTGAGCAGGCTGAGTGAGGTGTAGATCAGACACGTGGATATACTCTATCTCTGTCTTCTACCTCTGCTGTTCCTTCTGAGCAGGCTGAGTGAGGTGTAGATCAGACACGTGGATATACTCTATCTTTGTCTTCTACCTCTGCTGATTCTTCTGAGCAGGCTGGGTGAGGTGTAGATCAGACAGGTGGATATACTCTATCTATGTCTTCTACCTCTGCTGTTCCTTCTGAGCAGGCTGAGTGAGACACGTCGATATACTATATCTCTGTCTTCTACCTCTGCTGTTCCTTCTGAGCAGGCCGAGTGAGGTGTAGATCAGACACGTTGATATACTCTATCTCTGTCTTCTACCTCTGCTGTTCCTTCTGAGCAGGCTGAGTGAGGTGTAGATCAGACACGTGGATATACTCTATCTCAGTCTTCTACCTATGCTGATTCTTCTGAGCAGGCTGAGTGAAGTGTAGATCAGACACGTGGATATACTCTATCTCTGTCTTCTACCTCTGCTGTTCCTTCTGAGCAGGCTGAGTGAGACACGTGGATATACTCTATCTCTGTCTTCTAACTCTGCTGTTCCTTCTGAGCAGGCTGAGTGAGACACGTGGATATACTCTATCTCTGTCTTCTACCTCTGCTGTTCCTTCTGAGCAGGCTGAGTGAGGTGTAGATCAGACACGTGGATATACTCTATCTCTGTCTTCTACCTCTGCTGTTCCTTCTGAGCAGGCTGAGTGAGGTGTAGATCAGACACGTGGATATACTCTATCTCTGTCTTCTACCTCTGCTGTTCCTTCTGAGCAGGCTGAGAGAGACACGTGGATATACTATATCTCTGTCTTCTACCTCTGCTGTTCCTTCTGAGCAGGCTGAGTGAGACACGTGGATATACTCTATCTCTGTCTTCTACCTCTGCCGTTCCTTCTGAGCAGGCTGAGTGAGGTGTAGATCACACACGTGGATATACTCTATCTCTGTCTTCTACCTCTGCTGATTCTTCTGAGCAGGCTAAGTGAGGTGTAGATCAGACACGTGGATATACTATATCTCTGTCTTCTACCTCTTCTGTTCCTTCTGAGCAGGCCGAGTGAGCCACGTGGATATACTCTATCTCTGTCTTCTACCTCTGCTGTTCCATCTGAGCAGGCTGAGTGAGGTGTAGATCAGACACGTGGATATACTCTATCTCTGTCTTCTACCTATGCTGATTCTTCTGAGCAGGCTGAGTAAAGTGTAGATAAGACACGTGGATATACTCTATCTCTGTCTTCTACCTCTGCAGTTCCTTCTGAGCAGGCTGAGTGAGACACGTGGATGTACTCTATCTCTGCCTTCTACCACTGCTGTTCCTTCTGAGCAGGCTGAGTGAGGTGTTGATCAGACACGTTGATATACTCTATCTCTGTCTTCTACCTCTGCTGTTCCTTCTGAGCAGGCTGAGTGAGGTGTAGATCAGACACGTGGATATACTCTATCTCAGTCTTCTACCTATGCTGATTCTTCTGAGCAGGCTGAGTGAGGTGTAGATCAGACACGTGGATATACTCTATCTCTGTCTTCTACCTCTGCTGTTCCTTCTGAGCAGGCTGAGTGAGGTGTAGATCAGACACGTGGATATACTCTATCTTTGTCTTCTACCTCTGCTGATTCTTCTGAGCAGGCTGGGTGAGGTGTAGATCAGACAGGTGGATATACTCTATCTATGTCTTCTACCTCTGCTGTTCCTTCTGAGCAGGCTGAGTGAGACACGTCGATATACTATATCTCTGTCTTCTACCTCTGCTGTTCCTTCTGAGCAGGCCGAGTGAGGTGTAGATCAGACACGTTGATATACTCTATCTCTGTCTTCTACCTCTGCTGTTCCTTCTGAGCAGGCTGAGTGAGGTGTAGATCAGACACGTGGATATACTCTATCTCAGTCTTCTACCTATGCTGATTCTTCTGAGCAGGCTGAGTGAAGTGTAGATCAGACACGTGGATATATTCTATCTCTGTCTTCTACCTCTGCTGTTCCTTCTGAGCAGGCTGAGTGAGACACGTGGATATACTCTATCTCTGTCTTCTAACTCTGCTGTTCCTTCTGAGCAGGCTGAGTGAGACACGTGGATATACTCTATCTCTGTCTTCTACCTCTGCTGTTCCTTCTGAGCAGGCTGAGTGAGGTGTAGATCAGACACGTGGATATACTCTATCTCTGTCTTCTACCTCTGCTGTTCCTTCTGAGCAGGCTGAGTGAGGTGTAGATCAGACACGTGGATATACTCTATCTCTGTCTTCTACCTCTGCTGTTCCTTCTGAGCAGGCTGAGAGAGACACGTGGATATACTATATCTCTGTCTTCTACCTCTGCTGTTCCTTCTGAGCAGGCTGAGTGAGACACGTGGATATACTCTATCTCTGTCTTCTACCTCTGCCGTTCCTTCTGAGCAGGCTGAGTGAGGTGTAGATCACACACGTGGATATACTCTATCTCTGTCTTCTACCTCTGCTGATTCTTCTGAGCAGGCTAAGTGAGGTGTAGATCAGACACGTGGATATACTATATCTCTGTCTTCTACCTCTTCTGTTCCTTCTGAGCAGGCTGAGTGAGCCACGTGGATATACTCTATCTCTGTCTTCTACCTCTGCTGTTCCATCTGAGCAGGCTGAGTGAGGTGTAGATCAGACACGTGGATATACTCTATCTCTGTCTTCTACCTATGCTGATTCTTCTGAGCAGGCTGAGTAAAGTGTAGATAAGACACGTGGATATACTCTATCTCTGTCTTCTACCTCTGCAGTTCCTTCTGAGCAGGCTGAGTGAGACACGTGGATGTACTCTATCTCTGCCTTCTACCACTGCTGTTCCTTCTGAGCAGGCTGAGTGAGGTGTTGATCAGACACGTTGATATACTCTATCTCTGTCTTCTACCTCTGCTGTTCCTTCTGAGCAGGCTGAGTGAGGTGTAGATCAGACACGTGGATATACTCTATCTCTGTCTTCTACCTATGCTGATTCTTCTGAGCAGGCTGAGTGAAGTGTAGATCAGACACGTGGATATACTCTATCTCTGTCTTCTACCTCTGCTGTTCCTTCTGAGCAGGCTGAGTGAGACACGTGGATATACTCTATCTCTGTCTTCTAACTCTGCTGTTCCTTCTGAGCAGGCTGAGTGAGACACGTGGATATACTCTATCTCTGTCTTCTACCTCTGCTGTTCCTTCTGAGCAGGCTGAGTGAGACACGTGGATATACTCTATCTCTGTCTTCTACCTCTGCTGTTCCTTCTGAGCAGGCTGAGTGAGGTGTAGATCAGACACGTGGATATACTCTATCTCTGTCTTCTACCTCTGCTGTTCCTTCTGAGCAGGCTGAGTGAGGTGTAGATCAGACACGTGGATATACTCTATCTCTGTCTTCTACCTCTGCTGTTCCTTCTGAGCAGGCTGAGAGAGACACGTGGATATACTATATCTCTGTCTTCTACCTCTGCTGTTCCTTCTGAGCAGGCTGAGTGAGACACGTGGATATACTCTATCTCTGTCTTCTACCTCTGCCGTTCCTTCTGAGCAGGCTGAGTGAAGTGTAGATCAGACACGTGGATATACTCTATCTCTGTCTTCTACCTCTGCTGTTCCTTCTGAGCAGGCTGAGTGAGACACGTGGATATACTCTATCTCTGTCTTCTAACTCTGCTGTTCCTTCTGAGCAGGCTGAGTGAGACACGTGGATATACTCTATCTCTGTCTTCTACCTCTGCTGTTCCTTCTGAGCAGGCTGAGTGAGGTGTAGATCAGACACGTGGATATACTCTATCTCTGTCTTCTACCTCTGCTGTTCCTTCTGAGCAGGCTGAGTGAGGTGTAGATCAGACACGTGGATATACTCTATCTCTGTCTTCTACCTCTGCTGTTCCTTCTGAGCAGGCTGAGAGAGACACGTGGATATACTATATCTCTGTCTTCTACCTCTGCTGTTCCTTCTGAGCAGGCTGAGTGAGACACGTGGATATACTCTATCTCTGTCTTCTACCTCTGCCGTTCCTTCTGAGCAGGCTGAGTGAGGTGTAGATCACACACGTGGATATACTCTATCTCTGTCTTCTACCTCTGCTGATTCTTCTGAGCAGGCTAAGTGAGGTGTAGATCAGACACGTGGATATACTATATCTCTGTCTTCTACCTCTTCTGTTCCTTCTGAGCAGGCTGAGTGAGCCACGTGGATATACTCTATCTCTGTCTTCTACCTCTGCTGTTCCATCTGAGCAGGCTGAGTGAGGTGTAGATCAGACACGTGGATATACTCTATCTCTGTCTTCTACCTATGCTGATTCTTCTGAGCAGGCTGAGTAAAGTGTAGATAAGACACGTGGATATACTCTATCTCTGTCTTCTACCTCTGCTGTTCCTTCTGAGCAGGCTGAGTGAGACACGTGGATGTACTCTATCTCTGCCTTCTACCTCTGCTGTTCCTTCTGAGCAGGCTGAGTGAGGTGTAGATCAGACACGTGGATATACTCTATCTCTGTCTTCTACCTATGCTGATTCTTCTGAGCAGGCTGAGTGAAGTGTAGATCAGACACGTGGATATACTCTATCTCTGTCTTCTACCTCTGCTGTTCCTTCTGAGCAGGCTGAGTGAGACACGTGGATATACTCTATCTCTGTCTTCTAACTCTGCTGTTCCTTCTGAGCAGGCTGAGTGAGACACGTGGATATACTCTATCTCTGTCTTCTACCTCTGCTGTTCCTTCTGAGCAGGCTGAGTGAGACACGTGGATATACTCTATCTCTGTCTTCTACCTCTGCTGTTCCTTCTGAGCAGGCTGAGTGAGACACGTGGATATACTCTATCTCTGTCTTCTAACTCTGCTGTTCCTTCTGAGCAGGCTGAGTGAGACACGTGGATATACTCTATCTCTGTCTTCTACCTCTGCTGTTCCTTCTGAGCAGGCTGAGTGAGACACGTGGATATACTCTATCTCTGTCTTCTACCTCTGCTGTTCCTTCTGAGCAGGCTGAGTGAGGTGTAGATCAGACACGTGGATATACTCTATCTCTGTCTTCTACCTCTGCTGTTCCTTCTGAGCAGGCTGAGTGAGGTGTAGATCAGACACGTGGATATACTCTATCTCTGTCTTCTACCTCTGCTGTTCCTTCTGAGCAGGCTGAGAGAGACACGTGGATATACTATATCTCTGTCTTCTACCTCTGCTGTTCCTTCTGAGCAGGCTGAGTGAGACACGTGGATATACTCTATCTCTGTCTTCTACCTCTGCCGTTCCTTCTGAGCAGGCTGAGTGAAGTGTAGATCAGACACGTGGATATAATCTATCTCTGTCTTCTACCTCTGCTGTTCCTTCTGAGCAGGCTGAGTGAGACACGTGGATATACTCTATCTCTGTCTTCTAACTCTGCTGTTCCTTCTGAGCAGGCTGAGTGAGACACGTGGATATACTCTATCTCTGTCTTCTACCTCTGCTGTTCCTTCTGAGCAGGCTGAGTGAGGTGTAGATCAGACACGTGGATATACTCTATCTCTGTCTTCTACCTCTGCTGTTCCTTCTGAGCAGGCTGAGTGAGGTGTAGATCAGACACGTGGATATACTCTATCTCTGTCTTCTACCTCTGCTGTTCCTTCTGAGCAGGCTGAGAGAGACACGTGGATATACTATATCTCTGTCTTCTACCTCTGCTGTTCCTTCTGAGCAGGCTGAGTGAGACACGTGGATATACTCTATCTCTGTCTTCTACCTCTGCCGTTCCTTCTGAGCAGGCTGAGTGAGGTGTAGATCACACACGTGGATATACTCTATCTCTGTCTTCTACCTCTGCTGATTCTTCTGAGCAGGCTAAGTGAGGTGTAGATCAGACACGTGGATATACTATATCTCTGTCTTCTACCTCTTCTGTTCCTTCTGAGCAGGCTGAGTGAGCCACGTGGATATACTCTATCTCTGTCTTCTACCTCTGCTGTTCCATCTGAGCAGGCTGAGTGAGGTGTAGATCAGACACGTGGATATACTCTATCTCTGTCTTCTACCTATGCTGATTCTTCTGAGCAGGCTGAGTAAAGTGTAGATAAGACACGTGGATATACTCTATCTCTGTCTTCTACCTCTGCTGTTCCTTCTGAGCAGGCTGAGTGAGACACGTGGATGTACTCTATCTCTGCCTTCTACCTCTGCTGTTCCTTCTGAGCAGGCTGAGTGAGGTGTTGATCAGACACGTTGATATACTCTATCTCTGTCTTCTACCTCTGCTGTTCCTTCTGAGCAGGCTGAGTGAGGTGTAGATCAGACACGTGGATATACTCTATCTCTGTCTTCTACCTATGCTGATTCTTCTGAGCAGGCTGAGTGAAGTGTAGATCAGACACGTGGATATACTCTATCTCTGTCTTCTACCTCTGCTGTTCCTTCTGAGCAGGCTGAGTGAGACACGTGGATATACTCTATCTCTGTCTTCTAACTCTGCTGTTCCTTCTGAGCAGGCTGAGTGAGACACGTGGATATACTCTATCTCTGTCTTCTACCTCTGCTGTTCCTTCTGAGCAGGCTGAGTGAGACACGTGGATATACTCTATCTCTGTCTTCTACCTCTGCTGTTCCTTCTGAGCAGGCTGAGTGAGGTGTAGATCAGACACGTGGATATACTCTATCTCTGTCTTCTACCTCTGCTGTTCCTTCTGAGCAGGCTGAGTGAGGTGTAGATCAGACACGTGGATATACTCTATCTCTGTCTTCTACCTCTGCTGTTCCTTCTGAGCAGGCTGAGAGAGACACGTGGATATACTATATCTCTGTCTTCTACCTCTGCTGTTCCTTCTGAGCAGGCTGAGTGAGACATGTGGATATACTCTATCTCTGTCTTCTACCTCTGCCGTTCCTTCTGAGCAGGCTGAGTGAGGTTTAGATCACACACGTGGATATACTCTATCTCTGTCTTCTACCTCTGCTGATTCTTCTGAGCAGGCTAAGTGAGGTGTAGATCAGACACGTGGATATACTATATCTCTGTCTTCTACCTCTTCTGTTCCTTCTGAGCAGGCTGAGTGAGCCACGTGGATATACTCTATCTCTGTCTTCTACCTCTGCTGTTCCATCTGAGCAGGCTGAGTGAGGTGTAGATCAGACACGTGGATATACTCTATCTCTGTCTTCTACCTATGCTGATTCTTCTGAGCAGGCTGAGTGAAGTGTAGATAAGACACTTGGATATACTCTATCTCTGTCTTCTACCTCTGCTGTTCCTTCTGAGCAGGCTGAGTGAGACACGTGGATATACTCTATCTCTGTCTTCTAACTCTGCTGTTCCTTCTGAGCAGGCTGAGTGAGACACGTGGATATACTCTATCTCTGTCTTCTACCTCTGCTGTTCCTTCTGAGCAGGCTGAGTGAGGTGTAGATCAGACACGTGGATATACTC
Organism: Crossaster papposus; assembly: GCA_037893245.1. Classification (NCBI taxonomy): domain Eukaryota; kingdom Metazoa; phylum Echinodermata; class Asteroidea; order Velatida; family Solasteridae; genus Crossaster; species Crossaster papposus. Next base: position 444,105 of record JBAIAA010000788.1, on the reverse strand, counting down.
TATCTCTGTCTTCTACCTCTGCTGTTCCTTCTGAGCAGGCTGAGTGAGGTGTAGATCAGACACGTGGATATACTCTATCTCTGTCTTCTACCTCTGCTGTTCCTTCTGAGCAGGCTGAGAGAGACACGTGGATATACTATATCTCTGTCTTCTACCTCTGCTGTTCCTTCTGAGCAGGCTGAGTGAGATACGTGGATATACTCTATCTCTGTCTTCTACCTCTGCCGTTCCTTCTGAGCAGGCTAAGTGAGGTGTAGATCAGACACGTGGATATACTATATCTCTGTCTTCTACCTCTTCTGTTCCTTCTGAGCAGGCTGAGTGAGCCACGTGGATATACTCTATCTCTGTCTTCTACCTCTGCTGTTCCATCTGAGCAGGCTGAGTGAGGTGTAGATCAGACACGTGGATATACTCTATCTCTGTCTTCTACCTATGCTGATTCTTCTGAGCAGGCTGAGTGAAGTGTAGATAAGACACGTGGATATACTCTATCTCTGTCTTCTACCTCTGCTGTTCCTTCTGAGCAGGCTGAGTGAGACACGTGGATGTACTCTATCTCTGCCTTCTACCTCTGCTGTTCCTTCTGAGCAGGCTGAGTGAGGTGTAGATCAGACACGTTGATATACTCTATCTCTGTCTTCTACCTCTGCTGTTCCTTCTGAGCAGGCTGAGTGAGGTGTAGATCAGACACGTGGATATACTCTATCTCTGTCTTCTACCTATGCTGATTCTTCTGAGCAGGCTGAGTGAAGTGTAGATCAGACACCTGGATATACTCTATCTCTGTCTTCTACCTCTGCTGTTCCTTCTGAGCAGGCTGAGTGAGACACGTGGATATACTCTATCTTTGTCTTCTACCTCTGCTGTTCCTTCTGAGCAGGCTGAGTGAGACACGTGGATATACTCTATCTCTGTCTTCTAACTCTGCTGTTCCTTCTGAGCAGGCTGAGTGAGACACGTGGATATACTCTATCTCTGTCTTCTACCTCTGCTGTTCCTTCTGAGCAGGCTGAGTGAGGTGTAGATCAGACACGTGGATATACTCTATCTCTGTCTTCTACCTCTGCTGTTCCTTCTGAGCAGGCTGAGTGAGGTGTAGATCAGACACGTGGATATACTCTATCTCTGTCTTCTACCTCTGCTGTTCCTTCTGAGCAGGCTGAGAGAGACACGTGGATATACTATATCTCTGTCTTCTACCTCTGCTGTTCCTTCTGAGCAGGCTGAGTGAGACACGTGGATATACTCTATCTCTGTCTTCTACCTCTGCCGTTCCTTCTGAGCAGGCTGAGTGAGGTGTAGATCACACACGTGGATATACTCTATCTCTGTCTTCTACCTCTGCTGATTCTTCTGAGCAGGCTAAGTGAGGTGTAGATCAGACACGTGGATATACTATATCTCTGTCTTCTACCTCTTCTGTTCCTTCTGAGCAGGCTGAGTGAGCCACGTGGATATACTCTATCTCTGTCTTCTACCTCTGCTGTTCCATCTGAGCAGGCTGAGTGAGGTGTAGATCAGACACGTGGATATACTCTATCTCTGTCTTCTACCTATGCTGATTCTTCTGAGCAGGCTGAGTAAGGTGTAGATAAGACACGTGGATATACTCTATCTCTGTCTTCTACCTCTGCTGTTCCTTCTGAGCAGGCTGAGTGAGACACGTGGATGTACTCTATCTCTGCCTTCTACCTCTGCTGTTCCTTCTGAGCAGGCTGAGTGAGGTGTAGATCAGACACGTTGATATACTCTATCTCTGTCTTCTACCTCTGCTGTTCCTTCTGAGCAGGCTGAGTGAGGTGTAGATCAGACACGTGGATATACTCTATCTCTGTCTTCTACCTATGCTGATTCTTCTGAGCAGGCTGAGTGAAGTGTAGATCAGACACGTGGATATACTCTATCTCTGTCTTCTACCTCTGCTGTTCCTTCTGAGCAGGCTGAGTGAGACACGTGGATATACTCTATCTCTGTCTTCTAACTCTGCTGTTCCTTCTGAGCAGGCTGAGTGAGACACGTGGATATACTCTATCTCTGTCTTCTACCTCTGCTGTTCCTTCTGAGCAGGCTGAGTGAGACACGTGGATATACTCTATCTCTGTCTTCTACCTCTGCTGTTCCTTCTGAGCAGGCTGAGTGAGGTGTAGATCAGACACGTGGATATACTCTATCTCTGTCTTCTACCTCTGCTGTTCCTTCTGAGCAGGCTGAGTGAGGTGTAGATCAGACACGTGGATATACTCTATCTCTGTCTTCTACCTCTGCTGTTCCTTCTGAGCAGGCTGAGAGAGACACGTGGATATACTATATCTCTGTCTTCTACCTCTGCTGTTCCTTCTGAGCAGGCTGAGTGAGACACGTGGATATACTCTATCTCTGTCTTCTACCTCTGCCGTTCCTTCTGAGCAGGCTGAGTGAGGTGTAGATCACACACGTGGATATACTCTATCTCTGTCTTCTACCTCTGCTGATTCTTCTGAGCAGGCTAAGTGAGGTGTAGATCAGACACGTGGATATACTATATCTCTGTCTTCTACCTCTTCTGTTCCTTCTGAGCAGGCTGAGTGAGCCACGTGGATATACTCTATCTCTGTCTTCTACCTCTGCTGTTCCATCTGAGCAGGCTGAGTGAGGTGTAGATCAGACACGTGGATATACTCTATCTCTGTCTTCTACCTATGCTGATTCTTCTGAGCAGGCTGAGTGAGACACGTGGATATACTCTATCTCTGTCTTCTAACTCTGCTGTTCCTTCTGAGCAGGCTGAGTGAGACACGTGGATATACTCTATCTCTGTCTTCTACCTCTGCTGTTCCTTCTGAGCAGGCTGAGTGAGACACGTGGATATACTCTATCTCTGTCTTCTACCTCTGCTGTTCCTTCTGAGCAGGCTGAGTGAGGTGTAGATCAGACACGTGGATATACTCTATCTCTGTCTTCTACCTCTGCTGTTCCTTCTGAGCAGGCTGAGAGAAACACGTGGATATACTATATCTCTGTCTTCTACCTCTGCTGTTCCTTCTGAGCAGGCTGAGTGAGACACGTGGATATACTCTATCTCTGTCTTCTACCTCTGCCGTTCCTTCTGAGCAGGCTGAGTGAGGTGTAGATCACACACGTCGATATACTCTATCTCTGTCTTCTACCTCTGCTGATTCTTCTGAGCAGGCTAAGTGAGGTGTAGATCAGACACGTGGATATACTATATCTCTGTCTTCTACCTCTTCTGTTCCTTCTGAGCAGGCTGAGTGAGCCACGTGGATATACTCTATCTCTGTCTTCTACCTCTGCTGTTCCATCTGAGCAGGCTGAGTGAGGTGTAGATCAGACACCTGGATATACTCTATCTCTGTCTTCTACCTATGCTGATTCTTCTGAGCAGGCTGAGTGAAGTGTAGATAAGACACTTGGATATACTCTATCTCTGTCTTCTACCTCTGCTGTTCCTTCTGAGCAGGCTGAGTGAGACACGTGGATATACTCTATCTCTGTCTTCTAACTCTGCTGTTCCTTCTGAACAGGCTGAGTGAGACACGTGGATATACTCTATCTCTGTCTTCTACCTCTGCTGTTCCTTCTGAGCAGGCTGAGTGAGGTGTAGATCAGACACGTGGATATACTCTATCTCTGTCTTCTACCTCTGCTGTTCCTTCTGAGCAGGCTGAGTGAGGTGTAGATCAGACACGTGGATATACTCTATCTCTGTCTTCTACCTCTGCTGTTCCTTCTGAGCAGGCTGAGAGAGACACGTGGATATACTATATCTCTGTCTTCTACCTCTGCTGTTCCTTCTGAGCAGGCTGAGTGAGACACGTGGATATACTCTATCTCTGTCTTCTACCTCTGCCGTTCCTTCTGAGCAGGCTGAGTGAGGTGTAGATCACACACGTGGATATACTCTATCTCTGTCTTCTACCTCTGCTGATTCTTCTGAGCAGGCTAAGTGAGGTGTAGATCAGACACGTGGATATACTATATCTCTGTCTTCTACCTCTTCTGTTCCTTTTGAGCAGGCTGAGTGAGCCACGTGGATATACTCTATCTCTGTCTTCTACCTCTGCTGTTCCATCTGAGCAGGCTGAGTGAGGTGTAGATCAGACACGTGGATATACTCTATCTCTGTCTTCTACCTATGCTGATTCTTCTGAGCAGGCTGAGTGAAGTGTAGATAAGACACGTGGATATACTCTATCTCTGTCTTCTACCTCTGCTGTTCCTTCTGAGCAGGCTGAGTGAGACACGTGGATGTACTCTATCTCTGCCTTCTACCTCTGCTGTTCCTTCTGAGCAGGCTGAGTGAGGTGTAGATCAGACACGTTGATATACTCTATCTCTGTCTTCTACCTCTGCTGTTCCTTCTGAGCAGGCTGAGTGAGGTGTAGATCAGACACGTGGATATACTCTATCTCTGTCTTCTACCTATGCTGATTCTTCTGAGCAGGCTGAGTGAAGTGTAGATCAGACACCTGGATATACTCTATCTCTGTCTTCTACCTCTGCTGTTCCTTCTGAGCAGGCTGAGTGAGACACGTGGATATACTCTATCTTTGTCTTCTACCTCTGCTGTTCCTTCTGAGCAGGCTGAGTGAGACACGTGGATATACTCTATCTGTGTCTTCTAACTCTGCTGTTCCTTCTGAGCAGGCTGAGTGAGACACGTGGATATACTCTATCTCTGTCTTCTACCTCTGCTGTTCCTTCTGAGCAGGCTGAGTGAGGTGTAGATCAGACACGTGGATATACTCTATCTCTGTCTTCTACCTCTGCTGTTCCTTCTGAGCAGGCTGAGTGAGGTGTAGATCAGACACGTGGATATACTCTATCTCTGTCTTCTACCTCTGCTGTTCCTTCTGAGCAGGCTGAGAGAGACACGTGGATATACTATATCTCTGTCTTCTACCTCTGCTGTTCCTTCTGAGCAGGCTGAGTGAGACACGTGGATATACTCTATCTCTGTCTTCTACCTCTGCCGTTCCTTCTGAGCAGGCTGAGTGAGGTGTAGATCACACACGTGGATATACTCTATCTCTGTCTTCTACCTCTGCTGATTCTTCTGAGCAGGCTAAGTGAGGTGTAGATCAGACACGTGGATATACTATATCTCTGTCTTCTACCTCTTCTGTTCCTTCTGAGCAGGCTGAGTGAGCCACGTGGATATACTCTATCTCTGTCTTCTACCTCTGCTGTTCCATCTGAGCAGGCTGAGTGAGGTGTAGATCAGACACGTGGATATACTCTATCTCTGTCTTCTACCTATGCTGATTCTTCTGAGCAGGCTGAGTAAGGTGTAGATAAGACACGTGGATATACTCTATCTCTGTCTTCTACCTCTGCTGTTCCTTCTGAGCAGGCTGAGTGAGACACGTGGATGTACTCTATCTCTGCCTTCTACCTCTGCTGTTCCTTCTGAGCAGGCTGAGTGAGGTGTAGATCAGACACGTTGATATACTCTATCTCTGTCTTCTACCTCTGCTGTTCCTTCTGAGCAGGCTGAGTGAGGTGTAGATCAGACACGTGGATATACTCTATCTCTGTCTTCTACCTATGCTGATTCTTCTGAGCAGGCTGAGTGAAGTGTAGATCAGACACGTGGATATACTCTATCTCTGTCTTCTACCTCTGCTGTTCCTTCTGAGCAGGCTGAGTGAGACACGTGGATATACTCTATCTCTGTCTTCTAACTCTGCTGTTCCTTCTGAGCAGGCTGAGTGAGACACGTGGATATACTATATCTCTGTCTTCTACCTCTGCTGTTCCTTCTGAGCAGGCTGAGTGAGACACGTGGATATACTCTATCTCTGTCTTCTACCTCTGCTGTTCCTTCTGAGCAGGCTGAGTGAGGTGTAGATCAGACACGTGGATATACTCTATCTCTGTCTTCTACCTCTGCTGTTCCTTCTGAGCAGGCTGAGTGAGGTGTAGATCAGACACGTGGATATACTCTATCTCTGTCTTCTACCTCTGCTGTTCCTTCTGAGCAGGCTGAGAGAGACACGTGGATATACTATATCTCTGTCTTCTACCTCTGCTGTTCCTTCTGAGCAGGCTGAGTGAGACACGTGGATATACTCTATCTCTGTCTTCTACCTCTGCCGTTCCTTCTGAGCAGGCTGAGTGAGGTGTAGATCACACACGTGGATATACTCTATCTCTGTCTTCTACCTCTGCTGATTCTTCTGAGCAGGCTAAGTGAGGTGTAGATCAGACACGTGGATATACTATATCTCTGTCTTCTACCTCTTCTGTTCCTTCTGAGCAGGCTGAGTGAGCCACGTGGATATACTCTATCTCTGTCTTCTACCTCTGCTGTTCCATCTGAGCAGGCTGAGTGAAGTGTAGATAAGACACTTGGATATACTCTATCTCTGTCTTCTACCTCTGCTGTTCCTTCTGAGCAGGCTGAGTGAGACACGTGGATATACTCTATCTCTGTCTTCTAACTCTGCTGTTCCTTCTGAGCAGGCTGAGTGAGGTGTAGATCAGACACGTGGATATACTCTATCTTTGTCTTCTACCTCTGCTGATTCTTCTGAGCAGGCTGGGTGAGGTGTAGATCAGACAGGTGGATATACTCTATCTATGTCTTCTACCTCTGCTGTTCCTTCTGAGCAGGCTGAGTGAGACACGTCGATATACTATATCTCTGTCTTCTACCTCTGCTGTTCCTTCTGAGCAGGCCGAGTGAGGTGTAGATCAGACACGTTGATATACTCTATCTCTGTCTTCTACCTCTGCTGTTCCTTCTGAGCAGGCTGAGTGAGGTGTAGATCAGACACGTGGATATACTCTATCTCTGTCTTCTACCTATGCTGATTCTTCTGAGCAGGCTGAGTGAAGTGTAGATCAGACACGTGGATATACTCTATCTCTGTCTTCTACCTCTGCTGTTCCTTCTGAGCAGGCTGAGTGAGACACGTGGATATACTCTATCTCTGTCTTCTAACTCTGCTGTTCCTTCTGAGCAGGCTGAGTGAGACACGTGGATATACTCTATCTCTGTCTTCTACCTCTGCTGTTCCTTCTGAGCAGGCTGAGTGAGGTGTAGATCAGACACGTGGATATACTCTATCTCTGTCTTCTACCTCTGCTGTTCCTTCTGAGCAGGCTGAGTGAGGTGTAGATCAGACACGTGGATATACTCTATCTCTGTCTTCTACCTCTGCTGTTCCTTCTGAGCAGGCTGAGAGAGACACGTGGATATACTATATCTCTGTCTTCTACCTCTGCTGTTCCTTCTGAGCAGGCTGAGTGAGACACGTGGATATACTCTATCTCTGTCTTCTACCTCTGCCGTTCCTTCTGAGCAGGCTGAGTGAGACACGTGGATGTACTCTATCTCTGCCTTCTACCTCTGCTGTTCCTTCTGAGCAGGCTGAGTGAGGTGTAGATCAGACACGTTGATATACTCTATCTCTGTCTTCTACCTCTGCTGTTCCTTCTGAGCAGGCTGAGTGAGGTGTAGATCAGACACGTGGATATACTCTATCTCTGTCTTCTACCTATGCTGATTCTTCTGAGCAGGCTGAGTGAAGTGTAGATCAGACACGTGGATATACTCTATCTCTGTCTTCTACCTCTGCTGTTCCTTCTGAGCAGGCTGAGTGAGACACGTGGATATACTCTATCTCTGTCTTCTAACTCTGCTGTTCCTTCTGAGCAGGCTGAGTGAGACACGTGGATATACTCTATCTCTGTCTTCTACCTCTGCTGTTCCTTCTGAGCAGGCTGAGTGAGACACGTGGATATACTCTATCTCTGTCTTCTACCTCTGCTGTTCCTTCTGAGCAGGCTGAGTGAGGTGTAGATCAGACACGTGGATATACTCTATCTCTGTCTTCTACCTCTGCTGTTCCTTCTGAGCAGGCTGAGTGAGGTGTAGATCAGACACGTGGATATACTCTATCTCTGTCTTCTACCTCTGCTGTTCCTTCTGAGCAGGCTGAGAGAGACACGTGGATATACTATATCTCTGTCTTCTACCTCTGCTGTTCCTTCTGAGCAGGCTGAGTGAGACACGTGGATATACTCTATCTCTGTCTTCTACCTCTGCCGTTCCTTCTGAGCAGGCTGAGTGAGGTGTAGATCACACACGTGGATATACTCTATCTCTGTCTTCTACCTCTGCTGATTCTTCTGAGCAGGCTAAGTGAGGTGTAGATCAGACACGTGGATATACTATATCTCTGTCTTCTACCTCTTCTGTTCCTTCTGAGCAGGCTGAGTGAGCCACGTGGATATACTCTATCTCTGTCTTCTACCTCTGCTGTTCCATCTGAGCAGGCTGAGTGAGGTGTAGATCAGACACGTGGATATACTCTATCTCTGTCTTCTACCTATGCTGATTCTTCTGAGCAGGCTGAGTGAAGTGTAGATAAGACACTTGGATATACTCTATCTCTGTCTTCTACCTCTGCTGTTCCTTCTGAGCAGGCTGAGTGAGACACGTGGATATACTCTATCTCTGTCTTCTAACTCTGCTGTTCCTTCTGAGCAGGCTGAGTGAGACACGTGGATATACTCTATCTCTGTCTTCTACCTCTGCTGTTCCTTCTGAGCAGGCTGAGTGAGGTGTAGATCAGACACGTGGATATACTCTATCTCTGTCTTCTACCTCTGCTGTTCCGTCTGAGCAGGCTGAGTGAGGTGTAGATCAGACACGTGAGTATACTATATCTCTGTCTTCTACCTCTGCTGTTCCTTCTGAGCAGGCTGAGAGAGACACGTGGATATACTATATCTCTGTCTTCTACCTCTGCTGTTCCTTCTGAGCAGGCTGAGTGAGACACGTGGATATACTCTATCTCTGTCTTCTACCTCTGCCGTTCCTTCTGAGCAGGCTGAGTGAGGTGTAGATCACACACGCGGATATACTCTATCTCTGTCTTCTACCTCTGCTGATTCTTCTGAGCAGGCTAAGTGAGGTGTAGATCAGACACGTGGATATACTATATCTCTGTCTTCTACCTCTTCTGTTCCTTCTGAGCAGGCTGAGTGAGCCACGTGGATATACTCTATCTCTGTCTTCTACCTCTGCTGTTCCATCTGAGCAGGCTGAGTGAGGTGTAGATCAGACACGTGGATATACTCTATCTCTGTCTTCTACCTATGCTGATTCTTCTGAGCAGGCTGAGTGAAGTGTAGATAAGACACGTGGATATACACTATCTCTGTCTTCTACCTCTGCTGTTCCTTCTGAGCAGGCTGAGTGAGACACGTGGATGTACTCTATCTCTGCCTTCTACCTCTGCTGTTCCTTCTGAGCAGGCTGAGTGAGGTGTAGATCAGACACGTTGATATACTCTATCTCTGTCTTCTACCTCTGCTGTTCCTTCTGAGCAGGCTGAGTGAGGTGTAGATCAGACACGTGGATATACTCTATCTCTGTCTTCTACCTATGCTGATTCTTCTGAGCAGGCTGAGTGAAGTGTAGATCAGACACCTGGATATACTCTATATCTGTCTTCTACCTCTGCTGTTCCTTCTGAGCAGGCTGAGTGAGACACGTGGATATACTCTATCTCTGTCTTCTACCTCTGCTGTTCCTTCTGAGCAGGCTGAGTGAGACACGTGGATATACTCTATCTCTGTCTTCTAACTCTGCTGTTCCTTCTGAGCAGGCTGAGTGAGACACGTGGATATACTCTATCTCTGTCTTCTACCTCTGCTGTTCCTTCTGAGCAGGCTGAGTGAGGTATAGATCAGACACGTGGATATACTCTATCTCTGTCTTCTACCTCTGCTGTTCCTTCTGAGCAGGCTGAGTGAGGTGTAGATCAGACACGTGGATATACTCTATCTCTGTCTTCTACCTCTGCTGTTCCTTCTGAGCAGGCTGAGAGAGACACGTGGATATACTATATCTCTGTCTTCTACCTCTGCTGTTCCTTCTGAGCAGGCTGAGTGAGACACGTGGATATACTATATCTCTGTCTTCTACCTCTGCCGTTCCTTCTGAGCAGGCTGAGTGAGGTGTAGATCACACACGTGGATATACTCTATCTCTGTCTTCTACCTCTGCTGATTCTTCTGAGCAGGCTAAGTGAGGTGTAGATCAGACACGTGGATATACTATATCTCTGTCTTCTACCTCTTCTGTTCCTTCTGAGCAGGCTGAGTGAGCCACGTGGATATACTCTATCTCTGTCTTCTACCTCTGCTGTTCCATCTGAGCAGGCTGAGTGAGGTGTAGATCAGACACGTGGATATACTCTATCTCTGTCTTCTACCTATGCTGATTCTTCTGAGCAGGCTGAGTGAAGTGTAGATAAGACACGAGGATATACTCTATCTCTGTCTTCTACCTCTGCTGTTCCTTCTGAGCAGGCTGAGTGAGACACGTGGATGTACTCTATCTCTGCCTTCTACCTCTGCTGTTCCTTCTGAGCAGGCTGAGTGAGGTGTAGATCAGACACGTTGATATACTCTATCTCTGTCTTCTACCTCTGCTGTTCCTTCTGAGCAGGCTGAGTGAGGTGTAGATCAGACACGTGGATATACTCTATCTCTGTCTTCTACCTATGCTGATTCTTCTGAGCAGGCTGAGTGAAGTGTAGATCAGACACGTGGATATACTCTATCTCTGTCTTCTACCTCTGCTGTTCCTTCTGAGCAGGCTGAGTGAGACACGTGGATATACTCTATCTCTGTCTTCTAACTCTGCTGTTCCTTCTGAGCAGGCTGAGTGAGACACGTGGATATACTCTATCTCTGTCTTCTACCTCTGCTGTTCCTTCTGAGCAGGCTGAGTGAGGTGTAGATCAGACACGTGGATATACTCTATCTCTGTCTTCTACCTCAGCTGTTCCTTCTGAGCAGGCTGAGTGAGGTGTAGATCAGACAGGTGGATATACTCTATCTCTGTCTTCTACCTCTGCTGTTCCTTCTGAGCAGGCTGAGAGAGACACGTGGATATACTATATCTCTGTCTTCTACCTCTGCTGTTCCTTCTGAGCAGGCTGAGTGAGACACGTGGATATACTCTATCTCTGTCTTCTACCTCTGCCGTTCCTTCTGAGCAGGCTGAGTGAGGTGTAGATCACACACGTGGATATACTCTATCTCTGTCTTCTACCTCTGCTGATTCTTCTGAGCAGGCTAAGTGAGGTGTAGATCAGACACGTGGATATACTATATCTCTGTCTTCTACCTCTTCTGTTCCTTCTGAGCAGGCTGAGTGAGCCACGTGGATATACTCTATCTCTGTCTTCTACCTCTGCTGTTCCATCTGAGCAGGCTGAGTGAGGTGTAGATCAGACACGTGGATATACTCTATCTCTGTCTTCTACCTATGCTGATTCTTCTGAGCAGGCTGAGTGAAGTGTAGATAAGACACGTGGATATACTCTATCTCTGTCTTCTACCTCTGCTGTTCCTTCTGAGCAGGCTGAGTGAGACACGTGGATGTACTCTATCTCTGCCTTCTACCTCTGCTGTTCCTTCTGAGCAGGCTGAGTGAGGTGTAGATCAGACACGTTGATATACTCTATCTCTGTCTTCTACCTCTGCTGTTCCTTCTGAGCAGGCTGAGTGAGGTGTAGATCAGACACGTGGATATACTCTATCTCTGTCTTCTACCTATGCTGATTCTTCTGAGCAGGCTGAGTGAAGTGTAGATCAGACACGTGGATATACTCTATCTCTGTCTTCTACCTCTGCTGTTCCTTCTGAGCAGGCTGAGTGAGACACGTGGATATACTCTATCTCTGTCTTCTAACTCTGCTGTTCCTTTTGAGCAGGCTGAGTGAGACACGTGGATATACTCTATCTCTGTCTTCTAACTCTGCTGTTCCTTCTGAGCAGGCTGAGTGATACACGTGGATATACTCTATCTCTGTCTTCTACCTCTGCTGTTCCTTCTGAGCAGGCTGAGTGAGACACGTGGATATACTCTATCTCTGTCTTCTACCTCTGCTGTTCCTTCTGAGCAGGCTGAGTGAGGTGTAGATCAGACACGTGGATATACTCTATCTCTGTCTTCTACCTCTGCTGTTCCTTCTGAGCAGGCTGAGTGAGGTGTAGATCAGACACGTGGATATACTCTATCTCTGTCTTCTACCTCTGCTGTTCCTTCTGAGCAGGCTGAGTGAGGTGTAGATCAGACACGTGAGTATACTCTATCTCTGTCTTCTACCTCTGCTGTTCCTTCTGAGCAGGCTGAGAGAGACACGTGGATATACTATATCTCTGTCTTCTACCTCTGATGTTCCTTCTGAGCAGGCTGAGTGAGACACGTGGATATACTCTATCTCTGTCTTCTACCTCTGCCGTTCCTTCTGAGCAGGCTGAGTGAGGTGTAGATCACACACGTGGATATACTCTATCTCTGTCTTCTACCTCTGCTGATTCTTCTGAGCAGGCTAAGTGAGGTGTAGATCAGACACGTGGATATACTATATCTCTGTCTTCTACCTCTGCTGTTCCATCTGAGCAGGCTGAGTGAGGTGTAGATCAGACACGTGGATATACTCTATCTCTGTCTTCTACCTATGCTGATTCTTCTGAGCAGGCTGAGTGAAGTGTAGATAAGACACGTGGATATACACTATATCTGTCTTCTACCTCTGCTGTTCCTTCTGAGCAGGCTGAGTGAGACACGTGGATATACTCTATCTCTGTCTTCTACCTATGCTGATTCTTCTGAGCAGGCTGAGTGAAGTGTAGATCAGACACGTGGATATACTCTATCTCTGTCTTCTACCTATGCTGATTCTTCTGAGCAGGCTGAGTGAAGTGTAGATCAGACACGTGGATATACTCTATCTCTGTCTTCTACCTCTGCTGTTCCTTCTGAGCAGGCTGAGTGAGACACGTGGATATACTCTATCTCTGTCTTCTACCTATGCTGATTCTTCTGAGCAGGCTGAGTGAAGTGTAGATCAGACACGTGGATATACTCTATCTCTGTCTTCTACCTCTGCTGTTCCTTCTGAGCAGGCTGAGTGAGACACGTGGATATACTCTATCTCTGTCTTCTACCTCTGCTGTTCCTTCTGAGCAGGCTGGGTGAGACACGTGGATATACTCTATCTCTGTCTTCTAACTCTGCTGTTCCTTCTGAGCAGGCTGAGTGAGACACGTGGATATACTCTATCTCTGTCTTCTACCTCTGCTGTTCCTTCTGAGCAGGCTGAGTGAGGTGTAGATCAGACACGTGGATATACTCTATCTCTGTCTTCTACCTCTGCTGTTCCTTCTGAGCAGGCTGAGTGAGGTGTAGATCAGACCCGTGGATATACTCTATCTCTGTCTTCTACCTCTGCTGTTCCTTCTGAGCAGGCTGAGAGAGACACGTGGATATACTATATCTCTGTCTTCTACCTCTGCTGTTCCTTCTGAGCAGGCTGAGTGAGACACGTGGATATACTCTATCTCTGTCTTCTACCTCTGCCGTTCCTTCTGAGCAGGCTGAGTGAGGTGTAGATCACAAACGTGGATATACTCTATCTCTGGCTTCTACCTCTGCTGATTCTTCTGAGCAGGCTAAGTGAGGTGTAGATCAGACACGTGGATATACTATATCTCTGTCTTCTACCTCTTCTGTTCCTTCTGAGCAGGCTGAGTGAGCCACGTGGATATACTCTATCTCTGTCTTCTACCTCTGCTGTTCCATCTGAGCAGGCTGAGTGAGGTGTAGATCAGACACGTGGATATACTGTATCTCTGTCTTCTACCTATGCTGATTCTTCTGAGCAGGCTGAGTGAAGTGTAGATAAGACACGTGGATATACTCTATCTCTGTCTTCTACCTCTGCTGTTCCTTCTGAGCAGGCTGAGTGAGACACGTGGATGTACTCTATCTCTGCCTTCTACCTCTGCTGTTCCTTCTGAGCAGGCTGAGTGAGGTGTAGATCAGACACGTTGATATACTCTATCTCTGTCTTCTACCTCTGCTGTTCCTTCTGAGCAGGCTGAGTGAGGTGTAGATCAGACACGTGGATATACTCTATCTCTGTCTTCTACCTATGCTGATTCTTCTGAGCAGGCTGAGTGAAGTGTAGATCAGACACGTGGATATACTCTATCTCTGTCTTCTACCTCTGCTGTTCCTTCTGAGCAGGCTGAGTGAGACACGTGGATATACTCTATCTCTGTCTTCTAACTCTGCTGTTCCTTTTGAGCAGGCTGAGTGAGACACGTGGATATACTCTATCTCTGTCTTCTAACTCTGCTGTTCCTTCTGAGCAGGCTGAGTGATACACGTGGATATACTCTATCTCTGTCTTCTACCTCTGCTGTTCCTTCTGAGCAGGCTGAGTGAGACACGTGGATATACTCTATCTCTGTCATCTACCTCTGCCGTTCCTTCTGAGCAGGCTGAGTGAGGTGTAGATCACACACGTGGATATACTCTATCTCTGTCTTCTACCTCTGCTGATTCTTCTGAGCAGGCTAAGTGAGGTGTAGATCAGACACGTGGATATACTATATCTCTGTCTTCTACCTCTTCTGTTCCTTCTGAGCAGGCTGAGTGAGCCACGTGGATATACTCTATCTCTGTCTTCTACCTCTGCTGTTCCATCTGAGCAGGCTGAGTGAGGTGTAGATCAGACACGTGGATATACTCTATCTCTGTCTTCTACCTATGCTGATTCTTCTGAGCAGGCTGAGTGAAGTGTAGATAAGACACGTGGATATACTCTATCTCTGTCTTCTACCTCTGCTGTTCCTTCTGAGCAGGCTGAGTGAGACACGTGGATGTACTCTATCTCTGCCTTCTACCTCTGCTGTTCCTTCTGAGCAGGCTGAGTGAGGTGTAGATCAGACACGTTGATATACTCTATCTCTGTCTTCTACCTCTGCTGTTCCTTCTGAGCAGGCTGAGTGAGGTGTAGATCAGACACGTGGATATACTCTATCTCTGTCTTCTACCTATGCTGATTCTTCTGAGCAGGCTGAATGAAGTGTAGATCAGACACGTGGATATACTCTATCTCTGTCTTCTACCTCTGCTGTTCCTTCTGAGCAGGCTGAGTGAGACACGTGGATATACTCTATCTCTGTCTTCTAACTCTGCTGTTCCTTTTGAGCAGGCTGAGTGAGACACGTGGATATACTCTATCTCTGTCTTCTAACTCTGCTGTTCCTTCTGAGCAGGCTGAGTGATACACGTGGATATACTCTATCTCTGTCTTCTACCTCTGCTGTTCCTTCTGAGCAGGCTGAGTGAGACACGTGGATATACTCTATCTCTGTCTTCTACCTCTGCTGTTCCTTCTGAGCAGGCTGAGTGAGGTGTAGATCAGACACGTGGATGTACTCTATCTCTGTCTTCTACCTCTGCTGTTCCTTCTGAGCAGGCTGAGTGAGGTGTAGATCAGACACGTGGATATACTATATCTCTGTCTTCTACCTCTTCTGTTCCTTCTGAGCAGGCTGAGTGAGCCACGTGGATATACTCTATCTCTGTCTTCTACCTCTGCTGTTCCATCTGAGCAGGCTGAGTGAGGTGTAGATCAGACACGTGGATATACTCTATCTCTGTCTTCTACCTATGCTGATTCTTCTGAGCAGGCTGAGTGAAGTGTAGATAAGACACGTGGATATACTCTATCTCTGTCTTCTACCTCTGCTGTTCCTTCTGAGCAGGCTGAGTGAGACACGTGGATGTACTCTATTTCTGCCTTCTACCTCTGCTGTTTCTTCTGAGCAGGCTGAGTGAGGTGTAGATCAGACACGTTGATATACTCTATCTCTGTCTTCTACCTCTGCTGTTCCTTCTGAGCAGGCTGAGTGAGGTGTAGATCAGACACGTGGATATACTCTATCTCTGTCTTCTACCTATGCTGATTCTTCTGAGCAGGCTGAGTGAAGTGTAGATCAGACACGTGGATATACTCTATCTCTGTCTTCTACCTCTGCTGTTCCTTCTGAGCAGGCTGAGTGAGACACGTGGATATACTCTATCTCTGTCTTCTAACTCTGCTGTTCCTTCTGAGCAGGCTGAGTGAGACACGTGGATATACTCTATCTCTGTCTTCTACCTCTGCTGTTCCTTCTGAGCAGGCTGAGTGAGACACGTGGATATACTCTATCTCTGTCTTCTACCTCTGCTGTTCCTTCTGAGCAGGCTGAGTGAGGTGTAGATCAGACACGTGGATATACTCTATCTCTGTCTTCTACCTCTGCTGTTCCTTCTGAGCAGGCTGAGTGAGGTGTAGATCAGACACGTGGATATACTCTATCTCTGTCTTCTACCTCTGCTGTTCCTTCTGAGCAGGCTGAGAGAGACACGTGGATATACTATATCTCTGTCTTCTACCTCTGCTGTTCCTTCTGAGCAGGCTGAGTGAGACACGTGGATATACTCTATCTCTGTCTTCTACCTCTGCCGTTCCTTCTGAGCAGGCTGAGTGAGGTGTAGATCACACACGTGGATATACTCTATCTCTGTCTTCTACCTCTGCTGATTCTTCTGAGCAGGCTAAGTGAGGTGTAGATCAGACACGTGGATATACTATATCTCTGTCTTCTACCTCTTCTGTTCCTTCTGAGCAGGCTGAGTGAGCCACGTGGATATACTCTATCTCTGTCTTCTACCTCTGCTGTTCCATCTGAGCAGGCTGAGTGAGGTGTAGATCAGACACGTGGATATACTCTATCTCTGTCTTCTACCTATGCTGATTCTTCTGAGCAGGCTGAGTGAAGTGTAGATAAGACACGTGGATATACTCTATCTCTGTCTTCTACCTCTGCTGTTCCTTCTGAGCAGGCTGAGTGAGACACGTGGATATACTCTATCTCTGTCTTCTAACTCTGCTGTTCCTTCTGAGCAGGCTGAGTGAGACACGTGGATATACTCTATCTCTGTCTTCTACCTCTGCTGTTCCTTCTGAGCAGGCTGAGTGAGGTGTAGATCAGACACGTGGATATACTCTATCTCTGTCTTCTACCTCTGCTGTTCCTTCTGAGCAGGCTGAGAGAGACACGTGGATATACTATATCTCTGTCTTCTACCTCTGCTGTTCCTTCTGAGCAGGCTGAGTGAGACACGTGGATATACTCTATCTCTGTCTTCTACCTCTGCCGTTCCTTCTGAGCAGGCTGAGTGAGGTGTAGATCACACACGTGGATATACTCTATCTCTGTCTTCTACCTCTGCTGATTCTTCTGAGCAGGCTAAGTGAGGTGTAGATCAGACACGTGGATATACTATATCTCTGTCTTCTACCTCTTCTGTTCCTTCTGAGCAGGCTGAGTGAGCCACGTGGATATACTCTATCTCTGTCTTCTACCTCTGCTGTTCCATCTGAGCAGGCTGAGTGAGGTGTAGATCAGACACGTGGATATACTCTATCTCTGTCTTCTACCTATGCTGATTCTTCTGAGCAGGCTGAGTGAAGTGTAGATAAGACACGTGGATATACTCTATCTCTGTCTTCTACCTCTGCTGTTCCTTCTGAGCAGGCTGAGTGAGACACGTGGATATACTCTATCTCTGTCTTCTAACTCTGCTGTTCCTTCTGAGCAGGCTGAGTGAGACACGTGGATATACTCTATCTCTGTCTTCTACCTCTGCTGTTCCTTCTGAGCAGGCTGAGTGAGGTGTAGATCAGACACGTGGATATACTCTATCTCTGTCTTCTACCTCTGCTGTTCCTTCTGAGCAGGCTGAGTGAGGTGTAGATCAGACACGTGGATATACTCTATCTCTGTCTTCTACCTCTGCTGTTCCTTCTGAGCAGGCTGAGAGAGACACGTGGATATACTGTATCTCTGTCTTCTACCTCTGCTGTTCCTTCTGAGCAGGCTGAGTGAGACACGTGGATATACTCTATCTCTGTCTTCTACCTCTGCCGTTCCTTCTGAGCAGGCTGAGTGAGGTGTAGATCACACACGTGGATATACTCTATCTCTGTCTTCTACCTCTGCTGATTCTTCTGAGCAGGCTAAGTGAGGTGTAGATCAGACACGTGGATATACTATATCTCTGTCTTCTACCTCTTCTGTTCCTTCTGAGCAGGCTGAGTGAGCCACGTGGATATACTCTATCTCTGTCTTCTACCTATGCTGATTCTTCTGAGCAGGCTGAGTGAAGTGTAGATAAGACACGTGGATATACTCTATCTCTGTCTTCTACCTCTGCTGTTCCTTCTGAGCAGGCTGAGTGAGACACGTGGATGTACTCTATCTCTGCCTTCTACCTCTGCTGTTCCTTCTGAGCAGGCTGAGTGAGGTGTAGATCAGACACGTTGATATACTCTATCTCTGTCTTCTACCTCTGCTGTTCCTTCTGAGCAGGCTGAGTGAGGTGTAGATCAGACACGTGGATATACTCTATCTCTGTCTTCTACCTATGCTGATTCTTTTGAGCAGGCTGAGTGAAGTGTAGATCAGACACGTGGATATACTCTATCTCTGTCTTCTACCTCTGCTGTTCCTTCTGAGCAGGCTGAGTGAGACACGTGGATATACTCTATCTCTGTCTTCTAACTCTGCTGTTCCTTCTGAGCAGGCTGAGTGAGACACGTGGATATACTCTATCTCTGTCTTCTAACTCTGCTGTTCCTTCTGAGCAGGCTGAGTGATACACGTGGATATACTATATCTCTGTCTTCTACCTCTGCTGTTCCTTCTGAGCAGGCTGAGTGAGACACGTGGATATACTCTATCTCTGTCTTCTACCTCTGCTGTTCCTTCTGAGCAGGCTGAGTGAGGTGTAGATCAGACACGTGGATATACTCTATCTCTGTCTTCTACCTCTGCTGTTCCTTCTGAGCAGGCTGAGTGAGGTGTAGTTCAGACACGTGGATATACTATATCTCTGTCTTCTACCTCTTCTGTTCCTTCTGAGCAGGCTGAGTGAGCCACGTGGATATACTCTATCTCTGTCTTCTACCTCTGCTGTTCCATCTGAGCAGGTTGAGTGAGGTGTAGATCAGACACGTGGATATACTCTATCTCTGTCTTCTACCTATGCTGATTCTTCTGAGCAGGCTGAGTGAAGTGTAGATAAGACACGTGGATATACTCTATCTCTGTCTTCTAACTCTGCTGTTCCTTCTGAGCAGGCTGAGTGAGACACGTGGATATACTCTATCTCTGTCTTCTACCTCTGCTGTTCCTTCTGAGCAGGCTGAGTGAGGTGTAGATCAGACACGTGGATATACTCTATCTCTGTCTTCTACCTCTGCTGTTCCTTCTGAGCAGGCTGAGTGAGGTGTAGATCAGACACGTGGATATACTCTATTTCTGCCTTCTACCTCTGCTGTTCCTTCTGAGCAGGCTGAGAGAGACACGTGGATATACTATATCTCTGTCTTCTACCTCTGCTGTTCCTTCTGAGCAGGCTGAGTGAGACACGTGGATATACTCTATCTCTGTCTTCTACCTCTGCCGTTCCTTCTGAGCAGGCTGAGTGAGGTGTAGATCACACACGTGGATATACTCTATCTCTGTCTTCTACCTCTGCTGATTCTTCTGAGCAGGCTAAGTGAGGTGTAGATCAGACACGTGGATATACTATATCTCTGTCTTCTACCTCTTCTGTTCCTTCTGAGCAGGCTGAGTGAGCCACGTGGATATACTCTATCTCTGTGTTCTACCTATGCTGATTCTTCTGAGCAGGCTGAGTGAAGTGTAGATAAGACACGTGGATATACTCTATCTCTGTCTTCTACCTCTGCTGTTCCTTCTGAGCAGGCTGAGTGAGACACGTGGATGTACTCTATCTCTGCCTTCTACCTCTGCTGTTCCTTCTGAGCAGGCTGAGTGAGGTGTAGATCAGACACGTTGATATACTCTATCTCTGTCTTCTACCTCTGCTGTTCCTTCTGAGCAGGCTGAGTGAGGTGTAGATCAGACACGTGGATATACTCTATCTCTGTCTTCGACCTATGCTGATTCTTTTGAGCAGGCTGAGTGAAGTGTAGATCAGACACGTGGATATACTCTATCTCTGTCTTCTACCTCTGCTGTTCCTTCTGAGCAGGCTGAGTGAGACACGTGGATATACTCTATCTCTGTCTTCTAACTCTGCTGTTCCTTCTGAGCAGGCTGAGTGAGACACGTGGATATACTCTATCTCTGTCTTCTAACTCTGCTGTTCCTTCTGAGCAGGCTGAGTGATACACGTGGATATACTCTATCTCTGTCTTCTACCTCTGCTGTTCCTTCTGAGCAGGCTGAGTGAGGTGTAGATCAGACACGTGGATATACTCTATCTCTGTCTTCTACCTCTGCTGTTCCTTCTGAGCAGGCTGAGTGAGGTGTAGTTCAGACACGTGGATATACTATATCTCTGTCTTCTACCTCTTCTGTTCCTTCTGAGCAGGCTGAGTGAGCCACGTGGATATACTCTATCTCTGTCTTCTACCTCTGCTGTTCCATCTGAGCAGGCTGAGTGAGGTGTAGATCAGACACGTGGATATACTCTATCTCTGTCTTCTACCTCTGCTGTTCCTTCTGAGCAGGCTGAAAGAGACACGTGGATATACTATATCTCTGTCTTCTACCTCTGCTGTTCCTTCTGAGCAGGCTGAGTGAGACACGTGGATATACTCTATCTCTGTCTTCTACCTCTGCTGTTCCTTCTGAGCAGGCTGAGAGAGACACGTGGATATACTATATCTCTGTCTTCTACCTCTGCTGTTCCTTCTGAGCAGGCTGAGTGAGACACGTGGATATACTCTATCTCTGTCTTCTACCTCTGCCGTTCCTTCTGAGCAGGCTGAGTGAGGTGTAGATCACACACGTGGATATACTCTATCTCTGTCTTCTACCTCTGCTGATTCTTCTGAGCAGGCTAAGTGAGGTGTAGATCAGACACGTGGATATACTATATCTCTGTCTTCTACCTCTTCTGTTCCTTCTGAGCAGGCTGAGTGAGCCACGTGGATATACTCTATCTCTGTCTTCTACCTCTGCTGTTCCATCTGAGCAGGCTGAGTGAGGTGTAGATCAGACACGTGGATATACTCTATCTCTGTCTTCTACCTATGCTGATTCTTCTGAGCAGGCTGAGTGAAGTGTAGATAAGACACGTGGATATACTCTATCTCTGTCTTCTACCTCTGCTGTTCCTTCTGAGCAGGCTGAGTGAGACACGTGGATATACTCTATCTCTGTCTTCTAACTCTGCTGTTCCTTCTGAGCAGGCTGAGTGAGACACGTGGATATACTCTATCTCTGTCTTCTACCTCTGCTGTTCCTTCTGAGCAGGCTGAGTGAGGTGTAGATCAGACACGTGGATATACTCTATCTCTGTCTTCTACCTCTGCTGTTCCTTCTGAGCAGGCTGAGAGAGACACGTGGATATACTATATCTCTGTCTTCTACCTCTGCTGTTCCTTCTGAGCAGGCTGAGTGAGACACGTGGATATACTCTATCTCTGTCTTCTACCTCTGCCGTTCCTTCTGAGCAGGCTGAGTGAGGTGTAGATCACACACGTGGATATACTCTATCTCTGTCTTCTACCTCTGCTGATTCTTCTGAGCAGGCTAAGTGAGGTGTAGATCAGACACGTGGATATACTATATCTCTGTCTTCTACCTCTTCTGTTCCTTCTGAGCAGGCTGAGTGAGCCACGTGGATATACTCTATCTCTGTCTTCTACCTCTGCTGTTCCATCTGAGCAGGCTGAGTGAGGTGTAGATCAGACACGTGGATATACTCTATCTCTGTCTTCTACCTATGCTGATTCTTCTGAGCAGGCTGAGTGAAGTGTAGATAAGACACGTGGATATACTCTATCTCTGTCTTCTACCTCTGCTGTTCCTTCTGAGCAGGCTGAGTGAGACACGTGGATATACTCTATCTCTGTCTTCTAACTCTGCTGTTCCTTCTGAGCAGGCTGAGTGAGACACGTGGATATACTCTATCTCTGTCTTCTACCTCTGCTGTTCCTTCTGAGCAGGCTGAGTGAGGTGTAGATCAGACACGTGGATATACTCTATCTCTGTCTTCTACCTCTGCTGTTCCTTCTGAGCAGGCTGAGTGAGGTGTAGATCAGACACGTGGATATACTCTATCTCTGTCTTCTACCTCTGCTGTTCCTTCTGAGCAGGCTGAGAGAGACACGTGGATATACTATATCTCTGTCTTCTACCTCTGCTGTTCCTTCTGAGCAGGCTGAGTGAGACACGTGGATATACTCTATCTCTGTCTTCTACCTCTGCCGTTCCTTCTGAGCAGGCTGAGTGAGGTGTAGATCACACACGTGGATATACTCTATCTCTGTCTTCTACCTCTGCTGATTCTTCTGAGCAGGCTAAGTGAGGTGTAGATCAGACACGTGGATATACTATATCTCTGTCTTCTACCTCTTCTGTTCCTTCTGAGCAGGCTGAGTGAGCCACGTGGATATACTCTATCTCTGTCTTCTACCTATGCTGATTCTTCTGAGCAGGCTGAGTGAAGTGTAGATAAGACACGTGGATATACTCTATCTCTGTCTTCTACCTCTGCTGTTCCTTCTGAGCAGGCTGAGTGAGACACGTGGATGTACTCTATCTCTGCCTTCTACCTCTGCTGTTCCTTCTGAGCAGGCTGAGTGAGGTGTAGATCAGACACGTTGATATACTCTATCTCTGTCTTCTACCTCTGCTGTTCCTTCTGAGCAGGCTGAGTGAGGTGTAGATCAGACACGTGGATATACTCTATCTCTGTCTTCTACCTATGCTGATTCTTTTGAGCAGGCTGAGTGAAGTGTAGATCAGACACGTGGATATACTCTATCTCTGTCTTCTACCTCTGCTGTTCCTTCTGAGCAGGCTGAGTGAGACACGTGGATATACTCTATCTCTGTCTTCTAACTCTGCTGTTCCTTCTGAGCAGGCTGAGTGAGACACGTGGATATACTCTATCTCTGTCTTCTAACTCTGCTGTTCCTTCTGAGCAGGCTGAGTGATACACGTGGATATACTATATCTCTGTCTTCTACCTCTGCTGTTCCTTCTGAGCAGGCTGAGTGAGACACGTGGATATACTCTATCTCTGTCTTCTACCTCTGCTGTTCCTTCTGAGCAGGCTGAGTGAGGTGTAGATCAGACACGTGGATATACTCTATCTCTGTCTTCTACCTCTGCTGTTCCTTCTGAGCAGGCTGAGTGAGGTGTAGTTCAGACACGTGGATATACTATATCTCTGTCTTCTACCTCTTCTGTTCCTTCTGAGCAGGCTGAGTGAGCCACGTGGATATACTCTATCTCTGTCTTTTACCTCTGCTGTTCCATCTGAGCAGGTTGAGTGAGGTGTAGATCAGACACGTGGATATACTCTATCTCTGTCTTCTACCTATGCTGATTCTTCTGAGCAGGCTGAGTGAAGTGTAGATAAGACACGTGGATATACTCTATCTCTGTCTTCTAACTCTGCTGTTCCTTCTGAGCAGGCTGAGTGAGACACGTGGATATACTCTATCTCTGTCTTCTACCTCTGCTGTTCCTTCTGAGCAGGCTGAGTGAGGTGTAGATCAGACACGTGGATATACTCTATCTCTGTCTTCTACCTCTGCTGTTCCTTCTGAGCAGGCTGAGTGAGGTGTAGATCAGACACGTGGATATACTCTATTTCTGCCTTCTACCTCTGCTGTTCCTTCTGAGCAGGCTGAGAGAGACACGTGGATATACTATATCTCTGTCTTCTACCTCTGCTGTTCCTTCTGAGCAGGCTGAGTGAGACACGTGGATATACTCTATCTCTGTCTTCTACCTCTGCCGTTCCTTCTGAGCAGGCTGAGTGAGGTGTAGATCACACACGTGGATATACTCTATCTCTGTCTTCTACCTCTGCTGATTCTTCTGAGCAGGCTAAGTGAGGTGTAGATCAGACACGTGGATATACTATATCTCTGTCTTCTACCTCTTCTGTTCCTTTTGAGCAGGCTGAGTGAGCCACGTGGATATACTCTATCTCTGTGTTCTACCTATGCTGATTCTTCTGAGCAGGCTGAGTGAAGTGTAGATAAGACACGTGGATATACTCTATCTCTGTCTTCTACCTCTGCTGTTCCTTCTGAGCAGGCTGAGTGAGACACGTGGATGTACTCTATCTCTGCCTTCTACCTCTGCTGTTCCTTCTGAGCAGGCTGAGTGAGGTGTAGATCAGACACGTTGATATACTCTATCTCTGTCTTCTACCTCTGCTGTTCCTTCTGAGCAGGCTGAGTGAGGTGTAGATCAGACACGTGGATATACTCTATCTCTGTCTTCGACCTATGCTGATTCTTTTGAGCAGGCTGAGTGAAGTGTAGATCAGACACGTGGATATACTCTATCTCTGTCTTCTACCTCTGCTGTTCCTTCTGAGCAGGCTGAGTGAGACACGTGGATATACTCTATCTCTGTCTTCTAACTCTGCTGTTCCTTCTGAGCAGGCTGAGTGAGACACGTGGATATACTCTATCTCTGTCTTCTAACTCTGCTGTTCCTTCTGAGCAGGCTGAGTGAGACACGTGGATGTACTCTATCTCTGCCTTCTACCTCTGCTGTTCCTTCTGAGCAGGCTGAGTGAGGTGTAGATCAGACACGTTGATATACTCTATCTCTGTCTTCTACCTCTGCTGTTCCTTCTGAGCAGGCTGAGTGAGGTGTAGATCAGACACGTGGATATACTCTATCTCTGTCTTCTAACTCTGCTGTTCCTTCTGAGCAGGCTGAGTGAGACACGTGGATATACTCTATCTCTGTCTTCTACCTCTGCTGTTCCATCTGAGCAGGCTGAGTGAGGTGTAGATCAGACACGTGGATATACTCTATCTCTGTCTTCTACCTCTGCTGTTCCTTCTGAGCAGGCTAAGTGAGGTGTAGATCAGACACGTGGATATACTATATCTCTGTCTTCTACCTCTTCTGTTCCTTCTGAGCAGGCTGAGTGAGCCACGTGGATATACTCTATCTCTGTCTTCTACCTCTGCTGTTCCATCTGAGCAGGCTGAGTGAGGTGTAGATCAGACACGTGGATATACTCTATCTCTGTCTTCTACCTATGCTGATTCTTCTGAGCAGGCTGAGTGAAGTGTAGATTAGACACGTGGATATACTCTATCTCTGTCTTCTACCTCTGATGTTCCTTCTGAGCAGGCTGAGTGAGACACGTGGATATACTCTATCTCTGTCTTCTAACTCTGCTGTTCCTTCTGAGCAGGCTGAGTGAGACACGTGGATATACTCTATCTCTGTCTTCTACCTCTGCTGTTCCTTCTGAGCAGGCTGAGTGAGGTGTAGATCAGACACGTGGATATACTCTATCTCTGTCTTCTACCTCTGCTGTTCCTTCTGAGCAGGCTGAGTGATGTGTAGATCAGACACGTGGATATACTCTATCTCTGTCTTCTACCTCTGCTGTTCCTTCTGAGCAGGCTGAGAGAGACACGTGGATATACTATATCTCTGTCTTCTACCTCTGCTGTTCCTTCTGAGCAGGCTGAGTGAGACACGTGGATATACTCTATCTCTGTCTTCTACCTCTGCCGTTCCTTCTGAGCAGGCTGAGTGAGGTGTAGATCACACACGTGGATATACTCTATCTCTGTCTTCTACCTCTGCTGATTCTTCTGAGCAGGCTAAGTGAGGTGTAGATCAGACACGTGGATATACTATATCTCTGTCTTCTACCTCTTCTGTTCCTTCTGAGCAGGCTGAGTGAGCCACGTGGATATACTCTATCTCTGTCTTCTACCTCTGCTGTTCCATCTGAGCAGGCTGAGTGAGGTGTAGATCAGACACGTGGATATACTCTATCTCTGTCTTCTACCTATGCTGATTCTTCTGAGCAGGCTGAGTGAAGTGTAGATAAGACACGTGGATATACTCTATCTCTGTCTTCTACCTCTGCTGTTCCTTCTGAGCAGGCTGAGTGAGACACGTGGATGTACTCTATCTCTGCCTTCTACCTCTGCTGTTCCTTCTGAGCAGGCTGAGTGAGGTGTAGATCAGACACGTTGATATACTCTATCTCTGTCTTCTACCTCTGCTGTTAATTCTGAGCAGGCTGAGTGAGGTGTAGATCAGACACGTGGATATACTCTATCTCTGTCTTCTACCTATGCTGATTCTTCTGAGCAGGCTGAGTGAAGTGTAGATCAGACACGTGGATATACTCTATCTCTGTCTTCTACCTCTGCTGTTCCTTCTGAGCAGGCTGAGTGAGACACGTGGATATACTCTATCTCTGTCTTCTACCTCTGCTGTTCCTTCTGAGCAGGCTGAGTGAGACACGTGGATATACTCTATCTCTGTCTTATAACTCTGCTGTTCCTTCTGAGCAGGCTGAGTGAGACACGTGGATATATTCTATCTCTGTCTTCTACCTCTGCTGTTCCTTCTGAGCAGGCTGAGTGAGGTGTAGATCAGACACGTGGATATACTCTATCTCTGTCTTCTACCTCTGCTGTTCCTTCTGAGCAGGCTGAGTGAGGTGTAGATCAGACACGTGGATATACTCTATCTCTGTCTTCTACCTCTGCTGTTCCTTCTGAGCAGGCTGAGAGAGACACGTGGATATACTCTATCTCTGTCTTCTACCTCTGCTGTTCCTTCTGAGCAGGCTGAGAGAGACACGTGGATATACTATATCTCTGTCTTCTACCTTTGCTGTTCCTTCTGAGCAGGCTGAGTGAGACACGTGGATATACTCTATCTCTGTCTTCTACCTCTGCCGTTCCTTCTGAGCAGGCTGAGTGAGGTGTAGATCACACACGTGGATATACTCTATCTCTGTCTTCTACCTCTGCTGATTCTTCTGAGCAGGCTAAGTGAGGTGTAGATCAGACACGTGGATATACTATATCTTTGTCTTCTACCTCTTCTGTTCCTTCTGAGCAGGCTGAGTGAGCCACGTGGATATACTCTATCTCTGTCTTCTACCTCTGCTGTTCCATCTGAGCAGGCTGAGTGAGGTGTAGATCAGACACGTGGATATACTCTATCTCTGTCTTCTACCTATGCTGATTCTTCTGAGCAGGCTGAGTGAAGTGTAGATAAGACACGTGGATATACTCTATCTCTGTCTTCTACCTCTGCTGTTCCTTCTGAGCAGGCTGAGTGAGACTCGTGGATGTACTCTATCTCTGCCTTCTACCTCTGCTGTTCCTTCTGAGCAGGCTGAGTGAGGTGTAGATCAGACACGTTGATATACTCTATCTCTGTCTTCTACCTCTGCTGTTCCTTCTGAGCAGGCTGAGTGAGGTGTAGATCAGACACGTGGATATACTCTATCTCTGTCTTCTACCTATGCTGATTCTTCTGAGCAGGCTGAGTGAAGTGTAGATCAGACACGTGGATATACTCTATCTCTGTCTTCTACCTCTGCTGTTCCTTCTGAGCAGGCTGAGTGAGACACGTGGATATACTCTATCTCTGTCTTCTAACTCTGCTGTTCCTTCTGAGCAGGCTGAGTGAGACACGTGGATATACTCTATCTCTGTCTTCTACCTCTGCTGTTCCTTCTGAGCAGGCTGAGTGAGACACGTGGATATACTCTATCTCTGTCTTCTACCTCTGCTGTTCCTTCTGAGCAGGCTGCGTGAGGTGTAGACCAGACACGTGGATATACTCTATCTCTGTCTTCTACCTCTGCTGTTCCTTCTGAGCAGGCTGAGTGAGGTGTAGATCAGACACGTGGATATACTCTATCTCTGTCTTCTACCTCTGCTGTTCCTTCTGAGCAGGCTGAGAGAGACACGTGGATATACTATATCTCTGTCTTCTACCTCTGCTGTTCCTTCTGAGCAGGCTGAGTGAGACACGTGGATATACTCTATCTCTGTCTTCTACCTCTGCCGTTCCTTCTGAGCAGGCTGAGTGAGGTGTAGATCACACACGTGGATATACTCTATCTCTGTCTTCTACCTCTGCTGATTCTTCTGAGCAGGCTAAGTGAGGTGTAGATCAGACACGTGGATATACTATATCTCTGTCTTCTACCTCTTCTGTTCCTTCTGAGCAGGCTGAGTGAGCCACGTGGATATACTCTATCTCTGTCTTCTACCTCTGCTGTTCCATCTGAGCAGGCTGAGTGAGGTGTAAATCAGACACGTGGATATACTCTATCTCTGTCTTCTACCTATGCTGATTCTTCTGAGCAGGCTGAGTGAAGTGTAGATAAGACACGTGGATATACTCTATTTCTGTCTTCTACCTCTGCTGTTCCTTCTGAGCAGGCTGAGTGAGACACGTGGATGTACTCTATCTCTGCCTTCTACCTCTGCTGTTCCTTCTGAGCAGGCTGAGTGAGGTGTAGATCAGACACGTGGATATACTCTATCTCTGTCTTCTACCTCTGCTGTTCCTTCTGAGCAGGCTGAGTGAGGTGTAGATCAGACACGTGGATTATACTCTATCTCTGTCTTCTACCTCTGCTGTTCCTTCTGAGCAGGCTGAGTGAGGTGTAGATCAGACACGTGGATATACTCTATCTCTGTCTTCTACCTCTGCTGTTCCTTCTGAGCAGGCTGAGTGATGTGTAGATCAGACACGTGGATATACTGTATCTCTGTCTTCTACCTCTGCTGATTCTTCTGAGCAGGCTAAGTGAGGTGTAGATCAGACACGTGGATATACTATATCTCTGTCTTCTACCTCTTCTGTTCCTTCTGAGCAGGCTGAGTGAGCCATGTGGATATACTCTATCTCTGTCTTCTACCTCTGCTTTTCCTTCTGAGCAGGCTGAGTGAGACACGTGGATATACCCTATCGCTGTCTTATACATCTGCTGTTCCTTCTGAGCAGGCTGAGTGAGACACGTGAATATACTCTATCTCTGTCTTCTACCTCTGCTGTTCTTTCTGAGCAGGCTGAGTGAGGTGTAGATCAGACACGTGGATATACTCTATCTCTGTCTTCTACCTCTGCTGTTCCTTCTGAGCAGGCTGAGTGAGGTGTAGATCAGACACGTGGATATACTCTATCTTTGTCTTCTACCTCTGCTGATTCTTCTGAGCAGGCTGGGTGAGGTGTAGATCAGACAGGTGGATATACTCTATCTATGTCTTCTACCTCTGCTGTTCCTTCTGAGCAGGCTGAGTGAGACACGTCGATATACTATATCTCTGTCTTCTACCTCTGCTGTTCCTTCTGAGCAGGCTGAGTGAGGTGTAGATCAGACACGTTGATATACTCTATCTCTGTCTTCTACCTCTGCTGTTCCTTCTGAGCAGGCTGAGTGAGGTGTAGATCAGACACGTGGATATACTCTATCTCTGTCTTCTACCTATGCTGATTCTTCTGAGCAGGCTGAGTGAAGTGTAGATCAGACACGTGGATATACTCTAACTCTGTCTTCTACCTCTGCTGTTCCTTCTGAGCAGGCTGAGTGAGACACGTGGATATACTCTATCTCTGTCTTCTAACTCTGCTGTTCCTTCTGAGCAGGCTGAGTGAGACACGTGGATATACTCTATCTCTGTCTTCTACCTCTGCTGTTCCTTCTGAGCAGGCTGAGTGAGACACGTGGATATACTCTATCTCTGTCTTCTACCTCTGCTGTTCCTTCTGAGCAGGCTGAGTGAGGTGTAGATCAGACACGTGGATATACTCTATCTCTGTCTTCTACCTCTGCTGTTCCTTCTGAGCAGGCTGAGTGAGGTGTAGATCAGACACGTGGATATACTCTATCTCTGTCTTCTACCTCTGCTGTTCCTTCTGAGCAGGCTGAGAGAGACACGTGGATATACTATATCTCTGTCTTCTACCTCTGCTGTTCCTTCTGAGCAGGCTGAGTGAGACACGTGGATATACTCTATCTCTGTCTTCTACCTCTGCCGTTCCTTCTGAGCAGGCTGAGTGAGGTGTAGATCACACACGTGGATATACTTTATCTCTGTCTTCTACCTCTGCTGATTCTTCTGAGCAGGCTAAGTGAGGTGTAGATCAGACACGTGGATATACTATATCTCTGTCTTCTACCTCTTCTGTTCCTTCTGAGCAGGCTGAGTGAGCCACGTGGATATACTCTATCTCTGTCTTCTACCTCTGCTTTTCCTTCTGAGCAGGCTGAGTGAGACACGTGGATATACTCTATCTCTGTCTTATACCTATGCTGTTCCTTCTGAGCAGGCTGAGTGAGACACGTGGATATACTCTATCTCTGTCTTCTCCCTCTGCTGTTCTTTCTGAGCAGGCTGAGTGAGGTGTAGATCAGACACGTGGATATACTCTATCTCTGTCTTCTACCTCTGCTGTTCCTTCTGAGCAGGCTGAGTGAGGTGTAGATCAGACACGTGGATATACTCTATCTTTGTCTTCTACCTCTGCTGATTCTTCTGAGCAGGCTGGGTGAGGTGTAGATCAGACAGGTGGATATACTCTATCTCTGTCTTCTACCTCTGCTGTTCCATCTGAGCAGGCTGAGTGAGACACGTCGATATACTCTATCTCTGTCTTCTACCTCTGCTGTTCCTTCTGAGCAGGCTGAGTGAGGTGTAGTTCAGACACGTTGATATACTCTATCTCTGTCTTCTTCCTCTGCTGTTCCTTCTGAGCAGGCTGAGTGAAGTGTAGATCAGACACGTGGATATACTCTATCTCTGTCTTCTACCTCTGCTGTTCCTTCTGAGCAGGCTGAGTGAGGTGTAGATCAGACACGTGGATATACTCTATCTCTGTCTTCTACCTATGCTGTTCCTTCTGAGCAGGCTGAGAGAGACACGTGGATATACTATATCTCTGTCTTCTACCTCTGCTGTTCCTTCTGAGCAGGCTGAGTGAGACACGTGGATATACTCTATCTCTGTCTTCTACCTCTGCCGTTCCTTCTGAGCAGGCTGAGTGAGGTGTAGATCACACACGTGGATATACTCTATCTCTGTCTTCTACCTCTGCTGTTCCTTCTGAGCAGGCTGAGTGAGGTGTAGATCAGACACGTGGATATACTCTATCTCTGTCTTCTACCTATGCTGTTCCTTCTGAGCAGGCTGAGAGAGACACGTGGATATACTATATCTCTGTCTTCTACCTCTGCTGTTCCTTCTGAGCAGGCTGAGTGAGACACGTGGATATACTCTATCTCTGTCTTCTACCTCTGCCGTTCCTTCTGAGCAGGCTGAGTGAGGTGTAGATCACACACGTGGATATACTCTATCTCTGTCTTCTACCTCTGCTGATTCTTCTGAGCAGGCTAAGTGAGGTGTAGATCAGACACGTGGATATACTATATCTCTGTCTTCTACCTCTTCTGTTCCTTCTGAGCAGGCTGAGTGAGCCACGTGGATATACTCTATCTCTGTCTTCTACCTCTGCTGTTCCTTCTGAGCAGGCTGAGTGAGAAACGTGGATATACTCTATCTCTGTCTTATACCTCTGCTGTTCCTTCTGAGCAGGCTGAGTGATGTGTAGATCAGACACGTGGATATACTCTATCTCTGTCTTCTACCTCTGCTGATTCTTCTGAGCAGCCTAAGTGAGGTGTAGATCAGACACGTGGATATACTATATCTCTGTCTTCTACCTCTTCTGTTCCTTCTGAGCAGGCTGAGTGAGGTGTAGATCAGACACGTGGATATACTCTATCTCTGTCTTCTACCTATGCTGATTCTTCTGAGCAGGCTGAGTGAAGTGTAGATCAGACACGTGGATATACTCTATCTCTGTCTTCTACCTCTGCTGTTCCTTCTGAGCAGGCTGAGTGAGACACGTGGATGTACTCTATCTCTGCATTCTACCTCTGCTGTTCCTTCTGAGCAGGCTGAGTGAGGTGTAGATCAGACACGTGGATATACTCTATCTCTGTCTTCTACCTCTGCTGTTCCTTCTGAGCAGGCTGAGAGAGACACGTGGATATACTATATCTCTGTCTTCTACCTCTGCTGTTCCTACTGAGCAGGCTGAGTGAGACACGTGGATATACTCTATCTCTGTCTTCTACCTCTGCCGTTCCTTCTGAGCAGGCTGAGTGAGGTGTAGATCACACACGTGGATATACTCTATCTCTGTCTTCTACCTCTGCTGATTCTTCTGAGCAGGCTAAGTGAGGTGTAGATCAGACACGTGGATGTACTCTATCTCTGTCTTTTACCTCTTCTGTTCCTTCTGAGCAGGCTGAGTGAGACACGTGGATGTACTCTATCTCTGCCTTCTACCTCTGCTGTTCCTTCTGAGCAGGCTGAGTGAGGTGTAGATCACACACGTGGATATACTTTATCTCTGTCTTCTACCTCTGCTGATTCTTCTGAGCAGGCTAAGTGAGGTGTAGATCAGACACGTGGATATACTATATCTCTGTCTTCTACCTCTTCTGTTCCTTCTGAGCAGGCTGAGTGAGCCACGTGGATATACTCTATCTCTGTCTTCTACCTCTGCTTTTCCTTCTGAGCAGGCTGAGTGAGACACGTGGATATACTCTATCTCTGTCTTATACCTATGCTGTTCCTTCTGAGCAGGCTGAGTGAGACACGTGGATATACTCTATCTCTGTCTTCTCCCTCTGCTGTTCTTTCTGAGCAGGCTGAGTGAGGTGTAGATCAGACACGTGGATATACTCTATCTCTGTCTTCTACCTCTGCTGTTCCTTCTGAGCAGGCTGAGTGAGGTGTAGATCAGACACGTGGATATACTCTATCTTTGTCTTCTACCTCTGCTGATTCTTCTGAGCAGGCTGGGTGAGGTGTAGATCAGACAGGTGGATATACTCTATCTCTGTCTTCTACCTCTGCTGTTCCATCTGAGCAGGCTGAGTGAGACACGTCAATATACTCTATCTCTGTCTTCTACCTCTGCTGTTCCTTCTGAGCAGGCTGAGTGAGGTGTAGTTCAGACACGTTGATATACTCTATCTCTGTCTTCTTCCTCTGCTGTTCCTTCTGAGCAGGCTGAGTGAAGTGTAGATCAGACACGTGGATATACTCTATCTCTGTCTTCTACCTCTGCTGTTCCTTCTGAGCAGGCTGAGTGAGGTGTAGATCAGACACGTGGATATACTCTATCTCTGTCTTCTACCTATGCTGTTCCTTCTGAGCAGGCTTAGAGAGACACGTGGATATACTATATCTCTGTCTTCTACCTCTGCTGTTCCTTCTGAGCAGGCTGAGTGAGACACGTGGATATACTCTATCTCTGTCTTCTACCTCTGCCGTTCCTTCTGAGCAGGCTGAGTGAGGTGTAGATCACACACGTGGATATACTCTATCTCTGTCTTCTACCTCTGCTGATTCTTCTGAGCAGGCTAAGTGAGGTGTAGATCAGACACGTGGATATACTATATCTCTGTCTTCTACCTCTTCTGTTCCTTCTGAGCAGGCTGAGTGAGCCACGTGGATATACTCTATCTCTGTCTTCTACCTCTGCTTTTCCTTCTGAGCAGGCTGAGTGAGAAACGTGGATATACTCTATCTCTGTCTTATACCTCTGCTGTTCCTTCTGAGCAGGCTGAGTGATGTGTAGATCAGACACGTGGATATACTCTATCTCTGTCTTCTACCTCTGCTGATTCTTTTGAGCAGCCTAAGTGAGGTGTAGATCAGACACGTGGATATACTATATCTCTGTCTTCTACCTCTTTTGTTCCTTCTGAGCAGGCTGAGTGAGCCACGTGGATATACTCTATCTCTGTCTTCTACCTCTGCTTTTCCTTCTGAGCAGGCTGAGTGAGACACGTGGATATACTCTATCTCTGTCTTATACCTCTGCTGTTCCTTCTGAGCAGGCTGAGTGAGACACGTGGATATAATCTATCTCTGTCTTCTACCTCTGCTGTTCCTTCTGAGCAGGCTGAGTGAGGTGTAGATCAGACACGTGGATATACTCTATCTCTGTCTTCTACCTCTGCTGTTCCTTCTGAGCAAGCTGAGTGAGGTGTAGATCAGACACGTGGATATACTCTATCTCTGTCTTCTACCTCTGCTGATTCTTCTGAGCAGGCTGGGTGAAGTGTAGATCAGACACGTGGATATACTCTATCTCTGTCTTCTACCTCTGCTGTTCCTTCTGAGCAGGCTGAGTGAGACACGTGGATATACTCTATCTCTGTCTTCTACATCTGCTCTTCCTTCTGAGCAGGCTGTGTGAGACACGTGGCTATACTCTACCTCTGTCTTCTACCTCTGCTGTTCCTTCTGAGCAGGCTGAGTGAGGTGTAGATCAGACACGTGGATATACTCTATCTCTGTCTTCTACCTCTGCTGTTCCTTCTGAGCAGGCTGAGTGAGACACGTGGATATACTCTATCTCTGTCTTCTACCTCTACTGTTCCTTCTGAGCAGGCTGAGTGAGGTGTAGATCAGACACGTGGATATACTCTATCTCTGTCTTCTACCTCTGCTGTTCCTTCTGAGCAGGCTGAGTGAGGTGTAGATCAGACACGTGGATATACTCTATCTCTGTCTTCTACCTATGCTGATTCTTCTGAGCAGGCTGAGTGAAGTGTAGATCAGACACGTGGATATACTCTATCTCTGTCTTCTACCTCTGCTGTTCCTTCTGAGCAGGCTGAGTGAGACACGTGGATGTACTCTATCTCTGCATTCTACCTCTGCTGTTCCTTCTGAGCAGGCTGAGTGAGGTGTAGATCAGACACGTGGATATACTCTATCTCTGTCTTCTACCTCTGCTGTTCCTTCTGAGCAGGCTGAGAGAGACACGTGGATATACTATATCTCTGTCTTCTACCTCTGCTGTTCCTTCTGAGCAGGCTGAGTGAGACACGTGGATATACTCTATCTCTGTCTTCTACCTCTGCCGTTCCTTCTGAGCAGGCTGAGTGAGGTGTAGATCACACACGTGGATATACTCTATCTCTGTCTTCTACCTCTGCTGATTCTTCTGAGCAGGCTAAGTGAGGTGTAGATCAGACACGTGGATGTACTCTATCTCTGTCTTCTACCTCTTCTGTTCCTTCTGAGCAGGCTGAGTGAGACACGTGGATGTACTCTATCTCTGCCTTCTACCTCTGCTGTTCCTTCTGAGCAGGCTGAGTGAGGTGTAGATCAGACACGTGGATATACTCTATCTCTGTCTTCTACCTCTGCTGTTCCTTCTGAGCAGGCTGAGTGAGGTGTAGATCAGACACGTGGATATACTCTATCTCTGTCTTCTACCTCTGCTGTTCCTTCTGAGCAGGCTGAGTGAGGTGTAGATCACACACGTGGATATACTCTATCTCTGTCTTCTACCTCTGCTGATTCTTCTGAGCAGGCTAAGTGAGGTGTAGATCAG
Organism: Crossaster papposus; assembly: GCA_037893245.1. Lineage (NCBI taxonomy): Eukaryota > Metazoa > Echinodermata > Asteroidea > Velatida > Solasteridae > Crossaster > Crossaster papposus. The sequence goes on along the minus strand of JBAIAA010000788.1, from coordinate 409,020 downwards.
ACACGTGGATGTACTCTATCTCTGTCTTTTACCTCTTCTGTTCCTTCTGAGCAGGCTGAGTGAGACACGTGGATGTACTCTATCTCTGCCTTCTACCTCTGCTGTTCCTTCTGAGCAGGCTGAGTGAGGTGTAGATCACACACGTGGATATACTTTATCTCTGTCTTCTACCTCTGCTGATTCTTCTGAGCAGGCTAAGTGAGGTGTAGATCAGACACGTGGATATACTATATCTCTGTCTTCTACCTCTTCTGTTCCTTCTGAGCAGGCTGAGTGAGCCACGTGGATATACTCTATCTCTGTCTTCTACCTCTGCTTTTCCTTCTGAGCAGGCTGAGTGAGACACGTGGATATACTCTATCTCTGTCTTATACCTATGCTGTTCCTTCTGAGCAGGCTGAGTGAGACACGTGGATATACTCTATCTCTGTCTTCTCCCTCTGCTGTTCTTTCTGAGCAGGCTGAGTGAGGTGTAGATCAGACACGTGGATATACTCTATCTCTGTCTTCTACCTCTGCTGTTCCTTCTGAGCAGGCTGAGTGAGGTGTAGATCAGACACGTGGATATACTCTATCTTTGTCTTCTACCTCTGCTGATTCTTCTGAGCAGGCTGGGTGAGGTGTAGATCAGACAGGTGGATATACTCTATCTCTGTCTTCTACCTCTGCTGTTCCATCTGAGCAGGCTGAGTGAGACACGTCAATATACTCTATCTCTGTCTTCTACCTCTGCTGTTCCTTCTGAGCAGGCTGAGTGAGGTGTAGTTCAGACACGTTGATATACTCTATCTCTGTCTTCTTCCTCTGCTGTTCCTTCTGAGCAGGCTGAGTGAAGTGTAGATCAGACACGTGGATATACTCTATCTCTGTCTTCTACCTCTGCTGTTCCTTCTGAGCAGGCTGAGTGAGGTGTAGATCAGACACGTGGATATACTCTATCTCTGTCTTCTACCTATGCTGTTCCTTCTGAGCAGGCTTAGAGAGACACGTAGATATACTATATCTCTGTCTTCTACCTCTGCTGTTCCTTCTGAGCAGGCTGAGTGAGACACGTGGATATACTCTATCTCTGTCTTCTACCTCTGCCGTTCCTTCTGAGCAGGCTGAGTGAGGTGTAGATCACACACGTGGATATACTCTATCTCTGTCTTCTACCTCTGCTGATTCTTCTGAGCAGGCTAAGTGAGGTGTAGATCAGACACGTGGATATACTATATCTCTGTCTTCTACCTCTGCTGTTCCTTCTGAGCAGGCTGAGTGAGACACGTGGATATACTCTATCTCTGTCTTCTACCTCTGCTGATTCTTCTGAGCAGGCTAAGTGAGGTGTAGATCAGACACGTGGATGTACTCTATCTCTGTCTTCTACCTCTTCTGTTCCTTCTGAGCAGGCTGAGTGAGACACGTGGATGTACTCTATCTCTGCCTTCTACCTCTGCTGTTCCTTCTGAGCAGGCTGAGTGAGGTGTAGATCAGACACGTGGATATACTCTATCTCTGTCTTCTACCTCTGCTGTTCCTTCTGAGCAGGCTGAGTGAGGTGTAGATCAGACACGTGGATATACTCTATCTCTGTCTTCTACCTCTGCTGTTCCTTCTGAGCAGGCTGAGTGAGGTGTAGATCACACACGTGGATATACTCTATCTCTGTCTTCTACCTCTGCTGATTCTTCTGAGCAGGCTAAGTGAGGTGTAGATCAGACACGTGGATGTACTCTATCTCTGTCTTTTACCTCTTCTGTTCCTTCTGAGCAGGCTGAGTGAGACACGTGGATGTACTCTATCTCTGCCTTCTACCTCTGCTGTTCCTTCTGAGCAGGCTGAGTGAGGTGTAGATCACACACGTGGATATACTTTATCTCTGTCTTCTACCTCTGCTGATTCTTCTGAGCAGGCTAAGTGAGGTGTAGATCAGACACGTGGATATACTATATCTCTGTCTTCTACCTCTTCTGTTCCTTCTGAGCAGGCTGAGTGAGCCACGTGGATATACTCTATCTCTGTCTTCTACCTCTGCTTTTCCTTCTGAGCAGGCTGAGTGAGACACGTGGATATACTCTATCTCTGTCTTATACCTATGCTGTTCCTTCTGAGCAGGCTGAGTGAGACACGTGGATATACTCTATCTCTGTCTTCTCCCTCTGCTGTTCTTTCTGAGCAGGCTGAGTGAGGTGTAGATCAGACACGTGGATATACTCTATCTCTGTCTTCTACCTCTGCTGTTCCTTCTGAGCAGGCTGAGTGAGGTGTAGATCAGACACGTGGATATACTCTATCTTTGTCTTCTACCTCTGCTGATTCTTCTGAGCAGGCTGGGTGAGGTGTAGATCAGACAGGTGGATATACTCTATCTCTGTCTTCTACCTCTGCTGTTCCATCTGAGCAGGCTGAGTGAGACACGTCAATATACTCTATCTCTGTCTTCTACCTCTGCTGTTCCTTCTGAGCAGGCTGAGTGAGGTGTAGTTCAGACACGTTGATATACTCTATCTCTGTCTTCTTCCTCTGCTGTTCCTTCTGAGCAGGCTGAGTGAAGTGTAGATCAGACACGTGGATATACTCTATCTCTGTCTTCTACCTCTGCTGTTCCTTCTGAGCAGGCTGAGTGAGGTGTAGATCAGACACGTGGATATACTCTATCTCTGTCTTCTACCTATGCTGTTCCTTCTGAGCAGGCTTAGAGAGACACGTAGATATACTATATCTCTGTCTTCTACCTCTGCTGTTCCTTCTGAGCAGGCTGAGTGAGACACGTGGATATACTCTATCTCTGTCTTCTACCTCTGCCGTTCCTTCTGAGCAGGCTGAGTGAGGTGTAGATCACACACGTGGATATACTCTATCTCTGTCTTCTACCTCTGCTGATTCTTCTGAGCAGGCTAAGTGAGGTGTAGATCAGACACGTGGATATACTATATCTCTGTCTTCTACCTCTTCTGTTCCTTCTGAGCAGGCTGAGTGAGCCACGTGGATATACTCTATCTCTGTCTTCTACCTCTGCTTTTCCTTCTGAGCAGGCTGAGTGAGAAACGTGGATATACTCTATCTCTGTCTTATACCTCTGCTGTTCCTTCTGAGCAGGCTGAGTGATGTGTAGATCAGACACGTGGATATACTCTATCTCTGTCTTCTACCTCTGCTGATTCTTCTGAGCAGCCTAAGTGAGGTGTAGATCAGACACGTGGATATACTATATCTCTGTCTTCTACCTCTTCTGTTCCTTCTGAGCAGGCTGAGTGAGCCACGTGGATATACTCTATCTCTGTCTTCTACCTCTGCTTTTCCTTCTGAGCAGGCTGAGTGAGACACGTGGATATACTCTATCTCTGTCTTATACCTCTGCTGTTCCTTCTGAGCAGGCTGAGTGAGACACGTGGATATAATCTATCTCTGTCTTCTACCTCTGCTGTTCCTTCTGAGCAGGCTGAGTGAGGTGTAGATCAGACACGTGGATATACTCTATCTCTGTCTTCTACCTCTGCTGTTCCTTCTGAGCAAGCTGAGTGAGGTGTAGATCAGACACGTGGATATACTCTATCTCTGTCTTCTACCTCTGCTGATTCTTCTGAGCAGGCTGGGTGAAGTGTAGATCAGACACGTGGATATACTCTATCTCTGTCTTCTACCTCTGCTGTTCCTTCTGAGCAGGCTGAGTGAGACACGTGGATATACTCTATCTCTGTCTTCTACATCTGCTCTTCCTTCTGAGCAGGCTGTGTGAGACACGTGGCTATACTCTACCTCTGTCTTCTACCTCTGCTGTTCCTTCTGAGCAGGCTGAGTGAGGTGTAGATCAGACACGTGGATATACTCTATCTCTGTCTTCTACCTCTGCTGTTCCTTCTGAGCAGGCTGAGTGAGACACGTGGATATACTCTATCTCTGTCTTCTACCTCTACTGTTCCTTCTGAGCAGGCTGAGTGAGGTGTAGATCAGACACGTGGATATACTCTATCTCTGTCTTCTACCTCTGCTGTTCCTTCTGAGCAGGCTGAGTGAGGTGTAGATCAGACACGTGGATATACTCTATCTCTGTCTTCTACCTATGCTGATTCTTCTGAGCAGGCTGAGTGAAGTGTAGATCAGACACGTGGATATACTCTATCTCTGTCTTCTACCTCTGCTGTTCCTTCTGAGCAGGCTGAGTGAGACACGTGGATGTACTCTATCTCTGCATTCTACCTCTGCTGTTCCTTCTGAGCAGGCTGAGTGAGGTGTAGATCAGACACGTGGATATACTCTATCTCTGTCTTCTACCTCTGCTGTTCCTTCTGAGCAGGCTGAGAGAGACACGTGGATATACTATATCTCTGTCTTCTACCTCTGCTGTTCCTTCTGAGCAGGCTGAGTGAGACACGTGGATATACTCTATCTCTGTCTTCTACCTCTGCCGTTCCTTCTGAGCAGGCTGAGTGAGGTGTAGATCACACACGTGGATATACTCTATCTCTGTCTTCTACCTCTGCTGATTCTTCTGAGCAGGCTAAGTGAGGTGTAGATCAGACACGTGGATGTACTCTATCTCTGTCTTCTACCTCTTCTGTTCCTTCTGAGCAGGCTGAGTGAGACACGTGGATGTACTCTATCTCTGCCTTCTACCTCTGCTGTTCCTTCTGAGCAGGCTGAGTGAGGTGTAGATCAGACACGTGGATATACTCTATCTCTGTCTTCTACCTCTGCTGTTCCTTCTGAGCAGGCTGAGTGAGGTGTAGATCAGACACGTGGATATACTCTATCTCTGTCTTCTACCTCTGCTGTTCCTTCTGAGCAGGCTGAGTGAGGTGTAGATCAGACACGTTGATATACTCTATCTCTGTCTTCTACCTCTGCTGTTCCTTCTGAGCAGGCTGAGTGATGTGTAGATCAGACACGTGGATATACTCTATCTCTGTCTTCTACCTATGCTGATTCTTCTGAGCAGGCTGAGTGAAGTGTAGATAAGACACGTGGATATACTCTATCTCTGTCGTCTACCTCTGCTGTTCCTTCTGAGCAGGCTGAGTGAGACACGTGGATGTACTCTATCTCTGCCTTCTACCTCTGCTGTTCCTTCTGAGCAGGCTGAGTGAGGTGTAGATCAGACACGTGGATATACTCTATCTCTGTCTTCTACCTCTGCTGTTCCTTCTGAGCAGGCTGAGTGAGGTGTAGATCAGACACGTGGATATACTCTATCTCTGTCTTCTACCTCTGCTGTTCTTTCTGAGCAGGCTGAGTGAGGTGTAGATCAGACACGTGGATATACTCTATCTCTGTCTTCTACCTCTGCTGTTCCTTCTGAGCAGGCTGAGTGAGGTGTAGATCAGACACGTGGATATACTCTATCTCTGTCTTCTACCTCTGCTGTTCCTTCTGAGCAGGCTGAGTGAGGTGTATAGACACGTGGATATACTCTATCTCTGTCTTCTACCTCTTCTGTTCCTTCTGAGCAGGCTGAGTGAGACACGTGGATGTACTCTATCTCTGCCTTCCACCTCTGCTGTTCCTTCTGAGCAGGCTGAGTGAGGTGTAGATCAGACACGTGGATATACTCTATCTCTGTCTTCTACCTCTGCTGTTCCTTCTGAGCAGGCTGAGTGAGGTGTAGATCAGACACGTGGATATACTCTATCTCTGTCTTCTACCTCTGCTGTTCCTTCTGAGCAGGCTGAGTGAGGTGTAGATCAGACACGTGTATATACTCTATCTCTGTCTTCTACCTCTGCTGTTCCTTCTGAGCAGGCTGAGTGATGTGTAGATCAGACACGTGGATATACTCTATCTCTGTCTTCTACCTATGCTGATTCTTCTGAGCAGGCTGAGTGAAGTGTAGATAAGACACGTGGATATACTCTATCTCTGTCGTCTACCTCTGCTGTTCCTTCTGAGCAGGCTGAGTGAGACACGTGGATGTACTCTATCTCTGCCTTCTACCTCTGCTGTTCCTTCTGAGCAGGCTGAGTGAGGTGTAGATCAGACACGTGGATATACTCTATCTCTGTCTTCTACCTCTGCTGTTCCTTCTGAGCAGGCTGAGTGAGGTGTAAATCAGACACGTGGATATACTCTATCTCTGTCTTCTACCTCTGCTGTTCCTTCTGAGCAGGCTGAGTGAGGTGTAGATCAGACACGTGGATATACTCTATCTCTGTCTTCTACCTCTGCTGTTCCTTCTGAGCAGGCTGAGTGATGTGTAGATCAGACACGTGGATATACTGTATCTCTGTCTTCTACCTCTGCTGATTCTTCTGAGCAGGCTAAGTGAGGTGTAGATCAGACACGTAGATATACTATATCTCTGTCTTCTACCTCTTCTGTTCCTTCTGAGCAGGCTGAGTGAGCCATGTGGATATACTCTATCTCTGTCTTCTACCTCTGCTTTTCCTTCTGAGCAGGCTGAGTGAGACACGTGGATATACCCTATCGCTGTCTTATACATCTGCTGTTCCTTCTGAGCAGGCTGAGTGAGACACGTGAATATACTCTATCTCTGTCTTCTACCTCTGCTGTTCTTTCTGAGCAGGCTGAGTGAGGTGTAGATCAGACACGTGGATATACTCTATCTCTGTCTTCTACCTCTGCTGTTCCTTCTGAGCAGGCTGAGTGAGGTGTAGATCAGACACGTGGATATACTCTATCTTTGTCTTCTACCTCTGCTGATTCTTCTGAGCAGGCTGGGTGAGGTGTAGATCAGACAGGTGGATATACTCTATCTATGTCTTCTACCTCTGCTGTTCCTTCTGAGCAGGCTGAGTGAGACACGTCGATATACTATATCTCTGTCTTCTACCTCTACTGTTCCTTCTGAGCAGGCTGAGTGAGGTGTAGATCAGACACGTGGATATACTCTATCTCTGTCTTCTACCTCTGCTGTTCCTTCTGAGCAGGCTGAGTGAGGTGTAGATCAGACACGTGGATATACTCTATCTCTGTCTTCTACCTATGCTGATTCTTCTGAGCAGGCTGAGTGAAGTGTAGATCAGACACGTGGATATACTCTATCTCTGTCTTCTACCTCTGCTGTTCCTTCTGAGCAGGCTGAGTGAGACACGTGGATGTACTCTATCTCTGCATTCTACCTCTGCTGTTCCTTCTGAGCAGGCTGAGTGAGGTGTAGATCAGACACGTGGATATACTCTATCTCTGTCTTCTACCTCTGCTGTTCCTTCTGAGCAGGCTGAGAGAGACACGTGGATATACTATATCTCTGTCTTCTACCTCTGCTGTTCCTTCTGAGCAGGCTGAGTGAGACACGTGGATATACTCTATCTCTGTCTTCTACCTCTGCCGTTCCTTCTGAGCAGGCTGAGTGAGGTGTAGATCACACACGTGGATATACTCTATCTCTGTCTTCTACCTCTGCTGATTCTTCTGAGCAGGCTAAGTGAGGTGTAGATCAGACACGTGGATGTACTCTATCTCTGTCTTCTACCTCTTCTGTTCCTTCTGAGCAGGCTGAGTGAGACACGTGGATGTACTCTATCTCTGCCTTCTACCTCTGCTCTTCCTTCTGAGCAGGCTGAGTGAGGTGTAGATCAGACACGTGGATATACTCTATCTCTGTCTTCTACCTCTGCTGTTCCTTCTGAGCAGGCTGAGTGAGGTGTAGATCAGACACGTCGATATACTCTATCTCTGTCTTCTACCTCTGCTGTTCCTTCTGAGCAGGCTGAGTGAGGTGTAGATCAGACACGTGGATATACTCTATCTCTGTCTTCTACCTCTGCTGTTCCTTCTGAGCAGGCTGAGTGATGTGTAGATCAGACACGTGGATATACTCTATCTCTGTCTTCTACCTATGCTGATTCTTCTGAGCAGGCTGAGTGAAGTGTAGATAAGCACGTGGATATACTCTATCTCTGTCGTCTACCTCTGCTGTTCCTTCTGAGCAGGCTGAGTGAGACACGTGGATGTACTCTATCTCTGCCTTCTACCTCTGCTGTTCCTTCTGAGCAGGCTGAGTGAGGTGTAGATCAGACACGTGGATATACTCTATCTCTGTCTTCTACCTCTGCTGTTCCTTCTGAGCAGGCTGAGTGAGGTGTAGATCAGACACGTGGATATACTCTATCTCTGTCTTCTACCTCTGCTGTTCTTTCTGAGCAGGCTGAGTGAGGTGTAGATCAGACACGTGGATATACTCTATCTCTGTCTTCTACCTCTGCTGTTCCTTCTGAGCAGGCTGAGTGAGGTGTAGATCAGACACGTGGATATACTCTATCTCTGTCTTCTACCTCTGCTGTTCCTTCTGAGCAGGCTGAGTGAGGTGTAGATCAGACACGTGGATATACTCTATCTCTGTCTTCTACCTCTTCTGTTCCTTCTGAGCAGGCTGAGTGAGACACGTGGATGTACTCTATCTCTGCCTTCCACCTCTGCTGTTCCTTCTGAGCAGGATGAGTGAGGTGTAGATCAGACACGTGGATATACTCTATCTCTGTCTTCTACCTCTGCTGCTCCTTCTGAGCAGGCTGAGTGAGGTGTAGATCAGACACGTGGATATACTCTATCTCTGTCTTCTACCTCTGCTGTTCCTTCTGAGCAGGCTGAGTGAGGTGTAGATCAGACACGTGTATATACTCTATCTCTGTCTTCTACCTCTGCTGTTCCTTCTGAGCAGGCTGAGTGATGTGTAGATCAGACACGTGGATATACTCTATCTCTGTCTTCTACCTATGCTGATTCTTCTGAGCAGGCTGAGTGAAGTGTAGATAAGACACGTGGATATACTCTATCTCTGTCGTCTACCTCTGCTGTTCCTTCTGAGCAGGCTGAGTGAGACACGTGGATGTACTCTATCTCTGCCTTCTACCTCTGCTGTTCCTTCTGAGCAGGCTGAGTGAGGTGTAGATCAGACACGTGGATATACTCTATCTCTGTCTTCTACCTCTGCTGTTCCTTCTGAGCAGGCTGAGTGAGGTGTAAATCAGACACGTGGATATACTCTATCTCTGTCTTCTACCTCTGCTGTTCCTTCTGAGCAGGCTGAGTGAGGTGTAGATCAGACACGTGGATATACTCTATCTCTGTCTTCTACCTCTGCTGTTTCTTCTGAGCAGGCTGAGTGATGTGTAGATCAGACACGTGGATATACTGTATCTCTGTCTTCTACCTCTGCTGATTCTTCTGAGCAGGCTAAGTGAGGTGTAGATCAGACACGTGGATATACTATATCTCTGTCTTCTACCTCTTCTGTTCCTTCTGAGCAGGCTGAGTGAGCCATGTGGATATACTCTATCTCTGTCTTCTACCTCTGCTTTTCCTTCTGAGCAGGCTGAGTGAGACACGTGGATATACCATATCGCTGTCTTATACATCTGCTGTTCCTTCTGAGCAGGCTGAGTGAGACACGTGAATATACTCTATCTCTGTCTTCTACCTCTGCTGTTCTTTCTGAGCAGGCTGAGTGAGGTGTAGATCAGACACGTGGATATACTCTATCTCTGTCTTCTACCTCTGCTGTTCCTTCTGAGCAGGCTGAGTGAGGTGTAGATCAGACACGTGGATATACTCTATCTTTGTCTTCTACCTCTGCTGATTCTTCTGAGCAGGCTGGGTGAGGTGTAGATCAGACAGGTGGATATACTCTATCTATGTCTTCTACCTCTGCTGTTCCTTCTGAGCAGGCTGAGTGAGACACGTCGATATACTATATCTCTGTCTTCAACCTCTACTGTTCCTTCTGAGCAGGCTGAGTGAGGTGTAGATCAGACACGTGGATATACTCTATCTCTGTCTTATACCTCTGCTGTTCCTTCTGAGCAGGCTGAGTGAGGTGTAGATCAGACACGTGGATATACTCTATCTCTGTCTTCTACCTATGCTGATTCTTCTGAGCAGGCTGAGTGAAGTGTAGATCAGACACGTGGATATACTCTATCTCTGTCTTCTACCTCTGCTGTTCCTTCTGAGCAGGCTGAGTGAGACACGTGGATGTACTCTATCTCTGCATTCTACCTCTGCTGTTCCTTCTGAGCAGGCTGAGTGAGGTGTAGATCAGACACGTGGATATACTCTATCTCTGTCTTCTACCTCTGCTGTTCCTTCTGAGCAGGCTGAGAGAGACACGTGGATATACTATATCTCTGTCTTCTACCTCTGCTGTTCCTTCTGAGCAGGCTGAGTGAGACACGTGGATATACTCTATCTCTGTCTTCTACCTCTGCCGTTCCTTCTGAGCAGGCTGAGTGAGGTGTAGATCAGACACGTGGATGTACTCTATCTCTGTCTTCTACCTCTGCTGATTCTTCTGAGCAGGCTGGGTGAGGTGTAGATCAGACAGGTGGATATACTCTATCTCTGTCTTCTACCTCTGCTGTTCCTTCTGAGCAGGCTGAGTGAGACACGTCGATATACTCTATCTCTGTCTTCTACCTCTGCTGTTCCTTCTGAGCAGGCTGAGTGAGGTGTAGATCAGACACGTTGATATACTCTATCTCTGTCTTCTACCTCTGCTGTTCCTTCTGAGCAGGCTGAGTGAGGTGTAGATCAGACACGTGGATATACTCTATCTCTGTCTTCTACCTATGCTGATTCTTCTGAGCAGGCTGAGTGAAGTGTAGATCAGACACGTGGATATACTCTATATCTGTCTTCTACCTCTGCTGTTCCTTCTGAGCAGGCTGAGTGAGGTGTAGATCAGACACGTGGATATACTCTATCTCTGTCTTCTACCTCTGCTGTTCCTTCTGAGCAGGCTGAGTGAGACACGTGGATATACTCTATCTCTGTCTTCTAACTCTGCTGTTCCTTCTGAGCAGGCTGAGTGAGACACGTGGATATACTCTATCTCTGTCTTCTACCTCTGCTGTTCCTTCTGAGCAGGCTGAGTGAGACACGTGGATATACTCTATCTCTGTCTTCTACCTCTGCTGTTCCTTCTGAGCAGGCTGAGTGAGGTGTAGATCAGACACGTGGATATACTCTATCTCTGTCTTCTACCTCTGCTGTTCCTTCTGAGCAGGCTGAGTGAGGTGTAGATCAGACACGTTGATATACTCTATCTCTGTCTTCTACCACTGCTGTTCCTTCTGAGCAGGCTGAGAGAGACACGTGGATATACTATATCTCTGTCTTCTACCTCTGCTGTTCATTCTGAGCAGGCTGAGTGAGACACGTGGATATACTCTATCTCTGTCTTCTACCTCTGCCGTTCCTTCTGAGCAGGCTGAGTGAGGTGTAGATCACACACGTGGATATACTCTATCTCTGTCTTCTACCTCTGCTGTTCCTTTTGAGCAGGCTGAGTGAGACACGTGGATATACTATATCTCTGTCTTCTACCTCTGCTGTTCCTTCTGAGCAGGCTGAGTGAGGTGTAGATCAGACACGTGGATATACTCTATCTCTGTCTTCTACCTCTGCTGTTCCTTCTGAGCAGGCTGAGTGATGTGTAGATCAGACACGTGGATATACTCTTTCTCTGTCTTCTACCTCTGCTGATTCTTCTGAGCAGGCTAAGTGAGGTGTAGATCAGACACGTGGATATACTATATCTCTGTCTTCTACCTCTTCTGTTCCTTCTGAGCAGGCTGAGTGAGTCACGTGGATATACTCTATCTCTGTCTTCTACCTCTGCTTTTCCTTCTGAGCAGGCTGAGTGAGACACGTGGATATACTCTATCTCTGTCTTATACCTCTGCTGTCCCTTCTGAGCAGGCTGAGTGATGTGTAGATCAGACACGTGGATATACTCTATCTCTGTCTTCTACCTCTGCTGATTCTTCTGAGCAGGCTAAGTGAGGTGTAGATCAGACACGTGGATATACTATATCTCTGTCTTCTACCTCTTCTGTTCCTTCTGAGCAGGCTGAGTGAGCCACGTGGATATACTCTATCTCTGTCTTCTACCTCTGCTTTTCCTTCTGAGCAGGCTGAGTGAGACACGTGGATATACTCTATCTCTGTCTTATACCTCTGCTGTTCCTTCTGAGCAGGCTGAGTGAGACACGTGGATATACTCTATCTCTGTCTTCTACCTCTGCTGTTCCTTCTGAGCAGGCTGAATGAGGTGTAGATCAGACACGTGGATATACTCTATCTCTGTCTTCTACCTCTGCTGTTCCTTCTGAGCGGGCTGAGTGAGGTGTAGATCAGACACGTGGATATACTCTATCTCTGTCTTCTACCTATGCTGATTCTTCTGAGCAGGCTGAGTGAAGTGTAGATCAGACACGTGGATATACTCTATCTCTGTCTTCTACCTCTGCTGTTCCTTCTGAGCAGGCTGAGTGAGACACGTGGATGTACTCTATCTCTGCCTTCTACCTCTGCTGTTCCTTCTGAGCAGGCTGAGTGAGACACGTGGATATACTCTATCTCTGTCTTCTACCTCTGCTATTCCTTCTGAGCAGGCTGAGTGAGACACGTGGATATAATCTATCGCTGTCTTCTACATCTGCTGTTCCTTCTGAGAAGGCTGAGTGAGGTGTAGATCAGACACTTGGATATACTATATCTCTGCCTTCTACCTCTGCTGTTCCTTCTGAGCAGGCTGAATGAGACACGTGGATATACTCTATCTCTGTCTTTTACCTCTGCTGTTCCTTCTGAGCAGGCTGAGTGAGACACGTGGATATAATCTATCGCTGTCTTCTACATCTGCTGTTCCTTCTGAGAAGGCTGAGTGAGGTGTAGATCAGACACGTGGATATACTCTATCTCTGTCTTCTACCTCTGATGTTCCTTCTGAGCAGGCTGAGTGAGGTGTAGATCAGGCACTTGGATATACTCTATATCTGTCTTCTACCTCTGCTGTTCCTTCTGAGCAGGCTGAGTGAGACACGTGGATATACTATATCTCTGTCTTCTACCTCTGTTGTTCCTTATGAGCAGGCTGAGTGAGATACGTGAATATACTCTATCTCTGTCTTCTACCTCTGCTGTTCCTTCTGAGCAGGCTGAGTGAGACACGTGGATATACTCTATCTCTGTCTTCTACCTCTGCTGTTCATTCTGAGCAGGCTGAGTGAGGTGTAGATCAGACACGTGGATATACTCTATCTCTGTCTTCTACCTGTGCTGTTCCTTCTGAGCAGGCTGAGTGAGGTGTAGATCAGACACGTGGATATACTATATCTCTGTCTTCTACCTGTGTTGTTTCTTCTGAGCAGGCTGAGTGAGGTGTAGATTAGACACGTGGATATACTCTATCTCTTACTTTTACCTCTGCTGATCATTCTATGCAGGCTGAGTGATGTGTAGATCAGACACGTGGATATACTCTTTCTCTGTCTTCTACCTCTGCTGATTCTTCTGAGCAGGCTAAGTGAGGTGTAGATCAGACACGTGGATATACTATATCTCTGTCTTCTACCTCTTCTGTTCCTTCTGAGCAGGCTGAGTGAGTCACGTGGATATACTCTATCTCTGTCTTCTACCTCTGCTTTTCCTTCTGAGCAGGCTGAGTGAGACACGTGGATATACTCTATCTCTGTCTTATACCTCTGCTGTTCCTTCTGAGCAGGCTGAGTGATGTGTAGATCAGACACGTGGATATACTCTATCTCTGTCTTCTAGCTCTGCTGATTCTTCTGAGCAGGCTAAGTGAGGTGTAGATCAGACACGTGGATATACTATATCTCTGTCTTCTACCTCTTCTGTTCCTTCTGAGCAGGCTGAGTGAGCCACGTGGATATACTCTATCTCTGTCTTCTACCCTGCTTTTCCTTCTGAGCAGGCTGAGTGAGACACGTGGATATACTCTATCTCTGTATTATACCTCTGCTGTTCCTTCTGAGCAGGCTGAGTGAGACACGTGGATATACTCTATCTCTGTCTTCTACCTCTGCTGTTCCTTCTGAGCAGGCTGAGTGAGGTGTAGATCAGACACGTGGATATACTCTATCTCTGTCTTCTACCTCTGCTGTTCCTTCTGAGCAAGCTGAGTGAGGTGTAGATCAGACACGTGGATATACTCTATCTCTGTCTTCTACCTCTGCTGATTCTTCTGAGCAGGCTGGGTGAAGTGTAGATCAGACACGTGGATATACTCTATCTCTGTCTTCTACCTCTGCTGTTCCTTCTGAGCAGGCTGAGTGAGACACGTGGATATACTCTATCTCTGTCTTCTACATCTGCTCTTCCTTCTGAGCAGGCTGTGTGAGACACGTGGCTATACTCTACCTCTGTCTTCTACCTCTGCTTTTCCTTCTGAGCAGGCTGAGTGAGGTGTAGATCAGACACGTGGATATACTCTATCTCTGTCTTCTACCTCTGCTGTTCCTTCTGAGCAGGCTGAGTGAGACACGTGGATATACTCTATCTCTGTCTTCTACCTCTGCTGTTCCTTCTGAGCAGGCTGAGTGAGGTGTAGATCAGACACGTGGATATACTCTATCTCTGTCTTCTACCTCTGCTGTTCCTTCTGAGCAGGCTGAGTGAGGTATAGATCAGACACGTGGATATACTCTATCTCTGTCTTCTACCTATGCTGATTCTTCTGAGCAGGCTGAGTGAAGTGTAGATCAGACACGTGGATATACTCTATCTCTGTCTTCTACCTCTGCTGTTCCTTCTGAGCAGGCTGAGTGAGACACGTGGATGTACTCTATCTCTGCCTTCTACCTCTGCTGTTCCGTCTGAGCAGGCTGAGTGAGGTGTAGATCAGACACTTGGATATACTATATCTCTGCCTTTTACCTCTGCTGTTCCTTCTGAGCAGGCTGAGTGAGACACGTGGATATACTCTATCTCTGTCTTCTACCTCTGCTGTTCCTTCTGAGCAGGCTGAGTGAGACACGTGGATATAATCTATCGCTGTCTTCTACATCTGCTGTTCCTTCTGAGAAGGCTGAGTGAGGTGTAGATCAGACACGTGGATATACTATATATCTGTCTTCTACCTCTGCTGTTCCTTCTGAGCAGGCTGAGTGAGACACTGCTGTTCCTTATGAGCAGGCTGAGTGAGACACGTAGATATACTCTATCTCTGTCTTCTTCCTCTGCTGTTCCTTCTGAGCAGGCTGAGTGAGGTGTAGATCAGACACGTAGATATACTCTATCTCTGTCTTCTACCTCTGATGTTCCTTCTGAGCAGGCTGAGTGAGGTGTAGATCAGGCACTTGGATATACTCTATATCTGTCTTCTACCTCTGCTGTTCCTTCTGAGCAGGCTGAGTGAGACACGTGGATATACTATATCTCTGTCTTCTACCTCTGTTGTTCCTTATGAGCAGGCTGAGTGAGATACGTGAATATACTCTATCTCTGTCTTCTACCTCTGCTGTTCCTTCTGAGCAGGCTGAGTGAGACACGTGGATATACTCTATCTCCGTCTTCTACCTCTGCTGTTCATTCTGAGCAGGCTGAGTGAGGTGTAGATCAGACACGTGGATATACTCTATCTCTGTCTTCTACCTGTGCTGTACCTTCTGAGCAGGCTGAGTGAGGCGTAGATCAGACACGTGGATATACTCTATCTCTGTCTTCTACCTGTGCTGTACCTTCTGAGCAGGCTGAGTGAGGTGTAGATTAGACACGTGGATATACTCTATCTCTTACTTTTACCTCTGCTGATCCTTCTGAGCAGGCTGAGTGAGGTGTAGATCAGACACTTGGATATACTATATCTCTGCCTTCTACCTCTGCTGTTCCTTCTGAGCAGGCTAAGTGAGACACGTGGATATACTCTATCTCTGTCTTCTACCTCTGCTCTTCCTTCTGAGCAGGCTGAGTGATACACGTGGATATACTCTATCTCTGTCTTCTACATCTGCTGTTCCTTCTGAGAAGGCTGAGTGAGGTGTAGATCAGACACGTGGATATACTGTATATCTGTCTTCTACCTCTGCTGTTCCTTCTGAGCAGGCTGAGTGAGACACGTGGATATACTCTATCTCTGTATTCTACCTCTGCTGTTCCTTATGAGCAGGCTGAGTGAGATACGTGAATATACTCTATCTCGGTCTTCTACCTCTGCTGTTCCTTCTGAGCAGGCTGAGTGAGACACGTGGATATACTCTATCTCTGTCTTCTACCTCTGCTGTTCATTCTGAGCAGCCTGACTGAGGTGTAGATCAGACACGTGGATATACTCTATCTCTGTCTTCTACCTGTGCTGTTCCTTCTGAGCAGGCTGAGTGAGGTGTAGATCAGACACGTGGATATACTATATCTCTGTCTTCTACCTGTGCTGTTTCTTCTGAGCAGGCTGAGTGAGGTGTAGATTAGACACGTGGATATACTCTATCTCTTACTTTTACCTCTGCTGATCCTTCTGAGCAGGCTGAGTGATGTGTAGATCAGACACGTGGATATACTCTTTCTCTGTCTTCTACCTCTGCTGATTCTTCTGAGCAGGCTAAGTGAGGTGTAGATCAGACACGTGGATATACTATATCTCTGTCTTCTACCTCTTCTGTTCCTTCTGAGCAGGCTGAGTGAGTCACGTGGATATACTCTATCTCTGTCTTCTACCTCTGCTTTTCCTTCTGAGCAGGCTGAGTGAGACACGTGGATATACTCTATCTCTGTCTTATACCTCTGCTGTTCCTTCTGAGCAGGCTGAGTGATGTGTAGATCAGACACGTGGATATACTCTATCTCTGTCTTCTACCTCTGCTGATTTTTCTGAGCAGGCTAAGTGAGGTGTAGATCAGACACGTGGATATACTATATCTCTGTCTTCTACCTCTTCTGTTCCTTCTGTGCAGGCTGAGTGAGCCACGTGGATATACTCTATCTTTGTCTTCTACCCTGCTTTTCCTTCTGAGCAGGCTGAGTGAGACACGTGGATATACTCTATCTCTGTCTTATACCTCTGCTGTTCCTTCTGAGCAGGCTGAGTGAGACACGTGGATATACTCTATCTCTGTCTTCTACCTCTGCTGTTCCTTCTGAGCAGGCTGAGTGAGGTGTAGATCAGACACGTGGATATACTCTATCTCTGTCTTCTACCTCTGCTGTTCCTTCTGAGCAAGCTGAGTGAGGTGTAGATCAGACACGTGGATATACTCTATCTCTGTCTTCTACCTCTGCTGATTCTTCTGAGCAGGCTGGGTGAAGTGTAGATCAGACACGTGGATATACTATATCTCTGTCTTCTACCTCTGCTGTTCCTTCTGAGCAGGCTGAGTGAGACACGTGGATATACTCTATCTCTGTCTTCTACATCTGCTCTTCCTTCTGAGCAGGCTGTGTGAGACACGTGGCTATACTCTACCTCTGTCTTCTACCTCTGCTGTTCCTTCTGAGCAGGCTGAGTGAGGTGTAGATCAGACACGTGGATATACTCTATCTCTGTCTTCTACCTCTGCTGTTCCTTCTGAGCAGGCTGAGTGAGACACGTGGATATACTCTATCTCTGTCTTCTACCTCTGCTGTTCCTTCTGAGCAGGCTGAGTGAGGTGTAGATCAGACACGTGGATATACTCTATCTCTGTCTTCTACCTCTGCTGTTCCTTCTGAGCAGGCTGAGTGAGGTGTAGATCAGACACGTGGATATACTCTATCTCTGTCTTCTACCTATGCTGATTCTTCTGAGCAGGCTGAGTGAAGTGTAGATCAGACACGTGGATATACTCTATCTCTGTCTTCTACCTCTGCTGTTCCTTCTGAGCAGGCTGAGTGAGACACGTGGATGTACTCTATCTCTGCCTTCTACCTCTGCTGTTCCGTCTGAGCAGGCTGAGTGAGGTGTAGATCAGACACTTGGATATACTATATCTCTGCCTTCTACCTCTGCTGTTCCTTCTGAGCAGGCTGAGTGAGACACGTGGATATACTCTATCTCTGTCTTCTACCTCTGCTGTTCCTTCTGAGCAGGCTGAGTGAGACACGTGGATATACTCTATCTCTGTCTTCTACCTCTGCTGTTCCTTATGAGCAGGCTGAGTGAGACACGTAGATATACTCTATCTCTGTCTTCTTCCTCTGCTGTTCCTTCTGAGCAGGCTGAGTGAGATGTAGATCAGACACGTGGATATACTCTATCTCTGTCTTCTACCTCTGATGTTCCTTCTGAGCAGGCTGAGTGAGGTGTAGATCAGGCACTTGGATATACTCTATATCTGTCTTCTACCTCTGCTGTTCCTTCTGAGCAGGCTGAGTGAGATACGTGAATATACTCTATCTCTGTCTTCTACCTCTGCTGTTCCTTCTGAGCAGGCTGAGTGAGACACGTGGATATACTCTATCTCTGTCTTCTACCTCTGCTGTTCATTCTGAGCAGGCTGAGTGAGGTGTAGATCAGACACGTGGATATACTCTATCTCTGTCTTCTACCTGTGCTGTACCTTCTGAGCAGGCTGAGTGAGGTGTAGATCAGACACGTGGATATACTCTATCTCTGTCTTCTACCTGTGCTGTACCTTCTGAGCAGGCTGAGTGAGGTGTAGATTAGACACGTGGATATACTCTATCTCTTACTTTTACCTCTGCTGATCCTTCTGAGCAGGCTGAGTGATGTTTAGATCAGACACGTGGATATACTCTTTCTCTGTCTTCTACCTCTGCTGATTCTTCTGAGCAGGCTAAGTGAGGTGTAGATCAGACACGTGGATATACTCTATCTCTGTCTTCTACCTGTGCTGTACCTTCTGAGCAGGCTGAGTGAGGTGTAGATCAGACACGTGGATATACTCTATCTCTGTCTTCTACCTGTGCTGTTCCTTCTGAGCAGGCTGAGTGAGGTGTAGATTAGACACGTGGATATACTCTATCTCTTACTTTTACCTCTGCTGATCCTTCTGAGCAGGCTGAGTGAGGTGTAGATCAGACACTTGGATATACTATATCTCTGCCTTCTACCTCTGCTGTTCCTTCTGAGCAGGCTGAGTGAGACACGTGGATATACTCTATCTCTGTCTTCTACCTCTGCTCTTCCTTCTGAGCAGGCTGAGTGATACACGTGGATATACTCTATCTCTGTCTTCTACATCTGCTGTTCCTTCTGAGAAGGCTGAGTGAGGTGTAGATCAGACACGTGGATATACTATATATCTGTCTTCTACCTCTGCTGTTCCTTCTGAGCAGGCTGAGTGAGGTGTAGAACAGACACTTGGATATACAATATATTTCTGGCTTCTACCTCTGCTGTTCCTTCTGAGCAGGCTGAGTGAGACACGTGGATATACTCTATCTCTGTCTTCTACCTCTGTTGTTCCTTCTGAGAAGGCTGAGTGAGACACGTGGATATACTCTATCTCTGTCTTCTACATATGCTGTTCCTTCTGAGATGGCTCAGTGAGGTGTAGATCAGACACGTGGATATACTCTATATCTGTCTTCTACCTCTGCTGTTCCTTCTGAGCAGGCTGAGTGAGACACATGGATATACTCTATCTCTGTATTCTACCTCTGCTGTTCCTTCTGAGCAGGCTGAGTGAGGTGTAGATCAGACACGTGGATATACTCTATCTCTGTCTTCTACCTGTGCTGTTCCTTCTGAGCAGGCTGAGTGAGGTGTAGATCAGACACGTGGATATACTATATCTCTGCCTTCTACCTCTGCTGTTCCTTCTGAGCAGGCTGAGTGAGATACGTGAATATACTCTATCTCTGTCTTCTACCTCTGCTGTTCCTTCTGAGCAGGCTGAGTGAGACAGGTGGATATACTCTATCTCTGTATTATACCTCTGCTGTTCCTTCTGAGCAGGCTGAGTGAGGTGTAGATCAGACACGTGGATATACTCTATCTCTGTCTTCTACCTGTGCTGTTCCTTCTGAGCAGGCTGAGTGAGGTGTAGATCAGACACGTGGATATACTATATCTCTGCCTTCTACCTCTGCTGTTCCTTCTGAGCAGGCTGGTGAGACACGTGGATATACTCTATCTCTGTCTTCTACCTCTGCTGTTCCTTCTGAGCAGGCTGAGTGAGACACGTGGATATAACCTATCGCTGTCTTCTACATCTGCTGTTCCTTCTGAGAAGGCTGAGTGAGGTGTAGATCAGACACGTGGATATACTCTATATCTGTCTTCTACCTCTGCTGTTCCTTCTGAGCAGGCAAAGTGAGACATGTGGATATACTCTATCTCTGTCTTCTACCTCTGCTGTTCCTTATGAGCAGGCTGAGTGAGATACGTGAATATACTTTATCTCTGTCTTCTACCTCTGCTGTTCCTTCTGAGCAGGCTGAGTGAGGTGTAGATCAGACACGTGGATATACTCTATCTCTGTCTTCTACCTGTGCTGTTCCTTCTGAGCAGGCTGAGGGAGGTGTAGATCAGACACGTGGATATACTATATCTCTGTCTTCTACCTCTGCTGTTCCTTCTGAGCAGGCTGAGTGAGACACGTGGATATACTCTATCTCTGTCTTCTACCTCTGCTGTTCCTTCTGAGCAGGCTGAGTGAGACACGTGGATGTACTCTATCTCTGCCTTCTACCTCTGCTGTTCCTTCTGAGCAGGCTGAGTGAGGTGTAGATCAGACACTTGGATATACTCTATCTCTGTCTTCTACCTCTGCTGTTCCTTCTGAGCAGGCTGAGTGAGGTGTAGATCAGACACGTGGATATACTCTATCTCTGTCTTCTACCTCTGCTGTTCCTTCTGAGCAGGCTGAGTGAGGTGTAGATCAGACACTTAGATATACTCTATATCTGTCTTCTACCTCTGCTGTTCCTTCTGAGCAGGCTGAGTGAGGTGTAGATCAGACACGTGGATATACTGTATCTCTTACTTTTACCTCTGCTGATCCTTCTGAGCAGGCTGAGTGAGGTGTAGAACAGACACTTGGATATACAATATATTTCTGGCTTCTACCTCTGCTGTTCCTTCTGAGCAGGCTGAGTGAGACACGTGGATATACTCTATCTCTGTCTTCTACCTCTGTTGTTCCTTATGAGAAGGCTGAGTGAGACACGTGGATATACTCTATCTCTGTCTTCTACATATGCTGTTCCTTCTGAGATGGCTCAGTGAGGTGTAGATCAGACACGTGGATATACTCTATATCTGTCTTCTACCTCTGCTGTTCCTTCTGAGCAGGCTGAGTGAGACACATGGATATACTCTATCTCTGTATTCTACCTCTGCTGTTCCTTCTGAGCAGGCTGAGTGAGGTGTAGATCAGACACGTGGATATACTATATCTCTGTCTTCTACCTGTGCTGTTCCTTCTGAGCAGGCTGAGTGAGATACGTGAATATACTCTATCTCTGTCTTCTACCTCTGCTGTTCCTTCTGAGCAGGCTGAGTGAGACACGTGGATATACTCTATCTCTGTATTATACCTCTGCTGTTCCTTCTGAGCAGGCTGAGTGAGGTGTAGATCAGACACGTGGATATACTCTATCTCTGTCTTCTACCTGTGCTGTTCCTTCTGAGCAGGCTGAGTGAGGTGTAGATCAGACACGTGGATATACTATATCTCTGCCTTCTAGCTCTGCTGTTCCTTCTGAGCAGGCTGAGTGAGACACGTGGATATACTCTATCTCTGTCTTCTACCTCTGCTGTTCCTTCTGAGCAGGCTGAGTGAGACACGTGGATATAACCTATCGCTGTCTTCTACATCTGCTGTTCCTTCTGAGAAGGCTGAGTGAGGTGTAGATCAGACACGTGGATATACTCTATATCTGTCTTCTACCTCTGCTGTTCCTTCTGAGCAGGCAAAGTGAGACACGTGGATATACTCTATCTCTGTCTTCTACCTCTGCTGTTCCTTATGAGCAGGCTGAGTGAGATACGTGAATATACTTTATCTCTGTCTTCTACCTCTGCTGTTCCTTCTGAGCAACCTGAGTGAGACACGTGGATATACTCTATCTCTGTCTTCTACCTCTTCTGTTCCTTCTAAGCAGGCTGAGTGAGGTGTAGATCAGACGCGTGGATATACTCTATCTCTGTCTTCTACCTCTGCTGTTCCTTCTGAGCAGGCTGAGTGAGGTGTAGATCAGACACGTGGATATACTCTATCTCTGTCTTCTACCTGTGCTGTTCCTTCTGAGCAGGCTGAGGGAGGTGTAGATCAGACACGTGGATATACTATATCTCTGTCTTCTACCTCTGCTGTTCCTTCTGAGCAGGCTGAGTGAGACACGTGGATATACTCTATCTCTGTCTTCTACCTCTGCTGTTCCTTCTGAGCAGGCTGAGTGAGGTGTAGATCAGACACGTGGATATACTCTATCTCTGTCTTCTACCTCTGCTGTTCCTTATGAGCAGGCTGAGTGAGATACGTGAATATACTTTATCTCTGTCTTCTACCTCTGCTGTTCCTTCTGAGCAACCTGAGTGAGACACGTGGATATACTCTATCTCTGTCTTCTACCTCTGCTGTTCCTTATGAGCAGGCTGAGTGAGATACGTGAATATACTTTATCTCTGTCTTCTACCTCTGCTGTTCCTTCTGAGCAACCTGAGTGAGACACGTGGATATACTCTATCTCTGTCTTCTACCTCTTCTGTTCCTTCTAAGCAGGCTGAGTGAGGTGTAGATCAGACGCGTGGATATACTCTATCTCTGTCTTCTACCTCTGCTGTTCCTTCTGAGCAGGCTGAGTGAGGTGTAGATCAGACACGTGGATATACTCTATCTCTGTCTTCTACCTGTGCTGTTCCTTCTGAGCAGGCTGAGGGAGGTGTAGATCAGACACGTGGATATACTATATCTCTGTCTTCTACCTCTGCTGTTCCTTCTGAGCAGGCTGAGTGAGACACGTGGATATACTCTATCTCTGTCTTCTACCTCTGCTGTTCCTTCTGAGCAGGCTGAGTGAGGTGTAGATCAGACACGTGGATATACTCTATCTCTGTCTTCTACCTCTGCTGTTCCTTCTGAGCAGGCTGAGTGAGGTGTAGATCAGACACTTATATATACTCTATCTCTGTCTTCTACCTCTGCTGTTCCTTCTGAGCAGGCTGAGTGAGGTGTAGATCAGACACGGGGATATACTCTATCTCTGTCTTCTACCTCTGCTGTTCCTTCTGAGCAGGCTAAGTGAGACACGTGGATATACTCTATCTCTGCCTTCTACCTCTGATGTTCCTTCTGAGCAGGCTGAGTGAGGTGTAGATCAGACACTTGGATATACTTTATCTCTGTCTTCTACCTCTGCTGTTCCTTCTGAGCAGGCTGAGTGAGACATGTGGATATACTCTATCTCTGTCTTCTACCTCTGCTGTTCCTTCTGAGCAGGCTGAGTGAGGTGTAGATCAGACACGTGGATATACTGTATCTCTTACTTTTACCTCTGCTGATCCTTCTGAGCAGGCTGAGTGAGGTGTAGAACAGACACTTGGATATACAATATATTTCTGTCTTCTACCTCTGCTGTTCCTTCTGAGCAGGCAAAGTGAGACACGTGGATATACTCTATCTCTGTCTTCTACCTCTGCTGTTCCTTATGAGCAGGCTGAGTGAGATACGTGAATATACTTTATCTCTGTCTTCTACCTCTGCTGTTCCTTCTGAGCAACCTGAGTGAGACACGTGGATATACTCTATCTCTGTCTTCTACCTCTTCTGTTCCTTCTAAGCAGGCTGAGTGAGGTGTAGATCAGACGCGTGGATATACTCTATCTCTGTCTTCTACCTCTGCTGTTCCTTCTGAGCAGGCTGAGTGAGGTGTAGACCAGACACGTGGATATACTCTATCTCTGTCTTCTACCTGTGCTGTTCCTTCTGAGCAGGCTGAGGGAGGTGTAGATCAGACACGTGGATATACTATATCTCTGTCTTCTACCTCTGCTGTTCCTTCTGAGCAGGCTGAGTGAGACACGTGGATATACTCTATCTCTGTCTTCTACCTCTGCTGTTCCTTCTGAGCAGGCTGAGTGAGACACGTGGATGTACTCTATCTCTGCCTTCTACCTCTGCTGTTCCTTCTGAGCAGGCTGAGTGAGGTGTAGATCAGACACGTGGATATACTATATCTCTGTCTTCTACCTCTGCTGTTCCTTCTGAGCAGGCTGAGTGAGACACGTGGATATACTCTATCTCTGTCTTCTACCTCTGCTGTTCCTTCTGAGCAGGCTGAGTGAGGTGTAGATCAGACACTTAGATATACTCTATATCTGTCTTCTACCTCTGCTGTTCCTTCTGAGCAGGCTGAGTGAGGTGTAGATCAGACACGTGGATATACTCTATCTCTGTCTTCTACCTCTGCTGTTCCTTCTGAGCAGGCTGAGTGAGGTGTAGATCAGACACTTAGATATACTCTATATCTGTCTTCTACCTCTGCTGTTCCTTCTGAGCAGGCTGAGTGAGGTGTAGATCAGACACGTGGATATACTGTATCTCTTACTTTTACCTCTGCTGATCCTTCTGAGCAGGCTGAGTGAGGTGTAGAACAGACACTTGGATATACAATATATTTCTGGCTTCTACCTCTGCTGTTCCTTCTGAGCAGGCTGAGTGAGACACGTGGATATACTCTATCTCTGTCTTCTACCTCTGTTGTTCCTTATGAGAAGGCTGAGTGAGACACGTGGATATACTCTATCTCTGTCTTCTACATATGCTGTTCCTTCTGAGATGGCTCAGTGAGGTGTAGATCAGACACGTGGATATACTCTATATCTGTCTTCTACCTCTGCTGTTCCTTCTGAGCAGGCTGAGTGAGACACATGGATATACTCTATCTCTGTATTCTACCTCTGCTGTTCCTTCTGAGCAGGCTGAGTGAGGTGTAGATCAGACACGTGGATATACTCTATCTCTGTCTTCTATCTGTGCTGTTCCTTCTGAGCAGGCTGAGTGAGGTGTAGATCAGACACGTGGATATACTATATCTCTGCCTTCTACCTCTGCTGTTCCTTCTGAGCAGGCTGAGTGAGATACGTGAATATACTCTATCTCTGTCTTCTACCTCTGCTGTTCCTTCTGAGCAGGCTGAGTGAGACACGTGGATATACTCTATCTCTGTATTATACCTCTGCTGTTCCTTCTGAGCAGGCTGAGTGAGGTGTAGATCAGACACGTGGATATACTCTATCTCTGTCTTCTACCTGTGCTGTTCCTTCTGAGCAGGCTGAGTGAGGTGTAGATCAGACACGTGGATATACTATATCTCTGCCTTCTAGCTCTGCTGTTCCTTCTGAGCAGGCTGAGTGAGACACGTGGATATACTCTATCTCTGTCTTCTACCTCTGCTGTTCCTTCTGAGCAGGCTGAGTGAGACACGTGGATATAACCTATCGCTGTCTTCTACATCTGCTGTTCCTTCTGAGAAGGCTGAGTGAGGTGTAGATCAGACACGTGGATATACTCTATATCTGTCTTCTACCTCTGCTGTTCCTTCTGAGCAGGCAAAGTGAGACACGTGGATATACTCTATCTCTGTCTTCTACCTCTGCTGTTCCTTATGAGCAGGCTGAGTGAGATACGTGAATATACTTTATCTCTGTCTTCTACCTCTGCTGTTCCTTCTGAGCAACCTGAGTGAGACACGTGGATATACTCTATCTCTGTCTTCTACCTCTTCTGTTCCTTCTAAGCAGGCTGAGTGAGGTGTAGATCAGACGCGTGGATATACTCTATCTCTGTCTTCTACCTCTGCTGTTCCTTCTGAGCAGGCTGAGTGAGGTGTAGATCAGACACGTGGATATACTCTATCTCTGTCTTCTACCTGTGCTGTTCCTTCTGAGCAGGCTGAGGGAGGTGTAGATCAGACACGTGGATATACTATATCTCTGTCTTCTACCTCTGCTGTTCCTTCTGAGCAGGCTGAGTGAGACACGTGGATATACTCTATCTCTGTCTTCTACCTCTGCTGTTCCTTCTGAGCAGGCTGAGTGAGGTGTAGATCAGACACTTGGATATACTCTATCTCTGTCTTCTACCTCTGCTGTTCCTTCTGAGCAGGCTGAGTGAGGTGTAGATCAGACACGTGGATATACTCTATCTCTGTCTTCTACCTCTGCTGTTCCTTCTGAGCAGGCTGAGTGAGGTGTAGATCAGACACTTATATATACTCTATCTCTGTCTTCTACCTCTGCTGTTCCTTCTGAGCAGGCTGAGTGAGGTGTAGATCAGACACGGGGATATACTCTATCTCTGTCTTCTACCTCTGCTGTTCCTTCTGAGCAGGCTAAGTGAGACACGTGGATATACTCTATCTCTGCCTTCTACCTCTGATGTTCCTTCTGAGCAGGCTGAGTGAGGTGTAGATCAGACACTTGGATATACTTTATCTCTGTCTTCTACCTCTGCTGTTCCTTCTGAGCAGGCTGAGTGAGACATGTGGATATACTCTATCTCTGTCTTCTACCTCTGCTGTTCCTTCTGAGCAGGCTGAGTGAGGTGTAGATCAGACACGTGGATATACTGTATCTCTTACTTTTACCTCTGCTGATCCTTCTGAGCAGGCTGAGTGAGGTGTAGAACAGACACTTGGATATACAATATATTTCTGTCTTCTACCTCTGCTGTTCCTTCTGAGCAGGCAAAGTGAGACACGTGGATATACTCTATCTCTGTCTTCTACCTCTGCTGTTCCTTATGAGCAGGCTGAGTGAGATACGTGAATATACTTTATCTCTGTCTTCTACCTCTGCTGTTCCTTCTGAGCAACCTGAGTGAGACACGTGGATATACTCTATCTCTGTCTTCTACCTCTTCTGTTCCTTCTAAGCAGGCTGAGTGAGGTGTAGATCAGACGCGTGGATATACTCTATCTCTGTCTTCTACCTCTGCTGTTCCTTCTGAGCAGGCTGAGTGAGGTGTAGATCAGACACTTGGATATACTCTATCTCTGTCTTCTACCTCTGCTGTTCCTTCTGAGCAGGCTGAGGGAGGTGTAGATCAGACACGTGGATATACTATATCTCTGTCTTCTACCTCTGCTGTTCCTTCTGAGCAGGCTGAGTGAGACACGTGGATATACTCTATCTCTGTCTTCTACCTCTGCTGTTCCTTCTGAGCAGGCTGAGTGAGACACGTGGATGTACTCTATCTCTGCCTTCTACCTCTGCTGTTCCTTCTGAGCAGGCTGAGTGAGGTGTAGATCAGACACTTGGATATACTCTATCTCTGTCTTCTACCTCTGCTGTTCCTTCTGAGCAGGCTGAGTGAGGTGTAGATCAGACACGTGGATATACTCTATCTCTGTCTTCTACCTCTGCTGTTCCTTCTGAGCAGGCTGAGTGAGGTGTAGATCAGACACTTATATATACTCTATCTCTGTCTTCTACCTCTGCTGTTCCTTCTGAGCAGGCTGAGTGAGGTGTAGATCAGACACGGGGATATACTCTATCTCTGTCTTCTACCTCTGCTGTTCCTTCTGAGCAGGCTAAGTGAGACACGTGGATATACTCTATCTCTGCCTTCTACCTCTGATGTTCCTTCTGAGCAGGCTGAGTGAGGTGTAGATCAGACACTTGGATATACTTTATCTCTGTCTTCTACCTCTGCTGTTCCTTCTGAGCAGGCTGAGTGAGACATGTGGATATACTCTATCTCTGTCTTCTACCTCTGCTGTTCCTTCTGAGCAGGCTGAGTGAGGTGTAGATCAGACACGTGGATATACTGTATCTCTTACTTTTACCTCTGCTGATCCTTCTGAGCAGGCTGAGTGAGGTGTAGAACAGACACTTGGATATACAATATATTACTGCCTTCTACCTCTGCTGTTCCTTCTGAGCAGGCTGAGTGAGACACGTGGATATATTCTATCTCTGTCTTCTACCTCTGTTGTTCCTTCTGAGAAGGCTGAGTGAGACACGTGGATATACTCTATCTCTGTCTTCTACATATGCTGTTCCTTCTGAGATGGCTGAGTGAGGTGTAGATCAGACACGTGGATATACTCTATATCTGTCTTCTACCTCTGCTGTTCCTTCTGAGCAGGCTGAGTGAGACACATGGATATACTCTATCTCTGTATTCTACCTCTGCTGTTCCTTCTGAGCAGGCTGAGTGAGGTGTAGATCAGACACGTGGATATACTCTATCTCTGTCTTCTACCTGTGCTGTTCCTTCTGAGCAGGCTGAGTGAGGTGTAGATCAGACACGTGGATATACTATATCTCTGCCTTCTACCTCTGCTGTTCCTTCTGAGCAGGCTGAGTGAGATACGTGAATATACTCTATCTCTGTCTTCTACCTCTGCTGTTCCTTCTGAGCAGGCTGAGTGAGACACGTGGATATACTCTATCTCTGTATTATACCTCTGCTGTTCCTTCTGAGCAGGCTGAGTGAGGTGTAGATCAGACACGTGGATATACTCTATCTCTGTCTTCTACCTGTGCTGTTCCTTCTGAGCAGGCTGAGTGAGGTGTAGATCAGACACGTGGATATACTATATCTCTGCCTTCTAGCTCTGCTGTTCCTTCTGAGCAGGCTGAGTGAGACACGTGGATATACTCTATCTCTGTCTTCTACCTCTGCTGTTCCTTCTGAGCAGGCTGAGTGAGACACGTGGATATAACCTATCGCTGTCTTCTACATCTGCTGTTCCTTCTGAGAAGGCTGAGTGAGGTGTAGATCAGACACGTGGATATACTCTATATCTGTCTTCTACCTCTGCTGTTCCTCCTGAGCAGGCAAAGTGAGACACGTGGATATACTCTATCTCTGTCTTCTACCTCTGCTGTTCCTTATGAGCAGGCTGAGTGAGATACGTGAATATACTTTATCTCTGTCTTCTACCTCTGCTGTTCCTTCTGAGCAACCTGAGTGAGACACGTGGATATACTCTATCTCTGTCTTCTACCTCTTCTGTTCCTTCTAAGCAGGCTGAGTGAGGTGTAGATCAGACGCGTGGATATACTCTATCTCTGTCTTCTACCTCTGCTGTTCCTTCTGAGCAGGCTGAGTGAGGTGTAGATCAGACACGTGGATATACTCTATCTCTGTCTTCTACCTGTGCTGTTCCTTCTGAGCAGGCTGAGGGAGGTGTAGATCAGACACGTGGATATACTATATCTCTGTCTTCTACCTCTGCTGTTCCTTCTGAGCAGGCTGAGTGAGACACGTGGATATACTCTATCTCTGTCTTCTACCTCTGCTGTCCCTTCTGAGCAGGCTGAGTGAGACACGTGGATGTACTCTATCTCTGCCTTCTACCTCTGCTGTTCCTTCTGAGCAGGCTGAGTGAGGTGTAGATCAGACACTTGGATATACTCTATCTCTGTCTTCTACCTCTGCTGTTCCTTCTGAGCAGGCTGAGTGAGACACGTGGATATACTCTATCTCTGTCTTCTACCTCTGCTGTTCCTTCTGAGCAGGCTGAGTGAGACACGTGGATGTACTCTATCTCTGCCTTCTACCTCTGCTGTTCCTTCTGAGCAGGCTGAGTGAGGTGTAGATCAGACACTTGGATATACTCTATCTCTGTCTTCTACCTCTGCTGTTCCTTCTGAGCAGGCTGAGTGAGGTGTAGATCAGACACGTGGATATACTCTATCTCTGTCTTCTACCTCTGCTGTTCCTTCTGAGCAGGCTGAGTGAGGTGTAGATCAGACACTTATATATACTCTATCTCTGTCTTCTACCTCTGCTGTTCCTTCTGAGCAGGCTGAGTGAGGTGTAGATCAGACACGGGGATATACTCTATCTCTGTCTTCTACCTCTGCTGTTCCTTCTGAGCAGGCTAAGTGAGACACGTGGATATACTCTATCTCTGCCTTCTACCTCTGATGTTCCTTCTGAGCAGGCTGAGTGAGGTGTAGATCAGACACTTGGATATACTTTATCTCTGTCTTCTACCTCTGCTGTTCCTTCTGAGCAGGCTGAGTGAGACATGTGGATATACTCTATCTCTGTCTTCTACCTCTGCTGTTCCTTCTGAGCAGGCTGAGTGAGGTGTAGATCAGACACGTGGATATACTGTATCTCTTACTTTTACCTCTGCTGATCCTTCTGAGCAGGCTGAGTGAGGTGTAGAACAGACACTTGGATATACAATATATTACTGCCTTCTACCTCTGCTGTTCCTTCTGAGCAGGCTGAGTGAGACACGTGGATATATTCTATCTCTGTCTTCTACCTCTGTTGTTCCTTCTGAGAAGGCTGAGTGAGACACGTGGATATACTCTATCTCTGTCTTCTACATATGCTGTTCCTTCTGAGATGGCTGAGTGAGGTGTAGATCAGACACGTGGATATACTCTATATCTGTCTTCTACCTCTGCTGTTCCTTCTGAGCAGGCTGAGTGAGACACATGGATATACTCTATCTCTGTATTCTACCTCTGCTGTTCCTTCTGAGCAGGCTGAGTGAGGTGTAGATCAGACACGTGGATATACTCTATCTCTGTCTTCTACCTGTGCTGTTCCTTCTGAGCAGGCTGAGTGAGGTGTAGATCAGAAACGTGGATATACTATATCTCTGCCTTCTACCTCTGCTGTTCCTTCTGAGCAGGCTGAGTGAGATACGTGAATATACTCTATCTCTGTCTTCTACCTCTGCTGTTCCTTCTGAGCAGGCTGAGTGAGACACGTGGATATACTCTATCTCTGTATTATACCTCTGCTGTTCCTTCTGAGCAGGCTGAGTGAGGTGTAGATCAGACACGTGGATATACTCTATCTCTGTCTTCTACCTGTGCTGTTCCTTCTGAGCAGGCTGAGTGAGGTGTAGATCAGACACGTGGATATACTATATCTCTGCCTTCTAGCTCTGCTGTTCCTTCTGAGCAGGCTGAGTGAGACACGTGGATATACTCTATCTCTGTCTTCTACCTCTGCTGTTCCTTCTGAGCAGGCTGAGTGAGACACGTGGATATAACCTATCGCTGTCTTCTACATCTGCTGTTCCTTCTGAGAAGGCTGAGTGAGGTGTAGATCAGACACGTGGATATACTCTATATCTGTCTTCTACCTCTGCTGTTCCTTCTGAGCAGGCAAAGTGAGACACGTGGATATACTCTATCTCTGTCTTCTACCTCTGCTGTTCCTTATGAGCAGGCTGAGTGAGATACGTGAATATACTTTATCTCTGTCTTCTACCTCTGCTGTTCCTTCTGAGCAACCTGAGTGAGACACGTGGATATACTCTATCTCTGTCTTCTACCTCTTCTGTTCCTTCTAAGCAGGCTGAGTGAGGTGTAGATCAGACGCGTGGATATACTCTATCTCTGTCTTCTACCTCTGCTGTTCCTTCTGAGCAGGCTGAGTGAGGTGTAGATCAGACACGTGGATATACTCTATCTCTGTCTTCTACCTGTGCTGTTCCTTCTGAGCAGGCTGAGGGAGGTGTAGATCAGACACGTGGATATACTATATCTCTGTCTTCTACCTCTGCTGTTCCTTCTGAGCAGGCTGAGTGAGACACGTGGATATACTCTATCTCTGTCTTCTACCTCTGCTGTCCCTTCTGAGCAGGCTGAGTGAGACACGTGGATGTACTCTATCTCTGCCTTCTACCTCTGCTGTTCCTTCTGAGCAGGCTGAGTGAGGTGTAGATCAGACACTTGGATATACTCTATCTCTGTCTTCTACCTCTGCTGTTCCTTCTGAGCAGGCTGAGTGAGACACGTGGATATACTCTATCTCTGTCTTCTACCTCTGCTGTTCCTTCTGAGCAGGCTGAGTGAGACACGTGGATGTACTCTATCTCTGCCTTCTACCTCTGCTGTTCCTTCTGAGCAGGCTGAGTGAGGTGTAGATCAGACACTTGGATATACTCTATCTCTGTCTTCTACCTCTGCTGTTCCTTCTGAGCAGGCTGAGTGAGGTGTAGATCAGACACGTGGATATACTCTATCTCTGTCTTCTACCTCTGCTGTTCCTTCTGAGCAGGCTGAGTGAGGTGTAGATCAGACACTTATATATACTCTATCTCTGTCTTCTACCTCTGCTGTTCCTTCTGAGCAGGCTGAGTGAGGTGTAGATCAGACACGGGGATATACTCTATCTCTGTCTTCTACCTCTGCTGTTCCTTCTGAGCAGGCTAAGTGAGACACGTGGATATACTCTATCTCTGCCTTCTACCTCTGATGTTCCTTCTGAGCAGGCTGAGTGAGGTGTAGATCAGACACTTGGATATACTTTATCTCTGTCTTCTACCTCTGCTGTTCCTTCTGAGCAGGCTGAGTGAGACATGTGGATATACTCTATCTCTGTCTTCTACCTCTGCTGTTCCTTCTGAGCAGGCTGAGTGAGGTGTAGATCAGACACGTGGATATACTGTATCTCTTACTTTTACCTCTGCTGATCCTTCTGAGCAGGCTGAGTGAGGTGTAGAACAGACACTTGGATATACAATATATTACTGCCTTCTACCTCTGCTGTTCCTTCTGAGCAGGCTGAGTGAGACACGTGGATATATTCTATCTCTGTCTTCTACCTCTGTTGTTCCTTCTGAGAAGGCTGAGTGAGACACGTGGATATACTCTATCTCTGTCTTCTACATATGCTGTTCCTTCTGAGATGGCTGAGTGAGGTGTAGATCAGACACGTGGATATACTCTATATCTGTCTTCTACCTCTGCTGTTCCTTCTGAGCAGGCTGAGTGAGACACATGGATATACTCTATCTGTGTATTCTACCTCTGCTGTTCCTTCTGAGCAGGCTGAGTGAGGTGTAGATCAGACACGTGGATATACTCTATCTCTGTCTTCTACCTGTGCTGTTCCTTCTGAGCAGGCTGAGTGAGGTGTAGATCAGACACGTGGATATACTATATCTCTGCCTTCTACCTCTGCTGTTCCTTCTGAGCAGGCTGAGTGAGATACGTGAATATACTCTATCTCTGTCTTCTACCTCTGCTGTTCCTTCTGAGCAGGCTGAGTGAGACACGTGGATATACTCTATCTCTGTATTATACCTCTGCTGTTCCTTCTGAGCAGGCTGAGTGAGGTGTAGATCAGACACGTGGATATACTCTATCTCTGTCTTCTACCTGTGCTGTTCCTTCTGAGCAGGCTGAGTGAGGTGTAGATCAGACACGTGGATATACTATATCTCTGCCTTCTAGCTCTGCTGTTCCTTCTGAGCAGGCTGAGTGAGACACGTGGATATACTCTATCTCTGTCTTCTACCTCTGCTGTTCCTTCTGAGCAGGCTGAGTGAGACACGTGGATATAACCTATCGCTGTCTTCTACATCTGCTGTTCTTTCTGAGAAGGCTGAGTGAGGTGTAGATCAGACACGTGGATATACTCTATATCTGTCTTCTACCTCTGCTGTTCCTTCTGAGCAGGCAAAGTGAGACACGTGGATATACTCTATCTCTGTCTTCTACCTCTGCTGTTCCTTATGAGCAGGCTGAGTGAGATACGTGAATATACTTTATCTCTGTCTTCTACCTCTGCTGTTCCTTCTGAGCAACCTGAGTGAGACACGTGGATATACTCTATCTCTGTCTTCTACCTCTTCTGTTCCTTCTAAGCAGGCTGAGTGAGGTGTAGATCAGACGCGTGGATATACTCTATCTCTGTCTTCTACCTCTGCTGTTCCTTCTGAGCAGGCTGAGTGAGGTGTAGATCAGACACGTGGATATACTCTATCTCTGTCTTCTACCTGTGCTGTTCCTTCTGAGCAGGCTGAGGGAGGTGTAGATCAGACACGTGGATATACTATATCTCTGTCTTCTACCTCTGCTGTTCCTTCTGAGCAGGCTGAGTGAGACACGTGGATATACTCTATCTCTGTCTTCTACCTCTGCTGTCCCTTCTGAGCAGGCTGAGTGAGACACGTGGATGTACTCTATCTCTGCCTTCTACCTCTGCTGTTCCTTCTGAGCAGGCTGAGTGAGGTGTAGATCAGACACT
Source organism: Crossaster papposus (assembly GCA_037893245.1). Classification (NCBI taxonomy): domain Eukaryota; kingdom Metazoa; phylum Echinodermata; class Asteroidea; order Velatida; family Solasteridae; genus Crossaster; species Crossaster papposus. Next base: position 375,442 of record JBAIAA010000788.1, on the reverse strand, counting down.
TGGATATACTCTATCTCTGTCTTCTACCTCTGCTGTTCCTTCTGAGCAGGCTGAGTGAGGTGTAGATCAGACACGTGGATATACTCTATCTCTGTCTTCTACCTCTGCTGTTCCTTCTGAGCAGGCTGAGTGAGGTGTAGATCAGACACTTATATATACTCTATCTCTGTCTTCTACCTCTGCTGTTCCTTCTGAGCAGGCTGAGTGAGGTGTAGATCAGACACGGGGATATACTCTATCTCTGTCTTCTACCTCTGCTGTTCCTTCTGAGCAGGCTAAGTGAGACACGTGGATATACTCTATCTCTGCCTTCTACCTCTGATGTTCCTTCTGAGCAGGCTGAGTGAGGTGTAGATCAGACACTTGGATATACTTTATCTCTGTCTTCTACCTCTGCTGTTCCTTCTGAGCAGGCTGAGTGAGACATGTGGATATACTCTATCTCTGTCTTCTACCTCTGCTGTTCCTTCTGAGCAGGCTGAGTGAGGTGTAGATCAGACACGTGGATATACTGTATCTCTTACTTTTACCTCTGCTGATCCTTCTGAGCAGGCTGAGTGAGGTGTAGAACAGACACTTGGATATACAATATATTTCTGCCTTCTACCTCTGCTGTTCCTTCTGAGCAGGCTGAGTGAGACACGTGGATATATTCTATCTCTGTCTTCTACCTCTGTTGTTCCTTCTGAGAAGGCTGAGTGAGACACGTGGATATACTCTATCTCTGTCTTCTACATATGCTGTTCCTTCTGAGATGGCTGAGTGAGGTGTAGATCAGACACGTGGATATACTCTATATCTGTCTTCTACCTCTGCTGTTCCTTCTGAGCAGGCTGAGTGAGACACATGGATATACTCTATCTCTGTATTCTACCTCTGCTGTTCCTTCTGAGCAGGCTGAGTGAGGTGTAGATCAGACACGTGGATATACTCTATCTCTGTCTTCTACCTGTGCTGTTCCTTCTGAGCAGGCTGAGTGAGGTGTAGATCAGACACGTGGATATACTATATCTCTGCCTTCTACCTCTGCTGTTCCTTCTGAGCAGGCTGAGTGAGATACGTGAATATACTCTATCTCTGTCTTCTACCTCTGCTGTTCCTTCTGAGCAGGCTGAGTGAGACACGTGGATATACTCTATCTCTGTATTCTACCTCTGATGTTCCTTCTGAGCAGGCTGAGTGAGGTGTAGATAAGACACGTGGATATACTCTATCTCTGTCTTCTACCTGTGCTGTTCCTTCTGAGCAGGCTGAGTGAGGTGTAGATCAGACACGTGGATATACTCTATATCTGTCTTCTACCTCTGCTGTTCCTTCTGAGCAGGCAAAGTGAGACACGTGGATATACTCTATCTCTGTCTTCTACCTCTGCTGTTCCTTATGAGCAGGCTGAGTGAGATACGTGAATATACTTTATCTCTGTCTTCTACCTCTGCTGTTCCTTCTGAGCAACCTGAGTGAGACACGTGGATATACTCTATCTCTGTCTTCTACCTCTTCTGTTCCTTCTAAGCAGGCTGAGTGAGGTGTATATCAGACGCGTGGATATACTCTATCTCTGTCTTCTACCTCTGCTGTTCCTTCTGAGCAGGCTGAGTGAGGTGTAGATCAGACACGTGGATATACTCTATCTCTGTCTTCTACCTGTGCTGTTCCTTCTGAGCAGGCTGAGGGAGGTGTAGATCAGACACGTGGATATACTATATCTCTGTCTTCTACCTCTGCTGTTCCTTCTGAGCAGGCTAAGTGAGACACGTGGATATACTCTATCTCTGCCTTCTACCTCTGATGTTCCTTCTGAGCAGGCTGAGTGAGGTGTAGATCAGACACTTGGATATACTTTATCTCTGTCTTCTACCTCTGCTGTTCCTTCTGAGCAGGCTGAGTGAGACATGTGGATATACTCTATCTCTGTCTTCTACCTCTGCTGTTCCTTCTGAGCAGGCTGAGTGAGGTGTAGATCAGACACGTGGATATACTGTATCTCTTACTTTTACCTCTGCTGATCCTTCTGAGCAGGCTGAGTGAGGTGTAGATCAGACACGTGGATATACTCTATCTCTGTCTTCTACCTGTGCTGTTCCTTCTGAGCAGGCTGAGGGAGGTGTAGATCAGACACGTGGATATACTATATCTCTGTCTTCTACCTCTGCTGTTCCTTCTGAGCAGGCTGAGTGAGACACGTGGATATACTCTATCTCTGTCTTCTACCTCTGCTGTTCCTTCTGAGCAGGCTGAGTGAGACACGTGGATGTACTCTATCTCTGCCTTCTACCTCTGCTGTTCCTTCTGAGCAGGCTGAGTGAGGTGTAGATCAGACACTTGGATATACTCTATCTCTGTCTTCTACCTCTGCTGTTCCTTCTGAGCAGGCTGAGTGAGGTGTAGATCAGACACGTGGATATACTCTATCTCTGTCTTCTACCTCTGCTGTTCCTTCTGAGCAGGCTGAGTGAGGTGTAGATCAGACACTTAGATATACTCTATCTCTGTCTTCTACCTCTGCTGTTCCTTCTGAGCAGGCTGAGTGAGGTGTAGATCAGACACGGGGATATACTCTATCTCTGTCTTCTACCTCTGCTGTTCCTTCTGAGCAGGCTAAGTGAGACACGTGGATATACTCTATCTCTGCCTTCTACCTCTGATGTTCCTTCTGAGCAGGCTGAGTGAGGTGTAGATCAGACACTTGGATATACTTTATCTCTGTCTTCTACCTCTGCTGTTCCTTCTGAGCAGGCTGAGTGAGGTGTAGATCAGACACGTGGATATACTGTATCTCTTACTTTTACCTCTGCTGATCCTTCTGAGCAGGCTGAGTGAGGTGTAGAACAGACACTTGGATATACAATATATTTCTGCCTTCTACCTCTGCTGTTCCTTCTGAGCAGGCTGAGTGAGACACGTGGATATACTCTATCTCTGTCTTCTACATATGCTGTTCCTTCTGAGATGGCTGAGTGAGGTGTAGATCAGACACGTGGATATACTCTATATCTGTCTTCTACCTCTGCTGTTCCTTATGAGCAGGCTGAGTGAGACACATGGATATACTCTATCTCTGTATTCTACCTCTGCTGTTCCTTCTGAGCAGGCTGAGTGAGGTGTAGATCAGACACGTGGATATACTCTATCTCTGTCTTCTACCTGTGCTGTTCCTTCTGAGCAGGCTGAGTGAGGTGTAGATCAGACACGTGGATATACTATATCTCTGCCTTCTACCTCTGCTGTTCCTTCTGAGCAGGCTGAGTGAGATACGTGAATATACTCTATCTCTGTCTTCTACCTCTGCTGTTCCTTCTGAGCAGGCTGAGTGAGACACGTGGATATACTCTATCTCTGTATTCTACCTCTGCTGTTCCTTCTGAGCAGGCTGAGTGAGGTGTAGATCAGACACGTGGATATACTCTATCTCTGTCTTCTACCTGTGCTGTTCCTTCTGAGCAGGCTGAGTGAGGTGTAGATCAGACACGTGGATATACTATATCTCTGCCTTCTACCTCTGCTGTTCCTTCTGAGCAGGCTGAGTGAGACACGTGGATATAACCTATCGCTGTCTTCTACATCTGCTGTTCCTTCTGAGAAGGCTGAGTGAGGTGTAGATCAGACACGTGGATATACTCTATATCTGTCTTCTACCTCTGCTGTTCCTTCTGAGCAGGCAAAGTGAGACACGTGGATATACTCTATCTCTGTCTTCTACCTCTGCTGTTCCTTATGAGCAGGCTGAGTGAGATACGTGAATATACTTTATCTCTGTCTTCTACCTCTGCTGTTCCTTCTGAGCAACCTGAGTGAGACACGTGGATATACTCTATCTCTGTCTTCTACCTCTTCTGTTCCTTCTAAGCAGGCTGAGTGAGGTGTATATCAGACGCGTGGATATACTCTATCTCTGTCTTCTACCTCTGCTGTTCCTTCTGAGCAGGCTGAGGGAGGTGTAGATCAGACACGTGGATATAATATATCTCTGTCTTCTACCTCTGCTGTTCCTTCTGAGCAGGCTAAGTGAGACACGTGGATATACTCTATCTCTGCCTTCTACCTCTGATGTTCCTTCTGAGCAGGCTGAGTGAGGTGTAGATCAGACACTTGGATATACTTTATCTCTGTCTTCTACCTCTGCTGTTCCTTCTGAGCAGGCTGAGTGAGACATGTGGATATACTCTATCTCTGTCTTCTACCTCTGCTGTTCCTTCTGAGCAGGCTGAGTGAGGTGTAGATCAGACACGTGGATATACTGTATCTCTTACTTTTACCTCTGCTGATCCTTCTGAGCAGGCTGAGTGAGGTGTAGATCAGACACGTGGATATACTCTATCTCTGTCTTCTACCTGTGCTGTTCCTTCTGAGCAGGCTGAGGGAGGTGTAGATCAGACACGTGGATATACTATATCTCTGTCTTCTACCTCTGCTGTTCCTTCTGAGCAGGCTGAGTGAGACACGTGGATATACTCTATCTCTGTCTTCTACCTCTGCTGTTCCTTCTGAGCAGGCTGAGTGAGACACGTGGATGTACTCTATCTCTGCCTTCTACCTCTGCTGTTCCTTCTGAGCAGGCTGAGTGAGGTGTAGATCAGACACTTGGATATACTCTATCTCTGTCTTCTACCTCTGCTGTTCCTTCTGAGCAGGCTGAGTGAGGTGTAGATCAGACACGTGGATATACTCTATCTCTGTCTTCTACCTCTGCTGTTCCTTCTGAGCAGGCTGAGTGAGGTGTAGATCAGACACTTAGATATACTCTATCTCTGTCTTCTACCTCTGCTGTTCCTTCTGAGCAGGCTGAGTGAGGTGTAGATCAGACACGGGGATATACTCTATCTCTGTCTTCTACCTCTGCTGTTCCTTCTGAGCAGGCTAAGTGAGACACGTGGATATACTCTATCTCTGCCTTCTACCTCTGATGTTCCTTCTGAGCAGGCTGAGTGAGGTGTAGATCAGACACTTGGATATACTTTATCTCTGTCTTCTACCTCTGCTGTTCTTTCTGAGCAGGCTGAGTGAGGTGTAGATCAGACACGTGGATATACTGTATCTCTTACTTTTACCTCTGCTGATCCTTCTGAGCAGGCTGAGTGAGGTGTAGAACAGACACTTGGATATACAATATATTTCTGCCTTCTACCTCTGCTGTTCCTTCTGAGCAGGCTGAGTGAGACAGGTGGATATACTCTATCTCTGTCTTCTACATATGCTGTTCCTTCTGAGATGGCTGAGTGAGGTGTAGATCAGACACGTGGATATACTCTATATCTGTCTTCTACCTCTGCTGTTCCTTATGAGCAGGCTGAGTGAGACACATGGATATACTCTATCTCTGTATTCTACCTCTGCTGTTCCTTCTGAGCAGGCTGAGTGAGGTGTAGATCAGACACGTGGATATACTCTATCTCTGTCTTCTACCTGTGCTGTTCCTTCTGAGCAGGCTGAGTGAGGTGTAGATCAGACACGTGGATATACTATATCTCTGCCTTCTACCTCTGCTGTTCCTTCTGAGCAGGCTGAGTGAGATACGTGAATATACTCTATCTCTGTCTTCTACCTCTGCTGTTCCTTCTGAGCAGGCTGAGTGAGACACGTGGATATACTCTATCTCTGTATTCTACCTCTGCTGTTCCTTCTGAGCAGGCTGAGTGAGGTGTAGATCAGACACGTGGATATACTCTATCTCTGTCTTCTACCTGTGCTGTTCCTTCTGAGCAGGCTGAGTGAGGTGTAGATCAGACACGTGGATATACTATATCTCTGCCTTCTACCTCTGCTGTTCCTTCTGAGCAGGCTGAGTGAGACACGTGGATATAACCTATCGCTGTCTTCTACATCTGCTGTTCCTTCTGAGAAGGCTGAGTGAGGTGTAGATCAGACACGTGGATATACTCTATATCTGTCTTCTACCTCTGCTGTTCCTTCTGAGCAGGCAAAGTGAGACACGTGGATATACTCTATCTCTGTCTTCTACCTCTGCTGTTCCTTATGAGCAGGCTGAGTGAGACACGTGGATATACTCTATCTCTGTATTCTACCTCTGCTGTTCCTTCTGAGCAGGCTGAGTGAGGTGTAGATCAGACACGTGGATATACTCTATCTCTGTCTTCTACCTGTGCTGTTCCTTCTGAGCAGGCTGAGTGAGGTGTAGATCAGACACGTGGATATACTCTATCTCTGTCTTCTACCTGTGCTGTTCCTTCTGAGCAGGCTGAGTGAGGTGTAGATCAGACACGTGGATATACTATATCTCTGCCTTCTACCTCTGCTGTTCCTTCTGAGCAGGCTGAGTGAGACACGTGGATATACTCTATCTCTGTCTTCTACCTCTGCTGTTCCTTCTGAGCAGGCTGAGTGAGACACGTGGATATAACCTATCGCTGTCTTCTACATCTGCTGTTCCTTCTGAGAAGGCTGAGTGAGGTGTAGATCAGACACGTGGATATACTCTATATCTGTCTTCTACCTCTGCTGTTCCTTCTGAGCAGGCAAAGTGAGACACGTGGATATACTCTATCTCTGTCTTCTACCTCTGCTGTTCCTTATGAGCAGGCTGAGTGAGATACGTGAATATACTTTATCTCTGTCTTCTACCTATGCTGTTCCTTCTGAGCAACCTGAGTGAGACACGTGGATATACTCTATCTCTGTCTTCTACCTCTTCTGTTCCTTCTAAGCAGGCTGAGTGAGGTGTAGATCAGACGCGTGGATATACTCTATCGCTGTCTTCTACCTCTGCTGTTCCTTCTGAGCAGGCTGAGTGAGGTGTAGATCAGACACGTGGATATACTCTATCTCTGTCTTCTACCTGTGCTGTTCCTTCTGAGCAGGCTGAGGGAGGTGTAGATCAGACACGTGGATATACTATATCTCTGTCTTCTACCTCTGCTGTTCCTTCTGAGCAGGCTGAGTGAGACACGTGGATATACTCTATCTCTGTCTTCTACCTCTGCTGTTCCTTCTGAGCAGGCTGATTGAGACACGTGGATGTACTCTATCTCTGCCTTCTACCTCTGCTGTTCCTTTTGAGCAGGCTGAGTGAGGTGTAGATCAGACACTTGGATATACTCTATCTCTGTCTTCTACCTCTGCTGTTCCTTCTGAGCAGGCTGAGTGAGGTGTAGATCAGACACGTGGATATACTCTATCTCTGTCTTCTACATATGCTGTTCCTTCTGAGATGGCTGAGTGAGGTGTAGATCAGACACGTGGATATACTCTATATCTGTCTTCTACCTCTGCTTTTCCTTCTGAGCAGCCTGAGTGAGACACATGGATATACTCTATCTCTGTATTCTACCTCTGCTGTTCCTTCTGAGCAGGCTGAGTGAGGTGTAGATCAGACACGTGGATATACTCTATCTCTGTCTTCTACCTGTGCTGTTCCTTCTAAGCAGGCTGAGTGAGATACGTGAATATACTCTATCTCTGTCTTCTACCTCTGCTGTTCCTTCTGAGCAGGCTGAGTGAGACACGTGGATATACTCTATCTCTGTATTCTACCTCTGCTGTTCCTTCTGAGCAGGCTGAGTGAGGTGTAGATCAGACACGTGGATATACTATATCTCTGCCTTCTACCTCTGCTGTTCCTTCTGAGCAGGCTGAGTGAGATACGTGAATATACTCTATCTCTGTCTTCTACCTCTGCTGTTCCTTCTGAGCAGGCTGAGTGAGACACGTGGATATACTCTATCTCTGTATTCTACCTCTGCTGTTCCTTCTGAGCAGGCTGAGTGAGGTGTAGATCAGACACGTGGATATACTCTATCTCTGTCTTCTACCTGTGCTGTTCCTTCTGAGCAGGCTGAGTGAGGTGTAGATCAGACACGTGGATATACTATATCTCTGCCTTCTACCTCTGCTGTTCCTTCTGAGCAGGCTGAGTGAGACACGTGGATATACTCTATCTCTGTCTTCTACCTCTGCTGTTCCTTCTGAGCAGGCTGAGTGAGGTGTAGATCAGACACGTGGATATACTCTATATCTGTCTTCTACCTCTGCTGTTCCTTCTGAGCAGGCAAAGTGAGACACGTGGATATACTCTATCTCTGTCTTCTACCTCTGCTGTTCCTTATGAGCAGGCTGAGTGAGATACGTGAATATACTTTATCTCTGTCTTCTACCTCTGCTGTTCCTTCTGAGCAACCTGAGTGAGACACGTGGATATACTCTATCTCTGTCTTCTACCTCTTCTGTTCCTTCTAAGCAGGCTGAGTGAGGTGTAGATCAGACGCGTGGATATACTCTATCTCTGTCTTCTACCTCTGCTGTTCCTTCTGAGCAGGCTGAGTGAGGTGTAGATCAGACACGTGGATATACTCTATCTCTGTCTTCTACCTGTGCTGTTCCTTCTGAGCAGGCTGAGGGAGGTGTAGATCAGACACGTGGATATACTATATCTCTGTCTTCTACCTCTGCTGTTCCTTCTGAGCAGGCTGAGTGAGACACGTGGATATACTCTATCTCTGTCTTCTACCTCTGCTGTTCCTTCTGAGCAACCTGAGTGAGACACGTGGATATACTCTATCTCTGTCTTCTACCTCTTCTGTTCCTTCTAAGCAGGCTGAGTGAGGTGTAGATCAGACACGTGGATATACTCTATCTCTGTCTTCTACCTGTGCTGTTCCTTCTGAGCAGGCTGAGGGAGGTGTAGATCAGACACGTGGATATACTATATCTCTGTCTTCTACCTCTGCTGTTCCTTCTGAGCAGGCTGAGTGAGACACGTGGATATACTCTATCTCTGTCTTCTACCTCTTCTGTTCCTTCTAAGCAGGCTGAGTGAGGTGTAGATCAGACGCGTGGATATACTCTATCTCTGTCTTCTACCTCTGCTGTTCCTTCTGAGCAGGCTGAGTGAGGTGTAGATCAGACACGTGGATATACTCTATCTCTGTCTTCTACCTCTGCTGTTCCTTCTGAGCAGGCTGAGTGAGGTGTAGATCAGACACTTATATATACTCTATCTCTGTCTTCTACCTCTGCTGTTCCTTCTGAGCAGGCTGAGTGAGGTGTAGATCAGACACGGGGATATACTCTATCTCTGTCTTCTACCTCTGCTGTTCCTTCTGAGCAGGCTAAGTGAGACACGTGGATATACTCTATCTCTGCCTTCTACCTCTGATGTTCCTTCTGAGCAGGCTGAGTGAGGTGTAGATCAGACACTTGGATATACTTTATCTCTGTCTTCTACCTCTGCTGTTCCTTCTGAGCAGGCTGAGTGAGACATGTGGATATACTCTATCTCTGTCTTCTACCTCTGCTGTTCCTTCTGAGCAGGCTGAGTGAGGTGTAGATCAGACACGTGGATATACTGTATCTCTTACTTTTACCTCTGCTGATCCTTCTGAGCAGGCTGAGTGAGGTGTAGAACAGACACTTGGATATACAATATATTTCTGCCTTCTACCTCTGCTGTTCCTTCTGAGCAGGCTGAGTGAGACACGTGGATATATTCTATCTCTGTCTTCTACCTCTGTTGTTCCTTCTGAGAAGGCTGAGTGAGACACGTGGATATACTCTATCTCTGTCTTCTACATATGCTGTTCCTTCTGAGATGGCTGAGTGAGGTGTAGATCAGACACGTGGATATACTCTATATCTGTCTTCTACCTCTGCTGTTCCTTCTGAGCAGGCTGAGTGAGACACATGGATATACTCTATCTCTGTATTCTACCTCTGCTGTTCCTTCTGAGCAGGCTGAGTGAGGTGTAGATCAGACACGTGGATATACTCTATCTCTGTCTTCTACCTGTGCTGTTCCTTCTGAGCAGGCTGAGTGAGGTGTAGATCAGACACGTGGATATACTATATCTCTGCCTTCTACCTCTGCTGTTCCTTCTGAGCAGGCTGAGTGAGATACGTGAATATACTCTATCTCTGTCTTCTACCTCTGCTGTTCCTTCTGAGCAGGCTGAGTGAGACACGTGGATATACTCTATCTCTGTATTCTACCTCTGATGTTCCTTCTGAGCAGGCTGAGTGAGGTGTAGATAAGACACGTGGATATACTCTATCTCTGTCTTCTACCTGTGCTGTTCCTTCTGAGCAGGCTGAGTGAGGTGTAGATCAGACACGTGGATATACTCTATATCTGTCTTCTACCTCTGCTGTTCCTTCTGAGCAGGCAAAGTGAGACACGTGGATATACTCTATCTCTGTCTTCTACCTCTGCTGTTCCTTATGAGCAGGCTGAGTGAGATACGTGAATATACTTTATCTCTGTCTTCTACCTCTGCTGTTCCTTCTGAGCAACCTGAGTGAGACACGTGGATATACTCTATCTCTGTCTTCTACCTCTTCTGTTCCTTCTAAGCAGGCTGAGTGAGGTGTATATCAGACGCGTGGATATACTCTATCTCTGTCTTCTACCTCTGCTGTTCCTTCTGAGCAGGCTGAGTGAGGTGTAGATCAGACACGTGGATATACTCTATCTCTGTCTTCTACCTGTGCTGTTCCTTCTGAGCAGGCTGAGGGAGGTGTAGATCAGACACGTGGATATACTATATCTCTGTCTTCTACCTCTGCTGTTCCTTCTGAGCAGGCTAAGTGAGACACGTGGATATACTCTATCTCTGCCTTCTACCTCTGATGTTCCTTCTGAGCAGGCTGAGTGAGGTGTAGATCAGACACTTGGATATACTTTATCTCTGTCTTCTACCTCTGCTGTTCCTTCTGAGCAGGCTGAGTGAGACATGTGGATATACTCTATCTCTGTCTTCTACCTCTGCTGTTCCTTCTGAGCAGGCTGAGTGAGGTGTAGATCAGACACGTGGATATACTGTATCTCTTACTTTTACCTCTGCTGATCCTTCTGAGCAGGCTGAGTGAGGTGTAGATCAGACACGTGGATATACTCTATCTCTGTCTTCTACCTGTGCTGTTCCTTCTGAGCAGGCTGAGGGAGGTGTAGATCAGACACGTGGATATACTATATCTCTGTCTTCTACCTCTGCTGTTCCTTCTGAGCAGGCTGAGTGAGACACGTGGATATACTCTATCTCTGTCTTCTACCTCTGCTGTTCCTTCTGAGCAGGCTGAGTGAGACACGTGGATGTACTCTATCTCTGCCTTCTACCTCTGCTGTTCCTTCTGAGCAGGCTGAGTGAGGTGTAGATCAGACACTTGGATATACTCTATCTCTGTCTTCTACCTCTGCTGTTCCTTCTGAGCAGGCTGAGTGAGGTGTAGATCAGACACGTGGATATACTCTATCTCTGTCTTCTACCTCTGCTGTTCCTTCTGAGCAGGCTGAGTGAGGTGTAGATCAGACACTTAGATATACTCTATCTCTGTCTTCTACCTCTGCTGTTCCTTCTGAGCAGGCTGAGTGAGGTGTAGATCAGACACGGGGATATACTCTATCTCTGTCTTCTACCTCTGCTGTTCCTTCTGAGCAGGCTAAGTGAGACACGTGGATATACTCTATCTCTGCCTTCTACCTCTGATGTTCCTTCTGAGCAGGCTGAGTGAGGTGTAGATCAGACACTTGGATATACTTTATCTCTGTCTTCTACCTCTGCTGTTCCTTCTGAGCAGGCTGAGTGAGGTGTAGATCAGACACGTGGATATACTGTATCTCTTACTTTTACCTCTGCTGATCCTTCTGAGCAGGCTGAGTGAGGTGTAGAACAGACACTTGGATATACAATATATTTCTGCCTTCTACCTCTGCTGTTCCTTCTGAGCAGGCTGAGTGAGACACGTGGATATACTCTATCTCTGTCTTCTACATATGCTGTTCCTTCTGAGATGGCTGAGTGAGGTGTAGATCAGACACGTGGATATACTCTATATCTGTCTTCTACCTCTGCTGTTCCTTATGAGCAGGCTGAGTGAGACACATGGATATACTCTATCTCTGTATTCTACCTCTGCTGTTCCTTCTGAGCAGGCTGAGTGAGGTGTAGATCAGACACGTGGATATACTCTATCTCTGTCTTCTACCTGTGCTGTTCCTTCTGAGCAGGCTGAGTGAGGTGTAGATCAGACACGTGGATATACTATATCTCTGCCTTCTACCTCTGCTGTTCCTTCTGAGCAGGCTGAGTGAGATACGTGAATATACTCTATCTCTGTCTTCTACCTCTGCTGTTCCTTCTGAGCAGGCTGAGTGAGACACGTGGATATACTCTATCTCTGTATTCTACCTCTGCTGTTCCTTCTGAGCAGGCTGAGTGAGGTGTAGATCAGACACGTGGATATACTCTATCTCTGTCTTCTACCTGTGCTGTTCCTTCTGAGCAGGCTGAGTGAGGTGTAGATCAGACACGTGGATATACTATATCTCTGCCTTCTACCTCTGCTGTTCCTTCTGAGCAGGCTGAGTGAGACACGTGGATATAACCTATCGCTGTCTTCTACATCTGCTGTTCCTTCTGAGAAGGCTGAGTGAGGTGTAGATCAGACACGTGGATATACTCTATATCTGTCTTCTACCTCTGCTGTTCCTTCTGAGCAGGCAAAGTGAGACACGTGGATATACTCTATCTCTGTCTTCTACCTCTGCTGTTCCTTATGAGCAGGCTGAGTGAGATACGTGAATATACTTTATCTCTGTCTTCTACCTCTGCTGTTCCTTCTGAGCAACCTGAGTGAGACACGTGGATATACTCTATCTCTGTCTTCTACCTCTTCTGTTCCTTCTAAGCAGGCTGAGTGAGGTGTATATCAGACGCGTGGATATACTCTATCTCTGTCTTCTACCTCTGCTGTTCCTTCTGAGCAGGCTGAGGGAGGTGTAGATCAGACACGTGGATATAATATATCTCTGTCTTCTACCTCTGCTGTTCCTTCTGAGCAGGCTAAGTGAGACACGTGGATATACTCTATCTCTGCCTTCTACCTCTGATGTTCCTTCTGAGCAGGCTGAGTGAGGTGTAGATCAGACACTTGGATATACTTTATCTCTGTCTTCTACCTCTGCTGTTCCTTCTGAGCAGGCTGAGTGAGACATGTGGATATACTCTATCTCTGTCTTCTACCTCTGCTGTTCCTTCTGAGCAGGCTGAGTGAGGTGTAGATCAGACACGTGGATATACTGTATCTCTTACTTTTACCTCTGCTGATCCTTCTGAGCAGGCTGAGTGAGGTGTAGATCAGACACGTGGATATACTCTATCTCTGTCTTCTACCTGTGCTGTTCCTTCTGAGCAGGCTGAGGGAGGTGTAGATCAGACACGTGGATATACTATATCTCTGTCTTCTACCTCTGCTGTTCCTTCTGAGCAGGCTGAGTGAGACACGTGGATATACTCTATCTCTGTCTTCTACCTCTGCTGTTCCTTCTGAGCAGGCTGAGTGAGACACGTGGATGTACTCTATCTCTGCCTTCTACCTCTGCTGTTCCTTCTGAGCAGGCTGAGTGAGGTGTAGATCAGACACTTGGATATACTCTATCTCTGTCTTCTACCTCTGCTGTTCCTTCTGAGCAGGCTGAGTGAGGTGTAGATCAGACACGTGGATATACTCTATCTCTGTCTTCTACCTCTGCTGTTCCTTCTGAGCAGGCTGAGTGAGGTGTAGATCAGACACTTAGATATACTCTATCTCTGTCTTCTACCTCTGCTGTTCCTTCTGAGCAGGCTGAGTGAGGTGTAGATCAGACACGGGGATATACTCTATCTCTGTCTTCTACCTCTGCTGTTCCTTCTGAGCAGGCTAAGTGAGACACGTGGATATACTCTATCTCTGCCTTCTACCTCTGATGTTCCTTCTGAGCAGGCTGAGTGAGGTGTAGATCAGACACTTGGATATACTTTATCTCTGTCTTCTACCTCTGCTGTTCTTTCTGAGCAGGCTGAGTGAGGTGTAGATCAGACACGTGGATATACTGTATCTCTTACTTTTACCTCTGCTGATCCTTCTGAGCAGGCTGAGTGAGGTGTAGAACAGACACTTGGATATACAATATATTTCTGCCTTCTACCTCTGCTGTTCCTTCTGAGCAGGCTGAGTGAGACAGGTGGATATACTCTATCTCTGTCTTCTACATATGCTGTTCCTTCTGAGATGGCTGAGTGAGGTGTAGATCAGACACGTGGATATACTCTATATCTGTCTTCTACCTCTGCTGTTCCTTATGAGCAGGCTGAGTGAGACACATGGATATACTCTATCTCTGTATTCTACCTCTGCTGTTCCTTCTGAGCAGGCTGAGTGAGGTGTAGATCAGACACGTGGATATACTCTATCTCTGTCTTCTACCTGTGCTGTTCCTTCTGAGCAGGCTGAGTGAGGTGTAGATCAGACACGTGGATATACTATATCTCTGCCTTCTACCTCTGCTGTTCCTTCTGAGCAGGCTGAGTGAGATACGTGAATATACTCTATCTCTGTCTTCTACCTCTGCTGTTCCTTCTGAGCAGGCTGAGTGAGACACGTGGATATACTCTATCTCTGTATTCTACCTCTGCTGTTCCTTCTGAGCAGGCTGAGTGAGGTGTAGATCAGACACGTGGATATACTCTATCTCTGTCTTCTACCTGTGCTGTTCCTTCTGAGCAGGCTGAGTGAGGTGTAGATCAGACACGTGGATATACTATATCTCTGCCTTCTACCTCTGCTGTTCCTTCTGAGCAGGCTGAGTGAGACACGTGGATATAACCTATCGCTGTCTTCTACATCTGCTGTTCCTTCTGAGAAGGCTGAGTGAGGTGTAGATCAGACACGTGGATATACTCTATATCTGTCTTCTACCTCTGCTGTTCCTTCTGAGCAGGCAAAGTGAGACACGTGGATATACTCTATCTCTGTCTTCTACCTCTGCTGTTCCTTATGAGCAGGCTGAGTGAGACACGTGGATATACTCTATCTCTGTATTCTACCTCTGCTGTTCCTTCTGAGCAGGCTGAGTGAGGTGTAGATCAGACACGTGGATATACTCTATCTCTGTCTTCTACCTGTGCTGTTCCTTCTGAGCAGGCTGAGTGAGGTGTAGATCAGACACGTGGATATACTCTATCTCTGTCTTCTACCTGTGCTGTTCCTTCTGAGCAGGCTGAGTGAGGTGTAGATCAGACACGTGGATATACTATATCTCTGCCTTCTACCTCTGCTGTTCCTTCTGAGCAGGCTGAGTGAGACACGTGGATATACTCTATCTCTGTCTTCTACCTCTGCTGTTCCTTCTGAGCAGGCTGAGTGAGACACGTGGATATAACCTATCGCTGTCTTCTACATCTGCTGTTCCTTCTGAGAAGGCTGAGTGAGGTGTAGATCAGACACGTGGATATACTCTATATCTGTCTTCTACCTCTGCTGTTCCTTCTGAGCAGGCAAAGTGAGACACGTGGATATACTCTATCTCTGTCTTCTACCTCTGCTGTTCCTTATGAGCAGGCTGAGTGAGATACGTGAATATACTTTATCTCTGTCTTCTACCTATGCTGTTCCTTCTGAGCAACCTGAGTGAGACACGTGGATATACTCTATCTCTGTCTTCTACCTCTTCTGTTCCTTCTAAGCAGGCTGAGTGAGGTGTAGATCAGACGCGTGGATATACTCTATCGCTGTCTTCTACCTCTGCTGTTCCTTCTGAGCAGGCTGAGTGAGGTGTAGATCAGACACGTGGATATACTCTATCTCTGTCTTCTACCTGTGCTGTTCCTTCTGAGCAGGCTGAGGGAGGTGTAGATCAGACACGTGGATATACTATATCTCTGTCTTCTACCTCTGCTGTTCCTTCTGAGCAGGCTGAGTGAGACACGTGGATATACTCTATCTCTGTCTTCTACCTCTGCTGTTCCTTCTGAGCAGGCTGATTGAGACACGTGGATGTACTCTATCTCTGCCTTCTACCTCTGCTGTTCCTTTTGAGCAGGCTGAGTGAGGTGTAGATCAGACACTTGGATATACTCTATCTCTGTCTTCTACCTCTGCTGTTCCTTCTGAGCAGGCTGAGTGAGGTGTAGATCAGACACGTGGATATACTCTATCTCTGTCTTCTACATATGCTGTTCCTTCTGAGATGGCTGAGTGAGGTGTAGATCAGACACGTGGATATACTCTATATCTGTCTTCTACCTCTGCTTTTCCTTCTGAGCAGCCTGAGTGAGACACATGGATATACTCTATCTCTGTATTCTACCTCTGCTGTTCCTTCTGAGCAGGCTGAGTGAGGTGTAGATCAGACACGTGGATATACTCTATCTCTGTCTTCTACCTGTGCTGTTCCTTCTAAGCAGGCTGAGTGAGATACGTGAATATACTCTATCTCTGTCTTCTACCTCTGCTGTTCCTTCTGAGCAGGCTGAGTGAGACACGTGGATATACTCTATCTCTGTATTCTACCTCTGCTGTTCCTTCTGAGCAGGCTGAGTGAGGTGTAGATCAGACACGTGGATATACTATATCTCTGCCTTCTACCTCTGCTGTTCCTTCTGAGCAGGCTGAGTGAGATACGTGAATATACTCTATCTCTGTCTTCTACCTCTGCTGTTCCTTCTGAGCAGGCTGAGTGAGACACGTGGATATACTCTATCTCTGTATTCTACCTCTGCTGTTCCTTCTGAGCAGGCTGAGTGAGGTGTAGATCAGACACGTGGATATACTCTATCTCTGTCTTCTACCTGTGCTGTTCCTTCTGAGCAGGCTGAGTGAGGTGTAGATCAGACACGTGGATATACTATATCTCTGCCTTCTACCTCTGCTGTTCCTTCTGAGCAGGCTGAGTGAGACACGTGGATATACTCTATCTCTGTCTTCTACCTCTGCTGTTCCTTCTGAGCAGGCTGAGTGAGGTGTAGATCAGACACGTGGATATACTCTATATCTGTCTTCTACCTCTGCTGTTCCTTCTGAGCAGGCAAAGTGAGACACGTGGATATACTCTATCTCTGTCTTCTACCTCTGCTGTTCCTTATGAGCAGGCTGAGTGAGATACGTGAATATACTTTATCTCTGTCTTCTACCTCTGCTGTTCCTTCTGAGCAACCTGAGTGAGACACGTGGATATACTCTATCTCTGTCTTCTACCTCTTCTGTTCCTTCTAAGCAGGCTGAGTGAGGTGTAGATCAGACGCGTGGATATACTCTATCTCTGTCTTCTACCTCTGCTGTTCCTTCTGAGCAGGCTGAGTGAGGTGTAGATCAGACACGTGGATATACTCTATCTCTGTCTTCTACCTGTGCTGTTCCTTCTGAGCAGGCTGAGGGAGGTGTAGATCAGACACGTGGATATACTATATCTCTGTCTTCTACCTCTGCTGTTCCTTCTGAGCAGGCTGAGTGAGACACGTGGATATACTCTATCTCTGTCTTCTACCTCTGCTGTTCCTTCTGAGCAACCTGAGTGAGACACGTGGATATACTCTATCTCTGTCTTCTACCTCTTCTGTTCCTTCTAAGCAGGCTGAGTGAGGTGTAGATCAGACACGTGGATATACTCTATCTCTGTCTTCTACCTGTGCTGTTCCTTCTGAGCAGGCTGAGGGAGGTGTAGATCAGACACGTGGATATACTATATCTCTGTCTTCTACCTCTGCTGTTCCTTCTGAGCAGGCTGAGTGAGACACGTGGATATACTCTATCTCTGTCTTCTACCTCTTCTGTTCCTTCTAAGCAGGCTGAGTGAGGTGTAGATCAGACGCGTGGATATACTCTATCTCTGTCTTCTACCTCTGCTGTTCCTTCTGAGCAGGCTGAGTGAGGTGTAGATCAGACACGTGGATATACTCTATCTCTGTCTTCTACCTGTGCTGTTCCTTCTGAGCAGGCTGAGGGAGGTGTAGATCAGACACGTGGATATGCTATATCTCTGTCTTCTACCTCTGCTGTTCCTTCTGAGCAGGCTGAGTGAGACACGTGGATATACTCTATCTCTGTCTTCTACCTCTGCTGTTCCTTCTGAGCAGGCTGAGTGAGACACGTGGATGTACTCTATCTCTGCCTTCTACCTCTGCTGTTCCTTCTGAGCAGGCTGAGTGAGGTGTAGATCAGACACTTGGATATACTCTATCTCTGTCTTCTACCTCTGCTGTTCCTTCTGAGCAGGCTGAGTGAGGTGTAGATCAGACACGTGGATATACTCTATCTCTGTCTTCTACCTCTGCTGTTCCTTCTGAGCAGGCTGAGTGAGGTGTAGATCAGACACTTAGATATACTCTATCTCTGTCTTCTACCTCTGCTGTTCCTTCTGAGCAGGCTGAGTGAGGTGTAGATCAGACACGGGGATATACTCTATCTCTGTCTTCTACCTCTGCTGTTCCTTCTGAGCAGGCTAAGTGAGACACGTGGATATACTCTATCTCTGCCTTCTACCTCTGATGTTCCTTCTGAGCAGGCTGAGTGAGGTGTAGATCAGACACTTGGATATACTTTATCTCTGTCTTCTACCTCTGCTGTTCCTTCTGAGCAGGCTGAGTGAGACATGTGGATATACTCTATCTCTGTCTTCTACCTCTGCTGTTCCTTCTGAGCAGGCTGAGTGAGGTGTAGATCAGACACGTGGATATACTGTATCTCTTACTTTTACCTCTGCTGATCCTTCTGAGCAGGCTGAGTGAGGTGTAGAACAGACACTTGGATATACAATATATTTCTGCCTTCTACCTCTGCTGTTCCTTCTGAGCAGGCTGAGTGAGACACGTGGATATACTCTATCTCTGTCTTCTACCTCTGTTGTTCCTTCTGAGAAGGCTGAGTGAGACACGTGGATATACTCTATCTCTGTCTTCTACATATGCTGTTCCTTCTGAGATGGCTGAGTGAGGTGTAGATCAGACACGTGGATATACTCTATATCTGTCTTCTACCTCTGCTGTTCCTTCTGAGCAGGCTGAGTGAGACACATGGATATACTCTATCTCTGTATTCTACCTCTGCTGTTCCTTGTGAGCAGGCTGAGTGAGGTGTAGATCAGACACGTGGATATACTCTATCTCTGTCTTCTAACTGTGCTGTTCCTTCTGAGCAGGCTCAGTGAGGTGTAGATCAGACACGTGGATATACTATATCTCTGCCTTCTACCTCTGCTGTTCCTTCTGAGCAGGCTGAGTGAGATACGTGAATATACTCTATCTCTGTCTTCTACCTCTGCTGTTCCTTCTGAGCAGGCTGAGTGAGACACGTGGATATACTCTATCTCTGTCTTCTACCTCTGCTGTTCCTTCTGAGCAACCTGAGTGAGACACGTGGATATACTCTATCTCTGTCTTCTACCTCTTCTGTTCCTTCTAAGCAGGCTGAGTGAGGTGTAGATCAGACGCGTGGATATACTCTATCTCTGTCTTCTTCCTCTGCTGTTCCTTCTGAGCAGGCTGAGTGAGGTGTAGATCAGACACGTGGATATACTCTATCTCTGTCTTCTACCTGTGCTGTTCCTTCTGAGCAGGCTGAGGGAGGTGTAGATCAGACACGTGGATATACTATATCTCTGTCTTCTACCTCTGCTGTTCCTTCTGAGCAGGCTGAGTGAGACACGTGGATATACTCTATCTCTGTCTTCTACCTCTGCTGTTCCTTCTGAGCAGGCTGAGTGAGACACGTGGATGTACTCTATCTCTGCCTTCTACCTCTGCTGTTCCTTCTGAGCAGGCTGAGTGAGGTGTAGATCAGACACTTGGATATACTCTATCTCTGTCTTCTACCTCTGCTGTTCCTTCTGAGCAGGCTGAGTGAGGTGTAGATCAGACACGTGGATATACTCTATCTCTGTCTTCTACCTCTGCTGTTCCCTCTGAGCAGGCTGAGTGAGGTGTAGATCAGACACTTAGATATACTCTATCTCTGTCTTCTACCTCTGCTGTTCCTTCTGAGCAGGCTGAGTGAGGTGTATATCAGACACGGGGATATACTCTATCTCTGTCTTCTACCTCTGCTGTTCCTTCTGAGCAGGCTAAGTGAGACACGTGGATATACTCTATCTCTGCCTTCTACCTCTGATGTTCCTTCTGAGCAGGCTGAGTGAGGTGTAGATCAGACACTTGGATATACTTTATCTCTGTCTTCTACCTCTGCTGTTCCTTCTGAGCAGGCTGAGTGAGACATGTGGATATACTCTATCTCTGTCTTCTACCTCTGCTGTTCCTTCTGAGCAGGCTGAGTGAGGTGTAGATCAGACACGTGGATATACTCTATATCTGTCTTCTACCTCTGCTGTTCCTTCTGAGCAGGCTGAGTGAGACACATGGATATACTCTATCTCTGTATTCTACCTCTGCTGTTCCTTCTGAGCAGGCTGAGTGAGGTGTAGATCAGACACGTGGATATACTCTATCTCTGTCTTCTAACTGTGCTGTTCCTTCTGAGCAGGCTCAGTGAGGTGTAGATCAGACACGTGGATATATTATATCTCTGCCTTCTACCTCTGCTGTTCCTTCTGAGCAGGCTGAGTGAGATACGTGAATATACTCTATCTCTGTCTTCTACCTCTGCTGTTCCTTCTGAGCAGGCTGAGTGAGACACGTGGATATACTCTATCTCTGTATTCTACCTCTGCTGTTCCTTCTGAGCAGGCTGAGTGAGGTGTAGATCAGACACGTGGATATACTATATCTCTGCCTTCTACCTCTGCTGTTCCTTCTGAGCAGGCTGAGTGAGATACGTGAATATACTCTATCTCTGTCTTATACCTCTGCTGTTCCTTCTGAGCAGGATGAGTGAGACACGTGGATATACTCTATCTCTGTATTCTACCTCTGCTGTTCCTTCTGAGCAGGCTGAGTGAGGTGTAGATCAGACACGTGGATATACTCTATCTCTGTCTTCTACCTGTGCTGTTCCTTCTGAGCAGGCTGAGTGAGGTGTAGATCAGACACGTGGATATACTATATCTCTGCCTTCTACCTCTGCTGTTCCTTCTGAGCAGGCTGAGTGAGACACGTGGATATACTCTATCTCTGTCTTCTACCTCTGCTGTTCCTTCTGAGCAGGCTGAGTGAGACACGTGGATATAACCTATCGCTGTCTTCTACATCTGCTGTTCCTTTTGAGAAGGCTGAGTGAGGTGTAGATCAGACACGTGGATATACTCTATATCTGTCTTCTACCTCTGCTGTTCCTTCTGAGCAGGCAAAGTGAGACACGTGGATATACTCTATCTCTGTCTTCTACCTCTGCTGTTCCTTATGAGCAGGCTGAGTGAGATACGTGAATATACTTTATCTCTGTCTTCTACCTCTGCTGTTCCTTCTGAGCAACCTGAGTAAGACACGTGGATATACTCTATCTCTGTCTTCTACCTCTTCTGTTCCTTCTAAGCAGGCTGAGTGAGGTGTAGATCAGACGCGTGGATATACTCTATCTCTGTCTTCTACCTCTGCTGTTCCTTCTGAGCAGGCTGAGTGAGGTGAAGATCAGACACGTGGATATACTCTATCTCTGTCTTCTACCTGTGCTGTTCCTTCTGAGCAGGCTGAGGGAGGTGTAGATCAGACACGTGGATATACTATATCTCTGTCTTCTACCTCTGCTGTTCCTTCTGAGCAGGCTGAGTGAGACACGTGGATATACTCTATCTCTGTCTTCTACCTCTGCTGTTCCTTCTGAGCAGGCTGAGTGAGACACGTGGATGTACTCTATCTCTGCCTTCTACCTCTGCTGTTCCTTCTGAGCAGGCTGAGTGAGGTGTAGATCAGACACTTGGATATACTATATCTCTGCCTTCTACCTCTGCTGTTCCTTCTGAGCAGGCTGAGTGAGATACGTGAATATACTCTATCTCTGTCTTATACCTCTGCTGTTCCTTCTGAGCAGGATGAGTGAGACACGTGGATATACTCTATCTCTGTATTCTACCTCTGCTGTTCCTTCTGAGCAGGCTGAGTGAGGTGTAGATCAGACACGTGGATATACTCTATCTCTGTCTTCTACCTGTGCTGTTCCTTCTGAGCAGGCTGAGTGAGGTGTAGATCAGACACGTGGATATACTATATCTCTGCCTTCTACCTCTGCTGTTCCTTCTGAGCAGGCTGAGTGAGACACGTGGATATACTCTATCTCTGTCTTCTACCTCTGCTGTTCCTTCTGAGCAGGCTGAGTGAGACACGTGGATATAACCTATCGCTGTCTTCTACATCTGCTGTTCCTTCTGAGAAGGCTGAGTGAGGTGTAGATCAGACACGTGGATATACTCTATATCTGTCTTCTACCTCTGCTGTTCCTTCTGAGCAGGCAAAGTGAGACACGTGGATATACTCTATCTCTGTCTTCTACCTCTGCTGTTCCTTATGAGCAGGCTGAGTGAGATACGTGAATATACTTTATCTCTGTCTTCTACATCTGCTGTTCCTTCTGAGCAACCTGAGTAAGACACGTGGATATACTCTATCTCTGTCTTCTACCTCTTCTGTTCCTTCTAAGCAGGCTGAGTGAGGTGTAGATCAGACGCGTGGATATACTCTATCTCTGTCTTCTACCTCTGCTGTTCCTTCTGAGCAGGCTGAGTGAGGTGAAGATCAGACACGTGGATATACTCTATCTCTGTCTTCTACCTGTGCTGTTCCTTCTGAGCAGGCTGAGGGAGGTGTAGATCAGACACGTGGATATACTATATCTCTGTCTTCTACCTCTGCTGTTCCTTCTGAGCAGGCTGAGTGAGACACGTGGATATACTCTATCTCTGTCTTCTACCTCTGCTGTTCCTTCTGAGCAGGCTGAGTGAGACACGTGGATGTACTCTATCTCTGCCTTCTACCTCTGCTGTTCCTTCTGAGCAGGCTGAGTGAGGTGTAGATCAGACACTTGGATATACTCTATCTCTGTCTTCTACCTCTGCTGTTCCTTCTGAGCAGGCTGAGTGAGGTGTAGATCAGACACGTGGATATACTCTATCTCTGTCTTCTACCTCTGCTGTTCCTTCTGAGCAGGCTGAGTGAGGTGTAGATCAGACACTTAGATATACTCTATCTCTGTCTTCTACCTCTGCTGTTCCTTCTGAGCAGGCTGAGTGAGGTGTAGATCAGACACGGGGATATACTCTATCTCTGTCTTCTACCTCTGCTGTTCCTTCTGAGCAGGCTAAGTGAGACACGTGGATATACTCTATCTCTGCCTTCTACCTCTGATGTTCCTTCTGAGCAGGCTGAGTGAGGTGTAGATCAGACACTTGGATATACTTTATCTCTGTCTTCTACCTCTGCTGTTCCTTCTGAGCAGGCTGAGTGAGACATGTGGATATACTCTATCTCTGTCTTCTACCTCTGCTGTTCCTTCTGAGCAGGCTGAGTGAGGTGTAGATCAGACACGTGGATATACTGTATCTCTTACTTTTACCTCTGCTGATCCTTCTGAGCAGGCTGAGTGAGGTGTAGAACAGACACTTGGATATACAATATATTTCTGCCTTCTACCTCTGCTGTTCCTTCTGAGCAGGCTGAGTGAGACACGTGGATATACTCTATCTCTGTCTTCTACCTCTGTTGTTCCTTCTGAGAAGGCTGAGTGAGACACGTGGATATACTCTATCTCTGTCTTCTACATATGTTGTTCCTTCTGAGATGGCTGAGTGAGGTGTAGATCAGACACGTGGATATACTCTATATCTGTCTTCTACCTCTGCTGTTCCTTCTGAGCAGGCTGAGTGAGACACATGGATATACTCTATCTCTGTATTCTACCTCTGCTGTTCCTTCTGAGCAGGCTGAGTGAGGTGTAGATCAGACACGTGGATATACTGTATCTCTTACTTTTACCTCTGCTGATCCTTCTGAGCAGGCTGAGTGAGGTGTAGAACAGACACTTGGATATACAATATATTTCTGCCTTCTACCTCTGCTGTTCCTTCTGAGCAGGCTGAGTGAGACACGTGGATATACTCTATCTCTGTCTTCTACCTCTGTTGTTCCTTCTGAGAAGGCTGAGTGAGACACGTGGATATACTCTATCTCTGTCTTCTACATATGCTGTTCCTTCTGAGATGGCTGAGTGAGGTGTAGATCAGACACGTGGATATACTCTATATCTGTCTTCTACCTCTGCTGTTCCTTCTGAGCAGGCTGAGTGAGACACATGGATATACTCTATCTCTGTATTCTACCTCTGCTGTTCCTTCTGAGCAGGCTGAGTGAGGTGTAGATCAGACACGTGGATATACTCTATCTCTGTCTTCTAACTGTGCTGTTCCTTCTGAGCAGGCTCAGTGAGGTGTAGATCAGACACGTGGATATACTATATCTCTGCCTTCTACCTCTGCTGTTCCTTCTGAGCAGGCTGAGTGAGATACGTGAATATACTCTATCTCTGTCTTCTACCTCTGCTGTTCCTTCTGAGCAGGCTGAGTGAGACACGTGGATATACTCTATCTCTGTATTCTACCTCTGCTGTTCCTTCTGAGCAGGCTGAGTGAGGTGTAGATCAGACACGTGGATATACTATATCTCTGCCTTCTACCTCTGCTGTTCCTTCTGAGCAGGCTGAGTGAGATACGTGAATATACTCTATCTCTGTCTTATACCTCTGCTGTTCCTTCTGAGCAGGATGAGTGAGACACGTGGATATACCCTATCTCTGTATTCTACCTCTGCTGTTCCTTCTGAGCAGGCTGAGTGAGGTGTAGATCAGACACGTGGATATACTCTATCTCTGTCTTCTACCTGTGCTGTTCCTTCTGAGCAGGCTGAGTGAGGTGTAGATCAGACACGTGGATATACTATATCTCTGCCTTCTACCTCTGCTGTTCCTTCTGAGCAGGCTGAGTGAGACACGTGGATATACTCTATCTCTGTCTTCTACCTCTGCTGTTCCTTCTGAGCAGGCTGAGTGAGACACGTGGATATAACCTATCGCTGTCTTCTACATCTGCTGTTCCTTCTGAGAAGGCTGAGTGAGGTGTAGATCAGACACGTGGATATACTCTATATCTGTCTTCTACCTCTGCTGTTCCTTCTGAGCAGGCAAAGTGAGACACGTGGATATACTCTATCTCTGTCTTCTACCTCTGCTGTTCCTTATGAGCAGGCTGAGTGAGATACGTGAATATACTTTATCTCTGTCTTCTACCTCTGCTGTTCCTTCTGAGCAACCTGAGTAAGACACGTGGATATACTCTATCTCTGTCTTCAACCTCTTCTGTTCCTTCTAAGCAGGCTGAGTGAGGTGTAGATCAGACGCGTGGATATACTCTATCTCTGTCTTCTACCTCTGCTGTTCCTTCTGAGCAGGCTGAGTGAGGTGTAGATCAGACACGTGGATATACTCTATCTCTGTCTTCTACCTGTGCTGTTCCTTCTGAGCAGGCTGAGGGAGGTGTAGATCAGACACGTGGATATACTATATCTCTGTCTTCTACCTCTGCTGTTCCTTCTGAGCAGGCTGAGTGAGACACGTGGATATACTCTATCTCTGTCTTCTACCTCTGCTGTTCCTTCTGAGCAGGCTGAGTGAGACACGTGGATGTACTCTATCTCTGCCTTCTACCTCTGCTGTTCCTTCTGAGCAGGCTGAGTGAGGTGTAGATCAGACACTTGGATATACTCTATCTCTGTCTTCTACCTCTGCTGTTCCTTCTGAGCAGGCTGAGTGAGGTGTAGATCAGACACGTGGATATACTCTATCTCTGTCTTCTACCTCTGCTGTTCCTTCTGAGCAGGCTGAGTGAGGTGTAGATCAGACACTTAGATATACTCTATCTCTGTCTTCTACCTCTGCTGTTCCTTCTGAGCAGGCTGAGTGAGGTGTAGATCAGACACGGGGATATACTCTATCTCTGTCTTCTACCTCTGCTGTTCCTTCTGAGCAGGCTAAGTGAGACACGTGGATATACTCTATCTCTGCCTTCTACCTCTGATGTTCCTTCTGAGCAGGCTGAGTGAGGTGTAGATCAGACACTTGGATATACTTTATCTCTGTCTTCTACCTCTGCTGTTCCTTCTGAGCAGGCTGAGTGAGACATGTGGATATACTCTATCTCTGTCTTCTACCTCTGCTGTTCCTTCTGAGCAGGCTGAGTGAGGTGTAGATCAGACACGTGGATATACTGTATCTCTTACTTTTACCTCTGCTGATCCTTCTGAGCAGGCTGAGTGAGGTGTAGAACAGACACTTGGATATACAATATATTTCTGCCTTCTACCTCTGCTGTTCCTTCTGAGCAGGCTGAGTGAGACACGTGGATATACTCTATCTCTGTCTTCTACCTCTGTTGTTCCTTCTGAGAAGGCTGAGTGAGACACGTGGATATACTCTATCTCTGTCTTCTACATATGCTGTTCCTTCTGAGATGGCTGAGTGAGGTGTAGATCAGACACGTGGATATACTCTATATCTGTCTTCTACCTCTGCTGTTCCTTCTGAGCAGGCTGAGTGAGACACATGGATATACTCTATCTCTGTATTCTACCTCTGCTGTTCCTTCTGAGCAGGCTGAGTGAGGTGTAGATCAGACACGTGGATATACTCTATCTCTGTCTTCTAACTGTGCTGTTCCTTCTGAGCAGGCTCAGTGAGGTGTAGATCAGACACGTGGATATACTATATCTCTGCCTTCTACCTCTGCTGTTCCTTCTGAGCAGGCTGAGTGAGATACGTGAATATACTCTATCTCTGTCTTCTACCTCTGCTGTTCCTTCTGAGCAGGCTGAGTGAGACACGTGGATATACTCTATCTCTGTATTCTACCTCTGCTGTTCCTTCTGAGCAGGCTGAGTGAGGTGTAGATCAGACACGTGGATATACTATATCTCTGCCTTCTACCTCTGCTGTTCCTTCTGAGCAGGCTGAGTGAGATACGTGAATATACTCTATCTCTGTCTTATACCTCTGCTGTTCCTTCTGAGCAGGCTGAGTGAGACACGTGGATATACTCTATCTCTGTATTCTACCTCTGCTGTTCCTTCTGAGCAGGCTGAGTGAGGTGTAGATCAGACACGTGGATATACTCTATCTCTGTCTTCTACCTGTGCTGTTCCTTCTGAGCAGGCTGAGTGAGGTGTAGATCAGACACGTGGATATACTATATCTCTGCCTTCTACCTCTGCTGTTCCTTCTGAGCAGGCTGAGTGAGACACGTGGATATACTCTATCTCTGTCTTCTACCTCTGCTGTTCCTTCTGAGCAGGCTGAGTGAGACACGTGGATATAACCTATCGCTGTCTTCTACATCTGCTGTTCCTTCTGAGAAGGCTGAGTGAGGTGTAGATCAGACACGTGGATATACTCTATATCTGTATTCTACCTCTGCTGTTCCTTCTGAGCAGGCAAAGTGAGACACGTGGATATACTCTATCTCTGTCTTCTACCTCTGCTGTTCCTCATGAGCAGGCTGAGTGAGATACGTGAATATACTTTATCTCTGTCTTCTACCTCTGCTGTTCCTTCTGAGCAACCTGAGTAAGACACGTGGATATACTCTATCTCTGTCTTCTACCTCTTCTGTTCCTTCTAAGCAGGCTGAGTGAGGTGTAGATCAGACGCGTGGATATACTCTATCTCTGTCTTCTACCTCTGCTGTTCCTTCTGAGCAGGCTGAGTGAGGTGTAGATCAGACACGTGGATATACTCTATCTCTGTCTTCTACCTGTGCTGTTCCTTCTGAGCAGGCTGAGGGAGGTGTAGATCAGACACGTGGATATACTATATCTCTGTCTTCTACCTCTGCTGTTCCTTCTGAGCAGGCTGAGTGAGACACGTGGATATACTCTATCTCTGTCTTCTACCTCTGCTGTTCCTTCTGAGCAGGCTGAGTGAGACACGTGGATGTACTCTATCTCTGCCTTCTACCTCTGCTGTTCCTTCTGAGCAGGCTGAGTGAGGTGTAGATCAGACACTTGGATATACTCTATCTCTGTCTTCTACCTCTGCTGTTCCTTCTGAGCAGGCTGAGTGAGGTGTAGATCAGACACGTGGATATACTCTATCTCTGTCTTCTACATATGCTGTTCCTTCTGAGATGGCTGAGTGAGGTGTAGATCAGACACGTGGATATACTCTATATCTGTCTTCTACCTCTGCTTTTCCTTCTGAGCAGCCTGAGTGAGACACATGGATATACTCTATCTCTGTATTCTACCTCTGCTGTTCCTTCTGAGCAGGCTGAGTGAGGTGTAGATCAGACACGTGGATATACTCTATCTCTGTCTTCTACCTGTGCTGTTCCTTCTGAGCAGGCTGAGTGAGATACGTGAATATACTCTATCTCTGTCTTCTACCTCTGCTGTTCCTTCTGAGCAGGCTGAGTGAGACACGTGGATATACTCTATCTCTGTATTCTACCTCTGATGTTCCTTCTGAGCAGGCTGAGTGAGGTGTAGATCAGACACGTGGATATACTATATCTCTGCCTTCTACCTCTGCTGTTCCTTCTGAGCAGGCTGAGTGAGATACGTGAATATACTCTATCTCTGTCTTCTACCTCTGCTGTTCCTTCTGAGCAGGCTGAGTGAGACACGTGGATATACTCTATCTCTGTATTCTACCTCTGCTGTTCCTTCTGAGCAGGCTGAGTGAGGTGTAGATCAGACACGTGGATATACTCTATCTCTGTCTTCTACCTGTGCTGTTCCTTCTGAGCAGGCTGAGTGAGGTGTAGATCAGACACGTGGATATACTATATCTCTGCCTTCTACCTCTGCTGTTCCTTTTGAGCAGGCAGAGTGAGACACGTGGATATACTCTATCTCTGTCTTCTACCTCTGCTGTTCCTTCTGAGCAGGCTGAGTGAGACACGTGGATATAACCTATCGCTGTCTTCTACATCTGCGGTTCCTTCTGAGAAGGCTGAGTGAGGTGTAGATCAGACACGTGGATATACTCTATATCTGTCTTCTACCTCTGCTGTTCCTTCTGAGCAGGCTGAGTGAGACACGTGGATATACTCTATCTCTGTCTTCTACCTCTGCTGTTCCTTCTGAGCAGGCTGAGTGAGACACGTGGATATAACCTATCGCTGTCTTCTACATCTGCTGTTCCTTCTGAGAAGGCTGAGTGAGGTGTAGATCAGACACGTGGATATACTCTATCTCTGTCTTCTACCTGTGCTGTTCCTTCTGAGCAGGCTGAGTGAGATACGTGAATATACTCTATCTCTGTCTTCTACCTCTGCTGTTCCTTCTGAGCAGGCTGAGTGAGACACGTGGATATACTCTATCTCTGTATTCTACCTCTGCTGTTCCTTCTGAGCAGGCTGAGTGAGGTGTAGATCAGACACGTGGATATACTCTATCTCTGTCTTCTACCTGTGCTGTTCCTTCTGAGCAGGCTGAGTGAGGTGTAGATCAGACACGTAGATATACTATATCTCTGCCTTCTACCTCTGCTGTTCCTTCTGAGCAGGCAGAGTGAGACACGTGGATATACTCTATCTCTGTCTTCTACCTCTGCTGTTCCTTCTGAGCAGGCTGAGTGAGACACGTGGATATAACCTATCGCTGTCTTCTACATCTGCTGTTCCTTCTGAGAAGGCTGAGTGAGGTGTAGATCAGACACGTGGATATACTCTATATCTGTCTTCTACCTCTGCTGTTCCTTCTGAGCAGGCAAAGTGAGACACGTGGATATACTCTATCTCTGTCTTCTACCTCTGCTGTTCCTTATGAGCAGGCTGAGTGAGATACGTGAATATACTTTATCTCTGTATTCTACCTCTGCTGTTCCTTCTGAGCAACCTGAGTGAGACACGTGGATATACTCTATCTCTGTCTTCTACCTCTTCTGTTCCTTCTGAGCAGGCTGAGTGAGGTGTAGATCAGACACGTGGATATACTCTATCTCTGTCTTCTACCTGTGCTGTTCCTTCTGAGCAGGTTGAGGGAGGTGTAGATCAGACACGTGGATATACTATATCTCTGTCTTCTACCTCTGGTGTTCCTTCTGAGCAGGCTGAGTGAGACACGTGGATATACTCTATCTCTGTCTTCTACCTCTGCTGTTCCTTCTGAGCAGGCTGAGTGAGACACGTGGATGTACTCTATCTCTGCCTTCTACCTCTTCTTTTCCTTCTGAGCAGGCTGAGTGAGGTGTAGATCAGACACTTGGATATACTCTATCTCTGTCTTCTACCTCTGCTGTTCCTTCTGAGCAGGCTGAGTGAGGTTTAGATCAGACACGTGGATATACTCTATCTCTGTCTTCTACCTCTGCTGTTCCTTCTGAGCAGGCTGAGTGAGGTGTAGATCAGACACTTAGATATACTCTATCTCTGTCTTCTACCTCTGCTGTTCCTTCTGAGCAGGCTGAGTGAGGTGTAGATCAGACACGGGGATATACTCTATCTCTGTCTTCTACCTCTGCTGTTCCTTCTGAGCAGGCTAAGTGAGACACGTGGATATACTCTATCTCTGACTTCTACCTCTGATGTTCCTTCTGAGCAGGCTGAGTGAGGTGTAGATCAGACACTTGGATATACTTTATCTCTGTCTTCTACCTCTGCTGTTCCTTCTGAGCAGGCTGAGTGAGACATGTGGATATACTCTATCTCTGTCTTCTACCTCTGCTGTTCCTTCTGAGCAGGCTGAGTGAGGTGTAGATCAGACACGTGGATATACTGTATCTCTTACTTTTACCTCTGCTGATCCTTCTGAGCAGGCTGAGTGAGGTGTAGAACAGACACTTGGATATACAATATATTTCTGCCTTCTACCTCTGCTGTTCCTTCTGAGCAGGCTGAGTGAGACACGTGGATATACTCTATCTCTGTCTTCTACCTCTGTTGTTCCTTCTGAGAAGGCTGAGTGAGACACGTGGATATACTCTATCTCTGTCTTCTACATATGCTGTTCCTTCTGAGATGGCTGAGTGAGGTGTAGATCAGACACGTGGATATACTCTATATCTGTCTTCTACCTCTGCTGTTCCTTCTGAGCAGGCTGAGTGAGACACATGGATATACTCTATCTCTGTATTCTACCT
The DNA here is from genome assembly GCA_037893245.1 of Crossaster papposus. Taxonomy (NCBI): domain Eukaryota; kingdom Metazoa; phylum Echinodermata; class Asteroidea; order Velatida; family Solasteridae; genus Crossaster; species Crossaster papposus. The sequence continues at coordinate 344,677 of JBAIAA010000788.1, read as the reverse complement.
CTGCTGTTCCTTCTGAGCAGGCTGAGTGAGGTGTAGATCAGACACGTGAATATACTCTATCTCTGTCTTCTACCTCTGCTGTTCCTTCTGAGCAGGCTGAGTGAGGTTTAGATCAGACACGTGGATATACTCTATCTCTGTCTTCTACCTCTGCTGTTCCTTCTGAGCAGGCTGAGTGAGGTGTAGATCAGACACGTGAATATACTCTATCTCTGTCTTCTACCTGTGCTGTTCCTTCTGAGCAGGCTGAGTGAGGTGTAGATCAGACACGTGGATATACTATATCTCTGCCTTCTACCTCTGCTGTTCCTTCTGAGCAGGCTGAGTGAGATACGTGAATATACTCTATCTCTGTCTTCTACCTCTGCTGTTCCTTCTGAGCAGGCTGAGTGAGACACGTGGATATACTCTATCTCTGTATTCTACCTCTGCTGTTCTTTCTGAGCAGGCTGAGTGAGGTGTAGATCAGACACGTGGATATACTCTATCTCTGTCTTCTACCTGTGCTGTTCCTTCTGAGCAGGCTGAGTGAGGTGTAGATCAGACACGTGGATATACTATATCTCTGCCTTCTACCTCTGCTGTTCCTTCTGAGCAGGCTGAGAGAGACACGTGGATATACTCTATCTCTGTCTTCTACCTCTGCTGTTCCTTCTGAGCAGGCTGAGTGAGACACGTGGATATAACCTATCGCTGTCTTCTACATCTGCTGTTCCTTCTGAGAAGGCTGAGTGAGGTGTAGATCAGACACGTGGATATACTCTATATCTGTCTTCTACCTCTGCTGTTCCTTCTGAGCAGGCAAAGTGAGACACGTGGATATACTCTATCTCTGTCTTCTACCTCTGCTGTTCCTTAAGAGCAGGCTGAGTGAGATACGTGAATATACTTTATCTCTGTCTTCTACCTCTGCTGTTCCTTCTGAGCAACCTGAGTGAGACACGTGGATATACTCTATCTCTGTCTTCTACCTCTTCTGTTCCTTCTAAGCAGGCTGAGTGAGGTGTAGATCAGACGCGTGGATATACTCTATCTCTGTCTTCTACCTCTGCTGTTCCTTCTGAGCAGGCTGAGTGAGGTGTAGATCAGACACGTGGATATACTCTATCTCTGTCTTCTACCTGTGCTGTTCCTTCTGAGCAGGCTGAGGGAGGTGTAGATCAGACACGTGGATATACTATATCTCTGTCTTTTACCTCTGCTGTTCCTTCTGAGCAGGCTGAGTGAGACACGTGGATATACTCTATCTCTGTCTTCTACCTCTGCTGTTCCTTCTGAGCAGGCTGAGTGAGACACGTGGATGTACTCTATCTCTGTCTTCTACCTCTGCTGTTCCTTCTGAGCAGGCTGAGTGAGGTGTAGATCAGACACGTGGATATACTCTATCTCTGTCTTCTACCTCTGATGTTCCTTCTGAGCAGGCTGAGTGAGATACGTAGATATACTCTATCTATGTCTTCTACCTCTGCTGTTCCTTCTGAGCAGGCTGAGTGAGGTGTAGATCAGACACGTGGATATACTCTATATCTTACTTTTACCTCTGCTGATCCTTCTGAGCAGGCTGAGTGAGGTGTAGATCAGACACTTAGATATACTCTATCTCTGTCTTCTACCTCTGCTGTTACTTCTGAGCAGGCTGAGTGAGGTGTAGATCAGACACGGGGATATACTCTATCTCTGTCTTCTACCTCTGCTGTTCCTTCTGAGCAGGCTGAGTGAGACACGTGGATGTACTCTATCTCTGCCTTCTACCTCTGCTGTTCCTTCTGAGCAGGCTGAGTGAGGTGTAGATCAGACACTTGGATATACTCTATCTCTGTCTTCTACCTGTGCTGTTCCTTCTGAGCAGGCTGAGTGAGATACGTGAATATACTCTATCTCTGTCTTCTACCTCTGCTGTTCCTTCTGAGCAGGCTGAGTGAGACACGTGGATATACTCTATCTCTGTATTCTACCTCTGATGTTCCTTCTGAGCAGGCTGAGTGAGGTGTAGATCAGACACGTGGATATACTATATCTCTGCCTTCTACCTCTGCTGTTCCTTCTGAGCAGGCTGAGTGAGATACGTGAATATACTCTATCTCTGTCTTCTACCTCTGCTGTTCCTTCTGAGCAGGCTGAGTGAGACACGTGGATATACTCTATCTCTGTATTCTACCTCTGCTGTTCCTTCTGAGCAGGCTGAGTGAGGTGTAGATCAGACACGTGGATATACTCTATCTCTGTCTTCTACCTGTGCTGTTCCTTCTGAGCAGGCTGAGTGAGGTGTAGATCAGACACGTGGATATACTATATCTCTGCCTTCTACCTCTGCTGTTCCTTTTGAGCAGGCAGAGTGAGACACGTGGATATACTCTATCTCTGTCTTCTACCTCTGCTGTTCCTTCTGAGCAGGCTGAGTGAGACACGTGGATATAACCTATCGCTGTCTTCTACATCTGCGGTTCCTTCTGAGAAGGCTGAGTGAGGTGTAGATCAGACACGTGGATATACTCTATATCTGTCTTCTACCTCTGCTGTTCCTTCTGAGCAGGCTGAGTGAGACACGTGGATATACTCTATCTCTGTCTTCTACCTCTGCTGTTCCTTCTGAGCAGGCTGAGTGAGACACGTGGATATAACCTATCGCTGTCTTCTACATCTGCTGTTCCTTCTGAGAAGGCTGAGTGAGGTGTAGATCAGACACGTGGATATACTCTATCTCTGTCTTCTACCTGTGCTGTTCCTTCTGAGCAGGCTGAGTGAGATACGTGAATATACTCTATCTCTGTCTTCTACCTCTGCTGTTCCTTCTGAGCAGGCTGAGTGAGACACGTGGATATACTCTATCTCTGTATTCTACCTCTGCTGTTCCTTCTGAGCAGGCTGAGTGAGGTGTAGATCAGACACGTGGATATACTCTATCTCTGTCTTCTACCTGTGCTGTTCCTTCTGAGCAGGCTGAGTGAGGTGTAGATCAGACACGTAGATATACTATATCTCTGCCTTCTACCTCTGCTGTTCCTTCTGAGCAGGCAGAGTGAGACACGTGGATATACTCTATCTCTGTCTTCTACCTCTGCTGTTCCTTCTGAGCAGGCTGAGTGAGACACGTGGATATAACCTATCGCTGTCTTCTACATCTGCTGTTCCTTCTGAGAAGGCTGAGTGAGGTGTAGATCAGACACGTGGATATACTCTATATCTGTCTTCTACCTCTGCTGTTCCTTCTGAGCAGGCAAAGTGAGACACGTGGATATACTCTATCTCTGTCTTCTACCTCTGCTGTTCCTTATGAGCAGGCTGAGTGAGATACGTGAATATACTTTATCTCTGTATTCTACCTCTGCTGTTCCTTCTGAGCAACCTGAGTGAGACACGTGGATATACTCTATCTCTGTCTTCTACCTCTTCTGTTCCTTCTGAGCAGGCTGAGTGAGGTGTAGATCAGACACGTGGATATACTCTATCTCTGTCTTCTACCTGTGCTGTTCCTTCTGAGCAGGTTGAGGGAGGTGTAGATCAGACACGTGGATATACTATATCTCTGTCTTCTACCTCTGCTGTTCCTTCTGAGCAGGCTGAGTGAGACACGTGGATATACTCTATCTCTGTCTTCTACCTCTGCTGTTCCTTCTGAGCAGGCTGAGTGAGACACGTGGATGTACTCTATCTCTGCCTTCTACCTCTTCTTTTCCTTCTGAGCAGGCTGAGTGAGGTGTAGATCAGACACTTGGATATACTCTATCTCTGTCTTCTACCTCTGCTGTTCCTTCTGAGCAGGCTGAGTGAGGTTTAGATCAGACACGTGGATATACTCTATCTCTGTCTTCTACCTCTGCTGTTCCTTCTGAGCAGGCTGAGTGAGGTGTAGATCAGACACTTAGATATACTCTATCTCTGTCTTCTACCTCTGCTGTTCCTTCTGAGCAGGCTGAGTGAGGTGTAGATCAGACACGGGGATATACTCTATCTCTGTCTTCTACCTCTGCTGTTCCTTCTGAGCAGGCTAAGTGAGACACGTGGATATACTCTATCTCTGACTTCTACCTCTGATGTTCCTTCTGAGCAGGCTGAGTGAGGTGTAGATCAGACACTTGGATATACTTTATCTCTGTCTTCTACCTCTGCTGTTCCTTCTGAGCAGGCTGAGTGAGACATGTGGATATACTCTATCTCTGTCTTCTACCTCTGCTGTTCCTTCTGAGCAGGCTGAGTGAGGTGTAGATCAGACACGTGGATATACTGTATCTCTTACTTTTACCTCTGCTGATCCTTCTGAGCAGGCTGAGTGAGGTGTAGAACAGACACTTGGATATACAATATATTTCTGCCTTCTACCTCTGCTGTTCCTTCTGAGCAGGCTGAGTGAGACACGTGGATATACTCTATCTCTGTCTTCTACCTCTGTTGTTCCTTCTGAGAAGGCTGAGTGAGACACGTGGATATACTCTATCTCTGTCTTCTACATATGCTGTTCCTTCTGAGATGGCTGAGTGAGGTGTAGATCAGACACGTGGATATACTCTATATCTGTCTTCTACCTCTGCTGTTCCTTCTGAGCAGGCTGAGTGAGACACATGGATATACTCTATCTCTGTATTCTACCTCTGCTGTTCCTTCTGAGCAGGCTGAGTGAGGTGTAGATAAGACACGTGAATATACTCTATCTCTGTCTTCTACCTCTGCTGTTCCTTCTGAGCAGGCTGAGTGAGGTTTAGATCAGACACGTGGATATACTCTATCTCTGTCTTCTACCTCTGCTGTTCCTTCTGAGCAGGCTGAGTGAGGTGTAGATCAGACACTTAGATATACTCTATCACTGTCTTCTACCTCTGCTGTTCCTTCTGAGCAGGCTGAGTGAGGTGTAGATCAGACACGGGGATATACTCTATCTCTGTCTTCTACCTCTGCTGTTCCTTCTGAGCAGGCTAAGTGAGACACGTGGATATACTCTATCTCTGCCTTCTACCTCTGATGTTCCTTCTGAGCAGGCTGAGTGAGGTGTAGATCAGACACTTGGATATACTTTATCTCTGTCTTCTACCTCTGCTGTTCCTTCTGAGCAGGCTGAGTGAGACATGTGGATATACTCTATCTCTGTCTTCTACCTCTGCTGTTCCTTCTGAGCAGGCTGAGTGAGGTGTAGATCAGACACGTGGATATACTGTATCTCTTACTTTTACCTCTGCTGATCCTTCTGAGCAGGCTGAGTGAGGTGTAGAACAGACACTTGGATATACAATATATTTCTGCCTTCTACCTCTGCTGTTCCTTCTGAGCAGGCTGAGTGAGACACGTGGATATACTCTATCTCTGTCTTCTACCTCTGTTGTTCCTTCTGAGAAGGCTGAGTGAGACACGTGGATATACTCTATCTCTGTCTTCTACATATGCTGTTCCTTCTGAGATGGCTGAGTGAGGTGTAGATCAGACACGTGGATATACTCTATATCTGTCTTCTACCTCTGCTGTTCCTTCTGAGCAGGCTGAGTGAGACACATGGATATACTCTATCTCTGTATTCTACCTCTGCTGTTCCTTCTGAGCAGGCTGAGTGAGGTGTAGATCAGACACGTGAATATACTCTATCTCTGTCTTCTACCTGTGCTGTTCCTTCTGAGCAGGCTGAGTGAGGTGTAGATCAGACACGTGGATATACTATATCTCTGCCTTCTACCTCTGCTGTTCCTTCTGAGCAGGCTGAGTGAGATACGTGAATATACTCTATCTCTGTCTTCTACCTCTGCTGTTCCTTCTGAGCAGGCTGAGTGAGACACGTGGATATACTCTATCTCTGTATTCTACCTCTGCTGTTCCTTCTGAGCAGGCTGAGTGAGGTGTAGATCAGACACGTGGATATACTCTATCTCTGTCTTCTACCTGTGCTGTTCCTTCTGAGCAGGCTGAGTGAGGTGTAGATCAGACACGTGGATATACTATATCTCTGCCTTCTACCTCTGCTGTTCCTTCTGAGCAGGCTGAGTGAGACACGTGGATATACTCTATCTCTGTCTTCTACCTCTGCTGATCCTTCTGAGCAGGCTGAGTGAGGTGTAGATCAGACACTTAGATATACTCTATCTCTGTCTTCTACCTCTGCTGTTACTTCTGAGCAGGCTGAGTGAGGTGTAGATCAGACACGGGGATATACTCTATCTCTGTCTTCTACCTCTGCTGTTCCTTCTGAGCAGGCTGAGAGAGACACGTGGATGTACTCTATCTCTGCCTTCTACCTCTGCTGTTCCTTCTGAGCAGGCTGAGTGAGGTGTAGATCAGACACTTGGATATACTCTATCTCTGTCTTCTACCTCTGCTGTTCCTTCTGAGCAGGCTGAGTGAGGTGTAGATCAGACACTTAGATATACTCTATCTCTGTCTTCTACCTCTGCTGTTCCTTCTGAGCAGGCTGAGTGAGGTGTAGATCAGACACGGGGATATACTCTATCTCTGTCTTCTACCTCTGTTGTTCCTTCTGAGCAGGCTAAGTGAGACACGTGGATATACTCTATCTCTGCCTTCTACCTCTGATGTTCCTTCTGAGCAGGCTGAGTGAGGTGTAGATCAGACACTTGGATATACTTTATCTCTGTCTTCTACCTCTGCTGTTCCTTCTGAGCAGGCTGAGTGAGACATGTGGATATACTCTATCTCTGTCTTCTACCTCTGCTGTTCCTTCTGAGCAGGCTGAGTGAGGTGTAGATCAGACACGTGGATATACTGTATCTCTTACTTTTACCTCTGCTGATCCTTCTGAGCAGGCTGAGTGAGGTGTAGAACAGACACTTGGATATACAATATATTTCTGCCTTCTACCTCTGCTGTTCCTTCTGAGCAGGCTGAGTGAGACACGTGGATATACTCTATCTCTGTCTTCTACCTCTGTTGTTCCTTCTGAGAAGGCTGAGTGAGACACGTGGATATACTCTATCTCTGTCTTCTACATATGCTGTTCCTTCTGAGATGGCTGAGTGAGGTGTAGATCAGACACGTGGATATACTCTATATCTGTCTTCTACCTCTGCTGTTCCTTCTGAGCAGGCTGAGTGAGACACATGGATATACTCTATCTCTGTATTCTACCTCTGCTGTTCCTTCTGAGCAGGCTGAGTGAGGTGTAGATAAGACACGTGAATATACTCTATCTCTGTCTTCTACCTCTGCTGTTCCTTCTGAGCAGGCTGAGTGAGGTTTAGATCAGACACGTGGATATACTCTATCTCTGTCTTCTACCTCTGCTGTTCCTTCTGAGCAGGCTGAGTGAGGTGTAGATCAGACACTTAGATATACTCTATCACTGTCTTCTACCTCTGCTGTTCCTTCTGAGCAGGCTGAGTGAGGTGTAGATCAGACACGGGGATATACTCTATCTCTGTCTTCTACCTCTGCTGTTCCTTCTGAGCAGGCTAAGTGAGACACGTGGATATACTCTATCTCTGCCTTCTACCTCTGATGTTCCTTCTGAGCAGGCTGAGTGAGGTGTAGATCAGACACTTGGATATACTTTATCTCTGTCTTCTACCTCTGCTGTTCCTTCTGAGCAGGCTGAGTGAGACATGTGGATATACTCTATCTCTGTCTTCTACCTCTGCTGTTCCTTCTGAGCAGGCTGAGTGAGGTGTAGATCAGACACGTGGATATACTGTATCTCTTACTTTTACCTCTGCTGATCCTTCTGAGCAGGCTGAGTGAGGTGTAGAACAGACACTTGGATATACAATATATTTCTGCCTTCTACCTCTGCTGTTCCTTCTGAGCAGGCTGAGTGAGACACGTGGATATACTCTATCTCTGTCTTCTACCTCTGTTGTTCCTTCTGAGAAGGCTGAGTGAGACACGTGGATATACTCTATCTCTGTCTTCTACATATGCTGTTCCTTCTGAGATGGCTGAGTGAGGTGTAGATCAGACACGTGGATATACTCTATATCTGTCTTCTACCTCTGCTGTTCCTTCTAAGCAGGCTGAGTGAGACACATGGATATACTCTATCTCTGTATTCTACCTCTGCTGTTCCTTCTGAGCAGGCTGAGTGAGGTGTAGATCAGACACGTGAATATACTCTATCTCTGTCTTCTACCTGTGCTGTTCCTTCTGAGCAGGCTGAGTGAGGTGTAGATCAGACACGTGGATATACTATATCTCTGCCTTCTACCTCTGCTGTTCCTTCTGAGCAGGCTGAGTGAGATACGTGAATATACTCTATCTCTGTCTTCTACCTCTGCTGTTCCTTCTGAGCAGGCTGAGTGAGACACGTGGATATACTCTATCTCTGTATTCTACCTCTGCTGTTCCTTCTGAGCAGGCTGAGTGAGGTGTAGATCAGACACGTGGATATACTCTATCTCTGTCTTCTACCTGTGCTGTTCCTTCTGAGCAGGCTGAGTGAGGTGTAGATCAGACACGTGGATATACTATATCTCTGCCTTCTACCTCTGCTGTTCCTTCTGAGCAGGCTGAGTGAGACACGTGGATATACTCTATCTCTGTCTTCTACCTCTGCTGATCCTTCTGAGCAGGCTGAGTGAGGTGTAGATCAGACACTTAGATATACTCTATCTCTGTCTTCTACCTCTGCTGTTACTTCTGAGCAGGCTGAGTGAGGTGTAGATCAGACACGGGGATATACTCTATCTCTGTCTTCTACCTCTGCTGTTCCTTCTGAGCAGGCTGAGTGAGACACGTGGATGTACTCTATCTCTGCCTTCTACCTCTGCTGTTCCTTCTGAGCAGGCTGAGTGAGGTGTAGATCAGACACTTGGATATACTCTATCTCTGTCTTCTACCTCTGCTGTTCCTTCTGAGCAGGCTGAGTGAGGTTTAGATCAGACACGTGGATATACTCTATCTCTGTCTTCTACCTCTGCTGTTCCTTCTGAGCAGGCTGAGTGAGGTGTAGATCAGACACTTAGATATACTCTATCTCTGTCTTCTACCTCTGCTGTTCCTTCTGAGCAGGCTGAGTGAGGTGTAGATCAGACACGGGGATATACTCTATCTCTGTCTTCTACCTCTGTTGTTCCTTCTGAGCAGGCTAAGTGAGACACGTGGATATACTCTATCTCTGCCTTCTACCTCTGATGTTCCTTCTGAGCAGGCTGAGTGAGGTGTAGATCAGACACTTGGATATACTTTATCTCTGTCTTCTACCTCTGCTGTTCCTTCTGAGCAGGCTGAGTGAGACATGTGGATATACTCTATCTCTGTCTTCTACCTCTGCTGTTCCTTCTGAGCAGGCTGAGTGAGGTGTAGATCAGACACGTGGATATACTGTATCTCTTACTTTTACCTCTGCTGATCCTTCTGAGCAGGCTGAGTGAGGTGTAGAACAGACACTTGGATATACAATATATTTCTGCCTTCTACCTCTGCTGTTCCTTCTGAGCAGGCTGAGTGAGACACGTGGATATACTCTATCTCTGTCTTCTACCTCTGTTGTTCCTTCTGAGAAGGCTGAGTGAGACACGTGGATATACTCTATCTCTGTCTTCTACATATGCTGTTCCTTCTGAGATGGCTGAGTGAGGTGTAGATCAGACACGTGGATATACTCTATACCTGTCTTCTACCTCTGCTGTTCCTTCTGAGCAGGCTGAGTGAGACACATGGATATACTCTATCTCTGTATTCTACCTCTGCTGTTCCTTCTGAGCAGGCTGAGTGAGGTGTAGATCAGACACGTGAATATACTCTATCTCTGTCTTCTACCTGTGCTGTTCCTTCTGAGCAGGCTGAGTGAGGTGTAGATCAGACACGTGGATATACTATATCTCTGCCTTCTACCTCTGCTGTTCCTTCTGAGCAGGCTGAGTGAGATACGTGAATATACTCTATCTCTGTCTTCTACCTCTGCTGTTCCTTCTGAGCAGGCTGAGTGAGACACGTGGATATACTCTATCTCTGTATTCTACCTCTGCTGTTCTTTCTGAGCAGGCTGAGTGAGGTGTAGATCAGACACGTGGATATACTCTATCTCTGTCTTCTACCTGTGCTGTTCCTTCTGAGCAGGCTGAGTGAGGTGTAGATCAGACACGTGGATATACTATATCTCTGCCTTCTACCTCTGCTGTTCCTTCTGAGCAGGCTGAGAGAGACACGTGGATATACTCTATCTCTGTCTTCTACCTCTGCTGTTCCTTCTGAGCAGGCTGAGTGAGACACGTGGATATAACCTATCGCTGTCTTCTACATCTGCTGTTCCTTCTGAGAAGGCTGAGTGAGGTGTAGATCAGACACGTGGATATACTCTATATCTGTCTTCTACCTCTGCTGTTCCTTCTGAGCAGGCAAAGTGAGACACGTGGATATACTCTATCTCTGTCTTCTACCTCTGCTGTTCCTTAAGAGCAGGCTGAGTGAGATACGTGAATATACTTTATCTCTGTCTTCTACCTCTGCTGTTCCTTCTGAGCAACCTGAGTGAGACACGTGGATATACTCTATCTCTGTCTTCTACCTCTTCTGTTCCTTCTAAGCAGGCTGAGTGAGGTGTAGATCAGACGCGTGGATATACTCTATCTCTGTCTTCTACCTCTGCTGTTCCTTCTGAGCAGGCTGAGTGAGGTGTAGATCAGACACGTGGATATACTCTATCTCTGTCTTCTACCTGTGCTGTTCCTTCTGAGCAGGCTGAGGGAGGTGTAGATCAGACACGTGGATATACTATATCTCTGTCTTTTACCTCTGCTGTTCCTTCTGAGCAGGCTGAGTGAGACACGTGGATATACTCTATCTCTGTCTTCTACCTCTGCTGTTCCTTCTGAGCAGGCTGAGTGAGACACGTGGATGTACTCTATCTCTGTCTTCTACCTCTGCTGTTCCTTCTGAGCAGGCTGAGTGAGGTGTAGATCAGACACGTGGATATACTCTATCTCTGTCTTCTACCTCTGATGTTCCTTCTGAGCAGGCTGAGTGAGATACGTAGATATACTCTATCTATGTCTTCTACCTCTGCTGTTCCTTCTGAGCAGGCTGAGTGAGGTGTAGATCAGACACGTGGATATACTCTATATCTTACTTTTACCTCTGCTGATCCTTCTGAGCAGGCTGAGTGAGGTGTAGATCAGACACTTAGATATACTCTATCTCTGTCTTCTACCTCTGCTGTTACTTCTGAGCAGGCTGAGTGAGGTGTAGATCAGACACGGGGATATACTCTATCTCTGTCTTCTACCTCTGCTGTTCCTTCTGAGCAGGCTGAGTGAGACACGTGGATGTACTCTATCTCTGCCTTCTACCTCTGCTGTTCCTTCTGAGCAGGCTGAGTGAGGTGTAGATCAGACACTTGGATATACTCTATCTCTGTCTTCTACCTCTGCTGTTCCTTCTGAGCAGGCTGAGTGAGGTTTAGATCAGACACGTGGATATACTCTATCTCTGTCTTCTACCTCTGCTGTTCCTTCTGAGCAGGCTGAGTGAGACACGTGGATGTACTCTATCTCTGTCTTCTACCTCTGCTGTTCCTTCTGAGCAGGCTGAGTGAGGTGTAGATCAGACACGTGGATATACTCTATCTCTGTCTTCTACCTCTGATGTTCCTTCTGAGCAGGCTGAGTGAGATACGTAGATATACTCTATCTATGTCTTCTACCTCTGCTGTTCCTTCTGAGCAGGCTGAGTGAGGTGTAGATCAGACACGTGGATATACTCTATATCTTACTTTTACCTCTGCTGATCCTTCTGAGCAGGCTGAGTGAGGTGTAGATCAGACACTTAGATATACTCTATCTCTGTCTTCTACCTCTGCTGTTACTTCTGAGCAGGCTGAGTGAGGTGTAGATCAGACACGGGGATATACTCTATCTCTGTCTTCTACCTCTGCTGTTCCTTCTGAGCAGGCTGAGTGAGACACGTGGATGTACTCTATCTCTGCCTTCTACCTCTGCTGTTCCTTCTGAGCAGGCTGAGTGAGGTGTAGATCAGACACTTGGATATACTCTATCTCTGTCTTCTACCTCTGCTGTTCCTTCTGAGCAGGCTGAGTGAGGTTTAGATCAGACACGTGGATATACTCTATCTCTGTCTTCTACCTCTGCTGTTCCTTCTGAGCAGGCTGAGTGAGGTGTAGATCAGACACTTAGATATACTCTATCTCTGTCTTCTACCTCTGCTGTTCCTTCTGAGCAGGCTGAGTGAGGTGTAGATCAGACACGGGGATATACTCTATCTCTGTCTTCTACCTCTGTTGTTCCTTCTGAGCAGGCTGAGTGAGGTGTAGATCAGACACTTGGATATACTTTATCTCTGTCTTCTACCTCTGCTGTTCCTTCTGAGCAGGCTGAGTGAGACATGTGGATATACTCTATCTCTGTCTTCTACCTCTGCTGTTCCTTCTGAGCAGGCTGAGTGAGGTGTAGATCAGACACGTGGATATACTCTATCTCTGTCTTCTACCTGTGCTGTTCCTTCTGAGCAGGCTGAGTGAGGTGTAGATCAGACACGTGGATATACTATATCTGTGCCTTCTACCTCTGCTGTTCCTTCTGAGCAGGCTGGTGAGACACGTGGATATACTCTATCTCTGTCTTCTACCTCTGCTGTTCCTTCTGAGCAGGCTGAGTGAGACACGTGGATATACTCTACCTCTGTCTTCTACCTCTGCTGTTCCTTCTGAGCAAGCTGGGTGAGGTGTAGATCAGACACGTGGATATACTCTATATCTGTCTTCTACCTCTGCTGTTCCTTCTGAGCAGGCTGAGTGAGACACGTGGATATACTCTATCTCTGCCTTCTACCTCTGCTGTTCCTTCTGAGAAGGCTGAGTGAGGTGTAGATCAGACACGTGGATATACTCTATCTCTGTCTTCTACCTCTGCTGTTCCTTCTGAGCAGGCTGAATGAGACACGTAGATATACTCTATCTCTGTCTTCTACCTCTGCTGTTCCTTCTGAGCAGGCTGAGTGAGGTGTAGATCAGACACGTGGATATACTCTATATCTTACTTTTACCTCTGCCGATCCTTCTGAGCAGGCTGAGTGAGGTGTAGATCAGACACTTAGATATACTCTATCTCTGTCTTCTACCTCTGCTGTTACTTCTGAGCAGGCTGAGTGAGGTGTAGATCAGACACGGGGATATACTCTATCTCTGTCTTCTACCTCTGCTGTTCCTTCTGAGCAGGCTAAGTGAGACACGTGGATATACTCTATCTCTGCCTTCTACCTCTGCTGTTCCTTCTGAGCAGGCTGAGTGAGGTGTAGATCAGACACGTGGATATACTTTATCTGTGCCTTCTACCTCTGCTGTTCCTTCTGAGCAGGCTGGTGAGACACGTGGATATACTCTATCTCTGTCTTCTACCTCTGCTGTTCCTTCTGAGCAGGCTGAGTGAGACACGTGGATATACTCTATCTCTGCCTTCTACCTCTGCTGTTCCTTCTGAGAAGGCTGAGTGAGGTGTAGATCCGACACGTGGATATACTCTATATCTGTCTTCTACCTCTGCTGTTCCTTCTGAGCAGGCTGAATGAGACACGTAGATATACTCTATCTCTGTCTTCTACCTCTGCTGTTCCTTCTGAGCAGGCTGAGTGAGGTGTAGATCAGACACGTGGATATACTCTATATCTTACTTTTACCTCTGCCGATCCTTCTGAGCAGGCTGAGTGAGGTGTAGATCAGACACTTAGATATACTCTATCTCTGTCTTCTACCTCTGCTGTTCCTTCTGAGCAGGCTGAGTGAGACACGTGGATATACTCTACCTCTGTCTTCTACCTCTGCTGTTCCTTCTGAGCAAGCTGGGTGAGGTGTAGATCAGACACGTGGATATACTCTATATCTGTCTTCTACCACTGCTGTTCCTTCTGAGCAGGCTGAGTGAGACACGTGGATATACTCTATCTCTGTCTTCTACCTCTGTTGTTCCTTCTGAGAAGGCTGAGTGAGACACGTGGATATACTCTATCTCTGTCTTCTACCTGTGCTGTTCCTTCTGAGCAGGCTGAGTGAGGTGTAGATCAGACACGTGGATATACTCTATCTCTGTCTTCTACCTCTGCTGTTCCTTCTGAGCAGGCTGAGTGAGACACGTGGATATACTCTATCTCTTTCTTCTACCTCTGCTGTTCATTATGAGCAGGCTGAGTGAGATACGCAAATATACTATATCTCTGTCTTCTACCTCTGCTGTTCCTTCTGAGCAGGCTGAGTGAGGTGTAGATCAGACGCGTGGATATACTCTATCTCTGTCTTCTACCTCTGCTGTTCCTTCTGAGCAGGCTGAGTGAGACACGTGGATATACTCTACCTCTGTCTTCTACCTCTGCTGATCCTTCTGAGCAAGCTGGGTGAGGTGTAGATCAGACACGTGGATATACTCTATATCTGTCTTCTACCTCTGCTGTTCCTTCTGAGCAGGCTGAGTGAGACACGTGGATATACTCTATCTCTGCCTTCTACCTCTGCTGTTCCTTCTGAGAAGGCTGAGTGAGGTGTAGATCAGACACGTGGATATACTCTATCTCTGTCTTCTACCTCTGCTGTTCCTTCTGAGCAGGCTGAATGAGACACGTAGATATACTCTATCTCTGTCTTCTACCTCTGCTGTTCCTTCTGAGCAGGCTGAGTGAGGTGTAGATCAGACACGTGGATATACTCTATATCTTACTTTTACCTCTGCCGATCCTTCTGAGCAGGCTGAGTGAGGTGTAGATCAGACACTTAGATATACTCTATCTCTGTCTTCTACCTCTGCTGTTACTTCTGAGCAGGCTGAGTGAGGTGTAGATCAGACACGGGGATATACTCTATCTCTGTCTTCTACCTCTGCTGTTCCTTCTGAGCAGGCTAAGTGAGACACGTGGATATACTCTATCTCTGCCTTCTACCTCTGCTGTTCCTTCTGAGCAGGCTGAGTGAGGTGTAGATCAGACACGTGGATATACTATATCTGTGCCTTCTACCTCTGCTGTTCCTTCTGAGCAGGCTGGTGAGACACGTGGATATACTCTATCTCTGTCTTCTACCTCTGCTGTTCCTTCTGAACAGGCTGAGTGAGACACGTGGATATACTATAACTCTCTCTTCTACCTCTGCTGTTCCTTCTGAGCAGGCTGGGTGAGGTGTAGATCAGACACGTGGATATACTCTATCTCTGCCTTCTACCTCTGCTGTTCCTTCTGAGAAGGCTGAGTGAGGTGTAGATCCGACACGTGGATATACTCTATCTCTGTCTTCTACCTCTGCTGTTCCTTCTGAGCAGGCTGAATGAGACACGTAGATATACTCTATCTCTGTCTTCTACCTCTGCTGTTCCTTCTGAGCAGGCTGAGTGAGGTGTAGATCAGACACGTGGATATACTCTATATCTTACTTTTACCTCTGCCGATCCTTCTGAGCAGGCTGAGTGAGGTGTAGATCAGACACTTAGATATACTCTATCTCTGTCTTCTACCTCTGCTGTTACTTCTGAGCAGGCTGAGTGAGGTGTAGATCAGACACGGGGATATACTCTATCTCTGTCTTCTACCTCTGCTGTTCCTTCTGAGCAGGCTAAGTGAGACACGTGGATATACTCTATCTCTGCCTTCTACCTCTGCTGTTCCTTCTGAGCAGGCTGAGTGAGGTGTAGATCAGACACGTGGATATACTTTATCTCTGTCTTCTACTTCTGCTGTTCCTTCTGAGCAGGCTGAGTGAGACATGTAGATATACTCTATCTCTGTCTTCTACCTCTGTTGTTCCTTCTGAGCAGGCTGAGTGAGGTGTAGATCAGACACGTGGATATACTCTATATCTTACTTTTACCTCTGCCGATCCTTCTGAGCAGGCTGAGTGAGGTGTAGATCAGACACTTAGATATACTCTATCTCTGTCTTCTACCTCTGCTGTTACTTCTGAGCAGGCTGAGTGAGGTGTACATCAGACACGGGGATATACTCTATCTCTGTCTTCTACCTCTGCTGTTCCTTCTGAGCAGGCTAAGTGAGACACGTGGATATACTCTATCTCTGCCTTCTACCTCTGCTGTTCCTTCTGAGCAGGCTGAGTGAGGTGTAGATCAGACACGTGGATATACTGTATCTCTTACTTTTACCTCTGCTGATCCTTCTGAGCAGGCTGAGAGAGGTGTAGAACAGACACTTGGATATACAATATATTTCTGCCTTCTACCTCTGCTGTTCCTTCTGAGCAGGCTGAGTGAGACACGTGGATATACTCTATCTCTGTCTTCTAACTCTGTTGTTCCTTCTGAGAAGGCTGAGTGAGACACGTGGATATACTCTATCTCTGTCTTCTACCTGTGCTGTTCCTTCTGAGCAGGCTGAGTGAGGTGTAGATCAGACACGTGGATATACTCTATCTCTGTCTTCTACCTGTGCTGTTCCTTCTGAGCAGGCTGAGGGAGGTGTAGATCAGACACGTGGATATACTATATCTCTGTCTTTTACCTCTGCTGTTCCTTCTGAGCAGGCTGAGTGAGACACGTGGATATACTCTATCTCTGTCTTCTACCTCTGCTGTTCCTTCTGAGCAGGCTGAGTGAGACACGTGGATGTACTCTATCTCTGTCTTCTACCTCTGCTGTTCCTTCTGAGCAGGCTGAGTGAGGTGTAGATCAGACACGTGGATATACTATATCTCTGTCTTCTACCTCTGATGTTCCTTCTGAGCAGGCTGAGTGAGATACGTAGATATACTCTATCTATGTCTTCTACCTCTGCTGTTCATTATGGGCAGGCTGAGTGAGATACGCAAATATACTATATCTCTGTCTTCTACCTCTGCTGTTCCTTCTGAGCAGGCTGAGTGAGGTGTAGATCAGACGCGTGGATATACTCTATCTCTGTCTTCTACCTCTGCTGTTCCTTCTGAGCAGGATGAGTGAGGTGTAGATCAGACAGGTGGATATACTCTATCTCTGTCTTCTACCTGTGCTGTTCCTTCTGAGCAGGCTGAGTGAGGTGTAGATCAGACACGTGGATATACTATATCTCTGTATTCTACCTATGCTGTTCCTTCTGAGCAGGCTGAGTGAGACACGTGGATATAATATATCTCTGTCTTCTACCTCTGCTGTTCCTTCTGAGCAGGCTGAGTGAGACACGTGGATGTACTCTATCTCTGCCTTCTACCTCTGCTGTTCCTTCTGAGCAGGCTGAGTGAGGTGTAGATCAGACACTTGGATATACTATATCTCTGCCTTCTACCTCTGCTGTTCCTTCTGAGCAGGCTGAGTGAGACACGTGGATATACTCTATCTCTGTCTTCTACCTCTGCTGTTCATTCTGAGCAGGCTGAGTGAGGTGTAGATCAGACACGTGGATATACTCTATCTCTGTCTTCTACCTGTGCTGTTCCTTCTGAGCAGGCTGAGTGAGGTGTAGATCAGACACGTGGATATACTCTATCTCTGTCTTCTACCTGTGCTGTTCCTTCTGAGCAGGCTGAGTGAGGTGTAGATTAGAAACGTGGATATACTCTATCTCTTACTTTTACCTCTGCTGATCCTTCTGAGCAGGCTGAGTGGGGTGTAGATCAGACACTTGGATATACTCTATCTCTGTCTTCTACCTCTGCTGTTCCTTCTGAGCAGGCTGAGTGAGACACGTGGATATACTCTACCTCTGTCTTCTACCTCTGCTGTTCCTTCTGAGCAGGCTGGGTGAGGTGTAGATCAGACACGTGGATATACTCTATATCTGTCTTCTACCTCTGCTGTTCCTTCTGAGCAGGCTGAGTGAGACACGTGGATATACTCTATCTCTGCCTTCTACCTCTGCTGTTCCTTCTGAGAAGGCTGAGTGAGGTGTAGATCAGACACGTGGATATACTATATCTCTGCCTTCTACCTCTGCTGTTCCTTCTGAGCAGGCTGAGAGAGACACGTGGATATACTCTATCTCTGTCTTCTACCTCTGCTGTTCCTTCTGAGCAGGCTGAGTGAGACACGTGGATATAACCTATCGCTGTCTTCTACATCTGCTGTTCCTTCTGAGAAGGCTGAGTGAGGTGTAGATCAGACACGTGGATATACTCTATATCTGTCTTCTACCTCTGCTGTTCCTTCTGAGCAGGCAAAGTGAGACACGTGGATATACTCTATCTCTGTCTTCTACCTCTGCTGTTCCTTAAGAGCAGGCTGAGTGAGATACGTGAATATACTTTATCTCTGTCTTCTACCTCTGCTGTTCCTTCTGAGCAACCTGAGTGAGACACGTGGATATACTCTATCTCTGTCTTCTACCTCTTCTGTTCCTTCTAAGCAGGCTGAGTGAGGTGTAGATCAGACGCGTGGATATACTCTATCTCTGTCTTCTACCTCTGCTGTTCCTTCTGAGCAGGCTGAGTGAGGTGTAGATCAGACACGTGGATATACTCTATCTCTGTCTTCTACCTGTGCTGTTCCTTCTGAGCAGGCTGAGGGAGGTGTAGATCAGACACGTGGATATACTATATCTCTGTCTTTTACCTCTGCTGTTCCTTCTGAGCAGGCTGAGTGAGACACGTGGATATACTCTATCTCTGTCTTCTACCTCTGCTGTTCCTTCTGAGCAGGCTGAGTGAGACACGTGGATGTACTCTATCTCTGTCTTCTACCTCTGCTGTTCCTTCTGAGCAGGCTGAGTGAGGTGTAGATCAGACACGTGGATATACTCTATCTCTGTCTTCTACCTCTGATGTTCCTTCTGAGCAGGCTGAGTGAGATACGTAGATATACTCTATCTATGTCTTCTACCTCTGCTGTTCCTTCTGAGCAGGCTGAGTGAGGTGTAGATCAGACACGTGGATATACTCTATATCTTACTTTTACCTCTGCTGATCCTTCTGAGCAGGCTGAGTGAGGTGTAGATCAGACACTTAGATATACTCTATCTCTGTCTTCTACCTCTGCTGTTCCTTCTGAGCAGGCTGAGTGAGGTGTAGATCAGATACGGGGATATACTCTATCTCTGTCTTCTACCTCTGCTGTTCCTTCTGAGCAGGCTAAGTGAGACACGTGGATATACTCTATCTCTGCCTTCTACCTCTGCTGTTCCTTCTGAGCAGCCTGAGTGAGGTGTAGATCAGACACGTGGATATACTCTATCTCTGTCTTCTACCTGTGCTGTTCCTTCTGAGCAGGCTGAGTGAGGTGTAGATCAGACACGTGGATATACTATATCTGTGCCTTCTACCTCTGCTGTTCCTTCTGAGCAGGCTGGTGAGACACGTGGATATACTCTATCTCTGTCTTCTACCTCTGCTGTTCCTTCTGAGCAGGCTGAGTGAGACACGTGGATATACTCTACCTCTGTCTTCTACCTCTGCTGTTCCTTCTGAGCAAGCTGGGTGAGGTGTAGATCAGACACGTGGATATACTCTATATCTGTCTTCTACCTCTGCTGTTCCTTCTGAGCAGGCTGAGTGAGACACGTGGATATACTCTATCTCTGCCTTCTACCTCTGCTGTTCCTTCTGAGAAGGCTGAGTGAGGTGTAGATCAGACACGTGGATATACTCTATCTCTGTCTTCTACCTCTGCTGTTCCTTCTGAGCAGGCTGAATGAGACACGTAGATATACTCTATCTCTGTCTTCTACCTCTGCTGTTCCTTCTGAGCAGGCTGAGTGAGGTGTAGATCAGACACGTGGATATACTCTATATCTTACTTTTACCTCTGCCGATCCTTCTGAGCAGGCTGAGTGAGGTGTAGATCAGACACTTAGATATACTCTATCTCTGTCTTCTACCTCTGCTGTTACTTCTGAGCAGGCTGAGTGAGGTGTAGATCAGACACGGGGATATACTCTATCTCTGTCTTCTACCTCTGCTGTTCCTTCTGAGCAGGCTAAGTGAGACACGTGGATATACTCTATCTCTGCCTTCTACCTCTGCTGTTCCTTCTGAGCAGGCTGAGTGAGGTGTAGATCAGACACGTGGATATACTATATCTGTGCCTTCTACCTCTGCTGTTCCTTCTGAGCAGGCTGGTGAGACA
Organism: Crossaster papposus; assembly: GCA_037893245.1. Taxonomy (NCBI): domain Eukaryota; kingdom Metazoa; phylum Echinodermata; class Asteroidea; order Velatida; family Solasteridae; genus Crossaster; species Crossaster papposus. The sequence goes on along the minus strand of JBAIAA010000788.1, from coordinate 324,776 downwards.
CGTGGATATACTCTATCTCTGTCTTCTACCTCTGCTGTTCCTTCTGAGCAGGCTGAGTGAGACACGTGGATATACTCTATCTCTGCCTTCTACCTCTGCTGTTCCTTCTGAGAAGGCTGAGTGAGGTGTAGATAAGACACGTGTATATACTCTATCTCTGTCTTCTACCTCTGCTGTTCCTTCTGAGCAGGCTGAATGAGACACGTAGATATACTCTATCTCTGTCTTCTACCTCTGCTGTTCCTTCTGAGCAGGCTGAGTGAGGTGTAGATCAGACACGTGGATATACTCTATATCTTACTTTTACCTCTGCCGATCCTTCTGAGCAGGCTGAGTGAGGTGTAGATCAGACACTTAGATATACTCTATCTCTGTCTTCTACCTCTGCTGTTCCTTCTGAGCAGGCTGAGTGAGACACGTGGATATACTCTACCTCTGTCTTCTACCTCTGCTGTTCCTTCTGAGCAAGCTGGGTGAGGTGTAGATCAGACACGTGGATATACTCTATATCTGTCTTCTACCTCTGCTGTTCCTTCTGAGCAGGCTGAGTGAGACACGTGGATATACTCTATCTCTGTCTTCTACCTCTGTTGTTCCTTCTGAGAAGGCTGAGTGAGACACGTGGATATACTCTATCTCTGTCTTCTACCTGTGATGTTCCTTCTGAGCAGGCTGAGTGAGGTGTAGATCAGACACGTGGATATACTCTATCTCTGTCTTCTACCTCTGCTGTTCCTTCTGAGCAGGCTGAGTGAGACACGTGGATATACTCTATCTCTTTCTTCTACCTCTGCTGTTCATTATGAGCAGGCTGAGTGAGATACGCAAATATACTATATCTCTGTCTTCTACCTCTGCTGTTCCTTCTGAGCAGGCTGAGTGAGGTGTAGATCAGACGCGTGGATATACTCTATCTCTGTCTTCTACCTCTGCTGTTCCTTCTGAGCAGGCTGAGTGAGACACGTGGATATACTCTACCTCTGTCTTCTACCTCTGCTGTTCCTTCTGAGCAAGCTGGGTGAGGTGTAGATCAGACACGTGGATATACTCTATATCTGTCTTCTACCTCTGCTGTTCCTTCTGAGCAGGCTGAGTGAGACACGTGGATATACTCTATCTCTGCCTTCTACCTCTGCTGTTCCTTCTGAGAAGGCTGAGTGAGGTGTAGATCAGACACGTGGATATACTCTATCTCTGTCTTCTACCTCTGCTGTTCCTTCTGAGCAGGCTGAATGAGACACGTAGATATACTCTATCTCTGTCTTCTACCTCTGCTGTTCCTTCTGAGCAGGCTGAGTGAGGTGTAGATCAGACACGTGGATATACTCTATATCTTACTTTTACCTCTGCCGATCCTTCTGAGCAGGCTGAGGGAGGTGTAGATCAGACACTTAGATATACTCTATCTCTGTCTTCTACCTCTGCTGTTACTTCTGAGCAGGCTGAGTGAGGTGTAGATCAGACACGGGGATATACTCTATCTCTGTCTTCTACCTCTGCTGTTCCTTCTGAGCAGGCTAAGTGAGACACGTGGATATACTCTATCTCTGCCTTCTACCTCTGCTGTTCCTTCTGAGCAGGCTGAGTGAGGTGTAGATCAGACACGTGGATATACTATATCTGTGCCTTCTACCTCTGCTGTTCCTTCTGAGCAGGCTGGTGAGACACGTGGATATACTCTATCTCTGTCTTCTACCTCTGCTGTTCCTTCTGAGCAGGCTGAGTGAGACACGTGGATATACTCTAACTCTCTCTTCTACCTCTGCTGTTCCTTCTGAGCAGGCTGGGTGAGGTGTAGATCAGACACGTGGATATACTCTATATCTGTCTTCTACCTCTGCTGTTCCTTCTGAGCAGGCTGAGTGAGACACGTGGATATACTCTATCTCTGCCTTCTACCTCTGCTGTTCCTTCTGAGAAGGCTGAGTGAGGTGTAGATCCGACACGTGGATATACTCTATCTCTGTCTTCTACCTCTGCTGTTCCTTCTGAGCAGGCTGAATGAGACACGTAGATATACTCTATCTCTGTCTTCTACCTCTGCTGTTCCTTCTGAGCAGGCTGAGTGAGGTGTAGATCAGACACGTGGATATACTCTATATCTTACTTTTACCTCTGCCGATCCTTCTGAGCAGGCTGAGTGAGGTGTAGATCAGACACTTAGATATACTCTATCTCTGTCTTCTACCTCTGCTGTTACTTCTGAGCAGGCTGAGTGAGACACGTGGATATACTCTATCTCTGCCTTCTACCTCTGCTGTTCCTTATGAGCAGGATGAGTGAGATACGTGAATATACTCTATCTCTGTCTTCTACCTCTGCTGTTCCTTCTGATCAGGCTGAGTGAGGTGTAGATCAGACACGTGGATATACTCTATCTCTGCCTTCTACCTCTGCTGTTCCTTCTGATCAGGCTGAGTGAGGTGTAGATCAGACACGGGGATATACTCTATCTCTGTCTTCTACCTCTGCTGTTCCTTCTGAGCAGGCTAAGTGAGACACGTGGATATACTCTATCTCTGCCTTCTACCTCTGCTGTTCCTTCTGAGCAGGCTGAGTGAGGTGTAGATCAGACACGTGGATATACTTTATCTCTGTCTTCTACCTCTGCTGTTCCTTCTGAGCAGGCTGAGTGAGACATGTAGATATACTCTATCTCTGTCTTCTACCTCTGCTGTTCCTTCTGAGCAGGCTGAGTGAGGTGTAGATCAGACACGTGGATATACTGTATCTCTTACTTTTACCTCTGCTGATCCTTCTGAGCAGGCTGAGAGAGGTGTAGAACAGACACTTGGATATACAATATATTTCTGCCTTCTACCTCTGCTGTTCCTTCTGAGCAGGCTGAGTGAGACACGTGGATATACTCCATCTCTGTCTTCTACCTCTGTTGTTCCTTCTGAGAAGGCTGAGTGAGACACGTGGATATACTCTATCTCTGTCTTCTACCTGTGCTGTTCCTTCTGAGCAGGCTGAGTGAGGTGTAGATCAGACACGTGGATATACTCTATCTCTGTCTTCTACCTCTGCTGTTCCTTCTGAGCAGGCTGAGTGAGACACGTGGATATACTCTATCTCTTTCTTCTACCTCTGCTGTTCATTATGGGCAGGCTGAGTGAGATACGCAAATATACTATATCTCTGTCTTCTACCTCTGCTGTTCCTTCTGAGCAGGCTGAGTGAGGTGTAGATCAGACGCGTGGATATACTCTATCTCTGTCTTCTACCTCTGCTGTTCCTTCTGAGCAGGCTGAGTGAGGTGTAGATCAGACAGGTGGATATACTCTATCTCTGTCTTCTACCTGTGCTGTTCCTTCTGAGCAGGCTGAGTGAGGTGTAGATCAGACACGTGGATATACTATATCTCTGTATTCTACCTATGCTGTTCCTTCTGAGCAGGCTGAGTGAGACACGTGGATATAATATATCTCTGTCTTCTACCTCTGCTGTTCCTTCTGAGCAGGCTGAGTGAGACACGTGGATGTACTCTATCTCTGCCTTCTACCTCTGCTGTTCCTTCTGAGCAGGCTGAGTGAGGTGTAGATCAGACACTTGGATATACTATATCTCTGCCTTCTACCTCTGCTGTTCCTTCTGAGCAGGCTGAGTGAGACACGTGGATATACTCTATCTCTGTCTTCTACCTCTGCTGTTCATTCTGAGCAGGCTGAGTGAGGTGTAGATCAGACACGTGGATATACTCTATCTCTGTCTTCTACCTGTGCTGTTCCTTCTGAGCAGGCTGAGTGAGGTGTAGATCAGACACGTGGATATACTCTATCTCTGTCTTCTACCTGTGCTGTTCCTTCTGAGCAGGCTGAGTGAGGTGTAGATTAGAAACGTGGATATACTCTATCTCTTACTTTTACCTCTGCTGATCCTTCTGAGCAGGCTGAGTGGGGTGTAGATCAGACACTTGGATATACTCTATCTCTGTCTTCTACCTCTGCTGTTCCTTCTGAGCAGGCTGAGTGAGACACGTGGATATACTCTACCTCTGTCTTCTACCTCTGCTGTTCCTTCTGAGCAGGCTGGGTGAGGTGTAGATCAGACACGTGGATATACTCTATATCTGTCTTCTACCTCTGCTGTTCCTTCTGAGCAGGCTGAGTGAGACACGTGGATATACTCTATCTCTGCCTTCTACCTCTGCTGTTCCTTCTGAGAAGGCTGAGTGAGGTGTAGATCAGACACGTGGATATACTCTATCTCTGTTTTCTACCTCTGCTGTTCCTTCTGAGCAGGCTGAATGAGACACGTAGATATACTATATCTCTGTCTTCTACCTCTGCTGTTCCTTCTGAGCAGGCTGAGTGAGGGGTAGATCAGACGCGTGGATATACTCTATCTCTGTCTTCTACCTCTGCTGTTCCTTCTGAGCAGGCTGAGTGAGGTGTAGATCAGACACGTGGATATACTCTATCTCTATCTTCTACCTGTGCTGTTCCTTCTGAGCAGGCTGAGTGAGGTGTAGATCAGACACGTGGATATACTATATCTCTGTATTCTACCTCTGCTGTTCCTTCTGAGCAGGCTGAGTGAGACACGTGGATATAATATATCTCTGTCTTCTACCTCTGCTGTTCCTTCTGAGCAGGCTGAGTGAGACACGTGGATGTACTCTATCTCTGCCTTCTACCTCTGCTGTTCCTTCTGAGCAGGCTGAGTGAGGTGTAGATCAGACACTTGGATATACTATATCTCTGCCTTCTACCTCTGCTGTTCCTTCTGAGCAGGCTGAGTGAGACACGTGGATATACTCTATCTCTGTCTTATACCTCTGCTGTTCATTCTGAGCAGGCTGAGTGAGGTGTAGATCAGACACGTGGATATACTCTATCTCTGTCTTCTACCTGTGCTGTTCCTTCTGAGCAGGCTGAGTGAGGTGTAGATCAGACACGTGGATATACTCTATCTCTGTCTTCTACCTGTGCTGTTCCTTCTGAGCAGGCTGAGTGAGGTGTAGATTAGACACGTGGATATACTCTATCTCTTACTTTTACCTCTGCTGATCCTTCTGAGCAGGCTGAGTGAGGTGTAGATCAGACACTTGGATATACTATATCTCTGCCTTCTACCTCTGCTGTTCCTTCTGAGCAGGCTGAGTGAGACACGTGGATATACTCTATCTCTGTCTTCTACATCTGCTCTTCCTTCTGAGCAGGCTGAGTGATACACGTGGATATACTCTATCTCTGTCTTCTACATCTGCTGTTCCTTCTGAGAAGGCTGAGTGAGGTGTAGATCAGACACGTGGATATACTATATATCTGTCTTCTACCTCTGCTGTTCCTTCTGAGCAGGCTGAGTGAGACACGTGGATATACTCTATCTCTGTCTTCTACCTCTGCTGTTCCTTATGAGCAGGCTGAGTGAGATACGTGAATATACTCTATCTCAGTCTTCTACCTCTGCTGTTCCTTCTGAGCAGGCTGAGTGAGACACGTGGATATACTCTATCTCTGTCTTCTACCTGTGCTGTTCCTTCTGAGCAGGCTGAGTGAGGTGTAGATCAGACACGTGGATATACTATATCTCTGTATTCTACCTCTGCTGTTCCTTCTGAGCAGGCTGAGTGAGACACGTGGATATAATATATCTCTGTATTCTACCTCTGCTGTTCCTTCAGAGCAGGCTGAGTGAGACACGTGGATATAATATATCTCTGCCTTCTACCTCTGCTGTTCCTTCTGAGCAGGCTGAGTGAGGTGTAGATCAGACACTTGGATATACTATATCTCTGCCTTCTACCTCTGCTGTTCCTTCTGAGCAGGCTGAGTGAGACACGTGGATATACTCTATCTCTGTCTTCTACCTCTGCTGTTCATTCTGAGCAGGCTGAGTGAGGTGTAGATCAGACACGTGGATATACTCTATCTCTGTCTTCTACCTGTGCTGTTCCTTCTGAGCAGGCTGAGTGAGGTGTAGATCAGACACGTGGATGTACTCTATCTCTGTCTTCTACCTGTGCTGTTCCTTCTGAGCAGGCTGAGTGAGGTGTAGATTAGACACGTGGATATACTCTATCTCTGCCTTCTACCTCTGCTGTTCCTTCTGAGCAGGCTGAGTGAGACACGTGGATATACTCTATCTCTGTCTTCTACATCTGCTCTTCCTTCTGAGCAGGCTGAGCGATACACGTGGATATACTCTATCTCTGTCTTCTACATCTGCTGTTCCTTCTGATAAGGCTGAGTGAGGTGTAGATCAGACACGTGGATATACTATATATCTGTCTTCTACCTCTGCTGTTCCTTCTGAGCAGGCTGAGTGAGACACGTGGATATACTCTATCTCTGTCTTCTACCTCTGCTGTTCCTTATGAGCAGGCTGAGTGAGATACGTGAATATACTCTATCTCGGTCTTCTACCTCTGCTGTTCCTTCTGAGCAGGCTGAGTGAGACACGTGGATATACTCTATCTCTGTCTTCTACCTCTGCTGTTCATTCTGAGCAGCCTGAGTGAGGTGTAGATCAGACACGTGGATATACTCTATCTCTGTCTTCTACCTGTGCTGTTCCTTCTGAGCAGGCTGAGTGAGGTGTAGATCAGACACGTGGATATACTATATATCTGCCTTCTACCTCTGCTGTTCCTTCTGAGCAGGCTGGTGAGACACGTGGATATACTCTATCTCTGTTTTCTACATCTGCTGTTCCTTCTGAGCAGGCTGAGTGAGACACGTGGATATACTCTATCTCTGTCTTCTACATCTGCTGTTCCTTCTGAGAAGGCTGAGTGAGGTGTAGATCAGACACGTGGATATACTATATATCTGTCTTCTACCTCTGCTGTTCCTTCTGAGCAGGCTGAGTGAGACACGTGGATATACTCTATCTCTGTCTTCTACCTCTGCTGTTCCTTATAAGCAGGCTTAGTGAGATACGTGAATATACTCTATCTCGGTCTTCTACCTCTGCTGTTCCTTCTGAGCAGGCTGAGTGAGACACGTGGATATACTCTATCTCTGTCTTCTACCTTTGCTGTTCATTCTGAGCAGCCTGAGTGAGGTGTAGATCAGACACGTGGATATACTCTATCTCTGTCTTCTACCTGTGCTGTTCCTTCTGAGCAGGCTGAGTGAGGTGTAGATCAGACACGTGGATATACTATATATCTGCCTTCTACCTCTGCTGTTCCTTCTGAGCAGGCTGGTGAGACACGTGGATATACTCTATCTCTGTCTTCTACATCTGCTGTTTCTTCTGAGCAGGCTGAGTGAGACACGTGGATATACTCTATCTCTGTCTTCTACCTCTGCTGTTCCTTCTGAGCAGGCTGAGTGAGGTGTAGATCAGACACGTGGATATTGTTAAAGAATTCCCGAAGCAAAAGAACTATTTTTGTGGGTCACGGACAAAAGTCACCTCTGCAAAGGTTAAATAAAACTGAAACAGACAAATCTATTAAAAATATACCTCAAGTGTTATTATTTACAGCCACTCAAATGAAACACTTGACCACTTCTACATAAATCCATGAATACAGCGTGTGCACACGGTTAAATGATTTGCAGGACCAGATCAAACACCCAAAATCAGAAAATACACTCACTGGGTAATTAAATACAGCAATATAAACACATTCAATAAAACTTATATGATGCAAGCTTCCGTATCTTACTACACTCACTACCTGTCACTGTCCTTCCAAGACCACTTCCACTATACTGCGTGGTTTAACCGCAAAGCTGCACAGTTCACAGTTTATTGTTCATTGTTCATTGTTCGGACGCACTCGCGTACAAAACTAACCCCACCTCACTGCCGGTTACACTCGGGTGATTCTCGGGGTACTCTGCCGGTCTCCGTCACGGACGAACTCTCGTCGCAGGCTGACCGGTGACAGACCAAGCTGGACGTTTGCTCCACTCCAGACTTGGTTTATGCCTTCAACACCAACATTGTGCCTCATCAATGGTCATCTACATGAAACCACATTTCACACAAAAAATGCAGGCTCTATCCTTACACTTAGTATATCGCAACAAAACCAAACATCTAGAAAAAAGCGTCTATTTTTTATACTTTGGAATTTGATCAAAACTTTTCATATTATGCTTCAAGGTTGATAAACCATATATTCAACTAGAAAATATAAACTAGTTTAACCTCTTCTCAATATCTCAAAAAAATATACCTTTCGGTTTAACTGATGAAAAATTGTATAGCATCAAATACCAATAATACGAATAATGCTACTTTCAAACATTATCTCCAAAATTCAATATTATCTTAAAACACCAAATATAAACTTACAGTCGGCTGTCTGAAATCTTCAGAAAAGCATCAGCATTTTGCTTGGCTGATTATAGGCTGGATGACATAGCTTTCAACTGCCTCAGAGCGGCTAAAAGTACCGCCAGCTATTTTTTACAAAATATCACAGGTCTCAATGACACAAATTGTGCAGCTCAAAACGACAAGCACACCGTGCCAAAACTGATGTCGTAATGTCAATTTGTCGCTGCCTCGCCCCAACTCTCGAGAACGCAAAACAATACAATACAATACCATGTCTAGCTCACGTGTTCTAGGTGAACGATTTAAACTGCGCGCCTCTAAACTTCTGACCTGACACAGACTATGGCAACACATTCCTAACATGACAACATTGACATAACACCACTTAACAACTTAACACCTGACTATGACCAAATTTTACTCACCCGACTATGACCATTATTAAATCTAGACTGTATTTAGTGACAACTACCAAAACCGTATAATTATTAGACTTTACCAAGTGAAACGAGATCAATTTGTAACACTTACCCCAACTTCAAGAAAAATGTTACACATGTTATCTATACATAACATATTTACATACTTAAATCAATTAAACGTATGCGATACATACCTTTAGTGGTAACTCTGGTCACAATATGGTAATAGTTTTCGAATAAAATTGTACTTACCTTACTCGGGGTGAGCAATACGGCTTAGAAAATCAGCTCCAACATTCTGCGAACCCTTGATTGCCTCAATCCTCATCCGGTATGGTTGTAGCGCGAGCGCCCACCTCATGATACGGCTGTTCACTACTTTTGACTTGTGCATGTAGACAAGAGGTTGGTGATCAGTTTCCAACACAAACTGCTTTCCGTACAGGTAGCACTGAAATTTCCCGATGCCCCAAACTATTGCAAGACATTCTCGTTCTATTGTAGAATATCTCTGTTCTCTTGGAAGTAACTTCTTACTGGCGTACGCAATCGGAAATTTGATATCTTCATGTTCTTGCATGAGAACGGCACCTATCCCCGTGTTTGAAGCATCCGTACGAAGAATAAAATTCCTTGTGATATCTGGAAGCCGCAGAATCGGAGGGGAAATCATATGCTGCTTTAAAGATTTGAAGGACAACTCTTGACTATCTTGCCACACTACTTTATTCGGTTCCTTGTTTTTGGTTCTGTCTGTTAGTGGAGCTGCGACCGCTGCAAAGTTCGGTATGAATTTCCTATAATAGCCCACTAGACCCAAAAATGAACGGAGCTGTTTCTTTGTCTGTGGTCGTGGTGCTTTGAGAATCTTATCTACTTTATCCTGATGGGGTTCGAGTAGACCTCTGCCAATTATGTGACCTAAAAACTCCAACCTCTCAAAGCCAATCATGCACTTTGACGGACGAGCGGTGAGCCCCGCTTGCCGAAGCCGTCTGAACACTTCTTTCAGTACATTGAGGTGACTTTCCCAATCCGGAGTGTGGACCAAAATATCATCTATGTAATTATCAACATGATGAAGACTTTGAAGGATGATCCGCATCATACGACTGAAGGTAGCCGGTGCATTAACAAGACCAAACGGCATCGTTATAAACTGGTACAGTCCATCTGGCGTGATAAATGCAGTTTTGTGTCTGTCGTCTGCCTTGACCGGGATTTGCCAGTATCCTTTGGTGAGATCGACCTTTGAAAAAAAGTTGTCTTGTGCTAGTCGAGCAAATATTTCCTCAGTGATAGGCATTGGTTCAGCATCGAAGACAGTGATCTTATTCAGCTGCCGAAAATCAATACAAAACCTATTGCTGCCGTCCTTCTTACGTACCATCACTATTGGCGACGCATACGGCGAATCTGTGCGTTCGATGATTCCCATATCCATCATACTTTTTACTTCGGCCTTGACAGATTCACGCACAGCATGCGGTAGTGGGTAGGGTTTTAAACGTACTGGACGCTCACTGGTAACTTTTATCTCGTGGGAGGTTGTTGTCGTCCTTCCAGGAAGATCCGTCAGTATGTGTTTGTAGTTTCCAAGGAGTCGCTTAACCTGACGCACCTTGTCTTGAACCAAGTCTTCGCTAATGACTACATCTGAAAAAGATTCTTTGGACTGCATCGAAGGTAGCTTAATGTCTTGTCTGTAATCTAAGTCAGACGCAGATGGACAGTCATTGACATCGTCCCCTTCAACAACAACAGCAGCACAGCTCACTTTATCGATGACATCACACTCATCTTCCGTTTATATCTCTCTGGTGTTGGCACTATCTCTAGAGATATATTTCTTCAAGAGATTTACATGAAAGGTCTTGACCTTGTCACCAATCTGGATCCTGTAGTCAAGATCTCCAACCCTCGTGACCACGGGAAACGGTCCTTTCCACTGCATCAATATCTTGTTGTGATCCGTCGGAAGCAGCAGAAGTACTTTATCACCCACACTGAAACGTCTCATTCTACTCCGTTTGTTGTAGTATACCTTGAATCTGGCCGTTGACTTCTGTAGCTCTTCTTGTGCTAACCTGCAAGTATGCTCCAGTCGTTCTCTGAGGTCAAGTACAAACTGATAAGTAGACCGAACTTCAGATGCGTCATTCTTACCAGTCCACAACTCCTTCAAAATTTGCATCGGACCTCGAACTGATCTTCCATATAACAGCTCGAAAGGTGAAAAACCAAGACTAGCCTGCGGAACTTCTCTGTATGCAAACAACAGTGGACCAATAAATGTATCCCAGTCCTTCGGACGTTCCGCACACATACGTTTGAGCATTTGCTTTAAAGTCCCGTTGAAACGTTCGACTAAACCATTGCAGGCTGGATGGTAAGGGGTGGTTGTGAGCTGTTTCAAGGACAAAAGTCGGCTGACCTCTTTCATGACTCCTCCGGTGAACTGTGACCCTTGGTCAGTGAGAATCTCCCTTGGAACACCAACCCTGCTAAAAACTTCAACTAAAGCTTCTGCTACACTAATAGTTTCGATGTTGCGGAGAGGAATGGCCTCGGGGTATCTAGTCGCGTAGTCAACTATTGTTAAGATGTATCGGTGTCCCTTATCTGTACTTGGTTTAATGGGGCCGACAATGTCTACAGCGATCCGATGGAAAGGGGTCTCTATCAAAGGCATTGAACCCAGAGGAACCTTACTGACACGCCCTTTATGAACTGTTCTTTGGCATACATCACAAGAACGACAAAACCTAGTTACGTCTGATTGGATTCCGGGCCAATAGAAGCTGCTCAAGATCTTGTCTGTCGTCTTGCGAATTCCTTGATGACCTCCTAGGATGGCATCGTGGGCTATTGCCATAACCGCTTTTCGAAACTTATCTGGAACGATGAGTTGATGGAGAGGATCACCGAAAGCAACTTTAGGGGAGTGAAATGACCTATACAACAGGCCCTCTTCAGAGTAGAAACTCGCTGTGTTCTGCCCACCACTTCTCTCTTCTCCAGAGGATGCAAGTTCACGTAAGCGATGAAGACTAGGGTCATCCCGCTGGGCTGCACTGAATTCCTCCTTGCTGACGTCAGGGAGCGGTATGTCTAGAACCTTCATCTTACGCAGTGGTCTGCTTTCAGCTGCTTTCTGGGCACGAGTCTGGACAGCTTGTAGTTCATCAAGTGGGCCATTGCTTACCCATGTTTTTGAAGAAAGATCCGCATTTGAAGGTAAATCCATCTTTTGGCCTGGCGAATCTGGAAAACACCTGTGGGAAACAGTACCTGGAATGTTTCCAATGATGAGATCATATATGGGCCTATACATACATATCGCTTTCGTTTGACCAGAAAAGAAAGGAGATTTTACCGAAATATTTGCAACAGGGAATCTACGGACTGTTCCATCAATTAAGACACACATCCTTGTTTCACCTGTTAACAATTCATCGGAAACTAAACTTCGTCGCACCACAGCCCCAGTACACCCGCTATCTCTAAGTACTTGAACCTTTTGTTCGCCTACCCAACCATCTGCAAGAGGGAGTTTTTCTTGAGCTGGATTGGTACAAGCAGCACTAAGAACTGGCAATTCATGAAAACACCACAAAGTCATATTGTCAGAATCCTCACCACATTCATTCAACCTTTTACCTGTTACTACACATGCTGCAGACTTGACTGGAGGTTGCTCAGGACTTCTGTTAGGCCTGAAAGGAGATTTAGTTCGACCATGAAAAGGAAATGAACATGTACAATGCGTTTGGATGTTGTTATACTCACCTGAAGCTACATTAGACGATTGCTGAGCAGTCTGATTTGTAGCATGTCTGGGAAACCTCATCGCCGCTGTCTTGTGTTGGTTGGCCCTGTGTTGGTTGGCCCTAGCTCTACTGTCCCTACAGTCTCGCGCGATGTGGCCTGGCCGGTCGCAAATGAAGCAGACTCTTCGAAACGGTCGTGGGGCGTTGTTAACACCTTGAGCATTAGATGGAGACGTTGGCTTGAAGTAGTGTTGCTTGTTAGCTGTAGATAAGTGGGGACTCCTGTTACTGGTGGATGATGACATTGCCAACGATGTTCCACGAGCTTCTTGAAACGTCTCTGCAAGGACAGCTAAGTCGGTGACATTTGATGGCTGTCGTTCCTTGATAAACAGTGCAAGATCTCGGCTTGAAGCATTAATGAATTGCTCACGCAAAAGGAGATCTTTAATACTTGCATAACTTTTCTCCACTTTTGCTAATTCAACCCATCTAGTAAAAAGGTTGTCAAGCCTAACTACAAATTGGGGTGCAGTCTCGCCTTGTTCTGGCTTAGCTGATCTAAACCTTTGACGAAAGCCTTCTTGAGTGAGTCTGTATCTCTTGAGTAAGGCTGACTTAAGCTCGCCATAATTATTTGAGTCATCTGGTGAAATGCGTGAATATACATCTAATGCTTTCCCTTTTAACAACGCACTCAAGTTAATTGCCCAGGACTCTTCAGCCCAACCCTGTGAGTGAGCATAACGCTCAAATCGCTGAAGGTAAGAATCAATATCATCTTTGCTGTCATCAAAGAAAGGCAATTTAGGAGCTTTGGTTTTATATGCATTTGTTACATTACCATGGGCCTCAACTTTCTCACCTTTTATCTTTAGTTCGTCTGTCTTCAACTGCAATTCGAGGATTTCCTTTTCCTGTCTACGCAATTCAAAGTCTTGTTTGCGCAATTCAAACTCATGAGCCCTATCATCTCTAGCAAGACGTTCCTTTTCTTTTCTATCTTCGTGATCTTTCTTATCAATATATTCTCTTTCAGTTCTGACATAATTCAACAACTCGGGACCACTTAGACCAAACGTTTTACCTAACTCGGTTAACTCTTTGACGTCTGACATTCTGAATGTGAGCCTGACTCTGGACTTGGACCAACAAGGCAAGACCGTGTCGCAAACTTCTAACGGTACTGAGAGCTCTAAAGCATGAGAGAGATCGGCAACGGTGCACCATTGTCTTGACGCTGCCGAAATTTGGCATTGCGCAGCAATAAGCAAAAAATACAAAAACGCAAAGCTGCAGAGGCATTTGGAAACCACATTCTCACCTAACCAGCAATACATCTATCGGTCAAAGTTACATTCAACAAATGCAGAGCGACACCACCAATACTGGTAAAGTACCGTTTATTCTTTTCCCGGACAAGCCCCCAAATGTTAAAGAATTCCCGAAGCAAAAGAACTATTTTTGTGGGTCACGGACAAAAGTCACCTCTGCAAAGGTTAAAGATGGACTACAACGAAAACTCACACATTAAATTTATTATCGGACCTTGTTTATGTTGTGTTCAGGTAACACTTTATTGTTACGGTCATGTTTTTCTCTAAATAATTTTGTTGCAATTTGACCGAAAAAATTAGACCTCGATTCTTCAATTTTGAAATTTCCCGCCCTGTACTGGTTCCCGGCAAAGATCCACTGAAAACCACAATGAAATCCACGATATAGTACCAGCGGACTTGTAAACCAGCGAAAAGTGATGACGTACTACCCATGAGCAACCGAGAGTAAACAAAAAACGCCATGTTATTCCGTGTGTATTATGTATGCGTTTTCATGCAGAGGCATGAAGTTTTTACGAATCTTTTTTGTATAGTGTATCACTATCAGCTACAATAATGCCAACTTCATGTGTTGTTGGTGGACTGGATGCACGAGAAATTGTTCGAAGAATCCAGAGATTCATTTTGTGCAATTTCCGCGGGATCCTGCGTTATCAAAGGAATGGGTGAAGTTCGTAAATATTACACGAAAGGATTTCACCTTCTCGGAAAGAAGTAGGCCTTTGATTTGTTCAGCACATTTTTCAGAGGACTGTTGAACCTTCAAGTGCTTTGAAAAATTCACTGGGATTGACAACAAAGTTTCGTTTAAAGCCTGGATCGATCCCCACATTGAAAGCGCCAAACATCGAGAGAATTCGTACTACTACCACCAGGCCTACTGCTTCTACGTCGGCCGAGTCATCGGCAACCGCCGGGTCTGCCGTGGCCGCAGAGTCATCGCCTTTCGTCTGGTGAGCTCCCCTCATCGCTAGAGCTGCCATCACTGTCCTCAGAAGTACCTCCACGAAATGCCTCTTCCTCATCTATACTGTGGTATTCCCAATACTCGCTCCTATCGGACATTTTTCGGTCGAAAATAGTTGTACTAACATATAGCCTAGCTTGTCCGCTGTTATTCCGCATTGCATTGTACGGTAAAAATGCACGCACACGATCGACCCGAGTAAATCGTCATGGGTAGTACGTCACACACAACGTATGAATTATTCATGAGTTAAGGGCTTTTGCTGAAACTGAGTTTTTCTGGGTCGTAGAACGCCGATCAATTTTTGGTTTTTTTTGCATGAAGGAACAAGTTTTATTGAATACTAATGATATATTAGTAATCATTATACATTTCTCGAACAAAAAAGGCAACAAAGCCTTTATCATTATTCCGTTGTAGTCCATCTTTAAATAAAACTGAAACAGACAAATCTATTAAAAATATACCTCAAGTGTTATTATTTACAGCCACTCAAATGAAACACTTGACCACTTCTACATAAATCCATGAATACAGCGTGTGCACACGGTTAAATGATTTGCAGGACCAGATCAAACACCCAAAATCAGAAAATACACTCACTGGGTAATTAAATACAGCAATATAAACACATTCAATAAAACTTCTATGATGCAAGCTTCCGTATCTTACTACACTCACTACCTGTCACTGTCCTTCCAAGACCACTTCCACTATACTGCGTGGTTTAACCGCAAAGCTGCACAGTTCACAGTTTATTGTTCATTGTTCATTGTTCGGACGCACTCGCGTACAAAACTAACCCCACCTCACTGCCGGTTACACTCGGGTGATTCTCGGGGTACTCTGCCGGTCTCCGTCACGGACGAACTCTCGTCGCAGGCTGACCGGTGACAGACCAAGCTGGACGTTTGCTCCACTCCAGACTTGGTTTATGCCTTCAACACCAACATTGTGCCTCATCAATGGTCATCTACATGAAACCACATTTCACACAAAAAATGCAGGCTAGACACAGACACATATGCAGACACAGACTATGGCAACACATTCCTAACATGACAACATTGACATAACACCACTTTACAACTTAACACCTGACTATGACCAAATGAGACCATGTTTTACTCACCCGACTATGACCATTATTAAATCTAGACTGTATTTAGTGACAACTACCAAAACCGTATAATATATTAGACTTTACCAAGTGAAACGAGATCAATTTGTAACAGATATACTCTATCTCTGTCTTCTACCTCTGCTGTTCCTTCTGAGCAGGCTGAGTGAGACACGTAGATATACTCTATCTCTGTCTTCTACCTCTGCTGTTCCTTCTGAGCAGGCTGAGTGAGGTGTAGATCAAACACGTGGATATACTCTATCTCTGTCTTCTACCTCTGCTGTTTCTTCTGAGCAGGCTGAGTGAGGTGTAGATCAGACACGTGGATATACTCTATATCTTACTTTTACCTCTGCTGATCCTTCTGAGCAGGCTGAGTGAGGTGTAGATCAGACACTTAGATATACTATATATCTGTCTTCTACCTCTGCTGTTCCTTCTGAGCAGGCTGAGTGAGACACGTGGATATACTCTATCTCTGTCTTCTACCTCTGCTGTTCCTTATGAGCAGGCTGAGTGAGATACGTGAATATACTCTATCTCGGTCTTCTACCTCTGCTGTTCCTTCTGAGCAGGCTGAGTGAGACACGTGGATATACTCTATCTCTGTCTTCTACCTCTGCTGTTCATTCTGAGCAGCCTGAGTGAGGTGTAGATCAGACACGTGGATATACTCTATCTCTGTCTTCTACCTGTGCTGTTCCTTCTGAGCAGGCTGAGTGAGGTGTAGATCAGACACGTGGATATACTATATATCTGCCTTCTACCTCTGCTGTTCCTTCTGAGCAGGCTGGTGAGACACGTGGATATACTCTATCTCTGTCTTCTACATCTGCTGTTCCTTCTGAGCAGGCTGAGTGAGACACGTGGATATACTCTATACTGTCTTCTACATCTGCTGTTCCTTCTGAGAAGGCTGAGTGAGGTGTAGATCAGACACGTGGATATACTATATATCTGTCTTCTACCTCTGCTGTTCCTTCTGAGCAGGCTGAGTGAGACACGTGGATATACTCTATCTCTGTCTTCTACCTCTGCTGTTCATTCTGAGCAGCCTGAGTGAGGTGTAGATCAGACACGTGGATATACTCTATCTCTGTCTTCTACCTCTGCTGTTCCTTCTGAGCAGGCTGAGTGAGACACGTAGATATACTCTATCTCTGTCTTCTACCTCTGCTGTTCCTTCTGAGCAGGCTGAGTGAGGTGTAGATCAGACACGTGGATATACTATATATCTGCCTTCTACCTCTGCTGTTCCTTCTGAGCAGGCTGGTGAGACACGTGGATATACTCTATCTCTGTCTTCTACATCTGCTGTTCCTTCTGAGCAGGCTGAGTGAGACACGTGGATATACTCTATCTCTGTCTTCTACCTCTGCTGTTCCTTCTGAGCAGGCTGAGTGAGGTGTAGATCAGACACGTGGATATACTCTATCTCTGTCTTCTACCTCTGCTGTTCCTTCTGAGCAGGCTGAGTGAGACACGTAGATATACTCTATCTCTGTCTTCTACCTCTGCTGTTCCTTCTGAGCAGGCTGAGTGAGGTGTAGATCAAACACGTGGATATACTCTATATCTTACTTTTACCTCTGCGGATCTTTCTGAGCAGGCTGAGTGAGGTGTAGATCAGACACTTAGATATACTATATCTCTGTCTTCTACCTCTGCTGTTCCTTCTGAGCAGGCTGAGTGAGGTGTAGATCAGACACGGGGATATACTCTATCTCTGTCTTCTACCTCTGCTGTTCCTTCTGAGCAGGCTAAGTGAGACACGTGGATATACTCTATCTCTGCCTTCTACCTCTGCTGTTCCTTCTGAGCAGGCTGAATGAGACACGTAGATATACTCTATATCTGCCTTCTACCTCTGCTGTTCCTTCTGAGAAGGCTGAGTGAGGTGTATATCAGACACGTGGATATACTCTATCTCTGTCTTCTACCTCTGCTGTTCCTTCTGAGCAGGCTGAATGAGACACGTAGATATACTCTATCTCTGTCTTCTACCTCTGCTGTTCCTTCTGAGCAGGCTGAGTGAGGTGTAGATCAGACACGTGGATATACTCTATCTCTGTCTTCTACCTCTGCTGTTTCTTCTGAGCAGGCTGAGTGAGGTGTATATCAGACACGTGGATATACTCTATATCTTACTTTTACCTCTGCCGATCCTTCTGAGCAGGCTGAGTGAGGTGTAGATCAGACACTTAGATATACTCTATCTCTGTCTTCTACCTCTGCTGTTACTTCTGAGCAGGCTGAGTGAGGTGTAGATCAGACACGGGGATATACTCTATCTCTGTCTTCTACCTCTGCTGTTCCTTCTGAGCAGGCTAAGTGAGACACGTGGATATACTCTATCTCTGCCTTCTACCTCTGCTGTTCCTTCTGAGTAGGCTGAGTGAGGTGTAGATCAGACACGTGGGTATACTTTATCTCTGTCTTCTACCTCTGCTGTTCCTTCTGAGCAGGCTGAGTGAGACATGTGGATATACTCTATCTCTGTCTTCTACCTCTGCTGTTCCTTCTGAGCAGGCTGAGTGAGGTGTAGATCAGACACGTGGATATACTGTATCTCTTACTTTTACCTCTGCTGATCCTTCTGAGCAGGCTGAGTGAGGTGTAGAACAGACACTTGGATATACAATATATTTCTGCCTTCTACATCTGCTGTTCCTTCTGAGAAGGCTGAGTGAGGTGTAGATCAGACACGTGGATATACTATATATCTGTCTTCTACCTCTGCTGTTCCTTCTGAGCAGGCTGAGTGAGACACGTGGATATACTCTATCTCTGTCTTCTACCTCTGCTGTTCATTCTGAGCAGCCTGAGTGAGGTGTAGATCAGACACGTGGGTATACTCTATCTCTGTCTTCTACCTGTGCTGTTCCTTCTGAGCAGGCTGAGTGAGGTGTAGATCAGACACGTGGATATACTATATATCTGCCTTCTACCTCTGCTGTTCCTTCTGAGCAGGCTGGTGAGACACGTGGATATACTCTATCTCTGTCTTCTACATCTGCTGTTCCTTCTGAGCAGGCTGAGTGAGACACGTGGATATACTCTATCTCTGTCTTCTACCTCTGCTGTTCCTTCTGAGCAGGCTGAGTGAGGTGTAGATCAGACACGTGGATATACTCTATCTCTGTCTTCTACCTCTGCTGTTCCTTCTGAGCAGGCTGAGTGAGACACGTAGATATACTCTATCTCTGTCTTCTACCTCTGCTGTTCCTTCTGAGCAGGCTGAGTGAGGTGTAGATCAAACACGTGGATATACTCTATATCTTACTTTTACCTCTGCTGATCCTTCTGAGCAGGCTGAGTGAGGTGTAGATCAGACACTTAGATATACTATATCTCTGTCTTCTACCTCTGCTGTTCCTTCTGAGCAGGCTGAGTGAGGTGTAGATCAGACACGGGGATATACTCTATCTCTGTCTTCTACCTCTGCTGTTCCTTCTGAGCAGGCTAAGTGAGACACGTGGATATACTCTATCTCTGCCTTCTACCTCTGCTGTTCCTTCTGAGCAGGCTGAATGAGACACGTAGATATACTCTATATCTGCCTTCTACCTCTGCTGTTCCTTCTGAGAAGGCTGAATGAGGTGTATATCAGACACGTGGATATACTCTATCTCTGTCTTCTACCTCTGCTGTTCCTTCTGAGCAGGCTGAATGAGACACGTAGATATACTCTATCTCTGTCTTCTACCTCTGCTGTTCCTTCTGAGCAGGCTGAGTGAGGTGTAGATCAGACACGTGGATATACTCTATCTCTGTCTTCTACCTCTGCTGTTTCTTCTGAGCAGGCTGAGTGAGGTGTATATCAGACACGTGGATATACTCTATATCTTACTTTTACCTCTGCCGATCCTTCTGAGCAGGCTGAGTGAGGTGTAGATCAGACACTTAGATATACTCTATCTCTGTCTTCTACCTCTGCTGTTACTTCTGAGCAGGCTGAGTGAGGTGTAGATCAGACACGGGGATATACTCTATCTCTGTCTTCTACCTCTGCTGTTCCTTCTGAGCAGGCTAAGTGAGACACGTGGATATACTCTATCTCTGCCTTCTACCTCTGCTGTTCCTTCTGAGTAGGCTGAGTGAGGTGTAGATCAGACACGTGGGTATACTTTATCTCTGTCTTCTACCTCTGCTGTTCCTTCTGAGCAGGCTGAGTGAGACATGTGGATATACTCTATCTCTGTCTTCTACCTCTGCTGTTCCTTCTGAGCAGGCTGAGTGAGGTGTAGATCAGACACGTGGATATACTGTATCTCTTACTTTTACCTCTGCTGATCCTTCTGAGCAGGCTGAGTGAGGTGTAGAACAGACACTTGGATATACAATATATTTCTGCCTTCTACATCTGCTGTTCCTTCTGAGAAGGCTGAGTGAGGTGTAGATCAGACACGTGGATATACTATATATCTGTCTTCTACCTCTGCTGTTCCTTCTGAGCAGGCTGAGTGAGACACGTGGATATACTCTATCTCTGTCTTCTACCTCTGCTGTTCATTCTGAGCAGCCTGAGTGAGGTGAAGATCAGACACGTGGATATACTCTATCTCTGTCTTCTACCTGTGCTGTTCCTTCTGAGCAGGCTGAGTGAGGTGTAGATCAGACACGTGGATATACTATATATCTGCCTTCTACCTCTGCTGTTCCTTCTGAGCAGGCTGGTGAGACACGTGGATAAACTCTATCTCTGTCTTCTACATCTGCTGTTCCTTCTGAGCAGGCTGAGTGAGACACGTGGATATACTCTATCTCTGTCTTCTACCTCTGCTGTTCCTTCTGAGCAGGCTGAGTGAGGTGTAGATCAGACACGTGGATATACTCTATCTCTGTCTTCTACCTCTGCTGTTCCTTCTGAGCAGGCTGAGTGAGACACGTAGATATACTCTATCTCTGTCTTCTACCTCTGCTGTTCCTTCTGAGCAGGCTGAGTGAGGTGTAGAACAGACACTTGGATATACAATATATTTCTGCCTTCTACATCTGCTGTTCCTTCTGAGCAGGCTGAGTGAGACACGTGGATATACTCTATCTCTGTCTTCTACCTCTGCTGTTCCTTATGAGCAGGCTGAGTGAGATACGTGAATATACTCTATCTCTGTCTTCTACCTCTGCTGTTCCTTCTGAGCAGGCTGAGTGAGACACGTGGATATACTCTATCTCTGTCTTCTACCTCTGCTGTTCCTTCTGAGGAGGCTGAGTGAGGTGTAGATCAGACACGTGGATATACTCTATCTCTGTCTTCTACCTGTGTTGTTCCTTCTGAGCAGGCTGAGTGAGGTGTAGATCAGACACGTGGATATACTCTATCTCTGTCTTCTACCTCTGCTGTTCCTTCCGAGCAGGCTGAGTGAGACATGTGGATATACTCTATCTCTGTCTTCTACCTCTGCTGTTCCTTCTAAGCAGGCTGAGTGAGATACGTGAATATACTATATCTCTGTCTTCTACCTCTGATGTTCCTTCTGAGCAGGCTGAATGAGACCCGTGGATATACTCCATCTCTGTCTTCTACCTCTAATGTTCCTTCTGAGCAGGCTGAGTGAGGTGTAGATCAGACATGTGGATATACTCTATCTCTGTCTTCTACCTCTGCTGTTCCTTCTGATCAGGCTGGGTGAGGTGTAGATCAGACACGTGGATATACTCTATCTCTTTCTTCTACCTCTGCTGTTCCTTCTGAGCAGGCTGAGTGAGACACGTGGATATACTCTATCTCTGCCTTCTACCTCTGCTGTTCCTTCTGAGCAGGCTGAGTGAGGTGTAGATCAGACACTTGGATATACTATATCTCTGCCTTCTACCTCTGCTGTTCCTTCTGAGCAGGCTGAGTGAGACACGTGGATATACTCTATCTCTGTCTTCTACCTCTGCTGTTCCTTCTGAGCAGGCTGAGTGAGACACGTGGATATACTCTATCTCTGTCTTCTACATCTGCTGTTCCTTCTGAGCAGGCTGAGTGAGGTGTAGATCAGACACGTCGATATACTCTATATCTGTCTTCTACCTCTGCTGTTCCTTCTGAGCAGGCTGAGTGAGACACGTGGATATACTCTATATCTGTCTTCTACCTCTGCTGTTCCTTATGAGCAGGCTGAGTGAGATACGTGAATATACTCTATCTCTGTCTTCTACCTCTGCTGTTCCTTCTGAGCAGGCTGAGTGAGACACGTGGATATACTCTATCTCTGTCTTCTACCTCTGCTGTTCCTTCTGAGCAGGCTGAGTGAGGTGTAGATCAGACACGTGGATATACTCTATCTCTTACTTTTACCTCTGCTGATCCTTCTGAGCAGGCTGAGTGAGGTGTAGAACAGACACTTGGATATACAATATATTTCTGCCTTCTACCTCTGCTGTTCCTTCTGAGCAGGCTGAGTGAGACACGTAGATATACTCTATCTCTGTCTTCTACCTCTGCTGTTCCTTCTGAGCAGGCTGAGTGAGGTGTAGATCAAAC
Source organism: Crossaster papposus (assembly GCA_037893245.1). NCBI lineage: Eukaryota > Metazoa > Echinodermata > Asteroidea > Velatida > Solasteridae > Crossaster > Crossaster papposus. The sequence goes on along the minus strand of JBAIAA010000788.1, from coordinate 302,438 downwards.
ACGTGGATATACTCTATCTCTGTCTTGTACCTCTGCTGTTTCTTCTGAGCAGGCTGAGTGAGGTGTAGATCAGACACGTGGATATACTCGATATCTTACTTTTACCTCTGCTGATCCTTCTGAGCAGGCTGAGTGAGGTGTAGATCAGACACTTAGATATACTATATATCTGTCTTCTACATCTGCTGTTCCTTCTGAGCAGGCTGAGTGAGGTGTAGATCAGACACGGGGATATACTCTATCTCTGTCTTCTACCTATGCTGTTCCTTCTGAGCAGGCTAAGTGAGACACGTGGATATACTCTATCTCTGCCTTCTACCTCTGCTGTTCCTTCTGAGCAGGCTGAATGAGACACGTAGATATACTCTATCTCTGCCTTCTACCTCTGCTGTTCCTTCTGAGAAGGCTGAGTGAGGTGTATATCAGACACGTGGATATACTCTATCTCTGTCTTCTACCTCTGCTGTTCCTTCTGAGCAGGCTGAATGAGAAACGTAGATATACTCTATCTCTGTCTTCTACCTCTGCTGTTCCTTCTGAGCAGGCTGAGTGAGGTGTAGATCAGACACGTGGATATACTCTATCTCTGTCTTCTACCTCTGCTGTTTCTTCTGAGCAGGCTGAGTGAGGTGTATATCAGACACGTGGATATACTCTATATCTTACTTTTACCTCTGCCGATCCTTCTGAGCAGGCTGAGTGAGGTGTAGATCAGACACTTAGATATACTCTATCTCTGTCTTCTACCTCTGCTGTTACTTCTGAGCAGGCTGAGTGAGGTGTAGATCAGACACGGGGATATACTCTATCTCTGTCTTCTACCTCTGCTGTTCCTTCTGAGCAGGCTAAGTGAGACACGTGGATATACTCTATTTCTGCCTTCTACCTCTGCTGTTCCTTCTGAGTAGGCTGAGTGAGGTGTAGATCAGACACGTGGGTATACTTTATCTCTGTCTTCTACCTCTGCTGTTCCTTCTGAGCAGGCTGAGTGAGACATGTGGATATACTCTATCTCTGTCTTCTACCTCTGCTGTTCCTTCTGAGCAGGCTGAGTGAGGTGTAGATCAGACACGTGGATATACTGTATCTCTTACTTTTACCTCTGCTGATCCTTCTGAGCAGGCTGAGTGAGGTGTAGAACAGACACTTGGATATACAATATATTTCTGCCTTCTACCTCTGCTGTTCCTTCTGAGCAGGCTGAGTGAGACACGTGGATATACTCTATCTCTGTCTTCTACCTCTGTTGTTCCTTCTGAGAAGGCTGAGTGAGACACGTGGATATACTCTATCTCTGTCTTCTACATCTGCTGTTCCTTCTGAGATGGCTGAGTGAGGTGTAGATCAGACACGTGGATATACTCTATATCTGTCTTCTACCTCTGCTGTTCCTTCTGAGCAGGCTGAGTGAGACACATGGATATACTCTATCTCTGTCTTCTACCTCTGCTGTTCCTTATGAGCAGGCTGAGTGAGATACGTGAATATACTCTATCTCTGTCTTCTACCTCTGCTGTTCCTTCTGAGCAGGCTGAGTGAGACACGTGGATATACTCTATCTCTGTCTTCTACCTCTGCTGTTCCTTCTGAGGAGGCTGAGTGAGGTGTAGATCAGACACGTGGATATACTCTATCTCTGTCTTCTACCTGTGTTGTTCCTTCTGAGCAGGCTGAGTGAGGTGTAGATCAGACACGTGGATATACTCTATCTCTGTCTTCTACCTCTGCTGTTCCTTCTGAGCAGGCTGAGTGAGACACGTGGATATACTCTATCTCTGTCTTCTACCTCTGCTGTTCCTTCTAAGCAGGCTGAGTGAGATACGTGAATATACTATATCTCTGTCTTCTACCTCTGATGTTCCTTCTGAGCAGGCTGAATGAGACCCGTGGATATACTCTATCTCTGTCTTCTACCTCTAATGTTCCTTCTGAGCAGGCTGAGTGAGGTGTAGATCAGACATGTGGATATACTCTATCTCTGTCTTCTACCTCTGCTGTTCCTTCTGATCAGGCTGGGTGAGGTGTAGATCAGACACGTGGATATACTCTATCTCTTTCTTCTACCTCTGCTGTTCCTTCTGAGCAGGCTGAGTGAGACACGTGGATATACTCTATCTCTGCCTTCTACCTCTGTTGTTCCTTCTGAGCAGGCTGAGTGAGGTGTAGATCAGACAAGTGGATATACTCTATCTCTGTCTTCTACCTCTGCTGTTTCTTCTGAGCAGGCTGAGTGAGGTGTATATCAGACACGTGGATATACTCTATATCTTACTTTTACCTCTGCCGATCCTTCTGAGCAGGCTGAGTGAGGTGTAGATCAGACACTTAGATATACTCTATCTCTGTCTTCTACCTCTGCTGTTACTTCTGAGCAGGCTGAGTGAGGTGTAGATCAGACACGGGGATATACTCTATCTCTGTCTTCTACCTCTGCTGTTCCTTCTGAGCAGGCTAAGTGAGACACGTGGATATACTCTATCTCTGCCTTCTACCTCTGCTGTTCCTTCTGAGTAGGCTGAGTGAGGTGTAGATCAGACACGTGTGTATACATTATCTCTGTCTTCTACCTCTGCTGTTCCTTCTGAGCAGGCTGAGTGAGACATGTGGATATACTCTATCTCTGTCTTCTACCTCTGCTGTTCCTTCTGAGCAGGCTGAGTGAGGTGTAGATCAGACACGTGGATATACTGTATCTCTTACTTTTACCTCTGCTGATCCTTCTGAGCAGGCTGAGTGATGTTTAGAACAGACACTTGGATATACAATATATTTCTGCCTTCTACCTCTGCTGTTCCTTCTGAGCAGGCTGAGTGAGACACGTGGATATACTCTATCTCTGTCTTCTACCTCTGCTGTTCCTTCTGAGCAGGCTGAGTGAGACACGTGGATATACTCTATCTCTGTCTTCTACATCTGCTGTTCCTTCTGAGCAGGCTGAGTGAGGTGTAGATCAGACACGTGGATATACTCTATATCTGTCTCCTACCTCTGCTGTTCCTTCTGAGCAGGCTGAGTGAGACACGTGGATATACTCTATATCTGTCTTCTACCTCTGCTGTTCCTTATGAGCAGGCTGAGTGAGATACGTGAATATACTCTATCTCTGTCTTCTACCTCTGCTGTTCCTTCTGAGCAGGCTGAGTGAGACACGTGGATATACTCTATCTCTGTCTTCTACCTCTGCTGTTCCTTCTGAGCAGGCTGAGTGAGGTGTAGATCAGACACGTGGATATACTCTATCTCTTACTTTTACCTCTGCTGATCCTTCTGAGCAGGCTGAGTGAGGTGTAGAACAGACACTTGGATATACAATATATTTCTGCCTTCTACCTCTGCTGTTCCTTCTGAGCAGGCTGAGTGAGACACGTGGATATACTCTATCTCTGTCTTCTACCTCTGTTGTTCCTTCTGAGCAGGCTGAATGAGACACGTAGATATACTCTATCTCTGTCTTCTACCTCTGTTGTTCCTTCTGAGAAGGCTGAGTGAGACACGTGGATATACTCTATCTCTGTCTTCTACATCTGCTGTTCCTTCTGAGATGGCTGAGTGAGGTGTAGATCAGACACGTGGATATACTCTATATCTGTCTTCTACCTCTGCTGTTCCTTCTGAGCAGGCTGAGTGAGACACGTGGATATACTCTATCTCTGTCTTCTACCTCTGCTGTTCCTTCTGAGCAGGCTGAGTGAGACACGTGGATATACTCTATCTCTGTCTTCTACATCTGCTGTTCCTTCTGAGCAGGCTGAGTGAGGTGTAGATCAGACACGTGGATATACTCTATATCTGTCTTCTACCTCTGCTGTTCCTTCTGAGCAGGCTGAGTGAGACACGTGGATATACTCTATATCTGTCTTCTACCTCTGCTGTTCCTTATGAGCAGGCTGAGTGAGATACGTGAATATACTCTATCTCTGTCTTCTACCTCTGCTGTTCCTTCTGAGCAGGCTGAGTGAGACACGTGGATATACTCTATCTCTGTCTTCTACCTCTGCTGTTCCTTCTGAGCAGGCTGAGTGAGGTGTAGATCAGACACGTGGATATACTCTATCTCTTACTTTTACCTCTGCTGATCCTTCTGAGCAGGCTGAGTGAGGTGTAGAACAGACACTTGGATATACAATATATTTCTGCCTTCTACCTCTGCTGTTCCTTCTGAGCAGGCTGAGTGAGACACGTGGATATACTCTATCTCTGTCTTCTACCTCTGTTGTTCCTTCTGAGCAGGCTGAATGAGACACGTAGATATACTCTATCTCTGTCTTCTACCTCTGTTGTTCCTTCTGAGAAGGCTGAGTGAGACACGTGGATATACTCTATCTCTGTCTTCTACATCTGCTGTTCCTTCTGAGATGGCTGAGTGAGGTGTAGATCAGACACGTGGATATACTCTATATCTGTCTTCTACCTCTGCTGTTCCTTCTGAGCAGGCTGAGTGAGACACATGGATATACTCTATCTCTGTCTTCTACCTCTGCTGTTCCTTAAGAGCAGGCTGAGTGAGATACGTGAATATACTCTATCTCTGTCTTCTACCTCTGCTGTTCCTTCTGAGCAGGCTGAGTGAGACACGTGGATATACTCTATCTCTGTCTTCTACCTCTGCTGTTCCTTCTGAGGAGGCTGAGTGAGGTGTAGATCAGACACGTGGATATACTCTATCTCTGTCTTCTACCTGTGTTGTTCCTTCTGAGCAGGCTGAGTGAGGTGTAGATCAGACACGTGGATATACTCTATCTCTGTCTTCTACCTCTGCTGTTCCTTCTGAGCAGGCTGAGTGAGACACGTGGATATACTCTATCTCTGTCTTCTACCTCTGCTGTTCCTTCTAAGCAGGCTGAGTGAGATACGTGAATATACTATATCTCTGTCTTCTACCTCTGATGTTCCTTCTGAGCAGGCTGAATGAGACCCGTGGATATACTCTATCTCTGTCTTCTACCTCTAATGTTCCTTCTGAGCAGGCTGAGTGAGGTGTAGATCAGACATGTGGATATACTCTATCTCTGTCTTCTACCTCTGCTGTTCCTTCTGATCAGGCTGGGTGAGGTGTAGATCAGACACGTGGATATACTCTATCTCTTTCTTCTACCTCTGCTGTTCCTTCTGAGCAGGCTGAGTGAGACACGTGGATATACTCTATCTCTGCCTTCTACCTCTGTTGTTCCTTCTGAGCAGGCTGAGTGAGGTGTAGATCAGACACTTGGATATACTATATCTCTGCCTTCTACCTCTGCTGTTCCTTCTGAGCAGGCTGAGTGAGACACGTGGATATACTCTATCTCTGTCTTCTACCTCTGCTGTTCCTTCTGAGCAGGCTGAGTGAGACACGTGGATATACTCTATCTCTGTCTTCTACATCTGCTGTTCCTTCTGAGCAGGCTGAGTGAGGTGTAGATCAGACACGTGGATATACTCTATATCTGTCTTCTACCTCTGCTGTTCCTTCTGAGCAGGCTGAGTGAGACACGTGGATATACTCTATATCTGTCTTCTACCTCTGCTGTTCCTTATGAGCAGGCTGAGTGAGATACGTGAATATACTCTATCTCTGTCTTCTACCTCTGCTGTTCCTTCTGAGCAGGCTGAGTGAGACACGTGGATATACTCTATCTCTGTCTTCTACCTCTGCTGTTCCTTCTGAGCAGGCTGAGTGAGGTGTAGATCAGACACGTGGATATACTCTATCTCTTACTTTTACCTCTGCTGATCCTTCTGAGCAGGCTGAGTGAGGTGTAGAACAGACACTTGGATATACAATATATTTCTGCCTTCTACCTCTGCTGTTCCTTCTGAGCAGGCTGAGTGAGACACGTGGATATACTCTATCTCTGTCTTCTACCTCTGTTGTTCCTTCTGAGCAGGCTGAATGAGACACGTAGATATACTCTATCTCTGCCTTCTACCTCTGCTGTTCCTTCTGAGAAGGCTGAGTGAGGTGTATATCAGACACGTGGATATACTCTATCTCTGTCTTCTACCTCTGCTGTTCCTTCTGAGCAGGCTGAATGAGACACGTAGATATACTCTATCTCTGTCTTCTACCTCTGCTGTTCCTTCTGAGCAGGCTGAGTGAGGTGTAGATCAGACACGTGGATATACTCTATCTCTGTCTTCTACCTCTGCTGTTTCTTCTGAGCAGGCTGAGTGAGGTGTATATCAGACACGTGGATATACTCTATATCTTACTTTTACCTCTGCCGATCCTTCTGAGCAGGCTGAGTGAGGTGTAGATCAGACACTTAGATATACTCAATCTCTGTCTTCTACCTCTGCTGTTACTTCTGAGCAGGCTGAGTGAGGTGTAGATCAGACACGGGGATATACTCTATCTCTGTCTTCTACCTCTGCTGTTCCTTCTGAGCAGGCTAATTGAGACACGTGGATATACTCTATCTCTGCCTTCTACCTCTGCTGTTCCTTCTGAGTAGGCTGAGTGAGGTGTAGATCAGACACGTGGGTATACTTTATCTCTGTCTTCTACCTCTGCTGTTCCTTCTGAGCAGGCTGAGTGAGACATGTGGATATACTCTATCTCTGTCTTCTACCTCTGCTGTTCCTTCTGAGCAGGCTGAGTGAGGTGTAGATCAGACACGTGGATATACTCTATCTCTGTCTTCTACCTGTGTTGTTCCTTCTGAGCAGGCTGAGTGAGGTGTAGATCAGACACGTGGATATACTCTATCTCTGTCTTCTACCTCTGCTGTTCCTTCTGAGCAGGTTGAGTGAGACACGTGGATATACTCTATCTCTGTCTTCTACCTCTGCTGTTCCTTCTAAGCAGGCTGAGTGAGATACGTGAATATACTATATCTCTGTCTTCTACCTCTGAAGTTCCTTCTGAGCATCCTGAATGAGACCCGTGGATATACTCTATCTCTGTCTTCTACCTCTAATGTTCCTTCTGAGCAGGCTGAGTGAGGTGTAGATCAGACATGTGGATATACTCTATCTCTGTCTTCTACCTCTGCTGTTCCTTCTGATCAGGCTGGGTGAGGTGTAGATCAGACACGTGGATATACTCTATCTCTTTCTTCTACCTCTGCTGTTCCTTCTGAGCAGGCTGAGTGAGACACGTGGATATACTCTATCTCTGCCTTCTACCTCTGTTGTTCCTTCTGAGCAGGCTGAGTGAGGTGTAGATCAGACACTTGGATATACTATATCTCTGCCTTCTACCTCTGCTGTTCCTTCTGAGCAGGCTGAGTGAGACACGTGGATATACTCTATCTCTGTCTTCTACCTCTGCTGTTCCTTCTGAGCAGGCTGAGTGAGACACGTGGATATACTCTATCTCTGTCTTCTACATCTGCTGTTCCTTCTGAGCAGGCTGAGTGAGGTGTAGATCAGACACGTGGATATACTCTATATCTGTCTTCTACCTCTGCTGTTCCTTCTGAGCAGGCTGAGTGAGACACGTGGATATACTCTATATCTGTCTTCTACCTCTGCTGTTCCTTATGAGCAGGCTGAGTGAGATACGTGAATATACTCTATCTCTGTCTTCTACCTCTGCTGTTCCTTCTGAGCAGGCTGAGTGAGACACGTGGATATACTCTATCTCTGTCTTCTACCTCTGCTGTTCCTTCTGAGCAGGCTGAGTGAGGTGTAGATCAGACACGTGGATATACTCTATCTCTTACTTTTACCTCTGCTGATCCTTCTGAGCAGGCTGAGTGAGGTGTAGAACAGACACTTGGATATACAATATATTTCTGCCTTCTACCTCTGCTGTTCCTTCTGAGCAGGCTGAGTGAGACATGTGGATATACTCTATCTCTGTCTTCTACCTCTGCTGTTCCTTCTGAGCAGGCTGAGTGAGGTGTAGATCAGACACGTGGATATACTCTATCTCTGTCTTCTACCTGTGTTGTTCCTTCTGAGCAGGCTGAGTGAGGTGTAGATCAGACACGTGGATATACTCTATCTCTGTCTTCTACCTCTGCTGTTCCTTCTGAGCAGGCTGAGTGAGACACGTGGATATACTCTATCTCTGTCTTCTACCTCTGAAGTTCCTTCTGAGCAGGCTGAATGAGACCCGTGGATATACTCTATCTCTGTCTTCTACCTCTAATGTTCCTTCTGAGCAGGCTGAGTGAGGTGTAGATCAGACATGTGGATATACTCTATCTCTGTCTTCTACCTCTGCTGTTCCTTCTGATCAGGCTGGGTGAGGTGTAGATCAGACACGTGGATATACTCTATATCTTTCTTCTACCTCTGCTGTTCCTTCTGAGCAGGCTGAGTGAGACACGTGGATATACTCTATCTCTGCCTTCTACCTCTGCTGTTCCTTCTGAGCAGGCTGAGTGAGGTGTAGATCAGACACTTGGATATACTATATCTCTGCCTTCTACCTCTGCTGTTCCTTCTGAGCAGGCTGAGTGAGACACGTGGATATACTCTATCTCTGTCTTCTACCTCTGCTGTTCCTTCTGAGCAGGCTGAGTGAGACACGTGGATATACTCTATCTCTGTCTTCTACATCTGCTGTTCCTTCTGAGCAGGCTGGGTGAGGTGTAGATCAGACACGTGGATATACTCTATCTCTTTCTTCTACCTCTGCTGTTCCTTCTGAGCAGGCTGAGTGAGACACGTGGATATACTCTATCTCTGCCTTCTACCTCTGTTGTTCCTTCTGAGCAGGCTGAGTGAGGTGTAGATCAGACACTTGGATATACTATATCTCTGCCTTCTACCTCTGCTGTTCCTTCTGAGCAGGCTGAGTGAGACACGTGGATATACTCTATCTCTGTCTTCTACCTCTGCTGTTCCTTCTGAGCAGGCTGAGTGAGACACGTGGATATACTCTATCTCTGTCTTCTACATCTGCTGTTCCTTCTGAGCAGGCTGAGTGAGGTGTAGATCAGACACGTGGATATACTCTATATCTGTCTTCTACCTCTGCTGTTCCTTCTGAGCAGGCTGAGTGAGACACGTGGATATACTCTATATCTGTCTTCTACCTCTGCTGTTCCTTATGAGCAGGCTGAGTGAGATACGTGAATATACTCTATCTCTGTCTTCTACCTCTGCTGTTCCTTCTGAGCAGGCTGAGTGAGACACGTGGATATACTCTATCTCTGTCTTCTACCTCTGCTGTTCCTTCTGAGCAGGCTGAGTGAGGTGTAGATCAGACACGTGGATATACTCTATCTCTTACTTTTACCTCTGCTGATCCTTCTGAGCAGGCTGAGTGAGGTGTAGAACAGACACTTGGATATACAATATATTTCTGCCTTCTACCTCTGCTGTTCCTTCTGAGCAGGCTGAGTGAGACACGTGGATATACTCTATCTCTGTCTTCTACCTCTGTTGTTCCTTCTGAGCAGGCTGAATGAGACACGTAGATATACTCTATCTCTGCCTTCTACCTCTGCTGTTCCTTCTGAGAAGGCTGAGTGAGGTGTATATCAGACACGTGGATATACTCTATCTCTGTCTTCTACCTCTGCTGTTCCTTCTGAGCAGGCTGAATGAGACACGTAGATATACTCTATCTCTGTCTTCTACCTCTGCTGTTCCTTCTGAGCAGGCTGAGTGAGGTGTAGATCAGACACGTGGATATACTCTATCTCTGTCTTCTACCTCTGCTGTTTCTTCTGAGCAGGCTGAGTGAGGTGTATATCAGACACGTGGATATACTCTATATCTTACTTTTACCTCTGCCGATCCTTCTGAGCAGGCTGAGTGAGGTGTAGATCAGACACTTAGATATACTCAATCTCTGTCTTCTACCTCTGCTGTTACTTCTGAGCAGGCTGAGTGAGGTGTAGATCAGACACGGGGATATACTCTATCTCTGTCTTCTACCTCTGCTGTTCCTTCTGAGCAGGCTAATTGAGACACGTGGATATACTCTATCTCTGCCTTCTACCTCTGCTGTTCCTTCTGAGTAGGCTGAGTGAGGTGTAGATCAGACACGTGGGTATACTTTATCTCTGTCTTCTACCTCTGCTGTTCCTTCTGAGCAGGCTGAGTGAGACATGTGGATATACTCTATCTCTGTCTTCTACCTCTGCTGTTCCTTCTGAGCAGGCTGAGTGAGACACGTGGATATACTCTATATCTGTCTTCTACCTCTGCTGTTCCTTATGAGCAGGCTGAGTGAGATACGTGAATATACTCTATCTCTGTCTTCTACCTCTGCTGTTCCTTCTGAGCAGGCTGAGTGAGACACGTGGATATACTCTATCTCTGTCTTCTACCTCTGCTGTTCCTTCTGAGCAGGCTGAGTGAGGTGTAGATCAGACACGTGGATATACTCTATCTCTTACTTTTACCTCTGCTGATCCTTCTGAGCAGGCTGAGTGAGGTGTAGAACAGACACTTGGATATACAATATATTTCTGCCTTCTACCTCTGCTGTTCCTTCTGAGCAGGCTGAGTGAGACACGTGGATATACTCTATCTCTGTCTTCTACCTCTGTTGTTCCTTCTGAGCAGGCTGAATGAGACACGTAGATATACTCTATCTCTGCCTTCTACCTCTGCTGTTCCTTCTGAGAAGGCTGAGTGAGGTGTATATCAGACACGTGGATATACTCTATCTCTGTCTTCTACCTCTGCTGTTCCTTCTGAGCAGGCTGAATGAGACACGTAGATATACTCTATCTCTGTCTTCTACCTCTGCTGTTCCTTCTGAGCAGGCTGAGTGAGGTGTAGATCAGACACGTGGATATACTCTATCTCTGTCTTCTACCTCTGCTGTTTCTTCTGAGCAGGCTGAGTGAGGTGTATATCAGACACGTGGATATACTCTATATCTTACTTTTACCTCTGCCGATCCTTCTGAGCAGGCTGAGTGAGGTGTAGATCAGACACTTAGATATACTCAATCTCTGTCTTCTACCTCTGCTGTTACTTCTGAGCAGGCTGAGTGAGGTGTAGATCAGACACGGGGATATACTCTATCTCTGTCTTCTACCTCTGCTGTTCCTTCTGAGCAGGCTAATTGAGACACGTGGATATACTCTATCTCTGCCTTCTACCTCTGCTGTTCCTTCTGAGTAGGCTGAGTGAGGTGTAGATCAGACACGTGGGTATACTTTATCTCTGTCTTCTACCTCTGCTGTTCCTTCTGAGCAGGCTGAGTGAGACATGTGGATATACTCTATCTCTGTCTTCTACCTCTGCTGTTCCTTCTGAGCAGGCTGAGTGAGGTGTAGATCAGACACGTGGATATACTCTATCTCTGTCTTCTACCTGTGTTGTTCCTTCTGAGCAGGCTGAGTGAGGTGTAGATCAGACACGTGGATATACTCTATCTCTGTCTTCTACCTCTGCTGTTCCTTCTGAGCAGGCTGAGTGAGACACGTGGATATACTCTATCTCTGTCTTCTACCTCTGCTGTTCCTTCTAAGCAGGCTGAGTGAGATACGTGAATATACTATATCTCTGTCTTCTACCTCTGAAGTTCCTTCTGAGCATCCTGAATGAGACCCGTGGATATACTCTATCTCTGTCTTCTACCTCTAATGTTCCTTCTGAGCAGGCTGAGTGAGGTGTAGATCAGACATGTGGATATACTCTATCTCTGTCTTCTACCTCTGCTGTTCCTTCTGATCAGGCTGGGTGAGGTGTAGATCAGACACGTGGATATACTCTATCTCTTTCTTCTACCTCTGCTGTTCCTTCTGAGCAGGCTGAGTGAGACACGTGGATATACTCTATCTCTGTCTTCTACCTCTGCTGTTCCTTATGAGCAGGCTGAGTGAGATACGCGAATATACTATATCTTTGTCTTCTACCTCTGCTGTTCCTTCTGAGCAGGCTGAGTGAGGTGTAGATCAGACGCGTGGATATACTCTATCTCTGTCTTCTACCTCTGCTGTTCCTTCTGAGCAGGCTGAGTGAGGTGTATATCAGACACGTGGATATACTCTATCTCTGTCTTCTACCTCTGCTGTTCCTTCTGAGCAGGCTGAGTGAGGTGTAGATCAGACACGTTTATATACTATATCTCTGTCTTCTACCTCTGCTGTTCCTTCTGAGCAGGCTGAGTGATACACGTGGATATAATCTATCTTTGTCTTCTACCTCTGCTGTTCCTTCTGAGCAGGCTGAGTGAGGTGTAGATCAGACACTTGGATATACTATATCTCTGCCTTCTACCTCTGCTGTTCCTTCTGAGCAGGCTGAGTGATACACGTGGATATACTCTATCTCTGTCTTCTACCTCTGCTGTTCCTTCTGAGCAGGCTGAGTGAGACACGTGGATATACTATATCTCTGTCTTCTACATCTGCTGTTCCTTCTGAGATGGCTGAGTGAGATACGTGAATATACTCTATCTCTGTCTTCTACCTCTGTTGTTCCTTCTGAGAAGGCTGAGTGAGACACGTGGATATACTATATCTCTGTCTTCTACATCTGCTGTTCCTTCTGAGATGGCTGAGTGAGGTGTAGATCAGACACGTGGATATACTCTATATCTGTCTTCTACCTCTGCTGTTCCTTCTGAGCAGGCTGAGTGAGACACATGGATATACTCTATCTCTGTCTTATACCTCTGCTGTTCCTTATGAGCAGGCTGAGTGAGATACGTGAATATACTCTATCTCTGTCTTCTACCTCTGCTGTTCCTTCTGAGCAGGCTGAGTGAGACACGTGGATATACTCTATCTCTGTCTTCTACCTCTGCTGTTCCTTCTGAGGAGGCTGAGTGAGGTGTAGATCAGACACGTGGATATACTCTATCTCTGTCTTCTACCTGTGTTGTTCCTTCTGAGCAGGCTGAGTGAGGTGTAGATCAGACACGTGGATATACTCTATCTCTGTCTTCTACCTCTGCTGTTCCTTCTGAGCAGGCTGAGTGAGACACGTGGATATACTCTATCTCTTTCTTCTACCTCTGCTGTTCCTTCTAAGCAGGCTGAGTGAGATACGTGAATATACTATATCTCTGTCTTCTACCTCTGATGTTCCTTCTGAGCAGGCTGAATGCGACCCGTGGATATACTCTATATCTGTCTTCTACCTCTAATGTTCCTTCTGAGCAGGCTGAGTGAGGTGTAGATCAGACATGTGGATATACTCTATCTCTGTCTTCTACCTCTGCTGTTCCTTCTGATCAGGCTGGGTGAGGTGTAGATCAGACACGTGGATATACTCTATCTCTTTCTTCTACCTCTGCTGTTCCTTCTGAGCAGGCTGAGTGAGACACGTGGATATACTCTATCTCTGCCTTCTACCTCTGCTGTTCCTTCTGAGCAGGCTGAGTGAGGTGTAGATCAGACACTTGGATATACTATATCTCTGCCTTCTACCTCTGCTGTTCCTTCTGAGCAGGCTGAGTGAGACACGTGGATATACTCTATCTCTGTCTTCTACCTCTGCTATTCCTTATGAGCAGGCTGAGTGAGATACGTGAATATACTCTATCTCTGTCTTCTACCTCTGCTGTTCCTTCTGAGCAGGCTGAGTGAGACACGTGGATATACTCTATATCTGTCTTCTACCTCTGCTGTTCCTTATGAGCAGGCTGAGTGAGATACGTGAATATACTCTATCTCTGTCTTCTACCTCTGCTGTTCCTTCTGAGCAGGCTGAGTGAGACACGTGGATATACTCTATCTCTGTCTTCTACCTCTGCTGTTCCTTCTGAGCAGGCTGAGTGAGGTGTATATCAGACACGTGGATATACTCTATATCTTACTTTTACCTCTGCCGATCCTTCTGAGCAGGCTGAGTGAGGTGTAGATCAGACACTTAGATATACTCAATCTCTGTCTTCTACCTCTGCTGTTACTTCTGAGCAGGCTGAGTGAGGTGTAGATCAGACACGGGGATATACTCTATCTCTGTCTTCTACCTCTGCTGTTCCTTATGAGCAGGCTGAGTGAGATACGTGAATATACTCTATCTCTGTCTTCTACCTCTGCTGTTCCTTCTGAGCAGGCTGAGTGAGACACGTGGATATACTCTATCTCTGTCTTCTACCTCTGCTGTTCCTTCTGAGCAGGCTGAGTGAGGTGTAGATCAGACACGTGGATATACTCTATCTCTGTCTTCTACCTGTGTTGTTCCTTCTGAGCAGGCTGAGTGAGGTGTAGATCAGACACGTGGATATACTCTATCTCTGTCTTCTACCTCTGCTGTTCCTTCTGAGCAGGCTGAGTGAGACACGTGGATATACTCTATCTCTGTCTTCTACCTCTGCTGTTCCTTATGAGCAGGCTGAGTGAGGTGTAGATCAGACACGTGGATATACTCTATCTCTGTGTCTCACTCAGCCTGCTCAGAAGGAACAGCAGAGGTAGAAGACAGATATAGAGTATATCCACGTGTCTGATCTACACCTCACTCAGCCATCTCAGAAGGAACAGCAGATGTAGAAGACAGAGATAGAGTATATCCACGTGTCTCACTCAGCCTTCTCAGAAGGAACAACAGAGGTAGAAGACAGAGATAGAGTATATCCACGTGTCTCACTCAGCCTGCTCAGAAGGAACAGCAGAGGTAAAAGTAAGAGATAGAGTATATCCACGTGTCTGATCTACACCTCACTCAGCCTGCTCAGAAGGAACAGCAGAGGTAGAAGACAGAGATAGAGTATATCCCCGTGTCTGATCTACACCTCACTCACCCTGCTCAGAAGTAACAGCAGAGGTAGAAGACAGAGATAGAGTATATCTAAGTGTCTGATCTACACCTCACTCAGCCTGCTCAGAAGGATCGGCAGAGGTAAAAGTAAGATATAGAGTATATCCACGTGTCTGATATACACCTCACTCAGCCTGCTCAGAAGAAACAGCAGAGGTAGAAGACAGAGATAGAGTATATCCACGTGTCTGATCTACACCTCACTCAGCCTGCTCAGAAGGAACAACAGAGGTAGAAGACAGAGATAGAGTATATATACGTGTCTCATTCAGCCTGCTCAGAAGGAACAGCAGAGGTAGAAGACAGAGATAGAGTATATCCACGTGTCTGATATACACCTCACTCAGCCTTCTCAGAAGGAACAGCAGAGGTAGAAGGCAGAGATAGAGTATATCTACGTGTCTCATTCAGCCTGCTCAGAAGGAACAACAGAGGTAGAAGACAGAGATAGAGTATATCCACGTGTCTCACTCAGCCTGCTCAGAAGGAACAGCAGAGGTAGAAGGCAGAAATATATTGTATATCCAAGTGTCTGTTCTACACCTCACTCAGCCTGCTCAGAAGGATCAGCAGAGGTAAAAGTAAGAGATAGAGTATATCCACGTGTCTGATCTACACCTCACTCAGCCTGATCAGAAGGAACAGCAGAGGTAGAAGACAGAGATAAAGTATATCCACGTGTCTCACTCAGCCTGCTCAGAAGGAACAGCAGAGGTAGAAGACAGAGATAGAGTATATTCACGTATCTCACTCAGCCTGCTCATAAGGAACAGCAGAGGTAGAAGACAGATATAGAGTATATCCACGTGTCTCACTCAGCCTGCTCAGAAGGAACAGCAGAGGTAGAAGACAGATATAGAGTATATCCACGTGTCTGATCTACACCTCACTCAGCCTGCTTAGAAGGAACAGCAGATGTAGAAGACAGAGATAGAGTATATCCACGTGTCTCACTCAGCCTGCTCAGAAGGAACAGCAGAGGTAGAAGACAGAGATAGAGTATATCCACGTGTCTCACTCAGCCTGCTCAGAAGGAACAGCAGAGGTAGAAGGCAGAGATATAGTATATCCAAGTGTCTGATCTACACCTCACTCAGCCTGCTCAGAAGGAACAGCAGAGGTAGAAGGCAGAGATAGAGTATATCCACGTGTCTCACTCAGCCTGCTCAGAAGGAACAGCAGAGGTAGAAGAAAGATATAGAGTATATCCACGTGTCTGATCTACACCTCACCCAGCCTGATCAGAAGGAACAGCAGAGGTAGAAGACAGAGATAGAGTATATCCACATGTCTGATCTACACCTCACTCAGCCTGCTCAGAAGGAACATTAGAGGTAGAAGACAGAGATAGAGTATATCCACGGGTCTCATTCAGCCTGCTCAGAAGGAACTTCAGAGGTAGAAGACAGAGATATAGTATATTCACGTATCTCACTCAGCCTGCTTAGAAGGAACAGCAGAGGTAGAAGACAGAGATAGAGTATATCCACGTGTCTCACTCAGCCTGCTCAGAAGGAACAGCAGAGGTAGAAGACAGAGATAGAGTATATCCACGTGTCTGATCTACACCTCACTCAGCCTGCTCAGAAGGAACAACACAGGTAGAAGACAGAGATAGAGTATATCCACGTGTCTGATCTACACCTCACTCAGCCTGCTCAGAAGGAACAGCAGAGGTAGAAGACAGAGATAGAGTATATCCACATGTCTCACTCAGCCTGCTCAGAAGGAACAGCAGAGGTAGAAGACAGAGATAAAGTATACCCACGTGTCTGATCTACACCTCACTCAGCCTACTCAGAAGGAACAGCAGAGGTAGAAGGCAGAGATAGAGTATATCCACGTGTCTCAATTAGCCTGCTCAGAAGGAACAGCCTTCTACCTCTGCTGTTCCTTCTGAGCAGGCTGAGTGAGACACGTGGATATACTCTATCTCTGTCTTCTACCTCTGCTATTCCTTCTGAGCAGGCTGAGTGAGACACGTGGATATACTCTATCTCTGTCTTCTACATCTGCTGTTCCTTCTGAGCAGGCTGAGTGAGGTGTAGATCAGACACGTGGATATACTCTATATCTGTCTTCTACCTCTGCTGTTCCTTCTGAGCAGGCTGAGTGAGACACGTGGATATACTCTATATCTGTCTTCTACCTCTGCTGTTCCTTATGAGCAGGCTGAGTGAGATACGTGAATATACTCTATCTCTGTCTTCTACCTCTGCTGTTCCTTCTGAGCAGGCTGAGTGAGACACGTGGATATACTCTATCTCTGTCTTCTACCTCTGCTGTTCCTTCTAAGCAGGCTGAGTGAGATACGTGAATATACTATATCTCTGTCTTCTACCTCTGATGTTCCTTCTGAGCAGGCTGAATGAGACCCGTGGATATACTCTATCTCTGTCTTCTACCTCTAATGTTCCTTCTGAGCAGGCTGAGTGAGGTGTAGATCAGACATGTGGATATACTCTATCTCTGTCTTCTACCTCCGCTGTTCCTTCTGATCAGGCTGGGTGAGGTGTAGATCAGACACGTGGATATACTCTATCTCTTTCTTCTACCTCTGCTGTTCCTTCTGAGCAGGCTGAGTGAGACACGTGGATATACTCTGTCTCTGCCTTCTACCTCTGCTGTTCCTTCTGAGCAGGCTGAGTGAGGTGTAGATCAGACACTTGGATATACTATATCTCTGCCTTCTACCTCTGCTGTTCCTTCTGAGCAGGCTGAGTGAGACACGTGGATATACTCTATCTCTGTCTTCTACCTCTGCTGTTCCTTCTGAGCAGGCTGAGTGAGACACGTGGATATACTCTATCTCTGTCTTCTACATCTGCTGTTCCTTCTGAGCAGGCTGAGTGAGGTGTAGATCAGACACGTGGATATACTCTATATCTGTCTTCTACCTCTGCTGTTCCTTCTGAGCAGGCTGAGTGAGACACGTGGATATACTCTATATCTGTCTTCTACCTCTGCTGTTCCTTATGAGCAGGCTGAGTGAGATACGTGAATATACTCTATCTCTGTCTTCTACCTCTGCTGTTCCTTCTGAGCAGGCTGAGTGAGACACGTGGATATACTCTATCTCTGTCTTCTACCTCTGCTGTTCCTTCTGAGCAGGCTGAGTGAGGTGTAGATCATACACGTGGATATACTCTATCTCTTACTTTTACCTCTGCTGATCCTTCTGAGCAGGCTGAGTGAGGTGTAGAACAGACACTTGGATATACAATATATTTCTGCCTTCTACCTCTGCTGTTCCTTCTGAGCAGGCTGAGTGAGACACGTGGATATACTCTATCTCTGTCTTCTACCTCTGCTGTTCCTTCTGAGCAGGCTGAGTGAGGTGTAGATCAGACACGTGGATATACTCTATCTCTGTCTTCTACCTCTGCTGTTCCTTCTGAGCAGGCTGAGTGAGACACGTGGATATACTCTATCTCTGTCTTCTACCTCTGCTGTTCCTTATGAGCAGGCTGAGTGAGATACGCGAATATACTATATCTTTGTCTTCTACCTCTGCTGTTCCTTCTGAGCAGGCTGAGTGAGGTGTAGATCAGACGCGTGGATATACTCTATCTCTGTCTTCTACCTCTGCTGTTCCTTCTGAGCAGGCTGAGTGAGGTGTATATCAGACACGTGGATATACTCTATCTCTGTCTGCTACCTCTGCTGTTCCTTCTGAGCAGGCTGAGTGAGGTGTAGATCAGACACGTGGATATACTATATCTCTGTCTTCTACCTCTGCTGTTCCTTCTGAGCAGGCTGAGTGATACACGTGGATATAATCTATATTTGTCTTCTACCTCTGCTGTTCCTTCTGAGCAGGCTGAGTGAGACACGTGGATATACTTTATCTCTGTCTTCTACCTCTGCTGTTCCTTCTGATCAGGCTGAGTGAGGTGTAGATCAGACACGTGGATATACTCTATCTCTTACTTTTACCTCTGCTGATCCTTCTGAGCAGGCTGAGTGAGGTGTAGAACAGACACTTGGATATACAATATATTTCTGCCTTCTACCTCTGCTGTTCCTTCTGAGCAGGCTGAGTGAGACACGTGGATATACTCTATCTCTGTCTTCTACCTCTGTTGTTCCTTCTGAGCAGGCTGAATGAGACACGTAGATATACTCTATCTCTGCCTTCTACCTCTGCTGTTCCTTCTGAGAAGGCTGAGTGAGGTGTATATCAGACACGTGGATATACTCTATCTCTGTCTTCTACCTCTGCTGTTCCTTCTGAGCAGGCTGAATGAGACACGTATATATACTCTATCTCTGTCTTCTACCTCTGTTGTTCCTTCTGAGCAGGCTGAGTGAGGTGTAGATCAGACACGTGGATATACTCTATCTCTGTCTTCTACCTCTGCTGTTTCTTCTGAGCAGGCTGAGTGAGGTGTATATCAGACACGTGGATATACTCTATATCTTACTTTTACCTCTGCCGATCCTTCTGAGCAGGCTGAGTGAGGTGTAGATCAGACACTTAGATATACTCTATCTCTGTCTTCTACCTCTGCTGTTACTTCTGAGCAGGGTGAGTGAGGTGTAGATCAGACACGGGGATATACTCTATCTCTGTCTTCTACCTCTGCTGTTCCTTCTGAGCAGGCTGAGTGAGGTGTAGATCAGACACGTGGATATACTCTATCTCTTACTTTTACCTCTGCTGATCCTTCTGAGCAGGCTGAGTGAGGTGTAGAACAGACACTTGGATATACAATATATTTCTGCCTTCTACCTCTGCTGTTCCTTCTGAGCAGGCTGAGTGAGACACGTGGATATACTCTATCTCTGTCTTCTACCTCTGTTGTTCCTTCTGAGAAGGCTGAGTGAGACACGTGGATATACTCTATCTCTGTCTTCTACATCTGCTGTTCCTTCTGAGATGGCTGAGTGAGGTGTAGATCAGACACGTGGATATACTCTATATCTGTCTTCTACCTCTGCTGTTCCTTCTGAGCAGGCTGAGTGAGACACATGGATATACTCAATCTCTGTCTTCTACCTCTGCTGTTCCTTATGAGCAGGCTGAGTGAGATACGTGAATATACTCTATCTCTGTCTTCTACCTCTGCTGTTCCTTCTGAGCAGGCTGAGTGAGACACGTGGATATACTCTATCTCTGTCTTCTACCTCTGCTGTTCCTTCTGAGCAGGCTGAGTGAGGTGTAGATCAGACACGTGGATATACTCTATCTCTGTCTTCTACCTGTGTTGTTCCTTCTGAGCAGGCTGAGTGAGGTGTAGATCAGACACGTGGATATACTCTATCTCTGTCTTCTACCTCTGCTGTTCCTTCTGAGCAGGCTGAGTGAGACACGTGGATATACTCTATCTCTGTCTTCTACCTCTGCTGTTCCTTATGAGCAGGCTGAGTGAGGTGTAGATCAGACACGTGGATATACTCTATCTCTGTCTTCTACCTGTGTTGTTCCTTCTGAGCAGGCTGAGTGAGGTGTAGATCAGACACGTGGATATACTCTATCTCTGTCTTCTACCTCTGCTGTTCCTTCTGAGCAGGCTGAGTGAGACACGTGGATATACTCTATCTCTGTCTTCTACCTCTGCTGTTCCTTATGAGCAGGCTGAGTGAGATACGCGAATATACTATATCTTTGTCTTCTACCTCTGCTGTTCCTTCTGAGCAGGCTGAGTGAGGTGTAGATCAGACGCGTGGATATACTCTATCTCTGTCTTCTACCTCTGCTGTTCCTTCTGAGCAGGCTGAGTGAGGTGTATATCAGACACGTGGATATACTCTATCTCTGTCTTCTACCTCTGCTGTTCCTTCTGAGCAGGCTGAGTGAGGTGTAGATCAGACACGTTTATATACTATATCTCTGTCTTCTACCTCTGCTGTTCCTTCTGAGCAGGCTGAGTGATACACGTGGATATAATCTATCTTTGTCTTCTACCTCTGCTGTTCCTTCTGAGCAGGCTGAGTGAGGTGTAGATCAGACACTTGGATATACTATATCTCTGCCTTCTACCTCTGCTGTTCCTTCTGAGCAGGCTGAGTGATACACGTGGATATACTCTATCTCTGTCTTCTACCTCTGCTGTTCCTTCTGAGCAGGCTGAGTGAGACACGTGGATATACTATATCTCTGTCTTCTACATCTGCTGTTCCTTCTGAGATGGCTGAGTGAGATACGTGAATATACTCTATCTCTGTCTTCTACCTCTGTTGTTCCTTCTGAGAAGGCTGAGTGAGACACGTGGATATACTATATCTCTGTCTTCTACATCTGCTGTTCCTTCTGAGATGGCTGAGTGAGGTGTAGATCAGACACGTGGATATACTCTATATCTGTCTTCTACCTCTGCTGTTCCTTCTGAGCAGGCTGAGTGAGACACATGGATATACTCTATCTCTGTCTTATACCTCTGCTGTTCCTTATGAGCAGGCTGAGTGAGATACGTGAATATACTCTATCTCTGTCTTCTACCTCTGCTGTTCCTTCTGAGCAGGCTGAGTGAGACACGTGGATATACTCTATCTCTGTCTTCTACCTCTGCTGTTCCTTCTGAGGAGGCTGAGTGAGGTGTAGATCAGACACGTGGATATACTCTATCTCTGTCTTCTACCTGTGTTGTTCCTTCTGAGCAGGCTGAGTGAGGTGTAGATCAGACACGTGGATATACTCTATCTCTGTCTTCTACCTCTGCTGTTCCTTCTGAGCAGGCTGAGTGAGACACGTGGATATACTCTATCTCTGTCTTCTACCTCTGCTGTTCCTTCTAAGCAGGCTGAGTGAGATACGTGAATATACTATATCTCTGTCTTCTACCTCTGATGTTCCTTCTGAGCAGGCTGAATGCGACCCGTGGATATACTCTATATCTGTCTTCTACCTCTAATGTTCCTTCTGAGCAGGCTGAGTGAGGTGTAGATCAGACATGTGGATATACTCTATCTCTGTCTTCTACCTCTGCTGTTCCTTCTGATCAGGCTGGGTGAGGTGTAGATCAGACACGTGGATATACTCTATCTCTTTCTTCTACCTCTGCTGTTCCTTCTGAGCAGGCTGAGTGAGACACGTGGATATACTCTATCTCTGCCTTCTACCTCTGCTGTTCCTTCTGAGCAGGCTGAGTGAGGTGTAGATCAGACACTTGGATATACTATATCTCTGCCTTCTACCTCTGCTGTTCCTTCTGAGCAGGCTGAGTGAGACACGTGGATATACTCTATCTCTGTCTTCTACCTCTGCTATTCCTTCTGAGCAGGCTGAGTGAGACACGTGGATATACTCTATCTCTGTCTTCTACATCTGCTGTTCCTTCTGAGCAGGCTGAGTGAGGTGTAGATCAGACACGTGGATATACTCTATATCTGTCTTCTACCTCTGCTGTTCCTTCTGAGCAGGCTGAGTGAGACACGTGGATATACTCTATATCTGTCTTCTACCTCTGCTGTTCCTTATGAGCAGGCTGAGTGAGATACGTGAATATACTCTATCTCTGTCTTCTACCTCTGCTGTTCCTTCTGAGCAGGCTGAGTGAGACACGTGGATATACTCTATCTCTGTCTTCTACCTCTGCTGTTCCTTCTAAGCAGGCTGAGTGAGATACGTGAATATACTATATCTCTGTCTTCTACCTCTGATGTTCCTTCTGAGCAGGCTGAATGAGACCCGTGGATATACTCTATCTCTGTCTTCTACCTCTAATGTTCCTTCTGAGCAGGCTGAGTGAGGTGTAGATCAGACATGTGGATATACTCTATCTCTGTCTTCTACCTCCGCTGTTCCTTCTGATCAGGCTGGGTGAGGTGTAGATCAGACACGTGGATATACTCTATCTCTTTCTTCTACCTCTGCTGTTCCTTCTGAGCAGGCTGAGTGAGACACGTGGATATACTCTGTCTCTGCCTTCTACCTCTGCTGTTCCTTCTGAGCAGGCTGAGTGAGGTGTAGATCAGACACTTGGATATACTATATCTCTGCCTTCTACCTCTGCTGTTCCTTCTGAGCAGGCTGAGTGAGACACGTGGATATACTCTATCTCTGTCTTCTACCTCTGCTGTTCCTTCTGAGCAGGCTGAGTGAGACACGTGGATATACTCTATCTCTGTCTTCTACATCTGCTGTTCCTTCTGAGCAGGCTGAGTGAGGTGTAGATCAGACACGTGGATATACTCTATATCTGTCTTCTACCTCTGCTGTTCCTTCTGAGCAGGCTGAGTGAGACACGTGGATATACTCTATATCTGTCTTCTACCTCTGCTGTTCCTTATGAGCAGGCTGAGTGAGATACGTGAATATACTCTATCTCTGTCTTCTACCTCTGCTGTTCCTTCTGAGCAGGCTGAGTGAGACACGTGGATATACTCTATCTCTGTCTTCTACCTCTGCTGTTCCTTCTGAGCAGGCTGAGTGAGGTGTAGATCATACACGTGGATATACTCTATCTCTTACTTTTACCTCTGCTGATCCTTCTGAGCAGGCTGAGTGAGGTGTAGAACAGACACTTGGATATACAATATATTTCTGCCTTCTACCTCTGCTGTTCCTTCTGAGCAGGCTGAGTGAGACACGTGGATATACTCTATCTCTGTCTTCTACCTCTGCTGTTCCTTCTGAGCAGGCTGAGTGAGGTGTAGATCAGACACGTGGATATACTCTATCTCTGTCTTCTACCTCTGCTGTTCCTTCTGAGCAGGCTGAGTGAGACACGTGGATATACTCTATCTCTGTCTTCTACCTCTGCTGTTCCTTATGAGCAGGCTGAGTGAGATACGCGAATATACTATATCTTTGTCTTCTACCTCTGCTGTTCCTTCTGAGCAGGCTGAGTGAGGTGTAGATCAGACGCGTGGATATACTCTATCTCTGTCTTCTACCTCTGCTGTTCCTTCTGAGCAGGCTGAGTGAGGTGTATATCAGACACGTGGATATACTCTATCTCTGTCTGCTACCTCTGCTGTTCCTTCTGAGCAGGCTGAGTGAGGTGTAGATCAGACACGTGGATATACTATATCTCTGTCTTCTACCTCTGCTGTTCCTTCTGAGCAGGCTGAGTGATACACGTGGATATAATCTATATTTGTCTTCTACCTCTGCTGTTCCTTCTGAGCAGGCTGAGTGAGACACGTGGATGTACTCTATCTCTGCCTTCTACCTCTGCTGTTCCTTCTGAGCAGGCTGAGTGAGGTGTAGATCAGACACTTGGATATACTATATCTCTGCCTTCTACCTCTGCTGTTCGTTCTGAGCAGGCTGAGTGATACACGTGGATATACTCTATCTCTGTCTTCTACCTCTGCTGTTCCTTCTGAGCAGGCTGAGTGAGACACGTGGATATACTCTATCTCTGTCTTCTACCTCTGCTGTTCCGTCTGAGCAGGCTGAGTGAGGTGTAGATCAGACACGTGGATATACTCTATCTCTGTCTTCTACCTCTGCTGTACCTTCTGAGCAGGCTGAGTGAGACACGTGGATATACTCTATCTCTGTATTCTACCTCTGCTGTTCCTTCTAAGCAGGCTGAGTGAGATACGTGAATATACTATATCTCTGTCTTCTACCTCTGCTGTTCCTTCTGAGCAGGCTGAATGAGACCCGTGGATATACTCTATCTCTGTCTTCTACCTCTGATGTTCCTTCTGAGCAGGCTGAGTGAGGTGTAGATCAGACATGTGGATATACTATATCTCTGTCTTCTACCTTTGCTGTTCCTTCTGAGCAGGCTGAGTGAGGTGTAGATCAGACACGTGGATATACTCTATCTCTGTCTTCTACCTCTGCTGTTCCTTCTGATCAGGCTGAGTGAGGTGTAGATCAGACACTTGGATATACTATATCTCTGCCTTCTACCTCTGCTGTTCCTTCTGAGCAGGCTGAGTGAGACACGTGGATATACTCTATCTCTGTCTTCTACCTCTGCTGTTCCTTCTGAGCAGGCTGAGTGAGACACGTGGATATACTCTATCTCTGTCTTCTACATCTGCTGTTCCTTCTGAGCAGGCTGAGTGAGGTGTAGATCAGACACGTGGATATACTCTATATCTGTCTTCTACCTCTGCTGTTCCTTCTGAGCAGGCTGAGTGAGACACGTGGATATACTCTATATCTGTCTTCTACCTCTGCTGTTCCTTATGAGCAGGCTGAGTGAGATACGTGAATATACTCTATCTCTGTCTTCTACCTCTGCTGTTCCTTCTGAGCAGGCTGAGTGAGACACGTGGATATACTCTATCTGTGTCTTCTACCTCTGCTGTTCCTTCTAAGCAGGCTGAGTGAGATACGTGAATATACTATATCTCTGTCTTCTACCTCTGATGTTCCTTCTGAGCAGGCTGAATGAGACCCGTGGATATACTCTATATCTGTCTTCTACCTCTAATGTTCCTTCTGAGCAGGCTGAGTGAGGTGTAGATCAGACATGTGGATATACTCTATCTCTGTCTTCTACCTCCGCTGTTCCTTCTGATCAGGCTGGGTGAGGTGTAGATCAGACACGTGGATATACTCTATCTCTTTCTTCTACCTCTGCTGTTCCTTCTGAGCAGGCTGAGTGAGACACGTGGATATACTCTATCTCTGCCTTCTACCTCTGCTGTTCCTTCTGAGCAGGCTGAGTGAGGTGTAGATCAGACACTTGGATATACTATATCTCTGCCTTCTAGCTCTGCTGTTCCTTCTGAGCAGGCTGAGTGAGACACGTGGATATACTCTATCTCTGTCTTCTACCTCTGCTGTTCCTTCTGAGCAGGCTGAGTGAGACACGTGGATATACTCTATCTCTGTCTTCTACATCTGCTGTTCCTTCTGAGCAGGCTGAGTGAGGTGTAGATCAGACACGTGGATATACTCTATATCTGTCTTCTACCTCTGCTGTTCCTTCTGAGCAGGCTGAGTGAGACACGTGGATATACTCTATATCTGTCTTCTACCTCTGCTGTTCCTTATAAGCAGGCTGAGTGAGATACGTGAATATACTCTATCTCTGTCTTCTACCTCTGCTGTTCCTTCTGAGCAGGCTGAGTGAGACACGTGGATATACTCTATCTCTGTCTTCTACCTCTGCTGTTCCTTCTGAGCAGGCTGAGTGAGGTGTAGATCAGACACGTGGATATACTCTATCTCTTACTTTTACCTCTGCTGATCCTTCTGAGCAGGCTGAGTGAGGTGTAGAACAGACACTTGGATATACAATATATTTCTGCCTTCTACCTCTGCTGTTCCTTCTGAGCAGGCTGAGTGAGACACGTGGATATACTCTATCTCTGTCTTCTACATCTGCTGTTCCTTCTGAGAAGGCTGAGTGAGGTGTATATCAGACACGTGGATATACTCTATCTCTGTCTTCTACCTCTGCTGTTCCTTCTGAGCAGGCTGAATGAGACACGTATATATACTCTATCTCTGTCTTCTACCTCTGTTGTTCCTTCTGAGCAGGCTGAGTGAGGTGTAGATCAGACACGTGGATATACTCTATCTCTGTCTTCTACCTCTGCTGTTTCTTCTGAGCAGGCTGAGTGAGGTGTATATCAGACACGTGGATATACTCTATATCTTACTTTTACCTCTGCCGATCCTTCTGAGCAGGCTGAGTGAGGTGTAGATCAGACACTTAGATATACTCTATCTCTGTCTTCTAGCTCTGCTGTTACTTCTGAGCAGGGTGAGTGAGGTGTAGATCAGACACGGGGATATACTCTATCTCTGTCTTCTACCTCTGCTGTTCCTTCTGAGCAGGCTGAGTGAGGTGTAGATCAGACACGTGGATATACTCTATCTCTTACTTTTACCTCTGCTGATCCTTCTGAGCAGGCTGAGTGAGGTGTAGAACAGACACTTGGATATACAATATATTTCTGCCTTCTACCTCTGCTGTTCCTTCTGAGCAGGCTGAGTGAGACACGTGGATATACTCTATCTCTGTCTTCTACCTCTGTTGTTCCTTCTGAGAAGGCTGAGTGAGACACGTGGATATACTCTATCTCTGTCTTCTACATCTGCTGTTCCTTCTGAGATGGCTGAGTGAGGTGTAGATCAGACACGTGGATATACTCTATATCTGTCTTCTACCTCTGCTGTTCCTTCTGAGCAGGCTGAGTGAGACACATGGATATACTCAATCTCTGTCTTCTACCTCTGCTGTTCCTTATGAGCAGGCTGAGTGAGATACGTGAATATACTCTATCTTTGTCTTCTACCTCTGCTGTTCCTTCTGAGCAGGCTGAGTGAGACACGTGGATATACTCTATCTCTGTCTTCTACCTCTGCTGTTCCTTCTGAGCAGGCTGAGTGAGGTGTAGATCAGACACGTGGATATACTCTATCTCTGTCTTCTACCTGTGTTGTTCCTTCTGAGCAGGCTGAGTGAGGTGTAGATCAGACACGTGGATATACTCTATCTCTGTCTTCTACCTCTGCTGTTCCTTCTGAGCAGGCTGAGTGAGACACGTGGATATACTCTATCTCTGTCTTCTACCTCTGCTGTTCCTTATGAGCAGGCTGAGTGAGGTGTAGATCAGACACGTGGATATACTCTATCTCTGTCTTCTACCTGTGTTGTTCCTTCTGAGCAGGCTGAGTGAGGTGTAGATCAGACACGTGGATATACTCTATCTCTGTCTTCTACCTCTGCTGTTCCTTCTGAGCAGGCTGAGTGAGACACGTGGATATACTCTATCTCTGTCTTCTACCTCTGCTGTTCCTTATGAGCAGGCTGAGTGAGATACGCGAATATACTATATCTTTGTCTTCTACCTCTGCTGTTCCTTCTGAGCAGGCTGAGTGAGGTGTAGATCAGACGCGTGGATATACTCTATCTCTGTCTTCTACCTCTGCTGTTCCTTCTGAGCAGGCTGAGTGAGGTGTATATCAGACACGTGGATATACTCTATCTCTGTCTTCTACCTCTGCTGTTCCTTCTGAGCAGGCTGAGTGAGGTGTAGATCAGACACGTTTATATACTATATCTCTGTCTTCTACCTCTGCTGTTCCTTCTGAGCAGGCTGAGTGATACACGTGGATATAATCTATCTTTGTCTTCTACCTCTGCTGTTCCTTCTGAGCAGGCTGAGTGAGGTGTAGATCAGACACTTGGATATACTATATCTCTGCCTTCTACCTCTGCTGTTCCTTCTGAGCAGGCTGAGTGATACACGTGGATATACTCTATCTCTGTCTTCTACCTCTGCTGTTCCTTCTGAGCAGGCTGAGTGAGACACGTGGATATACTATATCTCTGTCTTCTACATCTGCTGTTCCTTCTGAGATGGCTGAGTGAGATACGTGAATATACTCTATCTCTGTCTTCTACCTCTGTTGTTCCTTCTGAGAAGGCTGAGTGAGACACGTGGATATACTATATCTCTGTCTTCTACATCTGCTGTTCCTTCTGAGATGGCTGAGTGAGGTGTAGATCAGACACGTGGATATACTCTATATCTGTCTTCTACCTCTGCTGTTCCTTCTGAGCAGGCTGAGTGAGACACATGGATATACTCTATCTCTGTCTTATACCTCTGCTGTTCCTTATGAGCAGGCTGAGTGAGATACGTGAATATACTCTATCTCTGTCTTCTACCTCTGCTGTTCCTTCTGAGCAGGCTGAGTGAGACACGTGGATATACTCTATCTCTGTCTTCTACCTCTGCTGTTCCTTCTGAGGAGGCTGAGTGAGGTGTAGATCAGACACGTGGATATACTCTATCTCTGTCTTCTACCTGTGTTGTTCCTTCTGAGCAGGCTGAGTGAGGTGTAGATCAGACACGTGGATATACTCTATCTCTGTCTTCTACCTCTGCTGTTCCTTCTGAGCAGGCTGAGTGAGACACGTGGATATACTCTATCTCTGTCTTCTACCTCTGCTGTTCCTTCTAAGCAGGCTGAGTGAGATACGTGAATATACTATATCTCTGTCTTCTACCTCTGATGTTCCTTCTGAGCAGGCTGAATGCGACCCGTGGATATACTCTATATCTGTCTTCTACCTCTAATGTTCCTTCTGAGCAGGCTGAGTGAGGTGTAGATCAGACATGTGGATATACTCTATCTCTGTCTTCTACCTCTGCTGTTCCTTCTGATCAGGCTGGGTGAGGTGTAGATCAGACACGTGGATATACTCTATCTCTTTCTTCTACCTCTGCTGTTCCTTCTGAGCAGGCTGAGTGAGACACGTGGATATACTCTATCTCTGCCTTCTACCTCTGCTGTTCCTTCTGAGCAGGCTGAGTGAGGTGTAGATCAGACACTTGGATATACTATATCTCTGCCTTCTACCTCTGCTGTTCCTTCTGAGCAGGCTGAGTGAGACACGTGGATATACTCTATCTCTGTCTTCTACCTCTGCTATTCCTTCTGAGCAGGCTGAGTGAGACACGTGGATATACTCTATCTCTGTCTTCTACATCTGCTGTTCCTTCTGAGCAGGCTGAGTGAGGCGTAGATCAGACACGTGGATATACTCTATATCTGTCTTCTACCTCTGCTGTTCCTTCTGAGCAGGCTGAGTGAGACACGTGGATATACTCTATATCTGTCTTCTACCTCTGCTGTTCCTTATGAGCAGGCTGAGTGAGATACGTGAATATACTCTATCTCTGTCTTCTACCTCTGCTGTTCCTTCTGAGCAGGCTGAGTGAGACACGTGGATATACTCTATCTCTGTCTTCTACCTCTGCTGTTCCTTCTAAGCAGGCTGAGTGAGATACGTGAATATACTATATCTCTGTCTTCTACCTCTGATGTTCCTTCTGAGCAGGCTGAATGAGACCCGTGGATATACTCTATCTCTGTCTTCTACCTCTAATGTTCCTTCTGAGCAGGCTGAGTGAGGTGTAGATCAGACATGTGGATATACTCTATCTCTGTCTTCTACCTCCGCTGTTCCTTCTGATCAGGCTGGGTGAGGTGTAGATCAGACACGTGGATATACTCTATCTCTTTCTTCTACCTCTGCTGTTCCTTCTGAGCAGGCTGAGTGAGACACGTGGATATACTCTATCTCTGCCTTCTACCTCTGCTGTTCCTTCTGAGCAGGCTGAGTGAGGTGTAGATCAGACACTTGGATATACTATATCTCTGCCTTCTACCTCTGCTGTTCCTTCTGAGCAGGCTGAGTGAGACACGTGGATATACTCTATCTCTGTCTTCTACCTCTGCTGTTCCTTCTGAGCAGGCTGAGTGAGACACGTGGATATACTCTATCTCTGTCTTCTACATCTGCTGTTCCTTCTGAGCAGGCTGAGTGAGGTGTAGATCAGACACGTGGATATACTCTATATCTGTCTTCTACCTCTGCTGTTCCTTCTGAGCAGGCTGAGTGAGACACGTGGATATACTCTATATCTGTCTTCTACCTCTGCTGTTCCTTATGAGCAGGCTGAGTGAGATACGTGAATATACTCTATCTCTGTCTTCTACCTCTGCTGTTCCTTCTGAGCAGGCTGAGTGAGACACGTGGATATACTCTATCTCTGTCTTCTACCTCTGCTGTTCCTTCTGAGCAGGCTGAGTGAGGTGTAGATCATACACGTGGATATACTCTATCTCTTACTTTTACCTCTGCTGATCCTTCTGAGCAGGCTGAGTGAGGTGTAGAACAGACACTTGGATATACAATATATTTCTGCCTTCTACCTCTGCTGTTCCTTCTGAGCAGGCTGAGTGAGACACGTGGATATACTCTATCTCTGTCTTCTACCTCTGCTGTTCCTTCTGAGCAGGCTGAGTGAGGTGTAGATCAGACACGTGGATATACTCTATCTCTGTCTTCTACCTCTGCTGTTCCTTCTGAGCAGGCTGAGTGAGACACGTGGATATACTCTATCTCTGTCTTCTACCTCTGCTGTTCCTTATGAGCAGGCTGAGTGAGATACGCGAATATACTATATCTTTGTCTTCTACCTCTGCTGTTCCTTCTGAGCAGGCTGAGTGAGGTGTAGATCAGACGCGTGGATATACTCTATCTCTGTCTTCTACCTCTGCTGTTCCTTCTGAGCAGGCTGAGTGAGGTGTATATCAGACACGTGGATATACTCTATCTCTGTCTGCTACCTCTGCTGTTCCTTCTGAGCAGGCTGAGTGAGGTGTAGATCAGACACGTGGATATACTATATCTCTGTCTTCTACCTCTGCTGTTCCTTCTGAGCAGGCTGAGTGATACACGTGGATATAATCTATATTTGTCTTCTACCTCTGCTGTTCCTTCTGAGCAGGCTGAGTGAGACACGTGGATGTACTCTATCTCTGCCTTCTACCTCTGCTGTTCCTTCTGAGCAGGCTGAGTGAGGTGTAGATCAGACACTTGGATATACTATATCTCTGCCTTCTACCTCTGCTGTTCGTTCTGAGCAGGCTGAGTGATACACGTGGATATACTCTATCTCTGTCTTCTACCTCTGCTGTTCCTTCTGAGCAGGCTGAGTGAGACACGTGGATATACTCTATCTCTGTCTTCTACCTCTGCTGTTCCTTCTGAGCAGGCTTAGTGAGGTGTAGATCAGACACGTGGATATACTCTATCTCTGTCTTCTACCTCTGCTGTACCTTCTGAGCAGGCTGAGTGAGACACGTGGATATACTCTATCTCTGTATTCTACCTCTGCTGTTCCTTCTAAGCAGGCTGAGTGAGATACGTGAATATACTATATCTCTGTCTTCTACCTCTGCTGTTCCTTCTGAGCAGGCTGAATGAGACCCGTGGATATACTCTATCTCTGTCTTCTACCTCTGATGTTCCTTCTGAGCAGGCTGAGTGAGGTGTAGATCAGACATGTGGATATACTATATCTCTGTCTTCTACCTTTGCTGTTCCTTCTGAGCAGGCTGAGTGAGGTGTAGATCAGACACGTGGATATACTCTATCTCTGTCTTCTACCTCTGCTGTTCCTTCTGATCAGGCTGAGTGAGGTGTAGATCAGACACTTGGATATACTATATCTCTGCCTTCTACCTCTGCTGTTCCTTCTGAGCAGGCTGAGTGAGACACGTGGATATACTCTATCTCTGTCTTCTACCTCTGCTGTTCCTTCTGAGCAGGCTGAGTGAGACACGTGGATATACTCTATCTCTGTCTTCTACATCTGCTGTTCCTTCTGAGCAGGCTGAGTGAGGTGTAGATCAGACACGTGGATATACTCTATATCTGTCTTCTACCTCTGCTGTTCCTTCTGAGCAGGCTGAGTGAGACACGTGGATATACTCTATATCTGTCTTCTACCTCTGCTGTTCCTTATGAGCAGGCTGAGTGAGATACGTGAATATACTCTATCTCTGTCTTCTACCTCTGCTGTTCCTTCTGAGCAGGCTGAGTGAGACACGTGGATATACTCTATCTGTGTCTTCTACCTCTGCTGTTCCTTCTAAGCAGGCTGAGTGAGATACGTGAATATACTATATCTCTGTCTTCTACCTCTGATGTTCCTTCTGAGCAGGCTGAATGAGACCCGTGGATATACTCTATCTCTGTCTTCTACCTCTAATGTTCCTTCTGAGCAGGCTGAGTGAGGTGTAGATCAGACATGTGGATATACTCTATCTCTGTCTTCTACCTCCGCTGTTCCTTCTGATCAGGCTGGGTGAGGTGTAGATCAGACACGTGGATATACTCTATCTCTTTCTTCTACCTCTGCTGTTCCTTCTGAGCAGGCTGAGTGAGACACGTGGATATACTCTATCTCTGCCTTCTACCTCTGCTGTTCCTTCTGAGCAGGCTGAGTGAGGTGTAGATCAGACACTTGGATATACTATATCTCTGCCTTCTACCTCTGCTGTTCCTTCTGAGCAGGCTGAGTGAGACACGTGGATATACTCTATCTCTGTCTTCTACCTCTGCTGTTCCTTCTGAGCAGGCTGAGTGAGACACGTGGATATACTCTATCTCTGTCTTCTACATCTGCTGTTCCTTCTGAGCAGGCTGAGTGAGGTGTAGATCAGACACGTGGATATACTCTATATCTGTCTTCTACCTCTGCTGTTCCTTCTGAGCAGGCTGAGTGAGACACGTGGATATACTCTATATCTGTCTTCTACCTCTGCTGTTCCTTATGAGCAGGCTGAGTGAGATACGTGAATATACTCTATCTCTGTCTTCTACCTCTGCTGTTCCTTCTGAGCAGGCTGAGTGAGACACGTGGATATACTCTATCTCTGTCTTCTACCTCTGCTGTTCCTTCTGAGCAGGCTGAGTGAGGTGTAGATCAGACACGTGGATATACTCTATCTCTTACTTTTACCTCTGCTGATCCTTCTGAGCAGGCTGAGTGAGGTGTAGAACAGACACTTGGATATACAATATATTTCTGCCTTCTACCTCTGCTGTTCCTTCTGAGCAGGCTGAGTGAGACACGTGGATATACTCTATCTCTGTCTTCTACATCTGCTGTTCCTTCTGAGCAGGCTGAGTGAGGTGTAGATCAGACACGTGGATATACTCTATATCTGTCTTCTACCTCTGCTGTTCCTTCTGAGCAGGCTGAGTGAGACACGTGGATATACTCTATATCTGTCTTCTACCTCTGCTGTTCCTTATGAGCAGGCTGAGTGAGATACGTGAATATACTCTATCTCTGTCTTCTACCGCTGCTGTTCCTTCTGAGCAGGCTGAGTGAGACACGTGGATATACTTTATCTCTGTCTTCTACCTCTGCTGTTCCTTCTGATCAGGCTGAGTGAGGTGTAGATCAGACACGTGGATATACTCTATCTCTGTCTTCTACCTCTGCTGTTCCTTCTGATCAGGCTGAGTGAGGTGTAGATCAGACACTTGGATATACTATATCTCTGCCTTCTACCTCTGCTGTTCCTTCTGAGCAGGCTGAGTGAGACACGTGGATATACTCTATCTCTGTCTTCTACCTCTGCTGTTCCTTCTGAGCAGGCTGAGTGAGACACGTGGATATACTCTATCTCTGTCTTCTACATCTGCTGTTCCTTCTGAGCAGGCTGAGTGAGGTGTAGATCAGACACGTGGATATACTCTATATCTGTCTTCTACCTCTGCTGTTCCTTCTGAGCAGGCTGAGTGAGACACGTGGATATACTCTATATCTGTCTTCTACCTCTGCTGTTCCTTATGAGCAGGCTGAGTGAGATACGTGAATATACTCTATCTCTGTCTTCTACCTCTGCTGTTCCTTCTGAGCAGGCTGAGTGAGACACGTGGATATACTCTATCTGTGTCTTCTACCTCTGCTGTTCCTTCTAAGCAGGCTGAGTGAGATACGTGAATATACTATATCTCTGTCTTCTACCTCTGATGTTCCTTCTGAGCAGGCTGAATGAGACCCGTGGATATACTCTATATCTGTCTTCTACCTCTAATGTTCCTTCTGAGCAGGCTGAGTGAGGTGTAGATCAGACATGTGGATATACTCTATCTCTGTCTTCTACCTCCGCTGTTCCTTCTGATCAGGCTGGGTGAGGTGTAGATCAGACACGTGGATATACTCTATCTCTTTCTTCTACCTCTGCTGTTCCTTCTGAGCAGGCTGAGTGAGACACGTGGATATACTCTATCTCTGCCTTCTACCTCTGCTGTTCCTTCTGAGCAGGCTGAGTGAGGTGTAGATCAGACACTTGGATATACTATATCTCTGCCTTCTAGCTCTGCTGTTCCTTCTGAGCAGGCTGAGTGAGACACGTGGATATACTCTATCTCTGTCTTCTACCTCTGCTGTTCCTTCTGAGCAGGCTGAGTGAGACACGTGGATATACTCTATCTCTGTCTTCTACATCTGCTGTTCCTTCTGAGCAGGCTGAGTGAGGTGTAGATCAGACACGTGGATATACTCTATATCTGTCTTCTACCTCTGCTGTTCCTTCTGAGCAGGCTGAGTGAGACACGTGGATATACTCTATATCTGTCTTCTACCTCTGCTGTTCCTTATAAGCAGGCTGAGTGAGATACGTGAATATACTCTATCTCTGTCTTCTACCTCTGCTGTTCCTTCTGAGCAGGCTGAGTGAGACACGTGGATATACTCTATCTCTGTCTTCTACCTCTGCTGTTCCTTCTGAGCAGGCTGAGTGAGGTGTAGATCAGACACGTGGATATACTCTATCTCTTACTTTTACCTCTGCTGATCCTTCTGAGCAGGCTGAGTGAGGTGTAGAACAGACACTTGGATATACAATATATTTCTGCCTTCTACCTCTGCTGTTCCTTCTGAGCAGGCTGAGTGAGACACGTGGATATACTCTATCTCTGTCTTCTACATCTGCTGTTCCTTCTGAGAAGGCTGAGTGAGGTGTATATCAGACACGTGGATATACTCTATCTCTGTCTTCTACCTCTGCTGTTCCTTCTGAGCAGGCTGAATGAGACACGTATATATACTCTATCTCTGTCTTCTACCTCTGTTGTTCCTTCTGAGCAGGCTGAGTGAGGTGTAGATCAGACACGTGGATATACTCTATCTCTGTCTTCTACCTCTGCTGTTTCTTCTGAGCAGGCTGAGTGAGGTGTATATCAGACACGTGGATATACTCTATATCTTACTTTTACCTCTGCCGATCCTTCTGAGCAGGCTGAGTGAGGTGTAGATCAGACACTTAGATATACTCTATCTCTGTCTTCTACCTCTGCTGTTACTTCTGAGCAGGGTGAGTGAGGTGTAGATCAGACACGGGGATATACTCTATCTCTGTCTTCTACCTCTGCTGTTCCTTCTGAGCAGGCTGAGTGAGGTGTAGATCAGACACGTGGATATACTCTATCTCTTACTTTTACCTCTGCTGATCCTTCTGAGCAGGCTGAGTGAGGTGTAGAACAGACACTTGGATATACAATATATTTCTGCCTTCTACCTCTGCTGTTCCTTCTGAGCAGGCTGAGTGAGACACGTGGATATACTCTATCTCTGTCTTCTACCTCTGTTGTTCCTTCTGAGAAGGCTGAGTGAGACACGTGGATATACTCTATCTCTGTCTTCTACATCTGCTGTTCCTTCTGAGATGGCTGAGTGAGGTGTAGATCAGACACGTGGATATACTCTATATCTGTCTTCTACCTCTGCTGTTCCTTCTGAGCAGGCTGAGTGAGACACATGGATATACTCAATCTCTGTCTTCTACCTCTGCTGTTCCTTATGAGCAGGCTGAGTGAGATACGTGAATATACTCTATCTTTGTCTTCTACCTCTGCTGTTCCTTCTGAGCAGGCTGAGTGAGACACGTGGATATACTCTATCTCTGTCTTCTACCTCTGCTGTTCCTTCTGAGCAGGCTGAGTGAGGTGTAGATCAGACACGTGGATATACTCTATCTCTGTCTTCTACCTGTGTTGTTCCTTCTGAGCAGGCTGAGTGAGGTGTAGATCAGACACGTGGATATACTCTATCTCTGTCTTCTACCTCTGCTGTTCCTTCTGAGCAGGCTGAGTGAGACACGTGGATATACTCTATCTCTGTCTTCTACCTCTGCTGTTCCTTATGAGCAGGCTGAGTGAGGTGTAGATCAGACACGTGGATATACTCTATCTCTGTCTTCTACCTGTGTTGTTCCTTCTGAGCAGGCTGAGTGAGGTGTAGATCAGACACGTGGATATACTCTATCTCTGTCTTCTACCTCTGCTGTTCCTTCAAAGCAGGCTGAGTGAGACACGTGGATATACTCTATCTCTGTCTTCTACCTCTGCTGTTCCTTATGAGCAGGCTGAGTGAGATACGCGAATATACTATATCTTTGTCTTCTACCTCTGCTGTTCCTTCTGAGCAGGCTGAGTGAGGTGTAGATCAGACGCGTGGATATACTCTATCTCTGTCTTCTACCTCTGCTGTTCCTTCTGAGCAGGCTGAGTGAGGTGTATATCAGACACGTGGATATACTCTATCTCTGTCTTCTACCTCTGCTGTTCCTTCTGAACAGGCTGAGTGAGGTGTAGATCAGACACGTTTATATACTATATCTCTGTCTTCTACCTCTGCTGTTCCTTCTGAGCAGGCTGAGTGATACACGTGGATATAATCTATCTTTGTCTTCTACCTCTGCTGTTCCTTCTGAGCAGGCTGAGTGAGGTGTAGATCAGACACTTGGATATACTATATCTCTGCCTTCTACCTCTGCTGTTCCTTCTGAGCAGGCTGAGTGATACACGTGGATATACTCTATCTCTGTCTTCTACCTCTGCTGTTCCTTCTGAGCAGGCTGAGTGAGACACGTGGATATACTATATCTCTGTCTTCTACATCTGCTGTTCCTTCTGAGATGGCTGAGTGAGATACGTGAATATACTCTATCTCTGTCTTCTACCTCTGTTGTTCCTTCTGAGAAGGCTGAGTGAGACACGTGGATATACTATATCTCTGTCTTCTACATCTGCTGTTCCTTCTGAGATGGCTGAGTGAGGTGTAGATCAGACACGTGGATATACTCTATATTTGTCTTCTACCTCTGCTGTTCCTTCTGAGCAGGCTGAGTGAGACACATGGATATACTCTATCTCTGTCTTATACCTCTGCTGTTCCTTATGAGCAGGCTGAGTGAGATACGTGAATATACTCTATCTCTGTCTTCTACCTCTGCTGTTCCTTCTGAGCAGGCTGAGTGAGACACGTGGATATACTCTATCTCTGTCTTCTACCTCTGCTGTTCCTTCTGAGGAGGCTGAGTGAGGTGTAGATCAGACACGTGGATATACTCTATCTCTGTCTTCTACCTGTGTTGTTCCTTCTGAGCAGGCTGAGTGAGGTGTAGATCAGACACGTGGATATACTCTATCTCTGTCTTCTACCTCTGCTGTTCCTTCTGAGCAGGCTGAGTGAGACACGTGGATATACTCTATCTCTGTCTTCTACCTCTGCTGTTCCTTCTAAGCAGGCTGAGTGAGATACGTGAATATACTATATCTCTGTCTTCTACCTCTGATGTTCCTTCTGAGCAGGCTGAATGCGACCCGTGGATATACTCTATATCTGTCTTCTACCTCTAATGTTCCTTCTGAGCAGGCTGAGTGAGGTGTAGATCAGACATGTGGATATACTCTATCTCTGTCTTCTACCTCTGCTGTTCCTTCTGATCAGGCTGGGTGAGGTGTAGATCAGACACGTGGATATACTCTATCTCTTTCTTCTACCTCTGCTGTTCCTTCTGAGCAGGCTGAGTGAGACACGTGGATATACTCTATCTCTGCCTTCTACCTCTGCTGTTCCTTCTGAGCAGGCTGAGTGAGGTGTAGATCAGACACTTGGATATACTATATCTCTGCCTTCTACCTCTGCTGTTCCTTCTGAGCAGGCTGAGTGAGACACGTGGATATACTCTATCTCTGTCTTCTACCTCTGCTATTCCTTCTGAGCAGGCTGAGTGAGACACGTGGATATACTCTATCTCTGTCTTCTACATCTGCTGTTCCTTCTGAGCAGGCTGAGTGAGGTGTAGATCAGACACGTGGATATACTCTATATCTGTCTTCTACCTCTGCTGTTCCTTCTGAGCAGGCTGAGTGAGACACGTGGATATACTCTATATCTGTCTTCTACCTCTGCTGTTCCTTATGAGCAGGCTGAGTGAGATACGTGAATATACTCTATCTCTGTCTTCTACCTCTGCTGTTCCTTCTGAGCAGGCTGAGTGAGACACGTGGATATACTCTATCTCTGTCTTCTACCTCTGCTGTTCCTTCTAAGCAGGCTGAGTGAGATACGTGAATATACTATATCTCTGTCTTCTACCTCTGATGTTCCTTCTGAGCAGGCTGAATGAGACCCGTGGATATACTCTATCTCTGTCTTCTACCTCTAATGTTCCTTCTGAGCAGGCTGAGTGAGGTGTAGATCAGACATGTGGATATACTCTATCTCTGTCTTCTACCTCCGCTGTTCCTTCTGATCAGGCTGGGTGAGGTGTAGATCAGACACGTGGATATACTCTATCTTTTTCTTCTACCTCTGCTGTTCCTTCTGAGCAGGCTGAGTGAGACACGTGGATATACTCTATCTCTGCCTTCTACCTCTGCTGTTCCTTCTGAGCAGGCTGAGTGAGGTGTAGATCAGACACTTGGATATACTATATCTCTGCCTTCTACCTCTGCTGTTCCTTCTGAGCAGGCTGAGTGAGACACGTGGATATACTCTATCTCTGTCTTCTACCTCTGCTGTTCCTTCTGAGCAGGCTGAGTGAGACACGTGGATATACTCTATCTCTGTCTTCTACATCTGCTGTTCCTTCTGAGCAGGCTGAGTGAGGTGTAGATCAGACACGTGGATATACTCTATATCTGTCTTCTACCTCTGCTGTTCCTTCTGAGCAGGCTGAGTGAGACACGTGGATATACTCTATATCTGTCTTCTACCTCTGCTGTTCCTTATGAGCAGGCTGAGTGAGATACGTGAATATACTCTATCTCTGTCTTCTACCTCTGCTGTTCCTTCTGAGCAGGCTGAGTGAGACACGTGGATATACTCTATCTCTGTCTTCTACCTCTGCTGTTCCTTCTGAGCAGGCTGAGTGAGGTGTAGATCATACACGTGGATATACTCTATCTCTTACTTTTACCTCTGCTGATCCTTCTGAGCAGGCTGAGTGAGGTGTAGAACAGACACTTGGATATACAATATATTTCTGCCTTCTACCTCTGCTGTTCCTTCTGAGCAGGCTGAGTGAGACACGTGGATATACTCTATCTCTGTCTTCTACCTCTGCTGTTCCTTCTGAGCAGGCTGAGTGAGGTGTAGATCAGACACGTGGATATACTCTATCTCTGTCTTCTACCTCTGCTGTTCCTTCTGAGCAGGCTGAGTGAGACACGTGGATATACTCTATCTCTGTCTTCTACCTCTGCTGTTCCTTATGAGCAGGCTGAGTGAGATACGCGAATATACTATATCTTTGTCTTCTACCTCTGCTGTTCCTTCTGAGCAGGCTGAGTGAGGTGTAGATCAGACGCGTGGATATACTCTATCTCTGTCTTCTACCTCTGCTGTTCCTTCTGAGCAGGCTGAGTGAGGTGTATATCAGACACGTGGATATACTCTATCTCTGTCTGCTACCTCTGCTGTTCCTTCTGAGCAGGCTGAGTGAGGTGTAGATCAGACACGTGGATATACTATATCTCTGTCTTCTACCTCTGCTGTTCCTTCTGAGCAGGCTGAGTGATACACGTGGATATAATCTATATTTGTCTTCTACCTCTGCTGTTCCTTCTGAGCAGGCTGAGTGAGACACGTGGATGTACTCTATCTCTGCCTTCTACCTCTGCTGTTCCTTCTGAGCAGGCTGAGTGAGGTGTAGATCAGACACTTGGATAAACTATATCTCTGCCTTCTACCTCTGCTGTTCGTTCTGAGCAGGCTGAGTGATACACGTGGATATACTCTATCTCTGTCTTCTACCTCTGCTGTTCCTTCTGAGCAGGCTGAGTGAGACACGTGGATATACTCTATCTCTGTCTTCTACCTCTGCTGTTCCTTCTGAGCAGGCTGAGTGAGGTGTAGATCAGACACGTGGATATACTCTATCTCTGTCTTCTACCTCTGCTGTACCTTCTGAGCAGGCTGAGTGAGACACGTGGATATACTCTATCTCTGTATTCTACCTCTGCTGTTCCTTCTAAGCAGGCTGAGTGAGATACGTGAATATACTATATCTCTGTCTTCTACCTCTGCTGTTCCTTCTGAGCAGGCTGAATGAGACCCGTGGATATACTCTATCTCTGTCTTCTACCTCTGATGTTCCTTCTGAGCAGGCTGAGTGAGGTGTAGATCAGACATGTGGATATACTATATCTCTGTCTTCTACCTTTGCTGTTCCTTCTGAGCAGGCTGAGTGAGGTGTAGATCAGACACGTGGATATACTCTATCTCTGTCTTCTACCTCTGCTGTTCCTTCTGATCAGGCTGAGTGAGGTGTAGATCAGACACTTGGATATACTATATCTCTGCCTTCTACCTCTGCTGTTCCTTCTGAGCAGGCTGAGTGAGACACGTGGATATACTCTATCTCTGTCTTCTACCTCTGCTGTTCCTTCTGAGCAGGCTGAGTGAGACACGTGGATATACTCTATATCTGTCTTCTACCTCTGCTGTTCCTTATGAGCAGGCTGAGTGAGATACGTGAATATACTCTATCTCTGTCTTCTACCTCTGCTGTTCCTTCTGAGCAGGCTGAGTGAGACACGTGGATATACTCTATCTCTGTCTTCTACCTCTGCTGTTCCTTCTGAGCAGGCTGAGTGAGGTGTAGATCAGACACGTGGATATACTCTATCTCTTACTTTTACCTCTGCTGATCCTTCTGAGCAGGCTGAGTGAGGTGTAGAACAGACACTTGGATATACAATATATTTCTGCCTTCTACCTCTGCTGTTCCTTCTGAGCAGGCTGAGTGAGACACGTGGATATACTCTATCTCTGTCTTCTACATCTGCTGTTCCTTCTGAGCAGGCTGAGTGAGGTGTAGATCAGACACGTGGATATACTCTATATCTGTCTTCTACCTCTGCTGTTCCTTCTGAGCAGGCTGAGTGAGACACGTGGATATACTCTATATCTGTCTTCTACCTCTGCTGTTCCTTATGAGCAGGCTGAGTGAGATACGTGAATATACTCTATCTCTGTCTTCTACCGCTGCTGTTCCTTCTGAGCAGGCTGAGTGAGACACGTGGATATACTTTATCTCTGTCTTCTACCTCTGCTGTTCCTTCTGATCAGGCTGAGTGAGGTGTAGATCAGACACGTGGATATACTCTATCTCTGTCTTCTACCTCTGCTGTTCCTTCTGATCAGGCTGAGTGAGGTGTAGATCAGACACTTGGATATACTATATCTCTGCCTTCTACCTCTGCTGTTCCTTCTGAGCAGGCTGAGTGAGACACGTGGATATACTCTATCTCTGTCTTCTACCTCTGCTGTTCCTTCTGAGCAGGCTGAGTGAGACACGTGGATATACTCTATCTCTGTCTTCTACATCTGCTGTTCCTTCTGAGCAGGCTGAGTGAGGTGTAGATCAGACACGTGGATATACTCTATATCTGTCTTCTACCTCTGCTGTTCCTTCTGAGCAGGCTGAGTGAGACACGTGGATATACTCTATATCTGTCTTCTACCTCTGCTGTTCCTTATGAGCAGGCTGAGTGAGATACGTGAATATACTCTATCTCTGTCTTCTACCTCTGCTGTTCCTTCTGAGCAGGCTGAGTGAGACACGTGGATATACTCTATCTGTGTCTTCTACCTCTGCTGTTCCTTCTAAGCAGGCTGAGTGAGATACGTGAATATACTATATCTCTGTCTTCTACCTCTGATGTTCCTTCTGAGCAGGCTGAATGAGACCCGTGGATATACTCTATATCTGTCTTCTACCTCTAATGTTCCTTCTGAGCAGGCTGAGTGAGGTGTAGATCAGACATGTGGATATACTCTATCTCTGTCTTCTACCTCCGCTGTTCCTTCTGATCAGGCTGGGTGAGGTGTAGATCAGACACGTGGATATACTCTATCTCTTTCTTCTACCTCTGCTGTTCCTTCTGAGCAGGCTGAGTGAGACACGTGGATATACTCTATCTCTGCCTTCTACCTCTGCTGTTCCTTCTGAGCAGGCTGAGTGAGGTGTAGATCAGACACTTGGATATACTATATCTCTGCCTTCTAGCTCTGCTGTTCCTTCTGAGCAGGCTGAGTGAGACACGTGGATATACTCTATCTCTGTCTTCTACCTCTGCTGTTCCTTCTGAGCAGGCTGAGTGAGACACGTGGATATACTCTATCTCTGTCTTCTACATCTGCTGTTCCTTCTGAGCAGGCTGAGTGAGGTGTAGATCAGACACGTGGATATACTCTATATCTGTCTTCTACCTCTGCTGTTCCTTCTGAGCAGGCTGAGTGAGACACGTGGATATACTCTATATCTGTCTTCTACCTCTGCTGTTCCTTATAAGCAGGCTGAGTGAGATACGTGAATATACTCTATCTCTGTCTTCTACCTCTGCTGTTCCTTCTGAGCAGGCTGAGTGAGACACGTGGATATACTCTATCTCTGTCTTCTACCTCTGCTGTTCCTTCTGAGCAGGCTGAGTGAGGTGTAGATCAGACACGTGGATATACTCTATCTCTTACTTTTACCTCTGCTGATCCTTCTGAGCAGGCTGAGTGAGGTGTAGAACAGACACTTGGATATACAATATATTTCTGCCTTCTACCTCTGCTGTTCCTTCTGAGCAGGCTGAGTGAGACACGTGGATATACTCTATCTCTGTCTTCTACATCTGCTGTTCCTTCTGAGAAGGCTGAGTGAGGTGTATATCAGACACGTGGATATACTCTATCTCTGTCTTCTACCTCTGCTGTTCCTTCTGAGCAGGCTGAATGAGACACGTATATATACTCTATCTCTGTCTTCTACCTCTGTTGTTCCTTCTGAGCAGGCTGAGTGAGGTGTAGATCAGACACGTGGATATACTCTATCTCTGTCTTCTACCTCTGCTGTTTCTTCTGAGCAGGCTGAGTGAGGTGTATATCAGACACGTGGATATACTCTATATCTTACTTTTACCTCTGCCGATCCTTCTGAGCAGGCTGAGTGAGGTGTAGATCAGACACTTAGATATACTCTATCTCTGTCTTCTACCTCTGCTGTTACTTCTGAGCAGGGTGAGTGAGGTGTAGATCAGACACGGGGATATACTCTATCTCTGTCTTCTACCTCTGCTGTTCCTTCTGAGCAGGCTGAGTGAGGTGTAGATCAGACACGTGGATATACTCTATCTCTTACTTTTACCTCTGCTGATCCTTCTGAGCAGGCTGAGTGAGGTGTAGAACAGACACTTGGATATACAATATATTTCTGCCTTCTACCTCTGCTGTTCCTTCTGAGCAGGCTGAGTGAGACACGTGGATATACTCTATCTCTGTCTTCTACCTCTGTTGTTCCTTCTGAGAAGGCTGAGTGAGACACGTGGATATACTCTATCTCTGTCTTCTACATCTGCTGTTCCTTCTGAGATGGCTGAGTGAGGTGTAGATCAGACACGTGGATATACTCTATATCTGTCTTCTACCTCTGCTGTTCCTTCTGAGCAGGCTGAGTGAGACACATGGATATACTCAATCTCTGTCTTCTACCT
Source organism: Crossaster papposus (assembly GCA_037893245.1). Taxonomy (NCBI): domain Eukaryota; kingdom Metazoa; phylum Echinodermata; class Asteroidea; order Velatida; family Solasteridae; genus Crossaster; species Crossaster papposus. The sequence continues at coordinate 258,822 of JBAIAA010000788.1, read as the reverse complement.
CTGCTGTTCCTTATGAGCAGGCTGAGTGAGATACGTGAATATACTCTATCTTTGTCTTCTACCTCTGCTGTTCCTTCTGAGCAGGCTGAGTGAGACACGTGGATATACTCTATCTCTGTCTTCTACCTCTGCTGTTCCTTCTGAGCAGGCTGAGTGAGGTGTAGATCAGACACGTGGATATACTCTATCTCTGTCTTCTACCTGTGTTGTTCCTTCTGAGCAGGCTGAGTGAGGTGTAGATCAGACACGTGGATATACTCTATCTCTGTCTTCTACCTCTGCTGTTCCTTCTGAGCAGGCTGGGTGAGACACGTGGATATACTCTATCTCTGTCTTCTACCTCTGCTGTTCCTTATGAGCAGGCTGAGTGAGGTGTAGATCAGACACGTGGATATACTCTATCTCTGTCTTCTACCTGTGTTGTTCCTTCTGAGCAGGCTGAGTGAGGTGTAGATCAGACACGTGGATATACTCTATCTCTGTCTTCTACCTCTGCTGTTCCTTCTGAGCAGGCTGAGTGAGACACGTGGATATACTCTATCTCTGTCTTCTACCTCTGCTGTTCCTTATGAGCAGGCTGAGTGAGATACGCGAATATACTATATCTTTGTCTTCTACCTCTGCTGTTCCTTCTGAGCAGGCTGAGTGAGGTGTAGATCAGACGCGTGGATATACTCTATCTCTGTCTTCTACCTCTGCTGTTCCTTCTGAGCAGGCTGAGTGAGGTGTATATCAGACACGTGGATATACTCTATCTCTGTCTTCTACCTCTGCTGTTCCTTCTGAGCAGGCTGAGTGAGGTGTAGATCAGACACGTTTATATACTATATCTCTGTCTTCTACCTCTGCTGTTCCTTCTGAGCAGGCTGAGTGATACACGTGGATATAATCTATCTTTGTCTTCTACCTCTGCTGTTCCTTCTGAGCAGGCTGAGTGAGGTGTAGATCAGACACTTGGATATACTATATCTCTGCCTTCTACCTCTGCTGTTCCTTCTGAGCAGGCTGAGTGATACACGTGGATATACTCTATCTCTGTCTTCTACCTCTGCTGTTCCTTCTGAGCAGGCTGAGTGAGACACGTGGATATACTATATCTCTGTCTTCTACATCTGCTGTTCCTTCTGAGATGGCTGAGTGAGATACGTGAATATACTCTATCTCTGTCTTCTACCTCTGTTGTTCCTTCTGAGAAGGCTGAGTGAGACACGTGGATATACTATATCTCTGTCTTCTACATCTGCTGTTCCTTCTGAGATGGCTGAGTGAGGTGTAGATCAGACACGTGGATATACTCTATATCTGTCTTCTACCTCTGCTGTTCCTTCTGAGCAGGCTGAGTGAGACACATGGATATACTCTATCTCTGTCTTATACCTCTGCTGTTCCTTATGAGCAGGCTGAGTGAGATACGTGAATATACTCTATCTCTGTCTTCTACCTCTGCTGTTCCTTCTGAGGAGGCTGAGTGAGGTGTAGATCAGACACGTGGATATACTCTATCTCTGTCTTCTACCTGTGTTGTTCCTTCTGAGCAGGCTGAGTGAGGTGTAGATCAGACACGTGGATATACTCTATCTCTGTCTTCTACCTCTGCTGTTCCTTCTGAGCAGGCTGAGTGAGACACGTGGATATACTCTATCTCTGTCTTCTACCTCTGCTGTTTCTTCTAAGCAGGCTGAGTGAGATACGTGAATATACTATATCTCTGTCTTCTACCTCTGATGTTCCTTCTGAGCAGGCTGAATGCGACCCGTGGATATACTCTATATCTGTCTTCTACCTCTAATGTTCCTTCTGAGCAGGCTGAGTGAGGTGTAGATCAGACATGTGGATATACTCTATCTCTGTCTTCTACCTCTGCTGTTCCTTCTGATCAGGCTGGGTGAGGTGTAGATCAGACACGTGGATATACTCTATCTCTTTCTTCTACCTCTGCTGTTCCTTCTGAGCAGGCTGAGTGAGACACGTGGATATACTCTATCTCTGCCTTCTACCTCTGCTGTTCCTTCTGAGCAGGCTGAGTGAGGTGTAGATCAGACACTTGGATATACTATATCTCTGCCTTCTACCTCTGCTGTTCCTTCTGAGCAGGCTGAGTGAGACACGTGGATATACTCTATCTCTGTCTTCTACCTCTGCTATTCCTTCTGAGCAGGCTGAGTGAGACACGTGGATATACTCTATCTCTGTCTTCTACATCTGCTGTTCCTTCTGAGCAGGCTGAGTGAGGTGTAGATCAGACACGTGGATATACTCTATATCTGTCTTCTACCTCTGCTGTTCCTTCTGAGCAGGCTGAGTGAGACACGTGGATATACTCTATATCTGTCTTCTACCTCTGCTGTTCCTTATGAGCAGGCTGAGTGAGATACGTGAATATACTCTATCTCTGTCTTCTACCTCTGCTGTTCCTTCTGAGCAGGCTGAGTGAGACACGTGGATATACTCTATCTCTGTCTTCTACCTCTGCTGTTCCTTCTAAGCAGGCTGAGTGAGATACGTGAATATACTATATCTCTGTCTTCTACCTCTGATGTTCCTTCTGAGCAGGCTGAATGAGACCCGTGGATATACTCTATCTCTGTCTTCTACCTCTAATGTTCCTTCTGAGCAGGCTGAGTGAGGTGTAGATCAGACATGTGGATATACTCTATCTCTGTCTTCTACCTCCGCTGTTCCTTCTGATCAGGCTGGGTGAGGTGTAGATCAGACACGTGGATATACTCTATCTCTTTCTTCTACCTCTGCTGTTCCTTCTGAGCAGGCTGAGTGAGACACGTGGATATACTCTATCTCTGCCTTCTACCTCTGCTGTTCCTTCTGAGCAGGCTGAGTGAGGTGTAGATCAGACACTTGGATATACTATATCTCTGCCTTCTACCTCTGCTGTTCCTTCTGAGCAGGCTGAGTGAGACACGTGGATATACTCTATCTCTGTCTTCTACCTCTGCTGTTCCTTCTGAGCAGGCTGAGTGAGACACGTGGATATACTCTATCTCTGTCTTCTACATCTGCTGTTCCTTCTGAGCAGGCTGAGTGAGGTGTAGATCAGACACGTGGATATACTCTATATCTGTCTTCTACCTCTGCTGTTCCTTCTGAGCAGGCTGAGTGAGACACGTGGATATACTCTATATCTGTCTTCTACCTCTGCTGTTCCTTATGAGCAGGCTGAGTGAGATACGTGAATATACTCTATCTCTGTCTTCTACCTCTGCTGTTCCTTCTGAGCAGGCTGAGTGAGACACGTGGATATACTCTATCTCTGTCTTCTACCTCTGCTGTTCCTTCTGAGCAGGCTGAGTGAGGTGTAGATCATACACGTGGATATACTCTATCTCTTACTTTTACCTCTGCTGATCCTTCTGAGCAGGCTGAGTGAGGTGTAGAACAGACACTTGGATATACAATATATTTCTGCCTTCTACCTCTGCTGTTCCTTCTGAGCAGGCTGAGTGAGACACGTGGATATACTCTATCTCTGTCTTCTACCTCTGCTGTTCCTTCTGAGCAGGCTGAGTGAGGTGTAGATCAGACACGTGGATATACTCTTTCTCTGTCTTCTACCTCTGCTGTTCCTTCTGAGCAGGCTGAGTGAGACACGTGGATATACTCTATCTCTGTCTTCTACCTCTGCTGTTCCTTATGAGCAGGCTGAGTGAGATACGCGAATATACTATATCTTTGTCTTCTACCTCTGCTGTTCCTTCTGAGCAGGCTGAGTGAGGTGTAGATCAGACGCGTGGATATACTCTATCTCTGTCTTCTACCTCTGCTGTTCCTTCTGAGCAGGCTGAGTGAGGTGTATATCAGACACGTGGATATACTCTATCTCTGTCTGCTACCTCTGCTGTTCCTTCTGAGCAGGCTGAGTGAGGTGTAGATCAGACACGTGGATATACTATATCTCTGTCTTCTACCTCTGCTGTTCCTTCTGAGCAGGCTGAGTGATACACGTGGATATAATCTATATTTGTCTTCTACCTCTGCTGTTCCTTCTGAGCAGGCTGAGTGAGACACGTGGATGTACTCTATCTCTGCCTTCTACCTCTGCTGTTCCTTCTGAGCAGGCTGAGTGAGGTGTAGATCAGACACTTGTATATACTATATCTCTGCCTTCTACCTCTGCTGTTCGTTCTGAGCAGGCTGAGTGATACACGTGGATATACTCTATCTCTGTCTTCTACCTCTGCTGTTCCTTCTGAGCAGGCTGAGTGAGACACGTGGATATACTCTATCTCTGTCTTCTACCTCTGCTGTTCCTTCTGAGCAGGCTGAGTGAGGTGTAGATCAGACACGTGGATATACTCTATCTCTGTCTTCTACCTCTGCTGTACCTTCTGAGCAGGCTGAGTGAGACACGTGGATATACTCTATCTCTGTATTCTACCTCTGCTGTTCCTTCTAAGCAGGCTGAGTGAGATACGTGAATATACTATATCTCTGTCTTCTACCTCTGCTGTTCCTTCTGAGCAGGCTGAATGAGACCCGTGGATATACTCTATCTCTGTCTTCTACCTCTGATGTTCCTTCTGAGCAGGCTGAGTGAGGTGTAGATCAGACATGTGGATATACTATATCTCTGTCTTCTACCTTTGCTGTTCCTTCTGAGCAGGCTGAGTGAGGTGTAGATCAGACACGTGGATATACTCTATCTCTGTCTTCTACCTCTGCTGTTCCTTCTGATCAGGCTGAGTGAGGTGTAGATCAGACACTTGGATATACTATATCTCTGCCTTCTACCTCTGCTGTTCCTTCTGAGCAGGCTGAGTGAGACACGTGGATATACTCTATCTCTGTCTTCTACCTCTGCTGTTCCTTCTGAGCAGGCTGAGTGAGACACGTGGATATACTCTATCTCTGTCTTCTACATCTGCTGTTCCTTCTGAGCAGGCTGAGTGAGGTGTAGATCAGACACGTGGATATACTCTATATCTGTCTTCTACCTCTGCTGTTCCTTCTGAGCAGGCTGAGTGAGACACGTGGATATACTCTATATCTGTCTTCTACCTCTGCTGTTCCTTATGAGCAGGCTGAGTGAGATACGTGAATATACTCTATCTCTGTCTTCTACCTCTGCTGTTCCTTCTGAGCAGGCTGAGTGAGACACGTGGATATACTCTATCTGTGTCTTCTACCTCTGCTGTTCCTTCTAAGCAGGCTGAGTGAGATACGTGAATATACTATATCTCTGTCTTCTACCTCTGATGTTCCTTCTGAGCAGGCTGAATGAGACCCGTGGATATACTCTATCTCTGTCTTCTACCTCTAATGTTCCTTCTGAGCAGGCTGAGTGAGGTGTAGATCATACACGTGGATATACTCTATCTCTTACTTTTACCTCTGCTGATCCTTCTGAGCAGGCTGAGTGAGGTGTAGAACAGACACTTGGATATACAATATATTTCTGCCTTCTACCTCTGCTGTTCCTTCTGAGCAGGCTGAGTGAGACACGTGGATATACTCTATCTCTGTCTTCTACCTCTGCTGTTCCTTCTGAGCAGGCTGAGTGAGGTGTAGATCAGACACGTGGATATACTCTTTCTCTGTCTTCTACCTCTGCTGTTCCTTCTGAGCAGGCTGAGTGAGACACGTGGATATACTCTATCTCTGTCTTCTACCTCTGCTGTTCCTTATGAGCAGGCTGAGTGAGATACGCGAATATACTATATCTTTGTCTTCTACCTCTGCTGTTCCTTCTGAGCAGGCTGAGTGAGGTGTAGATCAGACGCGTGGATATACTCTATCTCTGTCTTCTACCTCTGCTGTTCCTTCTGAGCAGGCTGAGTGAGGTGTATATCAGACACGTGGATATACTCTATCTCTGTCTGCTACCTCTGCTGTTCCTTCTGAGCAGGCTGAGTGAGGTGTAGATCAGACACGTGGATATACTATATCTCTGTCTTCTACCTCTGCTGTTCCTTCTGAGCAGGCTGAGTGATACACGTGGATATAATCTATATTTGTCTTCTACCTCTGCTGTTCCTTCTGAGCAGGCTGAGTGAGACACGTGGATGTACTCTATCTCTGCCTTCTACCTCTGCTGTTCCTTCTGAGCAGGCTGAGTGAGGTGTAGATCAGACACTTGTATATACTATATCTCTGCCTTCTACCTCTGCTGTTCGTTCTGAGCAGGCTGAGTGATACACGTGGATATACTCTATCTCTGTCTTCTACCTCTGCTGTTCCTTCTGAGCAGGCTGAGTGAGACACGTGGATATACTCTATCTCTGTCTTCTACCTCTGCTGTTCCTTCTGAGCAGGCTGAGTGAGGTGTAGATCAGACACGTGGATATACTCTATCTCTGTCTTCTACCTCTGCTGTACCTTCTGAGCAGGCTGAGTGAGACACGTGGATATACTCTATCTCTGTATTCTACCTCTGCTGTTCCTTCTAAGCAGGCTGAGTGAGATACGTGAATATACTATATCTCTGTCTTCTACCTCTGCTGTTCCTTCTGAGCAGGCTGAATGAGACCCGTGGATATACTCTATCTCTGTCTTCTACCTCTGATGTTCCTTCTGAGCAGGCTGAGTGAGGTGTAGATCAGACATGTGGATATACTATATCTCTGTCTTCTACCTTTGCTGTTCCTTCTGAGCAGGCTGAGTGAGGTGTATATCAGACACGTGGATATACTCTATCTCTGTCTTCTACCTCTGCTGTTCCTTCTGATCAGGCTGAGTGAGGTGTAGATCAGACACTTGGATATACTATATCTCTGCCTTCTACCTCTGCTGTTCCTTCTGAGCAGGCTGAGTGAGACACGTGGATATACTCTATCTCTGTCTTCTACCTCTGCTGTTCCTTCTGAGCAGGCTGAGTGAGACACGTGGATATACTCTATCTCTGTCTTCTACATCTGCTGTTCCTTCTGAGCAGGCTGAGTGAGGTGTAGATCAGACACGTGGATATACTCTATATCTGTCTTCTACCTCTGCTGTTCCTTCTGAGCAGGCTGAGTGAGACACGTGGATATACTCTATATCTGTCTTCTACCTCTGCTGTTCCTTATGAGCAGGCTGAGTGAGATACGTGAATATACTCTATCTCTGTCTTCTACCTCTGCTGTTCCTTCTGAGCAGGCTGAGTGAGACACGTGGATATACTCTATCTGTGTCTTCTACCTCTGCTGTTCCTTCTAAGCAGGCTGAGTGAGATACGTGAATATACTATATCTCTGTCTTCTACCTCTGATGTTCCTTCTGAGCAGGCTGAATGAGACCCGTGGATATACTCTATCTCTGTCTTCTACCTCTAATGTTCCTTCTGAGCAGGCTGAGTGAGGTGTAGATCAGACATGTGGATATACTCTATCTCTGTCTTCTACCTCCGCTGTTCCTTCTGATCAGGCTGGGTGAGGTGTAGATCAGACACGTGGATATACTCTATCTCTTTCTTCTACCTCTGCTGTTCCTTCTGAGCAGGCTGAGTGAGACACGTGGATATACTCTATCTCTGCCTTCTACCTCTGCTGTTCCTTCTGAGCAGGCTGAGTGAGGTGTAGATCAGACACTTGGATATACTATATCTCTGCCTTCTACCTCTGCTGTTCCTTCTGAGCAGGCTGAGTGAGACACGTGGATATACTCTATCTCTGTCTTCTACCTCTGCTGTTCCTTCTGAGCAGGCTGAGTGAGACACGTGGATATACTCTATCTCTGTCTTCTACATCTGCTGTTCCTTCTGAGCAGGCTGAGTGAGGTGTAGATCAGACACGTGGATATACTCTATATCTGTCTTCTACCTCTGCTGTTCCTTCTGAGCAGGCTGAGTGAGACACGTGGATATACTCTATATCTGTCTTCTACCTCTGCTGTTCCTTATGAGCAGGCTGAGTGAGATACGTGAATATACTCTATCTCTGTCTTCTACCTCTGCTGTTCCTTCTGAGCAGGCTGAGTGAGACACGTGGATATACTCTATCTCTGTCTTCTACCTCTGCTGTTCCTTCTGAGCAGGCTGAGTGAGGTGTAGATCAGACACGTGGATATACTCTATCTCTTACTTTTACCTCTGCTGATCCTTCTGAGCAGGCTGAGTGAGGTGTAGAACAGACACTTGGATATACAATATATTTCTGCCTTCTACCTCTGCTGTTCCTTCTGAGCAGGCTGAGTGAGACACGTGGATATACTCTATCTCTGTCTTCTACATCTGCTGTTCCTTCTGAGCAGGCTGAGTGAGGTGTAGATCAGACACGTGGATATACTCTATATCTGTCTTCTACCTCTGCTGTTCCTTCTGAGCAGGCTGAGTGAGACACGTGGATATACTCTATATCTGTCTTCTACCTCTGCTGTTCCTTATGAGCAGGCTGAGTGAGATACGTGAATATACTCTATCTCTGTCTTCTACCGCTGCTGTTCCTTCTGAGCAGGCTGAGTGAGACACGTGGATATACTTTATCTCTGTCTTCTACCTCTGCTGTTCCTTCTGATCAGGCTGAGTGAGGTGTAGATCAGACACGTGGATATACTCTATCTCTTACTTTTACCTCTGCTGATCCTTCTGAGCAGGCTGAGTGAGGTGTAGAACAGACACTTGGATATACAATATATTTCTGCCTTCTACCTCTGCTGTTCCTTCTGAGCAGGCTGAGTGAGACACGTGGATATACTCTATCTCTGTCTTCTACCTCTGTTGTTCCTTCTGAGCAGGCTGAATGAGACACGTAGATATACTCTATCTCTGCCTTCTACCTCTGCTGTTCCTTCTGAGAAGGCTGAGTGAGGTGTATATCAGACACGTGGATATACTCTATCTCTGTCTTCTACCTCTGCTGTTCCTTCTGAGCAGGCTGAATGAGACACGTATATATACTCTATCTCTGTCTTCTACCTCTGTTGTTCCTTCTGAGCAGGCTGAGTGAGGTGTAGATCAGACACGTGGATATACTCTATCTCTGTCTTCTACCTCTGCTGTTTCTTCTGAGCAGGCTGAGTGAGGTGTATATCAGACACGTGGATATACTCTATATCTTACTTTTACCTCTGCCGATCCTTCTGAGCAGGCTGAGTGAGGTGTAGATCAGACACTTAGATATACTCTATCTCTGTCTTCTACCTCTGCTGTTACTTCTGAGCAGGGTGAGTGAGGTGTAGATCAGACACGGGGATATACTCTATCTCTGTCTTCTACCTCTGCTGTTCCTTCTGAGCAGGCTGAGTGAGGTGTAGATCAGACACGTGGATATACTCTATCTCTTACTTTTACCTCTGCTGATCCTTCTGAGCAGGCTGAGTGAGGTGTAGAACAGACACTTGGATATACAATATATTTCTGCCTTCTACCTCTGCTGTTCCTTCTGAGCAGGCTGAGTGAGACACGTGGATATACTCTATCTCTGTCTTCTACCTCTGTTGTTCCTTCTGAGAAGGCTGAGTGAGACACGTGGATATACTCTATCTCTGTCTTCTACATCTGCTGTTCCTTCTGAGATGGCTGAGTGAGGTGTAGATCAGACACGTGGATATACTCTATATCTGTCTTCTACCTCTGCTGTTCCTTCTGAGCAGGCTGAGTGAGACACATGGATATACTCAATCTCTGTCTTCTACCTCTGCTGTTCCTTATGAGCAGGCTGAGTGAGATACGTGAATATACTCTATCTCTGTCTTCTACCTCTGCTGTTCCTTCTGAGCAGGCTGAGTGAGACACGTGGATATACTCTATCTCTGTCTTCTACCTCTGCTGTTCCTTCTGAGCAGGCTGAGTGAGGTGTAGATCAGACACGTGGATATACTCTATCTCTGTCTTCTACCTGTGTTGTTCCTTCTGAGCAGGCTGAGTGAGGTGTAGATCAGACACGTGGATATACTCTATCTCTGTCTTCTACCTCTGCTGTTCCTTCTGAGCAGGCTGAGTGAGACACGTGGATATACTCTATCTCTGTCTTCTACCTCTGCTGTTCCTTATGAGCAGGCTGAGTGAGGTGTAGATCAGACACGTGGATATACTCTATCTCTGTCTTCTACCTGTGTTGTTCCTTCTGAGCAGGCTGAGTGAGGTGTAGATCAGACACGTGGATATACTCTATCTCTGTCTTCTACCTCTGCTGTTCCTTCTGAGCAGGCTGAGTGAGACACGTGGATATACTCTATCTCTGTCTTCTACCTCTGCTGTTCCTTATGAGCAGGCTGAGTGAGATACGCGAATATACTATATCTTTGTCTTCTACCTCTGCTGTTCCTTCTGAGCAGGCTGAGTGAGGTGTAGATCAGACGCGTGGATATACTCTATCTCTGTCTTCTACCTCTGCTGTTCCTTCTGAGCAGGCTGAGTGAGGTGTATATCAGACACGTGGATATACTCTATCTCTGTCTTCTACCTCTGCTGTTCCTTCTGAGCAGGCTGAGTGAGGTGTAGATCAGACACGTTTATATACTATATCTCTGTCTTCTACCTCTGCTGTTCCTTCTGAGCAGGCTGAGTGATACACGTGGATATAATCTATCTTTGTCTTCTACCTCTGCTGTTCCTTCTGAGCAGGCTGAGTGAGGTGTAGATCAGACACTTGGATATACTATATCTCTGCCTTCTACCTCTGCTGTTCCTTCTGAGCAGGCTGAGTGATACACGTGGATATACTCTATCTCTGTCTTCTACCTCTGCTGTTCCTTCTGAGCAGGCTGAGTGAGACACGTGGATATACTATATCTCTGTCTTCTACATCTGCTGTTCCTTCTGAGATGGCTGAGTGAGATACGTGAATATACTCTATCTCTGTCTTCTACCTCTGTTGTTCCTTCTGAGAAGGCTGAGTGAGACACGTGGATATACTATATCTCTGTCTTCTACATCTGCTGTTCCTTCTGAGATGGCTGAGTGAGGTGTAGATCAGACACGTGGATATACTCTATATCTGTCTTCTACCTCTGCTGTTCCTTCTGAGCAGGCTGAGTGAGACACATGGATATACTCTATCTCTGTCTTATACCTCTGCTGTTCCTTATGAGCAGGCTGAGTGAGATACGTGAATATACTCTATCTCTGTCTTCTACCTCTGCTGTTCCTTCTGAGCAGGCTGAGTGAGACACGTGGATATACTCTATCTCTGTCTTCTACCTCTGCTGTTCCTTCTGAGGAGGCTGAGTGAGGTGTAGATCAGACACGTGGATATACTCTATCTCTGTCTTCTACCTGTGTTGTTCCTTCTGAGCAGGCTGAGTGAGGTGTAGATCAGACACGTGGATATACTCTATCTCTGTCTTCTACCTCTGCTGTTCCTTCTGAGCAGGCTGAGTGAGACACGTGGATATACTCTATCTCTGTCTTCTACCTCTGCTGTTCCTTCTAAGCAGGCTGAGTGAGATACGTGAATATACTATATCTCTGTCTTCTACCTCTGATGTTCCTTCTGAGCAGGCTGAATGCGACCCGTGGATATACTCTATATCTGTCTTCTACCTCTAATGTTCCTTCTGAGCAGGCTGAGTGAGGTGTAGATCAGACATGTGGATATACTCTATCTCTGTCTTCTACCTCTGCTGTTCCTTCTGATCAGGCTGGGTGAGGTGTAGATCAGACACGTGGATATACTCTATCTCTTTCTTCTACCTCTGCTGTTCCTTCTGAGCAGGCTGAGTGAGACACGTGGATATACTCTATCTCTGCCTTCTACCTTTGCTGTTCCTTCTGAGCAGGCTGAGTGAGGTGTAGATCAGACACTTGGATATACTATATCTCTGCCTTCTACCTCTGCTGTTCCTTCTGAGCAGGCTGAGTGAGACACGTGGATATACTCTATCTCTGTCTTCTACCTCTGCTATTCCTTCTGAGCAGGCTGAGTGAGACACGTGGATATACTCTATCTCTGTCTTCTACATCTGCTGTTCCTTCTGAGCAGGCTGAGTGAGGTGTAGATCAGACACGTGGATATACTCTATATCTGTCTTCTACCTCTGCTGTTCCTTCTGAGCAGGCTGAGTGAGACACGTGGATATACTCTATATCTGTCTTCTACCTCTGCTGTTCCTTATGAGCAGGCTGAGTGAGATACGTGAATATACTCTATCTCTGTCTTCTACCTCTGCTGTTCCTTCTGAGCAGGCTGAGTGAGACACGTGGATATACTCTATCTCTGTCTTCTACCTCTGCTGTTCCTTCTAAGCAGGCTGAGTGAGATACGTGAATATACTATATCTCTGTCTTCTACCTCTGATGTTCCTTCTGAGCAGGCTGAATGAGACCCGTGGATATACTCTATCTCTGTCTTCTACCTCTAATGTTCCTTCTGAGCAGGCTGAGTGAGGTGTAGATCAGACATGTGGATATACTCTATCTCTGTCTTCTACCTCCGCTGTTCCTTCTGATCAGGCTGGGTGAGGTGTAGATCAGACACGTGGATATACTCTATCTCTTTCTTCTACCTCTGCTGTTCCTTCTGAGCAGGCTGAGTGAGACACGTAGATATACTCTATCTCTGCCTTCTACCTCTGCTGTTCCTTCTGAGCAGGCTGAGTGAGGTGTAGATCAGACACTTGGATATACTATATCTCTGCCTTCTACCTCTGCTGTTCCTTCTGAGCAGGCTGAGTGAGACACGTGGATATACTCTATCTCTGTCTTCTACCTCTGCTGTTCCTTCTGAGCAGGCTGAGTGATACACGTGGATATACTCTATCTCTGTCTTCTACATCTGCTGTTCCTTCTGAGCAGGCTGAGTGAGGTGTAGATCAGACACGTGGATATACTCTATATCTGTCTTCTACCTCTGCTGTTCCTTCTGAGCAGGCTGAGTGAGACACGTGGATATACTCTATATCTGTCTTCTACCTCTGCTGTTCCTTATGAGCAGGCTGAGTGAGATACGTGAATATACTCTATCTCTGTCTTCTACCTCTGCTGTTCCTTCTGAGCAGGCTGAGTGAGACACGTGGATATACTCTATCTCTGTCTTCTACCTCTGCTGTTCCTTCTGAGCAGGCTGAGTGAGGTGTAGATCATACACGTGGATATACTCTATCTCTTACTTTTACCTCTGCTGATCCTTCTGAGCAGGCTGAGTGAGGTGTAGAACAGACACTTGGATATACAATATATTTCTGCCTTCTACCTCTGCTGTTCCTTCTGAGCAGGCTGAGTGAGACACGTGGATATACTCTATCGCTGTCTTCTACCTCTGCTGTTCCTTCTGAGCAGGCTGAGTGAGGTGTAGATCAGACACGTGGATATACTCTATCTCTGTCTTCTACCTCTGCTGTTCCTTCTGAGCAGGCTGAGTGAGACACGTGGATATACTCTATCTCTGTCTTCTACCTCTGCTGTTCCTTATGAGCAGGCTGAGTGAGATACGCGAATATACTATATCTTTGTCTTCTACCTCTGCTGTTCCTTCTGAGCAGGCTGAGTGAGGTGTAGATCAGACGCGTGGATATACTCTATCTCTGTCTTCTACCTCTGCTGTTCCTTCTGAGCAGGCTGAGTGAGGTGTATATCAGACACGTGGATATACTCTATCTCTGTCTTCTACCTATGCTGATTCTTCTGAGCAGGCTGAGTGAAGTTTAGATCAGACACGTGGATATACTCTATCTCTGTCTTCTACCTCTGCTGTTCCTTCTGAGCAGGCTGAGTGAGACACGTGGATATACTCTATCTCTGTCTTCTACCTCTGCTGTTCCTTCTGAACAGGCTGAGTGAGACACGTGGATATACTCTATCTCTGTCTTCTACCTCTGCTGTTCCTTCTGAGCAGGCTGAGTGAGGTGTAGATCAGACACGTGGATATACTCTATCTCTGTCTTCTACCTCTGCTGTACCTTCTGAGCAGGCTGAGTGAGACACGTGGATATACTCTATCTCTGTATTCTACCTCTGCTGTTCCTTCTAAGCAGGCTGAGTGAGATACGTGAATATACTATATCTCTGTCTTCTACCTCTGCTGTTCCTTCTGAGCAGGCTGAATGAGACCCGTGGATATACTCTATCTCTGTCTTCTACCTCTGATGTTCCTTCTGAGCAGGCTGAGTGAGGTGTAGATCAGACATGTGGATATACTATATCTCTGTCTTCTACCTTTGCTGTTCCTTCTGAGCAGGCTGAGTGAGGTGTAGATCAGACACGTGGATATACTCTATCTCTGTCTTCTACCTCTGCTGTTCCTTCTGATCAGGCTGAGTGAGGTGTAGATCAGACACGTGGATATACTCTATCTCTTTCTTCTACCTCTGCTGTTCCTTCTGAGCAGGCTGAGTGCGACACGTGGATATACTCTATCTCTGCCTTCTACCTCTGCTGTTCCTTCTGAGCAGGCTGAGTGAGGTGTAGATCAGACACTTGGATATACTATATCTCTGCCTTCTACCTCTGCTGTTCCTTCTGAGCAGGCTGAGTGAGACACGTGGATATACTCTATCTCTGTCTTCTACCTCTGCTATTCCTTCTGAGCAGGCTGAGTGAGACACGTGGATATACTCTATCTCTGTCTTCTACATCTGCTGTTCCTTCTGAGCAGGCTGAGTAAGGTGTAGATCAGACACGTGGATATACTCTATATCTGTCTTCTACCTCTGCTGTTCCTTCTGAGCAGGCTGAGTGAGACACGTGGATATACTCTATATCTGTCTTCTACCTCTGCTGTTCCTTATGAGCAGGCTGAGTGAGATACGTGAATATACTCTATCTCTGTCTTCTACCTCTGCTGTTCCTTCTGAGCAGGCTGAGTGAGACACGTGGATATACTCTATCTCTGTCTTCTACCTCTGCTGTTCCTTCTAAGCAGGCTGAGTGAGATACGTGAATATACTATATCTCTGTCTTCTACCTCTGATGTTCCTTCTGAGCAGGCTGAATGAGACCCGTGGATATACTCTATCTCTGTCTTCTACCTCTAATGTTCCTTCTGAGCAGGCTGAGTGAGGTGTAGATCAGACATGTGGATATACTCTATCTCTGTCTTCTACCTCCGCTGTTCCTTCTGATCAGGCTGGGTGAGGTGTAGATCAGACACGTGGATATACTCTATCTCTTTCTTCTACCTCTGCTGTTCCTTCTGAGCAGGCTGAGTGAGACACGTGGATATACTCTATCTCTGCCTTCTACCTCTGCTGTTCCTTCTGAGCAGGCTGAGTGAGGTGTAGATCAGACACTTGGATATACTATATCTCTGCCTTCTACCTCTGCTGTTCCTTCTGAGCAGGCTGAGTGAGACACGTGGATATACTCTATCTCTGTCTTCTACCTCTGCTGTTCCTTCTGAGCAGGCTGAGTGAGACACGTGGATATACTCTATCTCTGTCTTCTACATCTGCTGTTCCTTCTGAGCAGGCTGAGTGAGGTGTAGATCAGACACGTGGATATACTCTATATCTGTCTTCTACCTCTGCTGTTCCTTCTGAGCAGGCTGAGTGAGACACGTGGATATACTCTATATCTGTCTTCTACCTCTGCTGTTCCTTATGAGCAGGCTGAGTGAGATACGTGAATATACTCTATCTCTGTCTTCTACCTCTGCTGTTCCTTCTGAGCAGGCTGAGTGAGACACGTGGATATACTCTATCTCTGTCTTCTACCTCTGCTGTTCCTTCTGAGCAGGCTGAGTGAGGTGTAGATCATACACGTGGATATACTCTATCTCTTACTTTTACCTCTGCTGATCCTTCTGAGCAGGCTGAGTGAGGTGTAGAACAGACACTTGGATATACAATATATTTCTGCCTTCTACCTCTGCTGTTCCTTCTGAGCAGGCTGAGTGAGACACGTGGATATACTCTATCTCTGTCTTCTACCTCTGCTGTTCCTTCTGAGCAGGCTGAGTGAGGTGTAGATCAGACACGTGGATATACTCTATCTCTGTCTTCTACCTCTGCTGTTCCTTCTGAGCAGGCTGAGTGAGACACGTGGATATACTCTATCTCTGTCTTCTACCTCTGCTGTTCCTTATGAGCAGGCTGAGTGAGATACGCGAATATACTATATCTTTGTCTTCTACCTCTGCTGTTCCTTCTGAGCAGGCTGAGTGAGGTGTAGATCAGACGCGTGGATATACTCTATCTCTGTCTTCTTCCTCTGCTGTTCCTTCTGAGCAGGCTGAGTGAGGTGTATATCAGACACGTGGATATACTCTATCTCTGTCTGCTACCTCTGCTGTTCCTTCTGAGCAGGCTGAGTGAGGTGTAGATCAGACACGTGGATATACTATATCTCTGTCTTCTACCTCTGCTGTTCCTTCTGAGCAGGCTGAGTGATACACGTGGATATAATCTATATTTGTCTTCTACCTCTGCTGTTCCTTCTGAGCAGGCTGAGTGAGACACGTGGATGTACTCTATCTCTGCCTTCTACCTCTGCTGTTCCTTCTGAGCAGGCTGAGTGAGGTGTAGATCAGACACTTGGATATACTATATCTCTGCCTTCTACCTCTGCTGTTCGTTCTGAGCAGGCTGAGTGATACACGTGGATATACTCTATCTCTGTCTTCTACCTCTGCTGTTCCTTCTGAGCAGGCTGAGTGAGACACGTGGATATACTCTATCTCTGTCTTCTACCTCTGCTGTTCCTTCTGAGCAGGCTGAGTGAGGTGTAGATCAGACACGTGGATATACTCTATCTCTGTCTTCTACCTCTGCTGTACCTTCTGAGCAGGCTGAGTGAGACACGTGGATATACTCTATCTCTGTATTCTACCTCTGCTGTTCCTTCTAAGCAGGCTGAGTGAGATACGTGAATATACTATATCTCTGTCTTCTACCTCTGCTGTTCCTTCTGAGCAGGCTGAATGAGACCCGTGGATATACTCTATCTCTGTCTTCTACCTCTGATGTTCCTTCTGAGCAGGCTGAGTGAGGTGTAGATCAGACATGTGGATATACTATATCTCTGTCTTCTACCTTTGCTGTTCCTTCTGAGCAGGCTGAGTGAGGTGTAGATCAGACACGTGGATATACTCTATCTCTGTCTTCTACCTCTGCTGTTCCTTCTGATCAGGCTGAGTGAGGTGTAGATCAGACACTTGGATATACTATATCTCTGCCTTCTACCTCTGCTGTTCCTTCTGAGCAGGCTGAGTGAGACACGTGGATATACTCTATCTCTGTCTTCTACCTCTGCTGTTCCTTCTGAGCAGGCTGAGTGAGACACGTGGATATACTCTATCTCTGTCTTCTACATCTGCTGTTCCTTCTGAGCAGGCTGAGTGAGGTGTAGATCAGACACGTGGATATACTCTATATCTGTCTTCTACCTCTGCTGTTCCTTCTGAGCAGGCTGAGTGAGACACGTGGATATACTCTATATCTGTCTTCTACCTCTGCTGTTCCTTATGAGCAGGCTGAGTGAGATACGTGAATATACTCTATCTGTGTCTTCTACCTCTGCTGTTCCTTCTAAGCAGGCTGAGTGAGATACGTGAATATACTATATCTCTGTCTTCTACCTCTGATGTTCCTTCTGAGCAGGCTGAATGAGACCCGTGGATATACTCTATCTCTGTCTTCTACCTCTAATGTTCCTTCTGAGCAGGCTGAGTGAGGTGTAGATCAGACATGTGGATATACTCTATCTCTGTCTTCTACCTCCGCTGTTCCTTCTGATCAGGCTGGGTGAGGTGTAGATCAGACACGTGGATATACTCTATCTCTTTCTTCTACCTCTGCTGTTCCTTCTGAGCAGGCTGAGTGAGACACGTGGATATACTCTATCTCTGCCTTCTACCTCTGCTGTTCCTTCTGAGCAGGCTGAGTGAGGTGTAGATCAGACACTTGGATATACTATATCTCTGCCTTCTACCTCTGCTGTTCCTTCTGAGCAGGCTGAGTGAGACACGTGGATATACTCTATCTCTGTCTTCTACCTCTGCTGTTCCTTCTGAGCAGGCTGAGTGAGACACGTGGATATACTCTATCTCTGTCTTCTACATCTGCTGTTCCTTCTGAGCAGGCTGAGTGAGGTGTAGATCAGACACGTGGATATACTCTATATCTGTCTTCTACCTCTGCTGTTCCTTCTGAGCAGGCTGAGTGAGACACGTGGATATACTCTATATCTGTCTTCTACCTCTGCTGTTCCTTATGAGCAGGCTGAGTGAGATACGTGAATATACTCTATCTCTGTCTTCTACCTCTGCTGTTCCTTCTGAGCAGGCTGAGTGAGACACGTGGATATACTCTATCTCTGTCTTCTACCTCTGCTGTTCCTTCTGAGCAGGCTGAGTGAGGTGTAGATCAGACACGTGGATATACTCTATCTCTTACTTTTACCTCTGCTGATCCTTCTGAGCAGGCTGAGTGAGGTGTAGAACAGACACTTGGATATACAATATATTTCTGCCTTCTACCTCTGCTGTTCCTTCTGAGCAGGCTGAGTGAGACACGTGGATATACTCTATCTCTGTCTGCTACCTCTGCTGTTCCTTCTGAGCAGGCTGAGTGAGGTGTAGATCAGACACGTGGATATACTCTATCTCTGTCTTCTACCTCTGCTGTTCCTTCTGAGCAGGCTGAGTGAGACACGTGGATATACTCTATCTCTGTCTTCTACCGCTGCTGTTCCTAATGAGCAGGCTGAGTGAGATACGCGAATATACTATATCTTTGTCTTCTACCTCTGCTGTTCCTTCTGAGCAGGCTGAGTGAGGTGTAGATCAGACGCGTGGATATACTCTATCTCTGTCTTCTACCTCTGCTGTTCCTTCTGAGCAGGCTGAGTGAGGTGTATATCAGACACGTGGATATACTCTATCTCTGTCTTCTACCTCTGCTGTTCCATCTGAGCAGGCTGAGTGAGGTGTAGATCAGACACGTGGATATACTATATCTCTGTCTTCTACCTCTGCTGTTCCTTCTGAGCAGGCTGAGTGATACACGTGGATATAATCTATCTTTGTCTTCTACCTCTGCTGTTCCTTCTGAGCAGGCTGAGTGAGACACGTGGATGTACTCTATCTCTGCCTTCTACCTCTGCTGTTCCTTCTGAGCAGGCTGAGTGAGGTGTAGATCAGACACTTGGATATACTATATCTCTGCCTTCTACCTCTGCTGTTCCTTCTGAGCAGGCTGAGTGATACACGTGGATATACTCTATCTCTGTCTTCTACCTCTGCTGTTCCTTCTGAGCAGGCTGAGTGAGACACGTGGATATACTCTATCTCTGTCTTCTACCTCTGCTGTTCCTTCTGAGCAGGCTGAGTGAGGTGTAGATCAGACACGTGGATATACTCTATCTCTGTCTTCTACCTCTGCTGTACCTTCTGAGCAGGCTGAGTGAGACACGTGGATATACTCTATCTCTGTATTCTACCTCTGCTGTTCCTTCTAAGCAGGCTGAGTGAGATACGTGAATATACTATATCTCTGTCTTCTACCTCTGCTGTTCCTTCTGAGCAGGCTGAATGAGACCCGTGGATATACTCTATCTCTGTCTTCTACCTCTGATGTTCCTTCTGAGCAGGCTGAGTGAGGTGTATATCAGACATGTGGATATACTATATCTCTGTCTTTTACCTTTGCTGTTCCTTCTGAGCAGGCTGAGTGAGACACGTGGATATACTCTATCTCTGTCTTCTACCTCTGCTGTTCCTTCTGAGCAGGCTGAGTGAGGTGTAGATCAGACACGTGGATATACTCTATCTCTGTCTTCTACCTCTGCTGTACCTTCTGAGCAGGCTGAGTGAGACACGTGGATATACTCTATCTCTGTCTTCTACCTCTGCTGTTCCTTCTGAGCAGGCTGAGTGAGGTGTAGATCAGACACGTGGATATACTCTATCTCTGTCTTCTACCTCTGCTGTTCCTTCTGAGCAGGCTGAGTGAGGTGTAGATCAGACACGTGGATATACTCTATCTCTGTCTTCTACCTCTGCTGTTCCTTCTGAGCAGGCTGAGTGAGACACGTGGATATACTCTATCTCTGTCTTCTACCGCTGCTGTTCCTTATGAGCAGGCTGAGTGAGATACGCGAATATACTATATCTTTGTCTTCTACCTCTGCTGTTCCTTCTGAGCAGGCTGAGTGAGGTGTAGATCAGACGCGTGGATATACTCTATCTCTGTCTTCTACCTCTGCTGTTCCTTCTGAGCAGGCTGAGTGAGGTGTATATCAGACACGTGGATATACTCTATCTCTGTCTTCTACCTCTGCTGTTCCATCTGAGCAGGCTGAGTGAGGTGTAGATCAGACACGTGGATATACTATATCTCTGTCTTCTACCTCTGCTGTTCCTTCTGAGCAGGCTGAGTGATACACGTGGATATAATCTATCTTTGTCTTCTACCTCTGCTGTTCCTTCTGAGCAGGCTGAGTGAGACACGTGGATATACTCTATCTCTGTCTTCTACCTCTGATGTTCCTTCTGAGCAGGCTGAGTGAGGTGTATATCAGACATGTGGATATACTATATCTCTGTCTTTTACCTTTGCTGTTCCTTCTGAGCAGGCTGAGTGAGACACGTGGATATACTCTATCTCTGTCTTCTACCTCTGCTGTTCCTTCTGAGCAGGCTGAGTGAGGTGTAGATCAGACACGTGGATATACTCTATCTCTGTCTTCTACCTCTGCTGTACCTTCTGAGCAGGCTGAGTGAGACACGTGGATATACTCTATCTCTGTCTTCTACCTCTGCTGTTCCTTCTGAGCAGGCTGAGTGAGGTGTAGATCAGACACGTGGATATACTCTATCTCTGTCTTCTACCTCTGCTGTTCCTTCTGAGCAGGCTGAGTGAGGTGTAGATCAGACACGTGGATATACTCTATCTCTGTCTTCTACCTCTGCTGTTCCTTCTGAGCAGGCTGAGTGAGACACGTGGATATACTCTATCTCTGTCTTCTACCGCTGCTGTTCCTTATGAGCAGGCTGAGTGAGATACGCGAATATACTATATCTTTGTCTTCTACCTCTGCTGTTCCTTCTGAGCAGGCTGAGTGAGGTGTAGATCAGACGCGTGGATATACTCTATCTCTGTCTTCTACCTCTGCTGTTCCTTCTGAGCAGGCTGAGTGAGGTGTATATCAGACACGTGGATATACTCTATCTCTGTCTTCTACCTCTGCTGTTCCATCTGAGCAGGCTGAGTGAGGTGTAGATCAGACACGTGGATATACTATATCTCTGTCTTCTACCTCTGCTGTTCCTTCTGAGCAGGCTGAGTGATACACGTGGATATAATCTATCTTTGTCTTCTACCTCTGCTGTTCCTTCTGAGCAGGCTGAGTGAGACACGTGGATGTACTCTATCTCTGCCTTCTACCTCTGCTGTTCCTTCTGAGCAGGCTGAGTGAGGTGTAGATCAGACACTTGGATATACTATATCTCTGCCTTCTACCTCTGCTGTTCCTTCTGAGCAGGCTGAGTGATACACGTGGATATACTCTATCTCTGTCTTCTACCTCTGCTGTTCCTTCTGAGCAGGCTGAGTGAGACACGTGGATATACTCTATCTCTGTCTTCTACCTCTGCTGTTCCTTCTGAGCAGGCTAAGTGAGGTGTAGATCAGACACGTGGATATACTCTATCTCTGTCTTCTACCTCTGCTGTACCTTCTGAGCAGGCTGAGTGAGACACGTGGATATACTCTATCTCTGTATTCTACCTCTGCTGTTCCTTCTAAGCAGGCTGAGTGAGATACGTGAATATACTATATCTCTGTCTTCTACCTCTGCTGTTCCTTCTGAGCAGGCTGAATGAGACCCGTGGATATACTCTATCTCTGTCTTCTACCTCTGATGTTCCTTCTGAGCAGGCTGAGTGAGGTGTATATCAGACATGTGGATATACTATATCTCTGTCTTTTACCTTTGCTGTTCCTTCTGAGCAGGCTGAGTGAGACACGTGGATATACTCTATCTCTGTCTTCTACCTCTGCTGTTCTTTCTGAGCAGGCTGAGTGAGGTGTAGATCAGACACGTGGATATACTCTATCTCTGTCTTCTACCTCTGCTGTACCTTCTGAGCAGGCTGAGTGAGACACGTGGATATACTCTATCTCTGTCTTCTACCTCTGCTGTTCCTTCTGAGCAGGCTGAGTGAGGTGTAGATCAGACACGTGGATATACTCTATCTCTGTCTTCTACCTCTGCTGTTCCTTCTGAGCAGGCTGAGTGAGACACGTGGATATACTCTATCTCTGTCTTCTACCGCTGCTGTTCCTTATGAGCAGGCTGAGTGAGATACGCGAATATACTATATCTTTGTCTTCTACCTCTGCTGTTCCTTCTGAGCAGGCTGAGTGAGGTGTAGATCAGACGCGTGGATATACTCTATCTCTGTCTTCTACCTCTGCTGTTCCTTCTGAGCAGGCTGAGTGAGGTGTATATCAGACACGTGGATATACTCTATCTCTGTCTTCTACCTCTGCTGTTCCTTCTGAGCAGGCTGAGTGAGGTGTAGATCAGACACGTGGATATACTATATCTCTGTCTTCTACCTCTGCTGTTCCTTCTGAGCAGGCTGAGTGATACACGTGGATATAATCTATCTTTGTCTTCTACCTCTGCTGTTCCTTCTGAGCAGGCTGAGTGAGACACGTGGATGTACTCTATCTCTGCCTTCTACCTCTGCTGTTCCTTCTGAGCAGGCTGAGTGAGGTGTAGATCAGACACTTGGATATACTATATATCTGCCTTCTACCTCTGCTGTTTCTTCTGAGCAGGCTGAGTGATACACGTGGATATACTCTATCTCTGTCTTCTACCTCTGCTGTTCCTTCTGAGCAGGCTGAGTGAGACACGTGGATATACTCTATCTCTGTCTTCTACCTCTGCTGTTCCTTCTGAGCAGGCTGAGTGAGGTGTAGATCAGACACGTGGATATACTCTATCTCTGTCTTCTACCTCTGCTGTACCTTCTGAGCAGGCTGAGTGAGACACGTGGATATACTCTATCTCTGTATTCTACCTCTGCTGTTCCTTCTAAGCAGGCTGAGTGAGATACGTGAATATACTATATCTCTGTCTTCTACCTCTGCTGTTCCTTCTGAGCAGGCTGAATGAGACCCGTGGATATACTCTCTCTCTGTCTTCTACCTCTGATGTTCCTTCTGAGCAGGCTGAGTGAGGTGTAGATCAGACATGTGGATATACTATATCTCTGTCTTCTACCTTTGCTGTTCCTTCTGAGCAGGCTGAGTGAGGTGTAGATCAGACACGTGGATATACTCTATCTCTGTCTTCTACCTCTGCTGTTCCTTCTGATCAGGCTGAGTGAGGTGTAGATCAGACACGTGGATATACTCCATCTCTTTCTTCTACCTCTGCTCTTTCTTCTGAGCAGGCTGAGTGAGACACGTGGATATACTCTATCTCTGTCTTCTACATCTGCTGTTCCTTCTGATCAGGCTGAGTGAGGTGTAGATCAGACACGTGGATATACTCTATATCTGTTTTCTACCTCTGCTGTTCTTTCTGAGCAGGATGAGTGAGACACGTGGATATACTCTATATCTGTCTTCTACCTCTGCTGTTCCTTAAGAGCAGGCTGAGTGAGATACGTGAATATACTCTATCTCTGTCTTCTACCTCTGCTGTTCCTTCTGAGCAGGCTGAGTGAGACACGTGGATATACTCTATCTCTGTCTTCTACCTCTGCTGTTCCTTCTGAGCAGGCTGATTGAGGTGTAGATCAGACACGTGGACATACTCTATCTCTGTCTTCTACCTCTGGTGTTCCTTTTGAGCAGGCTGAGTGAGACACGTGGATATACTCTATCTCTGTCTTCTACCTCTGCTGTTCCTTCTAAGCAGGCTGAGTGAGATACGTGAATATACTATATATCTGTCTTCTACCTCTGATGTTCCTTCTGAGCAGGCTGAATGAGACCCGTGGATATACTCTATCTCTGTCTTCTACCTCTAATGTTCCTTCTGAGCAGGCTGAGTGAGGTGTAGATCAGACATGTGGATATACTCTATCTCTGTCTTCTACCTTTGCTGTTCCTTCTGAGCAGGCTGAGTGAGGTGTAGATCAGACACGTGGATATACTCTATCTCTGTCTTCTACCTCTGCTGTTCCTTCTGATCAGGCTGAGTGAGGTGTAGATCAGACACGTGGATATACTCTATCTCTTTCTTCTACCTCTGCTGTTCCTTCTGAGCAGGCTGAGTGAGACACGTGGATATACTCTATCTCTGTCTTCTACCTCTGCTGTTCCTTCTGAGCAGGCTGAGTGAGACACGTGGATATACTCTATCTCTGTCTTCTACATCTGCTGTTCCTTCTGAGCAGGCTGAGTGAGGTGTAGATCAGACACGTGGATATACTCTATATCTGTCTTCTACCTTTGCTGTTCCTTCTGAGCAGGCTGAGTGAGGTGTAGATCAGACACGTGGATATACTCTATCTCTTTCTTCTACCTCTGCTGTTCCTTCTAAGCAGGCTGAGTGAGATACGTGAATATACTATATCTCTGTCTTCTAGCTCTGATGTTCCTTCTGAGCAGGCTGAATGAGACCCGTGGATATACTCTATCTCTGTCTTCTACCTCTAATGTTCCTTCTGAGCAGGCTGAGTGAGGTGTAGATCAGACATGTGGATATACTCTATCTCTGTCTTCTACCTTTGCTGTTCCTTCTGAGCAGGCTGAGTGAGGTGTAGATCAGACACGTGGATATACTCTATCTCTGTCTTCTACCTCTGCTGTTCCTTCTGATCAGGCTGAGTGAGGTGTAGATCAGACACGTGGATATACTCTATCTCTTTCTTCTACCTCTGCGGTTCTTTCTGAGCAGGCTGAGTGAGACACGTGGATATACTCTATCTCTGCCTTCTACCTCTGCTGTTCCTTCTGAGCAGGCTGAGTGAGGTGTAGATCAGACACTTGGATATACTATATCTCTGCCTTCTACCTCTGCTGTTCCTTCTGAGCAGGCTGAGTGAGACACGTGGATATACTCTATCTCTGTCTTCTACCTCTGCTGTTCCTTCTGAGCAGGCTGAGTGAGACACGTGGATATACTCTATCTCTGTCTTCTACATCTGCTGTTCCTTCTGAGCAGGCTGAGTGAGGTGTAGATCAGACACGTGGAGATACTCTATATCTGTCTTCTACCTCTGCTGTTCCTTCTGAGCAGGCTGAGTGAGACACGTGGATATACTCTATCTCTGTCTTCTACCTCTAATGTTCCTTCTGAGCAGGCTGAGTGAGGTGTAGATCAGACATGTGGATATACTCTATCTCTGTCTTCTACCTTTGCTGTTCCTTCTGAGCAGGCTGAGTGAGGTGTAGATCAGACACGTGGATATACTCTATCTCTGTCTTCTACCTCTGCTGTTCCTTCTGATCAGGCTGAGTGAGGTGTAGATCAGACACGTGGATATACTCTATCTCTTTCTTCTACCTCTGCTGTTCCTTCTGAGCAGGCTGAGTGAGACACGTGGATATACTCTATCTCTGTCTTCTACCTCTGCTGTTCCTTCTGAGCAGGCTGAGTGAGACACGTGGATATACTCTATCTCTGTCTTCTACATCTGCTGTTCCTTCTGAGCAGGCTGAGTGAGGTGTAGATCAGACACGTGGATATACTCTATATCTGTCTTCTACCTTTGCTGTTCCTTCTGAGCAGGCTGAGTGAGGTGTAGATCAGACACGTGGATATACCCTATCTCTTTCTTCTACCTCTGCTGTTCCTTCTAAGCAGGCTGAGTGAGATACGTGAATATACTATATCTCTGTCTTCTACCTCTGATGTTCCTTCTGAGCAGGCTGAATGAGACCCGTGGATATACTCTATCTCTGTCTTCTACCTCTAATGTTCCTTCTGAGCAGGCTGAGTGAGGTGTAGATCAGACATGTGGATATACTCTATCTCTGTCTTCTACCTTTGCTGTTCCTTCTGAGCAGGCTGAGTGAGGTGTAGATCAGACACGTGGATATACTCTATCTCTGTCTTCTACCTCTGCTGTTCCTTCTGATCAGGCTGAGTGAGGTGTAGATCAGACACGTGGATATACTCTATCTCTTTCTTCTACCTCTGCGGTTCTTTCTGAGCAGGCTGAGTGAGACACGTGGATATACTCTATCTCTGCCTTCTACCTCTGCTGTTCCTTCTGAGCAGGCTGAGTGAGGTGTAGATCAGACACTTGGATATACTATATCTCTGCCTTCTACCTCTGCTGTTCCTTCTGAGCAGGCTGAGTGAGACACGTGGATATACTCTATCTCTGTCTTCTACCTCTGCTGTTCCTTCTGAGCAGGCTGAGTGAGACACGTGGATATACTCTATCTCTGTCTTCTACATCTGCTGTTCCTTCTGAGCAGGCTGAGTGAGGTGTAGATCAGACACGTGGAGATACTCTATATCTGTCTTCTACCTCTGCTGTTCCTTCTGAGCAGGCTGAGTGAGACACGTGGATATACTCTATATCTGTCTTCTACCTCTGCTGTTCCTTATGAGCAGGCTGAGTGAGATACGTGAATATACTCTATCTCTGTCTTCTACCTCTGCTGTTCCTTCTGAGCAGGCTGAGTGAGACACGTGGATATACTCTATATCTGTCTTCTACCTCTGCTGTTCCTTCTGAGCAGGATGAGTGAGACACGTGGATATACTATATATCTGTCTTCTACCTCTGCTGTTCCTTATGAGCAGGCTGAGTGAGATACGTGAATATACTCTATCTCTGTCTTCTACCTCTGCTGTTCCTTCTGAGCAGGCTGAGTGAGACACGTGGATATACTCTATCTCTGTCTTCTACCTCTGCTGTTCCTTCTGAGCAGGCTGAGTGAGGTGTAGATCAGACACGTGGATATACTCTATCTCTGTCTTCTACCTGTGCTGTTCCTTCAGAGCAGGCTGAGTGAGGTGTAGATCAGACACGTGGATATACTCTATCTCTGTCTTCTACCTCTGCTGTTCCTTCTGATCAGGCTGAGTGAGGTGTAGATCAGACACGTGGATACTCTTTCTCTTTCTTTTACCTCTGCTGTTCCTTCTGAGCAGGCTGGGTGAGGTGTAGATCAGACACTTGGATATACTATATCTCTGCCTTCTACCTCTGCTGTTCCTTCTGAGCAGGCTGAGTGAGACACCTGGATATACTCTATCTCTGTATTCTACCTCTGCTGTTCCTTCTGAGCAGGCTGAGTGAGACACGTGGATATACTCTATCTCTGTCTTCTACATCTGCTGTTCCTTCTGAGCAGGCTGAGTGAGGTGTAGATCAGACACGTGGATATACTATATATCTGTCTTCTACTTCTGCTGTTCCTTCTGAGCAGGCTGAGTGAGACACGTGGATATACTCCTTATATGTCTTCTACCTCTGCTGTTCCTTATGAGCAGGCTGAGTGAGGTGTAGATCAGACACGTGGATATACTCTTTCTATGTCTTCTACCTGTGCTGTTCCTTCTGAGCAGGCTGAGTGAGGTGTAGATCAGACACGTGGATATACTCTATCTCTGTCTTCTACCTCTGCTGTTCCTTCTGATCAGGCTGAGTGAGGTGTAGCTCAGACACGTGGATATACTCTATCTCTTTCTTCTACCTCTGCTGTTCCTTCTGAGCAGGCTGAGTGAGACACGTGGATATACTCTATCTCTGCCTTCTACCTCTGCTGTTCCTTCTGAGCAGGCTGAGTGAGGTGTAGATCAGACACTTGAATATACTATATCTCTGCCTTCTACCTCTGCTGTTCCTTCTGAGCAGGCTGAGTGAGACACGTGGATATACTCTATCTCTGTCTTCTACCTCTGCTGATCCTTCTGAGCAGGCTGAGTGAGACACGTGGGTATACTCTATCCCTGTCTTCTACATCTGCTGTTCCTTCTGAGCAGGCTGAGTGAGGTGTAGATCAGACACGTGGATATACTCTATATCTGTCTTCTACCTCTGCTGTTCCTTCTGAGCAGGCTGAATGAGACACGTGGATATACTCTATATCTGTCTTCTACCTCTGCTGTTCCTTATGAGCAGGCTGAGTGAGATAAGTGAATATACTCTATCTCTGTCTTCTACCTCTGCTGTTCCTTCTGAGCAGGCTGAATGAGACACGTGGATATACTCTATCTCTGTCTTCTACCTCTGCTGTTCCTTCTGAGCAGGCTGAGTGAGGTGTAGATCTGACACGTGGATATACTCTATCTCTGTCTTCTACCTGTGCTGTTCCTTCTGAGCAGGTTGAGTGAGGTGTAGATCAGACACGTGGATATACTCTATCTCTGTCTTCTACTCTGCTGTTCCTTCTGATCAGGCTGAGTGAGGTGTAGATCAGACACGTGGATATACTCTATCTCTGTCTTCTACCTCTGCTGTTCCTTTTGAGCAGGCTGAGTGAGACACGTGGATATACTCTATCTCTGTCTTCTACATCTGCTGTTCCTTCTGAGCAGGCTGAGTGAGGTGTAGATCAGACACGTGGATATACTCTATATCTGTCTTCTACCTCTGCTGTTCCTTCTGAGCAGGCTGAGTGAGACACGTGGATATACTCTATATCTGTCTTCTATCTCTGCTGTTCCTTATGAGCAGGCTGAGTGAGATACGTGAATATACTCTATCTCTGTCTTCTACCTCTGCTGTTCCTTCTGAGCAGGCTGAGTGAGACACGTGGATATACTCTATCTCTGTCTTCTACCTCTGCTGTTCCTTCTGAGCAGGCTGAGTGAGACACGTGGATATACTCTATCTCTGTCTTCTACATCTGCTGTTCCTTCTGAGCAGGCTGAGTGAGGTGTAGATCAGACACGTGGATATATTATATATCTGTCTTCTACTTCTGCTGTTCCTTCTGAGCAGGCTGAGTGAGAGACGTGGATATACTCCTTATATGTCTTCTACCTCTGCTGTTCCTTATGAGCAGGCTGAGTGAGGTGTAGATCAGACACGTGGATATACTCTTTCTATGTCTTCTACCTGTGCTGTTCCTTCTGAGCAGGCTGAGTGAGGTGTAGATCAGACACGTGGATATACTCTATCTCTGTCTTCTACCTCTGCTGTTCCTTCTGATCAGGCTGAGTGAGGTGTAGCTCAGACACGTGGATATACTCTATCTCTTTCTTCTACCTCTGTTGTTCCTTCTGAGCAGGCTGAGTGAGACACGTGGATATACTCTATCTCTGTCTTCTACCTCTGCTGTTCCTTCTGAGCAGGCTGAGTGAGGTGTAGATCAGACACGTGGATATACTCTATCTCTGTCTTCTACCTCTGCTGTACCTTCTGAGCAGGCTGAGTGAGACACGTGGATATACTCTATCTCTGTCTTCTACCTCTGCTGTTCCTTCTGAGCAGGCTGAGTGAGGTGTAGATCAGACACGTGGATTTACTCTATCTCTGTCTTCTACCTCTGCTGTTCCTTCTGAGCAGGCTGAGTGAGACACGTGGATATACTCTATCTCTGTCTTCTACCGCTGCTGTTCCTTATGAGCAGGCTGAGTGAGATACGCGAATATACTATATCTTTGTCTTCTACCTCTGCTGTTCCTTCTGAGCAGGCTGAGTGAGGTGTAGATCAGACGCGTGGATATACTCTATCTCTGTCTTCTACCTCTGCTGTTCCTTCTGAGCAGGCTGAGTGAGGTGTATATCAGACACGTGGATATACTCTATCTCTGTCTTCTACCTCTGCTGTTCCTTCTGAGCAGGCTGAGTGAGGTGTAGATCAGACACGTGGATATACTATATCTCTGTCTTCTACCTCTGCTGTTCCTTCTGAGCAGGCTGAGTGATACACGTGGATATAATCTATCTTTGTCTTCTACCTCTGCTGTTCCTTCTGAGCAGGCTGAGTGAGACACGTGGATGTACTCTATCTCTGCCTTCTACCTCTGCTGTTCCTTCTGAGCAGGCTGAGTGAGGTGTAGATCAGACACTTGGATATACTATATATCTGCCTTCTACCTCTGCTGTTTCTTCTGAGCAGGCTGAGTGATACACGTGGATATACTCTATCTCTGTCTTCTACCTCTGCTGTTCCTTCTGAGCAGGCTGAGTGAGACACGTGGATATACTCTATCTCTGTCTTCTACCTCTGCTGTTCCTTCTGAGCAGGCTGAGTGAGGTGTAGATCAGACACGTGGATATACTCTATCTCTGTCTTCTACCTCTGCTGTACCTTCTGAGCAGGCTGAGTGAGACACGTGGATATACTCTATCTCTGTATTCTACCTCTGCTGTTCCTTCTAAGCAGGCTGAGTGAGATACGTGAATATACTATATCTCTGTCTTCTACCTCTGCTGTTCCTTCTGAGCAGGCTGAATGAGACCCGTGGATATACTCTATCTCTGTCTTCTACCTCTGATGTTCCTTCTGAGCAGGCTGAGTGAGGTGTAGATCAGACATGTGGATATACTATATCTCTGTCTTCTACCTTTGCTGTTCCTTCTGAGCAGGCTGAGTGAGGTGTAGATCAGACACGTGGATATACTCTATCTCTGTCTTCTACCTCTGCTGTTCCTTCTGATCAGGCTGAGTGAGGTGTAGATCAGACACGTGGATATACTCCATCTCTTTCTTCTACCTCTGCTCTTTCTTCTGAGCAGGCTGAGTGAGACACGTGGATATACTCTATCTCTGTCTTCTACATCTGCTGTTCCTTCTGATCAGGCTGAGTGAGGTGTAGATCAGACACGTGGATATACTCTATATCTGTTTTCTACCTCTGCTGTTCTTTCTGAGCAGGATGAGTGAGACACGTGGATATACTCTATATCTGTCTTCTACCTCTGCTGTTCCTTAAGAGCAGGCTGAGTGAGATACGTGAATATACTCTATCTCTGTCTTCTACCTCTGCTGTTCCTTCTGAGCAGGCTGAGTGAGACACGTGGATATACTCTATCTCTGTCTTCTACCTCTGCTGTTCCTTCTGAGCAGGCTGATTGAGGTGTAGATCAGACACGTGGACATACTCTATCTCTGTCTTCTACCTCTGGTGTTCCTTTTGAGCAGGCTGAGTGAGACACGTGGATATACTCTATCTCTGTCTTCTACCTCTGCTGTTCCTTCTAAGCAGGCTGAGTGAGATACGTGAATATACTATATCTCTGTCTTCTACCTCTGATGTTCCTTCTGAGCAGGCTGAATGAGACCCGTGGATATACTCTATCTCTGTCTTCTACCTCTAATGTTCCTTCTGAGCAGGCTGAGTGAGGTGTAGATCAGACATGTGGATATACTCTATCTCTGTCTTCTACCTTTGCTGTTCCTTCTGAGCAGGCTGAGTGAGGTGTAGATCAGACACGTGGATATACTCTATCTCTGTCTTCTACCTCTGCTGTTCCTTCTGATCAGGCTGAGTGAGGTGTAGATCAGACACGTGGATATACTCTATCTCTTTCTTCTACCTCTGCTGTTCCTTCTGAGCAGGCTGAGTGAGACACGTGGATATACTCTATCTCTGTCTTCTACCTCTGCTGTTCCTTCTGAGCAGGCTGAGTGAGACACGTGGATATACTCTATCTCTGTCTTCTACATCTGCTGTTCCTTCTGAGCAGGCTGAGTGAGGTGTAGATCAGACACGTGGATATACTCTATATCTGTCTTCTACCTTTGCTGTTCCTTCTGAGCAGGCTGAGTGAGGTGTAGATCAGACACGTGGATATACTCTATCTCTTTCTTCTACCTCTGCTGTTCCTTCTAAGCAGGCTGAGTGAGATACGTGAATATACTATATCTCTGTCTTCTACCTCTGATGTTCCTTCTGAGCAGGCTGAATGAGACCCGTGGATATACTCTATCTCTGTCTTCTACCTCTAATGTTCCTTCTGAGCAGGCTGAGTGAGGTGTAGATCAGACATGTGGATATACTCTATCTCTGTCTTCTACCTTTGCTGTTCCTTCTGAGCAGGCTGAGTGAGGTGTAGATCAGACACGTGGATATACTCTATCTCTGTCTTCTACCTCTGCTGTTCCTTCTGATCAGGCTGAGTGAGGTGTAGATCAGACACGTGGATATACTCTATCTCTTTCTTCTACCTCTGCGGTTCTTTCTGAGCAGGCTGAGTGAGACACGTGGATATACTCTATCTCTGCCTTCTACCTCTGCTGTTCCTTCTGAGCAGGCTGAGTGAGGTGTAGATCAGACACTTGGATATACTATATCTCTGCCTTCTACCTCTGCTGTTCCTTCTGAGCAGGCTGAGTGAGACACGTGGATATACTCTATCTCTGTCTTCTACCTCTGCTGTTCCTTCTGAGCAGGCTGAGTGAGACACGTGGATATACTCTATCTCTGTCTTCTACATCTGCTGTTCCTTCTGAGCAGGCTGAGTGAGGTGTAGATCAGACACGTGGAGATACTCTATATCTGTCTTCTACCTCTGCTGTTCCTTCTGAGCAGGCTGAGTGAGACACGTGGATATACTCTATATCTGTCTTCTACCTCTGCTGTTCCTTATGAGCAGGCTGAGTGAGATACGTGAATATACTCTATCTCTGTCTTCTACCTCTGCTGTTCCTTCTGAGCAGGCTGAGTGAGACACGTGGATATACTCTATATCTGTCTTCTACCTCTGCTGTTCCTTCTGAGCAGGATGAGTGAGACACGTGGATATACTATATATCTGTCTTCTACCTCTGCTGTTCCTTATGAGCAGGCTGAGTGAGATACGTGAATATACTCTATCTCTGTCTTCTACCTCTGCTGTTCCTTCTGAGCAGGCTGAGTGAGACACGTGGATATACTCTATCTCTGTCTTCTACCTCTGCTGTTCCTTCTGAGCAGGCTGAGTGAGGTGTAGATCAGACACGTGGATATACTCTATCTCTGTCTTCTACCTGTGCTGTTCCTTCAGAGCAGGCTGAGTGAGGTGTAGATCAGACACGTGGATATACTCTATCTCTGTCTTCTACCTCTGCTGTTCCTTCTGATCAGGCTGAGTGAGGTGTAGATCAGACACGTGGATACTCTTTCTCTTTCTTTTACCTCTGCTGTTCCTTCTGAGCAGGCTGGGTGAGGTGTAGATCAGACACTTGGATATACTATATCTCTGCCTTCTACCTCTGCTGTTCCTTCTGAGCAGGCTGAGTGAGACACCTGGATATACTCTATCTCTGTCTTCTACCTCTGCTGTTCCTTCTGAGCAGGCTGAGTGAGACACGTGGATATACTCTATCTCTGTCTTCTACATCTGCTGTTCCTTCTGAGCAGGCTGAGTGAGGTGTAGATCAGACACGTGGATATACTATATATCTGTCTTCTACTTCTGCTGTTCCTTCTGAGCAGGCTGAGTGAGACACGTGGATATACTCCTTATATGTCTTCTACCTCTGCTGTTCCTTATGAGCAGGCTGAGTGAGGTGTAGATCAGACACGTGGATATACTCTTTCTATGTCTTCTACCTGTGCTGTTCCTTCTGAGCAGGCTGAGTGAGGTGTAGATCAGACACGTGGATATACTCTATCTCTGTCTTCTACCTCTGCTGTTCCTTCTGATCAGGCTGAGTGAGGTGTAGCTCAGACACGTGGATATACTCTATCTCTTTCTTCTACCTCTGCTGTTCCTTCTGAGCAGGCTGAGTGAGACACGTGGATATACTCTATCTCTGCCTTCTACCTCTGCTGTTCCTTCTGAGCAGGCTGAGTGAGGTGTAGATCAGACACTTGAATATACTATATCTCTGCCTTCTACCTCTGCTGTTCCTTCTGAGCAGGCTGAGTGAGACACGTGGATATACTCTATCTCTGTCTTCTACCTCTGCTGATCCTTCTGAGCAGGCTGAGTGAGACACGTGGGTATACTCTATCCCTGTCTTCTACATCTGCTGTTCCTTCTGAGCAGGCTGAGTGAGGTGTAGATCAGACACGTGGATATACTCTATATCTGTCTTCTACCTCTGCTGTTCCTTCTGAGCAGGCTGAATGAGACACGTGGATATACTCTATATCTGTCTTCTACCTCTGCTGTTCCTTATGAGCAGGCTGAGTGAGATAAGTGAATATACTCTATCTCTGTCTTCTACCTCTGCTGTTCCTTCTGAGCAGGCTGAATGAGACACGTGGATATACTCTATCTCTGTCTTCTACCTCTGCTGTTCCTTCTGAGCAGGCTGAGTGAGGTGTAGATCTGACACGTGGATATACTCTATCTCTGTCTTCTACCTGTGCTGTTCCTTCTGAGCAGGTTGAGTGAGGTGTAGATCAGACACGTGGATATACTCTATCTCTGTCTTCTACCTCTGCTGTTCCTTCTGATCAGGCTGAGTGAGGTGTAGATCAGACACGTGGATATACTCTATATCTTTCTTCTACCTCTGCTGTTTCTTCTGAGCAGGCTGAGTGAGACACGTGGATATACTCTATCTCTGCCTTCTACCTCTGCTGTTCCTTCTGAGCAGGCTGAGTGAGGTGTAGATCAGACACTTGGATATACTATATCTCTGCCTTCTACCTCTGCTGTTTCTTCTGAGCAGGCTGAGTGAGACACGTGGATATACTCTATCTCTGTCTTCTACCTCTGCTGTTCCTTTTGAGCAGGCTGAGTGAGACACGTGGATATACTCTATCTCTGTCTTCTACATCTGCTGTTCCTTCTGAGCAGGCTGAGTGAGGTGTAGATCAGACACGTGGATATACTCTATATCTGTCTTCTACCTCTGCTGTTCCTTCTGAGCAGGCTGAGTGAGACACGTGGATATACTCTATATCTGTCTTCTATCTCTGCTGTTCCTTATGAGCAGGCTGAGTGAGATACGTGAATATACTCTATCTCTGTCTTCTACCTCTGCTGTTCCTTCTGAGCAGGCTGAGTGAGACACGTGGATATACTCTATCTCTGTCTTCTACCTCTGCTGTTCCTTCTGAGCAGGCTGAGTGAGACACGTGGATATACTCTATCTCTGTCTTCTACATCTGCTGTTCCTTCTGAGCAGGCTGAGTGAGGTGTAGATCAGACACGTGGATATACTATATATCTGTCTTCTACTTCTGCTGTTCCTTCTGAGCAGGCTGAGTGAGAGACGTGGATATACTCCTTATATGTCTTCTACCTCTGCTGTTCCTTATGAGCAGGCTGAGTGAGGTGTAGATCTGACACGTGGATATACTCTATCTCTGTCTTCTACCTGTGCTGTTCCTTCTGAGCAGGTTGAGTGAGGTGTAGATCAGACACGTGGATATACTCTATCTCTGTCTTCTACCTCTGCTGTTCCTTCTGATCAGGCTGAGTGAGGTGTAGATCAGACACGTGGATATACTCTATATCTTTCTTCTACCTCTGCTGTTTCTTCTGAGCAGGCTGAGTGAGACACGTGGATATACTCTATCTCTGCCTTCTACCTCTGCTGTTCCTTCTGAGCAGGCTGAGTGAGGTGTAGATCAGACACTTGGATATACTATATCTCTGCCTTCTACCTCTGCTGTTTCTTCTGAGCAGGCTGAGTGAGACACGTGGATATACTCTATCTCTGTCTTCTACCTCTGCTGTTCCTTTTGAGCAGGCTGAGTGAGACACGTGGATATACTCTATCTCTGTCTTCTACATCTGCTGTTCCTTCTGAGCAGGCTGAGTGAGGTGTAGATCAGACACGTGGATATACTCTATATCTGTCTTCTACCTCTGCTGTTCCTTCTGAGCAGGCTGAGTGAGACACGTGGATATACTCTATATCTGTCTTCTATCTCTGCTGTTCCTTATGAGCAGGCTGAGTGAGATACGTGAATATACTCTATCTCTGTCTTCTACCTCTGCTGTTCCTTCTGAGCAGGCTGAGTGAGACACGTGGATATACTCTATCTCTGTCTTCTACCTCTGCTGTTCCTTCTGAGCAGGCTGAGTGAGACACGTGGATATACTCTATCTCTGTCTTCTACATCTGCTGTTCCTTCTGAGCAGGCTGAGTGAGGTGTAGATCAGACACGTGGATATACTATATATCTGTCTTCTACTTCTGCTGTTCCTTCTGAGCAGGCTGAGTGAGAGACGTGGATATACTCCTTATATGTCTTCTACCTCTGCTGTTCCTTATGAGCAGGCTGAGTGAGGTGTAGATCAGACACGTGGATATACTCTTTCTATGTCTTCTACCTGTGCTGTTCCTTCTGAGCAGGCTGAGTGAGGTGTAGATCAGACACGTGGATATACTCTATCTCTGTCTTCTACCTCTGCTGTTCCTTCTGATCAGGCTGAGTGAGGTGTAGCTCAGACACGTGGATATACTCTATCTCTTTCTTCTACCTCTGTTGTTCCTTCTGAGCAGGCTGAGTGAGACACGTGGATATACTCTATCTCTGCCTTCTACCTCTGCTGTTCCTTCTGAGCAGGCTGAGTGAGGTGTAGATCAGACACTTGGATATACTATATCTCTGCCTTCTACCTCTGCTGTTCCTTCTGAGCAGGCTGAGTGAGACACGTGGATATTCTCTATCTCTGTCTTCTACCTCTGCTGTTCCTTCTGAGCAGGCTGAGTGAGACACGTGGGTATACTCTATCCCTGTCTTCTACATCTGCTGTTCCTTCTGAGCAGGCTGAGTGAGGTGTAGATCAGACACGTGGATATACTCTATATCTGTCTTCTACCTCTGCTGTTCCTTCTGAGCAGGCTGAATGAGACACGTGGATATACTCTATATCTGTCTTCTACCTCTGCTGTTCCTTATGAGCAGGCTGAGTGAGATAAGTGAATATACTCTATCTCTGTCTTCTAACTCTGCTGTTCCTTCTGAGCAGGCTGAGTGAGACACGTGGATATACTCTATCTCTGTCTTCTATCTCTGTTGTTCTTTCTGAGCAGGCTTAGTGAGGTGTAGATCAGACACGTGGATATACTCTATCTCTGTCTTCTACCTCTGATGTTCCTTCTGAGCAGGCTGAGTGAGACACTTGGATATACTGTATCTCTGTCTTCTACCTCTGCTGTTCCTTATGAGCAGGATGAGTGAGATACGTGAATATACTATATCTCTGTCTTCTACCTCTGCTGTTCCTTCTGAGCAGGCTGAATGAGACACGTGGATATACTCTATCTCTGTCTTCTACCTCTGCTGTTCCTTCTGAGCAGGCTGAGTGAGGTGTAGATCAGACACGTGGATATACTCTATATCTTACTTTTACCTCTGCTGATCCTTCTGAGCAGGCTGAGTGAGGTGTAGATCAGACACTTAGATATACTCTATCTCTGTCTTCTACCTCTGCTGTTCCTTCTGAGCAGGCTGAGTGAGGTGTAGATCAGACACGGGGATATACTCTATCTCTGTCTTCTACCTCTGCTGTTCCTTCTGAGCAGGCTGAGTGAGATACGTGAATATACTCTATCTCTGTCTTCTACCTCTGCTGTTCCTTCTGAGCAGGCTGAGTGAGACACGTGGATATACTCTATCTCTGTCTTCTACCTCTGATGTTCCTTCTGAGCAGGCTGAGTGAGGTGTAGATCAGACACGTGGATATACTCTATCTCTTACTTTTACCTCTGCTGATCCTTCTGAGCAGGCTGAGTGAGGTGTAGAACAGACACTTGGATATACAATATATTTAATAATAATAATAATAATAATAAATAATGCTAGTTCTTATATAGCGCTTTTAGACTCCCACAAATGTGGGTGTATCAAAGCGCTTTATTATTACCCCGGTCATTGGGCCCATGAAACACTCCAAATACCATATCAGCTCCCTGGGGAGTATACAGCTCGATGCTGCCATTTCGGCGCAAAGCAGCTAAATCAACCACAATAACCATCTCTGCCCTCACAGGTACCCATTTACTCCTGGGTGGAGAGAAGCAATGAGTGACAAAGTGCCTTGCCCAAGGGCACACGCACCGTAGTCCCAGGCAGGACTCGAACCCACAACCTGCAGCTTTACCTACAGATTACAAATTCAATGCTCCAGACCACGAGACCACGGCACTCCACATTTCTGCCTTCTACCTCTGCTGTTCCTTTTGAGCAGGCTGAGTGAGACACGTGGATATACTCTATCTCTGTCTTCTACCTCTGTTGTTCCTTCTGAGAAGGCTGAGTGAGACACGTGGATATACTCTATCTCTGTCTTCTACATCTGCTGTTCCTTCTGAGATGGCTGAGTGAGGTGTAGATCAGACACGTGGATATACTCTATATCTGTCTTCTACCTCTGCTGTTCCTTCTGAGCAGGCTGAGTGAGACACATGGATATACTTAATCTCTGTCTTCTACCTCTGCTGTTCCTTATGAGCAGGCTGAGTGAGATACGTGAATATACTCTATCTCTGTCTTCTACCTCTGCTGTTCCTTCTGAGCAGGCTGAGTGAGACACGTGGATATACTCTATCTCTGTCTTCTACCTCTGCTGTTCCTTCTGAGCAGGCTGAGTGAGGTGTAGATCAGACACGTGGATATACTCTATCTCTGTCTTCTACCTGTGTTGTTCCTTCTGAGCAGGCTGAGTGAGGTGTAGATCAGACACGTGGATATACTCTATCTCTGTCTTCTACCTCTGCTGTTCCTTCTGAGCAGGCTGAGTGAGACACGTGGATATACTCTATCTCTGTCTTCTACCTCTGCTGTTCCTTATGAGCAGGCTGAGTGAGGTGTAGATCAGACACGTGGATATACTCTATCTCTGTCTTCTGTCTGTGTTGTTCCTTCTGAGCAGGCTGAGTGAGGTGTAGATCAGACACGTGGATATACTCTATCTCTGTCTTCTACCTCTGCTGTTCCTTCTGAGCAGGCTGAGTGAGGTGTAGATCAGACACGTGGATATACTCTATCTCTGTCTTCTACCTCTGCTGTTCCTTCTGAGCAGGCTGAGTGAGACACGTGGATATACTCTATCTCTGTCTTCTACCTCTGCTGTTCCTTATGAGCAGGCTGAGTGAGGTGTAGATCAGAAACGTGGATATACTCTATCTCTGTCTTCTGTCTGTGTTGTTCCTCCTGAGCAGGCTGAGTGAGGTGTAGATCAGACACGTGGATATACTCTATCTCTGTCTTCTACCTCTGCTGTTCCTTCTGAGCAGGCTGAGTGAGACACGTGGATATACTCTATCTCTGTCTTCTACCTCTGCTGTTCCTTATGAGCAGGCTGAGTGAGATACGCGAATATACTATATCTCTGTCTTCTACCTCTGCTGTTCCTTCTGAGCAGGCTGAGTGAGGTGTAGATCAGACGCGTGGATATACTCTATCTCTGTCTTCTACCTCTGCTGTTCCTTCTGAGCAGGCTGAGTGAGGTGTAGATCAGACACGTGGATATACTCTATCTCTGTCTTCTACCTCTGCTGTTCCTTCTGATCAGGCTGAGTGAGGTGTAGATCAGACACGTGGATATACTCTATCTCTTTCTTCTACCTCTGCTCTTCCTTCTGAGCAGGCTGAGTGAGACACGTGGATATACTCTATCTCTGTCTTCTACATCTGCTGTTACTTCTGAGCAGGCTTAGTGAGGTGTAGATCAGACACGTGGATATACTCTATATCTGTTTTCTACCTCTGCTGTTCTTTCTGAGCAGGATGAGTGAGACACGTGGATATACTCTATATCTGTCTTCTACCTCTGCTGTTCCTTAGGAGCAGGCTGAGTGAGATACGTGAATATACTCTATCTCTGTCTTCTACCTCTGCTGTTCCTTCTGAGCAGGCTGAGTGAGACACGTGGATATACTCTATCTCTGTCTTCTACCTCTGCTGTTCCTTCTGAGCAGGCTGATTGAGGTGTAGATCAGACACGTGGACATACTCTATCTCTGTCTTCTACCTCTGGTGTTCCTTTTGAGCAGGCTGAGTGAGACACGTGGATATACTCTATCTCTGTCTTCTACCTCTGCTGTTCCTTCTAAGCAGGCTGAGTGAGATACGTGAATATACTATATCTCTGTCTTCTACCTCTGATGTTCCTTCTGAGCAGGCTGAATGAGACCCGTGGATATACTCTATCTCTGTCTTCTACCTCTAATGTTCCTTCTGAGCAGGCTGAGTGGGGTGTAGATCAGACATGTGGATATACTCTATCTCTGTCTTCTACCTTTGCTGTTCCTTCTGAGCAGGCTGAGTGAGGTGTAGATCAGACACGTGGATATACTCTATCTCTGTCTTCTACCTCTGCTGTTCCTTCTGATCAGGCTGAGTGAGGTGTAGATCAGACACGTGGATATACTCTATCTCTTTCTTCTACCTCTGCTGTTCCTTCTGAGCAGGCTGAGTGAGACACGTGGATATACTCTATCTCTGCCTTCTACCTCTGCTGTTCCTTCTGAGCAGGCTGAGTGAGGTGTAGATCAGACACTTGGATATACTATATCTCTGCCTTCTACCTCTGCTGTTCCTTCTGAGCAGGCTGAGTGAGACACGTGGATATACTCTATCTCTGTCTTCTACCTCTGCTGTTCCTTCTGAGCAGGCTGAGTGAGACACGTGGACATACTCTATCTCTGTCTTCTACATCTGCTGTTCCTTCTGAGCAGGCTGAGTGAGGTGTAGATCAGACACGTGGATATACTCTATATCTGTCTTCTACCTTTGCTGTTCCTTCTGAGCAGGCTGAGTGAGGTGTATTTCAGACACGTGGATATACTCTATCTCTTTCTTCTACCTCTGCTGTTCCTTCTAAGCAGGCTGAGTGAGATACGTGAATATACTATATCTCTGTCTTCTACCTCTGATGTTCCTTCTGAGCAGGCTGAATGAGACCCGTGGATATACTCTATCTCTGTCTTCTACCTATGCTGTTCCTTCTGATCAGGCTGAGTGAGGTGTAGATCAGACACGTGGATATACTCTATCTCTTTCTTCTACCTCTGCGGTTCTTTCTGAGCAGGCTGAGTGAGACACGTGGATATACTCTATCTCTGCCTTCTACCTCTGCTGTTCCTTCTGAGCAGGCTGAGTGAGGTGTAGATCAGACACGTGGATATACTCTATCTCTGTCTTCTACCTCTGCTGTTCCTTCTGAGCAGGCTGAGTGATACACGTGGATATACTCTATCTCTGTCTTCTACCTCTGCTGTTCCTTATGAGCAGGCTGAGTGAGGTGTAGATCAGACACGTGGATATACTCTATCTCTGTCTTCTGTCTGTGTTGTTCCTTCTGAGCAGGCTGAGTGAGGTGTAGATCAGACACGTGGATATACTCTATCTCTGTCTTCTACCTCTGCTGTTCCTTCTGAGCAGGCTGAGTGAGGTGTAGATCAGACACGTGGATATACTCTATCTCTGTCTTCTACCTCTGCTGTTCCTTCTGAGCAGGCTGAGTGAGACACGTGGATATACTCTATCTCTGTCTTCTACCTCTGCTGTTCCTTATGAGCAGGCTGAGTGAGGTGTAGATCAGAAACGTGGATATACTCTATCTCTGTCTTCTGTCTGTGTTGTTCCTCCTGAGCAGGCTGAGTGAGGTGTAGATCAGACACGTGGATATACTCTATCTCTGTCTTCTACCTCTGCTGTTCCTTCTGAGCAGGCTGAGTGAGACACGTGGATATACTCTATCTCTGTCTTCTACCTCTGCTGTTCCTTATGAGCAGGCTGAGTGAGATACGCGAATATACTATATCTCTGTCTTCTACCTCTGCTGTTCCTTCTGAGCAGGCTGAGTGAGGTGTAGATCAGACGCGTGGATATACTCTATCTCTGTCTTCTACCTCTGCTGTTCCTTCTGAGCAGGCTGAGTGAGGTGTAGATCAGACACGTGGATATACTCTATCTCTGTCTTCTACCTCTGCTGTTCCTTCTGATCAGGCTGAGTGAGGTGTAGATCAGACACGTGGATATACTCTATCTCTTTCTTCTACCTCTGCTCTTCCTTCTGAGCAGGCTGAGTGAGACACGTGGATATACTCTATCTCTGTCTTCTACATCTGCTGTTACTTCTGAGCAGGCTTAGTGAGGTGTAGATCAGACACGTGGATATACTCTATATCTGTTTTCTACCTCTGCTGTTCTTTCTGAGCAGGATGAGTGAGACACGTGGATATACTCTATATCTGTCTTCTACCTCTGCTGTTCCTTAGGAGCAGGCTGAGTGAGATACGTGAATATACTCTATCTCTGTCTTCTACCTCTGCTGTTCCTTCTGAGCAGGCTGAGTGAGACACGTGGATATACTCTATCTCTGTCTTCTACCTCTGCTGTTCCTTCTGAGCAGGCTGATTGAGGTGTAGATCAGACACGTGGACATACTCTATCTCTGTCTTCTACCTCTGGTGTTCCTTTTGAGCAGGCTGAGTGAGACACGTGGATATACTCTATCTCTGTCTTCTACCTCTGCTGTTCCTTCTAAGCAGGCTGAGTGAGATACGTGAATATACTATATCTCTGTCTTCTACCTCTGATGTTCCTTCTGAGCAGGCTGAATGAGACCCGTGGATATACTCTATCTCTGTCTTCTACCTCTAATGTTCCTTCTGAGCAGGCTGAGTGGGGTGTAGATCAGACATGTGGATATACTCTATCTCTGTCTTCTACCTTTGCTGTTCCTTCTGAGCAGGCTGAGTGAGGTGTAGATCAGACACGTGGATATACTCTATCTCTGTCTTCTACCTCTGCTGTTCCTTCTGATCAGGCTGAGTGAGGTGTAGATCAGACACGTGGATATACTCTATCTCTTTCTTCTACCTCTGCTGTTCCTTCTGAGCAGGCTGAGTGAGACACGTGGATATACTCTATCTCTGCCTTCTACCTCTGCTGTTCCTTCTGAGCAGGCTGAGTGAGGTGTAGATCAGACACTTGGATATACTATATCTCTGCCTTCTACCTCTGCTGTTCCTTCTGAGCAGGCTGAGTGAGACACGTGGATATACTCTATCTCTGTCTTCTACCTCTGCTGTTCCTTCTGAGCAGGCTGAGTGAGACACGTGGACATACTCTATCTCTGTCTTCTACATCTGCTGTTCCTTCTGAGCAGGCTGAGTGAGGTGTAGATCAGACACGTGGATATACTCTATATCTGTCTTCTACCTTTGCTGTTCCTTCTGAGCAGGCTGAGTGAGGTGTATTTCAGACACGTGGATATACTCTATCTCTTTCTTCTACCTCTGCTGTTCCTTCTAAGCAGGCTGAGTGAGATACGTGAATATACTATATCTCTGTCTTCTACCTCTGATGTTCCTTCTGAGCAGGCTGAATGAGACCCGTGGATATACTCTATCTCTGTCTTCTACCTATGCTGTTCCTTCTGATCAGGCTGAGTGAGGTGTAGATCAGACACGTGGATATACTCTATCTCTTTCTTCTACCTCTGCGGTTCTTTCTGAGCAGGCTGAGTGAGACACGTGGATATACTCTATCTCTGCCTTCTACCTCTGCTGTTCCTTCTGAGCAGGCTGAGTGAGGTGTAGATCAGACACGTGGATATACTCTATCTCTGTCTTCTACCTCTGCTGTTCCTTCTGAGCAGGCTGAGTGATACACGTGGATATACTCTATCTCTGTCTTCTACCTCTGCTGTTCCTTCAGAGCAGGCTGAGTGAGACACGTGGATATACTCTATCTCTGTCTTCTACCTCTGCTGTTCCTTCTGAGCAGGCTGAGTGAGGTGTAGATCAGACACGTGGATATACTCTATCTCTGTCTTCTACCTCTGCTGTACCTTCTGAGAAGGCTGATTGAGACACGTGGATATACTCTATCTCTGTATTCTACCTCTGCTGTTCCTTCTAAGCAGGCTGAGTGAGATACGTGAATATACTATATCTCTGTCTTCTACCTCTGCTGTTCCTTCTGAGCAGGCTGAATGAGACCCGTGGATATAATCTATCTCTGTCTTCTACCTCTGATGTTCCTTCTGAGCAGGCTGAGTGAGGTGTAGATCAGA
This sequence comes from Crossaster papposus, assembly GCA_037893245.1. Taxonomy (NCBI): domain Eukaryota; kingdom Metazoa; phylum Echinodermata; class Asteroidea; order Velatida; family Solasteridae; genus Crossaster; species Crossaster papposus. The sequence goes on along the minus strand of JBAIAA010000788.1, from coordinate 215,227 downwards.
CATGTGGATATACTATATCTCTGTCTTCTACCTTTGCTGTTCCTTCTGAGCAGGCTGAGTGACGTGTAGATCAGACACGTGGATATACTCTATCTCTGTCTTCTACCTCTGCTGTTCCTTCTGATCAGGCTGAGTGAGGTGTAGATCAGACACGTGGATATACTCTATCTCTTTCTTCTACCTCTGCTCTTCCTTCTGAGCAGGCTGAGTGAGACACGTGGATATACTCTATCTCTGTCTTCTACATCTGCTGTTACTTCTGAGCAGGCTTAGTGAGGTGTAGATCAGACACGTGGATATACTCTATATCTGTCTTCTACCTCTGCTGTTCCTTAAGAGCAGGCTGAGTGAGATACGTGAATATACTCTATCTCTGTCTTCTACCTCTGCTGTTCCTTCTGAGCAGGCTGAGTGAGACACGTGGATATACTCTATCTCTGTCTTCTACCTCTGCTGTTCCTTCTGAGCAGGCTGATTGAGGTGTAGATCAGACACGTGGACATACTCTATCTCTGTCTTCTACCTCTGGTGTTCCTTTTGAGCAGGCTGAGTGAGACACGTGAATATACTCTATCTCTGTCTTCTACCTCTGCTGTTCCTTCTAAGCAGGCTGAGTGAGATACGTGAATATACTATATCTCTGTCTTCTACCTCTGATGTTCCTTCTGAGCAGGCTGAATGAGACCCGTGGATATACTCTATCTCTGTCTTCTACCTTTAATGTTCCTTCTGAGCAGGCTGAGTGAGGTGTAGATCAGACATGTGGATATACTCTATCTCTGTCTTCTACCTTTGTTGTTCCTTCTGAGCAGGCTGAGTGAGGTGTAGATCAGACACGTGGATATACTCTATCTCTGTCTTCTACCTTTGCTGTTCCTTCTGATCAGGCTGAGTGAGGTGTAGATCAGACACGTGGATATACTCTATCTCTTTCTTCTACCTCTGCTGTTCCTTCTGAGCAGGCTGAGTGAGACACGTGGATATACTCTATCTCTGCATTCTACCTCTGCTGTTCCTTCTGAGCAGGCTGAGTGAGGTGTAGATCAGACACTTGGATATACTATATCTCTGCCTTCTACCTCTGCTGTTCCTTCTGAGCAGGCTGAGTGAGACACGTGGATATACTCTATCTCTGTCTTCTACCTCTGCTGTTCCTTCTGAGCAGGCTGAGTGAGACACGTGGATATACTCTATCTCTGTCTTCTACATCTGCTGTTCCTTCTGAGCAGGCTGAGTGAGGTGTAGATCAGACACGTGGATATACTCTATATCTGTCTTCTACCTTTGCTGTTCCTTCTGAGCAGGCTGAGTGAGGTGTAGATCAGACACGTGGATATACTCTATCTCTTTCTTCTACCTCTGCTGTTCCTTCTAAGCAGGCTGAGTGAGATACGTGAATATACTATATCTCTGTCTTCTACCTCTGATGTTCCTTCTGAGCAGGCTGAATGAGACGCGTGGATATACTCTATCTCTGTCTTCTACCTCTAATGTTCCTTCTGAGCAGGCTGAGTGAGGTGTAGATCAGACATGTGGATATACTCTATCTCTGTCTTCTACCTCTGCTGTTCCTTCTGATCAGGCTGAGTGAGGTGTAGATCAGACACGTGGATACACTCTATCTCTTTCTTCTACCTCTGCGGTTCTTTCTGAGCAGGCTGAGTGAGACACGTGGATATACTCTATCTCTGCCTTCTACCTCTGCTGTTCCTTCTGAGCAGGCTGAGTGAGGTGTAGATCAGACACGTGGATATACTCTATCTCTGTCTTCTACCTCTGCTGTTCCTTCTGATCAGGCTGAGTGAGGTGTAGATCAGACACGTGGATATACTCTATCTCTTTCTTCTACCTCTGCGGTTCTTTCTGAGCAGGCTGAGTGAGACACGTGGATATACTCTATCTCTGCCTTCTACCTCTGCTGTTCCTTCTAAGCAGGCTGAGTGAGATACGTGAATATACTATATCTCTGTCTTCTACCTCTGCTGTTCCTTCTGAGCAGGCTGAATGAGACCCGTGGATATACTCTATCTCTGTCTTCTACCTCTGATGTTCCTTCTGAGCAGGCTGAGTGAGGTGTAGATCAGACATGTGGATATACTATATCTCTGTCTTCTACCTCTGCTGTTCCTTCTGGGCAGGCTGAGTGAGGTGTAGATCAGACACGTGGATATACTCTATCTCTGTCTTCTACCTCTGCTGTTCCTTCTGATCAGGCTGAGTGAGGTGTAGATCAGACACGTGGATATACTCTATCTCTTTCTTCTACCTCTGCTCTTCCTTCTGAGCAGGCTGAGTGAGACACGTGGATATACTCTATCTCTGTCTTCTACATCTGCTGTTACTTCTGAGCAGGCTTAGTGAGGTGTAGATCAGACACGTTGATATACTCTATATCTGTTTTCTACCTCTGCTGTTCTTTCTGAGCAGGATGAGTGAGACACGTGGATATACTCTATATCTGTCTTCTACCTCTGCTGTTCCTTAAGAGCAGGCTGAGTGAGATACGTGAATATACTCTATCTCTGTCTTCTACCTCTGCTGTTCCTTCTGAGCAGGCTGAGTGAGACACGTGGATATACTCTATCTCTGTCTTCTACCTCTGCTGTTCCTTCTGAGCAGGCTGATTGAGGTGTAGATCAGACACGTGGACATACTCTATCTCTGTCTTCTACCTCTGGTGTTCCTTTTGAGCAGGCTGAGTGAGACACGTGGATATACTCTATCTCTGTCTTCTACCTCTGCTGTTCCTTCTAAGCAGGCTGAGTGAGATACGTGAATATACTATATCTCTGTCTTCTACCTCTGATGTTCCTTCTGAGCAGGCTGAATGAGACCCGTGGATATACTCTATCTCTGTCTTCTACCTCTAATGTTCCTTCTGAGCAGGCTGAGTGAGGTGTAGATCAGACATGTGGATATACTCTATCTCTGTCTTCTACCTTTGCTGTTCCTTCTGAGCAGGCTGAGTGAGGTGTAGATCAGACACGTGGATATACTCTATCTCTGTCTTCTACCTCTGCTGTTCCTTCTGATCAGGCTGAGTGAGGTGTAGATCAGACACGTGGATATACTCTATCTCTTTCTTCTACCTCTGCTGTTCCTTCTGAGCAGGCTGAGTGAGACACGTGGATATACTCTATCTCTGCCTTCTACCTCTGCTGTTCCTTCTGAGCAGGCTGAGTGAGGTGTAGATCAGACACTTGGATATACTATATCTCTGCCTTCTACCTCTGCTGTTCCTTCTGAGCAGGCTGAGTGAGACACGTGGATATACTCTATCTCTGTCTTTTACCTCTGCTGTTCCTTCTGAGCAGGCTGAGTGAGACACGTGGATATACTCTATCTCTGTCTTCTACATCTGCTGTTCCTTCTGAGCAGGCTGAGTGAGGTGTAGATCAGACACGTGGATATACTCTATATCTGTCTTCTACCTTTGCTGTTCCTTCTGAGCAGGCTGAGTGAGACACGTGGATATACTCTATCTCTTTCTTCTACCTCTGCTGTTCCTTCTAAGCAGGCTGAGTGAGATACGTGAATATACTATATCTCTGTCTTCTACCTCTGATGTTCCTTCTGAGCAGGCTGAATGAGACCCGTGGATATACTCTATCTCTGTCTTCTACCTCTAATGTTCCTTCTGAGCAGGCTGAGTGAGGTGTAGATCAGACATGTGGATATACTCTATCTCTGTCTTCTACCTTTGCTGTTCCTTCTGAGCAGGCTGAGTGAGGTGTAGATCAGACACGTGGATATACTCTATCTCTGTCTTCTACCTCTGCTGTTCCTTCTGATCAGGCTGAGTGAGGTGTAGATCAGACACGTGGATATACTCTATCTCTTTCTTCTACCTCTGCGGTTCTTTCTGAGCAGGCTGAGTGAGACACGTGGATATACTCTATCTCTGCCTTCTACCTCTGCTGTTCCTTCTGAGCAGGCTGAGTGAGGTGTAGATCAGACACTTGGATATACTATATATCTGCCTTCTACCTCTGCTGTTCCTTCTGAGCAGGCTGAGTGAGACACGTGGATATACTATATCTCTGTCTTCTACCTCTGCTGTTCCTTCTGAGCAGGCTGAGTGAGACACGTGGATATACTCTATCTCTGTCTTCTACATCTGCTGTTCCTTCTGAGCAGGCTGAGTGAGGTGTAGATCAGACACGTGGAGATACTCTATATCTGTCTTCTACCTCTGCTGTTCCTTCTGAGCAGGCTGAGTGAGACACGTGGATATATTCTATATCTGTCTTCTACCTCTGCTGTTCCTTATGAGCAGGCTGAGTGAGATACGTGAATATACTCTATCTCTGTCTTCTACCTCTGCTGTTCCTTCTGAGCAGGCTGAGTGAGACACGTGGATATACTCTATCTCTGTCTTCTACCTCTGCTGTTCCTTCTGAGCAGCCTGAGTGAGGTGTAGATCAGACACGTGGATATACTCTATCTCTGTCTTCTACCTCTGCTGTTCCTTCTGATCAGGCTGAGTGAGGTGTAGATCAGACACGTGGATACTCTTTCTCTTTCTTTTACCTCTGCTGTTCCTTCTGAGCAGGCTGGGTGAGGTGTAGATCAGACACTTGGATATACTATACCTCTGCCTTCTACCTCTGCTGTTCCTTCTGAGCAGGCTGAGTGAGACACCTGGATATACTCTATCGCTGTCTTCTACCTCTGCTGTTCCTTCTGAGCAGGCTGAGTGAGACAGGTGGATATACTCTATCTCTGTCTTCTACATCTGCTGTTCCTTCTGAGCAGGCTGAGTGAGGTGTAGATCAGACACGTAGATATACTCTATATCTGTCTTCTACCTCTGCTGTTCCTTCTGAGCAGGCTGAATGAGACACGTGGATATACTCTATATCTGTCTTCTACCTCTGCTGTTCCTTATGAGCAGGCTGAGTGAGATAAGTGAATATACTCTATCTCTGTCTTCTACCTCTGCTGTTCCTTCTGAGCAGGCTGAGTGAGACACGTGGATATACTCTATCTCTGTATTCTATCTCTGTTGTTCTTTCTGAGCAGGCTTAGTGAGGTGTAGATCAGACACGTGGATATACTCTATCTCTGTCTTCTACCTCTGATGTTCCTTCTGAGCAGGCTGAATGAGACACGTGGATATACTCTATCTCTGTCTTCTACCTCTGCTGTTCCTTCTGAGCAGGCTGAGTGAGGTGTAGATCAGACACGTGGATATACTCTATCTCTGTCTTCTACCTGTGCTGTTCCTTCTGAGCAGGTTGAGTGAGGTGTAGATCAGACACGAGGATATACTCTATCTCTGTCTTCTACCTCTGCTGTTCCTTCTGATCAGGCTGAGTGAGGTGTAGATCAGACACGTGGATATACTCTATCTCTTTCTTCTACCTCTGCTGTTTCTTCTGAGCAGGCTGAGTGAGACACGTGGATATACTCTATCTCTGCCTTCTACCTCTGCTGTTCCTTCTGAGCAGGCTGAGTGAGGTGTAGATCAGACACTTGGATATACTATATCTCTGCCTTCTACCTCTGCTGTTTCTTCTGAGCAGGCTGAGTGAGACACGTGGATATACTCTATCTCTGTCTTCTACCTCTGCTGTTCCTTCTGAGCAGGCTGAGTGAGACACGTGGATATACTCTATCTCTGTCTTCTATCTCTGTTGTTCTTTCTGAGCAGGCTTAGTGAGGTGTAGATCAGACACGTGGATATACTCTATCTCTGTCTTCTACCTCTGATGTTCCTTCTGAGCAGGCTGAGTGAGACACTTGGATATACTCTATCTCTGTCTTCTACCTCTGCTGTTCCTTATGAGCAGGATGAGTGAGATACGTGAATATACTATATCTCTGTCTTCTACCTCTGCTGTTCCTTCTGAGCAGGCTGAATGAGACACGTGGATATACTCTATCTCTGTCTTCTACCTCTGCTGTTCCTTCTGAGCAGGCTGAGTGAGGTGTAGATCAGACACGTGGATATACTCTATCTCTGTCTTCTACCTGTGCTGTTCCTTCTGAGCAGGTTGAGTGAGGTGTAGATCAGACACGAGGATATACTCTATCTCTGTCTTCTACCTCTGCTGTTCCTTCTGATCAGGCTGAGTGAGGTGTAGATCAGACACGTGGATATACTCTATCTCTTTCTTCTACCTCTGCTGTTTCTTCTGAGCAGGCTGAGTGAGACACGTGGATATACTCTATCTCTGCCTTCTACCTCTGCTGTTCCTTCTGAGCAGGCTGAGTGAGGTGTAGATCAGACACTTGGATATACTATATCTCTGCCTTCTACCTCTGCTGTTTCTTCTGAGCAGGCTGAGTGAGACACGTGGATATACTCTATCTCTGTCTTCTACCTCTGCTGTTCCTTTTGAGCAGGCTGAGTGAGACACGTAGATATACTCTATCTCTGTCTTCTACATCTGCTGTTCCTTCTGAGCAGGCTGAGTGAGGTGTAGATCAGACACGTGGATATACTCTATATCTGTCTTCTACCTCTGCTGTTCCTTCTGAGCAGGCTGAGTGAGACACGTGGATATACTCTATATCTGTCTTCTATCTCTGCTGTTCCTTATGAGCAGGCTGAGTGAGATACGTGAATATACTCTATCTCTGTCTTCTACCTCTGCTGTTCCTTCTGAGCAGGCTGAGTGAGACACGTGGATATACTCTATCTCTGTCTTCTACCTCTGCTGTTCCTTCTGAGCAGGCTGAGTGAGGTGTAGATCAGACACGTGGATATACTCTATCTCTGTCTTCTACCTCTGGTGTTCCTTCTGAGCAGGCTGAGTGAGACACGTGGATATACTCTATCTCTTTCTTCTACCTCTGCTGTTCCTTATGAGCAGGATGAGTGACATACGTGAATATACTATATCTCTGTATTCTACCTCTGCTGTTCCTTCTGTGCAGGCTGAATGAGACTCGTGGATATACTCTATCTCTGTCTTCTACCTCTGCTGTTCCTTCTGAGCAGGCTGAGTGAGGTGTAGATCAGACACGTGGATATACTCTATCTCTGTCTTCTACCTGTACTGTTCCTTCTGAGCAGACTGAGTGAGGTGTAGATCAGACACGTGGATATACTCTATCTCTTTCCTCTACCTCTGCTGTTCCTTCTGAGCAGGCTGAGTGAGACACGTGGATATACTATATCTCTGTCTTCTACCTCTGCTGTTCCTTCTGATCAGGCTGAGTGAGGTGTAGATCAGACACGTGGATATACTCTATCTCTGTCTTCTACCTCTGCTGTTCCTTCTGATCAGGCTGAGTGAGGTGTAGATCAGACACGTGGATATACTCTATCTCTGACTTCTACCTCTGCTGTTCCTTCTGAGCAGGCTGAGTGAGGTGTAGATCAGACACTTGGATATACTATATCTCTGCCTTCTACCTCTGCTGTTCCTGCTGAGCAGGCTGAGTGAGACACGTGGATATACTATATCTCTGTCTTCTACCTCTGCTGTTCCTTCTGAGCAGGCTGAGTGAGACACGTGGATATACTCTATCTCTGTCTTCTACATCTGTGTTCCTTCTGAGCAGGCTGAGTGAGGTGTAGATCAGACACGTGGATATACTCTATATCTGTCTTCTACCTCTGCTGTTCCTTAAGAGCAGGCTGAGTGAGATAAGTGAATATACTCTATCTCTGTCTTCTACCTCTCCTGTTCCTTCTGAGCAGGCTGAGTGAGAGACGTGGATATACTCTATCTCTGTCTTCTATCTATGTTGTTCTATCTGAGCAGGCTGAGTGAGGTGTAGATCAGACACGTGGATATACTCTATCTCTGTCTTCTACCTCTGCTGTTCCTTCTGAGCAGGCTGAGTGAGACACGTGGATATACTCTATCTCTGTCTTCTACCTCTGCTGTTCCTTATGAGCAGGATGAGTGAGATACGTGAATATACTATATCTCTGTCTTCTACCTCTGCTGTTCCTTCTGAGCAGACTGAATGAGACACGTGGATATACTCTATCTCTGTCTTCTACCTCTGCTGTTCCTTCTGAGCAGGCTGAGTGAGGTGTAGATCAGACACGTGGATATACTCTATCTCTGTCTTCTACCTGTGCTGTTCCTTCTGAGCAGGCTGAGTGAGGTGTAGATCAGACACGTGGATATACTCTATCTCTGTCTTCTACCTCTGCTGTTCCTTCTGATCAGGCTGAGTGAGGTGTAGATCAGACACGTGGATATACTCGATCTCTTTCTTCTACCTCTGCTGTTCCTTCTGAGCAGGCTGAGTGAGACACGTGGATATACTCTATCTCTGCCTTCTACCTCTGCTGTTCCTTCTGAGCAGGCTGAGTGAGGTGTAGATCAGACACTTGGATATACTATATCTCTGCCTTCTACCTCTGCTGTTCCTTCTGAGCAGGCTGAGTGAGACACGTGGATATACTCTATCTCTGTCTTCTACCTCTGCTGTTCCTTCTGAGCAGGCTGAGTGAGACACGTGGATATACTCTATCTCTGTCTTCTACATCTGCTGTTCCTTCTGAGCAGGCTGAGTGAGGTGTAGATCAGACACGTGGAGATACTCTATATCTGTCTTCTACCTCTGATGTTCCTTCTGAGCAGGCTGAGTGAGACACTTGGATATACTCTATATCTGTCTTCTACCTCTGCTGTTCCTTATGAGCAGGCTGAGTGAGATACGTGAATATACTCTATCTCTGTCTTCTACCTCTGCTGTTCCTTCTGAGCAGGCTGAGTGAGACACGTGGATATACTCTATCTCTGTCTTCTACCTCTGCTGTTCCTTCTGAGCAGCCTGAGTGAGGTGTAGATCAGACACGTGGATATACTCTATCTCTGTCTTCTACCTGTGCTGTTCCTTCTGAGCAGGCTGAGTGAGGTGTAGATCAGACACGTGGATATACTCTATCTCTGTCTTCTACCTCTGCTGTTCCTTCTGATCAGGCTGAGTGAGGTGTAGATCAGACACGTGGATATACTCTATCTCTTTCTTCTACCTCTGCTGTTTCTTCTGAGCAGGCTGAGTGAGACACGTGGATATACTCTATCTCTGCCTTCTACCTCTGCTGTTCCTTCTGAGCAGGCTGAGTGAGGTGTAGATCAGACACTTGGATATACTATATCTCTGCCTTCTACCTCTGCTGTTTCTTCTGAGCAGGCTGAGTGAGACACGTGGATATACTCTATCTCTGTCTTCTACCTCTGCTGTTCCTTCTGAGCAGGCTGAGTGAGACACGTGGATATACTCTATCTCTGTCTTCTATCTCTGTTGTTCTTTCTGAGCAGGCTTAGTGAGGTGTAGATCAGACACGTGGATATACTCTATCTCTGTCTTCTACCTCTGATGTTCCTTCTGAGCAGGCTGAGTGAGACACTTGGATATACTCTATCTCTGTCTTCTACCTCTGCTGTTCCTTATGAGCAGGATGAGTGAGATACGTGAATATACTATATCTCTGTCTTCTACCTCTGATGTTCCTTCTGAGCAGGCTGAATGAGACACGTGGATATACTCTATCTCTGTCTTCTACCTCTGCTGTTCCTTCTGAGCAGGCTGAGTGAGGTGTAGATCAGACACGTGGATATACTCTATCTCTGTCTTCTACCTGTGCTGTTCCTTCTGAGCAGGTTGAGTGAGGTGTAGATCAGACACGAGGATATACTCTATCTCTGTCTTCTACCTCTGCTGTTCCTTCTGATCAGGCTGAGTGAGGTGTAGATCAGACACGTGGATATACTCTATCTCTTTCTTCTACCTCTGCTGTTTCTTCTGAGCAGGCTGAGTGAGACACGTGGATATACTCTATCTCTGCCTTCTACCTCTGCTGTTCCTTCTGAGCAGGCTGAGTGAGGTGTAGATCAGACACTTGGATATACTATATCTCTGCCTTCTACCTCTGCTGTTTCTTCTGAGCAGGCTGAGTGAGACACGTGGATATACTCTATCTCTGTCTTCTACCTCTGCTGTTCCTTTTGAGCAGGCTGAGTGAGACACGTGGATATACTCTATCTCTGTCTTCTACATCTGCTGTTCCTTCTGAGCAGGCTGAGTGAGGTGTAGATCAGACACGTGGATATACTCTATATCTGTGTTCTACCTCTGCTGTTCCTTCTGAGCAGGCTGAGTGAGACACGTGGATATACTCTATATCTGTCTTCTATCTCTGCTGTTCCTTATGAGCAGGCTGAGTGAGATACGTGAATATACTCTATCTCTCTCTTCTACCTCTGCTGTTCCTTCTGAGCAGGCTGAGTGAGACACGTGGATATACTCTATCTCTGTCTTCTACCTCTGCTGTTCCTTCTGAGCAGGCTGAGTGAGGTGTAGATCAGACACGTGGATATACTCTATCTCTGTCTTCTACCTCTGGTGTTCCTTCTGAGCAGGCTGAGTGAGACACGTGGATATACTCTATCTCTTTCTTCTACCTCTGCTGTTCCTTATGAGCAGGATGAGTGACATACGTGAATATACTATATCTCTGTATTCTACCTCTGCTGTTCCTTCTGTGCAGGCTGAATGAGACTCGTGGATATACTATATCTCTGTCTTCTACCTCTGCTGTTCCTTCTGATCAGGCTGAGTGAGGTGTAGATCAGACACGTGGATATACTCTATCTCTGTCTTCTACCTCTGCTGTTCCTTCTGATCAGGCTGAGTGAGGTGTAGATCAGACACGTGGATATACTCTATCTCTGACTTCTACCTCTGCTGTTCCTTCTGAGCAGGCTGAGTGAGGTGTAGATCAGACACTTGGATATACTATATCTCTGCCTTCTACCTCTGCTGTTCCTGCTGAGCAGGCTGAGTGAGACACGTGGATATACTATATCTCTGTCTTCTACCTCTGCTGTTCCTTCTGAGCAGGCTGAGTGAGACACGTGGATATACTCTATCTCTGTCTTCTACATCTGTGTTCCTTCTGAGCAGGCTGAGTGAGGTGTAGATCAGACACGTGGATATACTCTATATCTGTCTTCTACCTCTGCTGTTCCTTAAGAGCAGGCTGAGTGAGATAAGTGAATATACTCTATCTCTGTCTTCTACCTCTCCTGTTCCTTCTGAGAAGGCTGAGTGAGAGACGTGGATATACTCTATCTCTGTCTTCTATCTATGTTGTTCTATCTGAGCAGGCTGAGTGAGGTGTAGATCAGACACGTGGATATACTCTATCTCTGTCTTCTACCTCTGCTGTTCCTTCTGAGCAGGCTGAGTGAGACACGTGGATATACTCTATCTCTGTCTTCTACCTCTGCTGTTCCTTATGAGCAGGATGAGTGAGATACGTGAATATACTATATCTCTGTCTTCTACCTCTGCTGTTCCTTCTGAGCAGACTGAATGAGACACGTGGATATACTCTATCTCTGTCTTCTACCTCTGCTGTTCCTTCTGAGCAGGCTGAGTGAGGTGTAGATCAGACACGTGGATATACTCTATCTCTGTCTTCTACCTGTGCTGTTCCTTCTGAGCAGGCTGAGTGATGTGTAGATCAGACACGTGGATATACTCTATCTCTGTCTTCTACCTCTGCTGTTCCTTCTGAGCAGGCTGAGTGAGACACGTGGATATACTCTATCTCTGCCTTCTACCTCTGCTGTTCCTTCTGAGCAGGCTGAGTGAGGTGTAGATCAGACACTTGGATATACTATATCTCTGCCTTCTACCTCTGCTGTTCCTTCTGAGCAGGCTGAGTGAGACACGTGGATATACTCTATCTCTGTCTTCTACCTCTGCTGTTCCTTCTGAGCAGGCTGAGTGAGACACGTGGATATACTCTATCTCTGTCTTCTACATCTGCTGTTCCTTCTGAGCAGGCTTAGTGAGGTGTAGATCAGACACGTGGATATACTCTATCTCTGTCTTCTACCTCTGATGTTCCTTCTGAGCAGGCTGAGTGAGACACTTGGATATACTCTATCTCTGTCTTCTACCTCTGCTGTTCCTTATGAGCAGGATGAGTGAGATACGTGAATATACTATATCTCTGTCTTCTACCTCTGATGTTCCTTCTGAGCAGGCTGAATGAGACACGTGGATATACTCTATCTCTGTCTTCTACCTCTGCTGTTCCTTCTGAGCAGGCTGAGTGAGGTGTAGATCAGACACGTGGATATACTCTATCTCTGTCTTCTACCTGTGCTGTTCCTTCTGAGCAGGTTGAGTGAGGTGTAGATCAGACACGAGGATATACTCTATCTCTGTCTTCTACCTCTGCTGTTCCTTCTGATCAGGCTGAGTGAGGTGTAGATCAGACACGTGGATATACTCTATCTCTTTCTTCTACCTCTGCTGTTTCTTCTGAGCAGGCTGAGTGAGACACGTGGATATACTGTATCTCTGCCTTCTACCTCTGCTGTTCCTTCTGAGCAGGCTGAGTGAGGTGTAGATCAGACACTTGGATATACTATATCTCTGCCTTCTACCTCTGCTGTTTCTTCTGAGCAGGCTGAGTGAGACACGTGGATATACTCTATCTCTGTCTTCTACCTCTGCTGTTCCTTTTGAGCAGGCTGAGTGAGACACGTGGATATACTCTATCTCTGTCTTCTACATCTGCTGTTCCTTCTGAGCAGGCTGAGTGAGGTGTAGATCAGACACGTGGATATACTCTATATCTGTGTTCTACCTCTGCTGTTCCTTCTGAGCAGGCTGAGTGAGACACGTGGATATACTCTATATCTGTCTTCTATCTCTGCTGTTCCTTATGAGCAGGCTGAGTGAGATACGTGAATATACTCTATCTCTCTCTTCTACCTCTGCTGTTCCTTCTGAGCAGGCTGAGTGAGACACGTGGATATACTCTATCTCTGTCTTCTACCTCTGCTGTTCCTTCTGAGCAGGCTGAGTGAGGTGTAGATCAGACACGTGGATATACTCTATCTCTGTCTTCTACCTCTGGTGTTCCTTCTGAGCAGGCTGAGTGAGACACGTGGATATACTCTATCTCTTTCTTCTACCTCTGCTGTTCCTTATGAGCAGGATGAGTGACATACGTGAATATACTATATCTCTGTATTCTACCTCTGCTGTTCCTTCTGTGCAGGCTGAATGAGACTCGTGGATATACTATATCTCTGTCTTCTACCTCTGCTGTTCCTTCTGATCAGGCTGAGTGAGGTGTAGATCAGACACGTGGATATACTCTATCTCTGTCTTATACCTCTGCTGTTCCTTCTGATCAGGCTGAGTGAGGTGTAGATCAGACACGTGGATATACTCTATCTCTGACTTCTACCTCTGCTGTTCCTTCTGAGCAGGCTGAGTGAGGTGTAGATCAGACACTTGGATATACTATATCTCTGCCTTCTACCTCTGCTGTTCCTGCTGAGCAGGCTGAGTGAGACACGTGGATATACTATATCTCTGTCTTCTACCTCTGCTGTTCCTTCTGAGCAGGCTGAGTGAGACACGTGGATATACTCTATCTCTGTCTTCTACATCTGTGTTCCTTCTGAGCAGGCTGAGTGAGGTGTAGATCAGACACGTGGATATACTCTATATCTGTCTTCTACCTCTGCTGTTCCTTAAGAGCAGGCTGAGTGAGATAAGTGAATATACTCTATCTCTGTCTTCTACCTCTCCTGTTCCTTCTGAGAAGGCTGAGTGAGAGACGTGGATATACTCTATCTCTGTCTTCTATCTATGTTGTTCTATCTGAGCAGGCTGAGTGAGGTGTAGATCAGACACGTGGATATACTCTATCTCTGTCTTCTACCTCTGCTGTTCCTTCTGAGCAGGCTGAGTGAGACACGTGGATATACTCTATCTCTGTCTTCTACCTCTGCTGTTCCTTATGAGCAGGATGAGTGAGATACGTGAATATACTATATCTCTGTCTTCTACCTCTGCTGTTCCTTCTGAGCAGACTGAATGAGACACGTGGATATACTCTATCTCTGTCTTCTACCTCTGCTGTTCCTTCTGAGCAGGCTGAGTGAGGTGTAGATCAGACACGTGGATATACTCTATCTCTGTCTTCTACCTGTGCTGTTCCTTCTGAGCAGGCTGAGTGATGTGTAGATCAGACACGTGGATATACTCTATCTCTGTCTTCTACCTCTGCTGTTCCTTCTGATCAGGCTGAGTGAGGTGTAGATCAGACACGTGGATATACTCGATCTCTTTCTTCTACCTCTGCTGTTCCTTCTGAGCAGGCTGAGTGAGACACGTGGATATACTCTATCTCTGCCTTCTACCTCTGCTGTTCCTTCTGAGCAGGCTGAGTGAGGTGTAGATCAGACACTTGGATATACTATATCTCTGCCTTCTACCTCTGCTGTTCCTTCTGAGCAGGCTGAGTGAGACACGTGGATATACTCTATCTCTGTCTTCTACCTCTGCTGTTCCTTCTGAGCAGGCTGAGTGAGACACGTGGATATACTCTATCTCTGTCTTCTACATCTGCTGTTCCTTCTGAGCAGGCTGAGTGAGGTGTAGATCAGACACGTAGATATACTCTATATCTGTCTTCTACCTCTGCTGTTCCTTCTGAGCAGGCTGAATGAGACACGTGGATATACTCTATATCTGTCTTCTACCTCTGCTGTTCCTTATGAGCAGGCTGAGTGAGATAAGTGAATATACTCTATCTCTGTCTTCTACCTCTGCTGTTCCTTCTGAGCAGGCTGAGTGAGACACGTGGATATACTCTATCTCTGTCTTCTATCTCTGTTGTTCTTTCTGAGCAGGCTTAGTGAGGTGTAGATCAGACACGTGGATATACTCTATCTCTGTCTTCTACCTCTGATGTTCCTTCTGAGCAGGCTGAGTGAGACACTTGGATATACTCTATCTCTGTCTTCTACCTCTGCTGTTCCTTATGAGCAGGATGAGTGAGATACGTGAATATACTATATCTCTGTCTTCTACCTCTGCTGTTCCTTCTGAGCAGGCTGAATGAGACACGTGGATATACTCTATCTCTGTCTTCTACCTCTGCTGTTCCTTCTGAGCAGGCTGAGTGAGGTGTAGATCAGACACGTGGATATACTCTATCTCTGTCTTCTACCTGTGCTGTTCCTTCTGAGCAGGTTGAGTGAGGTGTAGATCAGACACGAGGATATACTCTATCTCTGTCTTCTACCTCTGCTGTTCCTTCTGATCAGGCTGAGTGAGGTGTAGATCAGACACGTGGATATACTCTATCTCTTTCTTCTACCTCTGCTGTTTCTTCTGAGCAGGCTGAGTGAGACACGTGGATATACTCTATCTCTGCCTTCTACCTCTGCTGTTCCTTCTGAGCAGGCTGAGTGAGGTGTAGATCAGACACTTGGATATACTATATCTCTGCCTTCTACCTCTGCTGTTTCTTCTGAGCAGGCTGAGTGAGACACGTGGATATACTCTATCTCTGTCTTCTACCTCTGCTGTTCCTTCTGAGCAGGCTGAGTGAGACACGTGGATATACTCTATCTCTGTCTTCTATCTCTGTTGTTCTTTCTGAGCAGGCTTAGTGAGGTGTAGATCAGACACGTGGATATACTCTATCTCTGTCTTCTACCTCTGATGTTCCTTCTGAGCAGGCTGAGTGAGACACTTGGATATACTCTATCTCTGTCTTCTACCTCTGCTGTTCCTTATGAGCAGGATGAGTGAGATACGTGAATATACTATATCTCTGTCTTCTACCTCTGCTGTTCCTTCTGAGCAGGCTGAATGAGACACGTGGATATACTCTATCTCTGTCTTCTACCTCTGCTGTTCCTTCTGAGCAGGCTGAGTGAGGTGTAGATCAGACACGTGGATATACTCTATCTCTGTCTTCTACCTGTGCTGTTCCTTCTGAGCAGGTTGAGTGAGGTGTAGATCAGACACGAGGATATACTCTATATCTGTCTTCTACCTCTGCTGTTCCTTCTGATCAGGCTGAGTGAGGTGTAGATCAGACACGTGGATATACTCTATCTCTTTCTTCTACCTCTGCTGTTTCTTCTGAGCAGGCTGAGTGAGACACGTGGATATACTCTATCTCTGCCTTCTACCTCTGCTGTTCCTTCTGAGCAGGCTGAGTGAGGTGTAGATCAGACACTTGGATATACTATATCTCTGCCTTCTACCTCTGCTGTTTCTTCTGAGCAGGCTGAGTGAGACACGTGGATATACTCTATCTCTGTCTTCTACCTCTGCTGTTCCTTTTGAGCAGGCTGAGTGAGACACGTGGATATACTCTATCTCTGTCTTCTACATCTGCTGTTCCTTCTGAGCAGGCTGAGTGAGGTGTAGATCAGACACGTGGATATACTCTATATCTGTCTTCTACCTCTGCTGTTCCTTCTGAGCAGGCTGAGTGAGACACGTGGATATACTCTATATCTGTCTTCTATCTCTGCTGTTCCTTATGAGCAGGCTGAGTGAGATACGTGAATATACTCTATCTCTGTCTTCTACCTCTGCTGTTCCTTCTGAGCAGGCTGAGTGAGACACGTGGATATACTCTATCTCTGTCTTCTACCTCTGCTGTTCCTTCTGAGCAGGCTGAGTGAGGTGTAGATCAGACACGTGGATATACTCTATCTCTGTCTTCTACCTCTGGTGTTCCTTCTGAGCAGGCTGAGTGAGACACGTGGATATACTCTATCTCTTTCTTCTACCTCTGCTGTTCCTTATGAGCAGGATGAGTGACATACGTGAATATACTATATCTCTGTATTCTACCTCTGCTGTTCCTTCTGTGCAGGCTGAATGAGACTCGTGGATATACTCTATCTCTGTCTTCTACCTCTGCTGTTCCTTCTGAGCAGGCTGAGTGAGGTGTAGATCAGACACGTGGATATACTCTATCTCTGTCTTCTACCTGTACTGTTCCTTCTGAGCAGACTGAGTGAGGTGTAGATCAGACACGTGGATATACTCTATCTCTTTCCTCTACCTCTGCTGTTCCTTCTGAGCAGGCTGAGTGAGACACGTGGATATACTATATCTCTGTCTTCTACCTCTGCTGTTCCTTCTGATCAGGCTGAGTGAGGTGTAGATCAGACACGTGGATATACTCTATCTCTGTCTTCTACCTCTGCTGTTCCTTCTGATCAGGCTGAGTGAGGTGTAGATCAGACACGTGGATATACTCTATCTCTGACTTCTACCTCTGCTGTTCCTTCTGAGCAGGCTGAGTGAGGTGTAGATCAGACACTTGGATATACTATATCTCTGCCTTCTACCTCTGCTGTTCCTGCTGAGCAGGCTGAGTGAGACACGTGGATATACTATATCTCTGTCTTCTACCTCTGCTGTTCCTTCTGAGCAGGCTGAGTGAGACACGTGGATATACTCTATCTCTGTCTTCTACCTCTGCTGTTCCTTCTGATCAGGCTGAGTGAGGTGTAGATCAGACACGTGGATATACTCTATCTCTGTCTTCTACCTCTGCTGTTCCTTCTGATCAGGCTGAGTGAGGTGTAGATCAGACACGTGGATATACTCTATCTCTGACTTCTACCTCTGCTGTTCCTTCTGAGCAGGCTGAGTGAGGTGTAGATCAGACACTTGGATATACTATATCTCTGCCTTCTACCTCTGCTGTTCCTGCTGAGCAGGCTGAGTGAGACACGTGGATATACTATATCTCTGTCTTCTACCTCTGCTGTTCCTTCTGAGCAGGCTGAGTGAGACACGTGGATATACTCTATCTCTGTCTTCTACATCTGTGTTCCTTCTGAGCAGGCTGAGTGAGGTGTAGATCAGACACGTGGATATACTCTATATCTGTCTTCTACCTCTGCTGTTCCTTAAGAGCAGGCTGAGTGAGATAAGTGAATATACTCTATCTCTGTCTTCTACCTCTCCTGTTCCTTCTGAGCAGGCTGAGTGAGAGACGTGGATATACTCTATCTCTGTCTTCTATCTATGTTGTTCTATCTGAGCAGGCTGAGTGAGGTGTAGATCAGACACGTGGATATACTCTATCTCTGTCTTCTACCTCTGCTGTTCCTTCTGAGCAGGCTGAGTGAGACACGTGGATATACTCTATCTCTGTCTTCTACCTCTGCTGTTCCTTATGAGCAGGATGAGTGAGATACGTGAATATACTATATCTCTGTCTTCTACCTCTGCTGTTCCTTCTGAGCAGACTGAATGAGACACGTGGATATACTCTATCTCTGTCTTCTACCTCTGCTGTTCCTTCTGAGCAGGCTGAGTGAGGTGTAGATCAGACACGTGGATATACTCTATCTCTGTCTTCTACCTGTGCTGTTCCTTCTGAGCAGGCTGAGTGAGGTGTAGATCAGACACGTGGATATACTCTATCTCTGTCTTCTACCTCTGCTGTTCCTTCTGATCAGGCTGAGTGAGGTGTAGATCAGACACGTGGATATACTCGATCTCTTTCTTCTACCTCTGCTGTTCCTTCTGAGCAGGCTGAGTGAGACACGTGGATATACTCTATCTCTGCCTTCTACCTCTGCTGTTCCTTCTGAGCAGGCTGAGTGAGGTGTAGATCAGACACTTGGATATACTATATCTCTGCCTTCTACCTCTGCTGTTCCTTCTGAGCAGGCTGAGTGAGACACGTGGATATACTCTATCTCTGTCTTCTACCTCTGCTGTTCCTTCTGAGCAGGCTGAGTGAGACACGTGGATATACTCTATCTCTGTCTTCTACATCTGCTGTTCCTTCTGAGCAGGCTGAGTGAGGTGTAGATCAGACACGTGGAGATACTCTATATCTGTCTTCTACCTCTGATGTTCCTTCTGAGCAGGCTGAGTGAGACACTTGGATATACTCTATATCTGTCTTCTACCTCTGCTGTTCCTTATGAGCAGGCTGAGTGAGATACGTGAATATACTCTATCTCTGTCTTCTACCTCTGCTGTTCCTTCTGAGCAGGCTGAGTGAGACACGTGGATATACTCTATCTCTGTCTTCTACCTCTGCTGTTCCTTCTGAGCAGCCTGAGTGAGGTGTAGATCAGACACGTGGATATACTCTATCTCTGTCTTCTACCTGTGCTGTTCCTTCTGAGCAGGCTGAGTGAGGTGTAGATCAGACACGTGGATATACTCTATCTCTGTCTTCTACCTCTGCTGTTCCTTCTGATCAGACTGAGTGAGGTGTAGATCAGACACGTGGATATACTCTATCTCTTTCTTCTACCTCTGCTGTTTCTTCTGAGCAGGCTGAGTGAGACACGTGGATATACTCTATCTCTGCCTTCTACCTCTGCTGTTCCTTCTGAGCAGGCTGAGTGAGGTGTAGATCAGACACTTGGATATACTATATCTCTGCCTTCTACCTCTGCTGTTTCTTCTGAGCAGGCTGAGTGAGACACGTGGATATACTCTATCTCTGTCTTCTACCTCTGCTGTTCCTTCTGAGCAGGCTGAGTGAGACACGTGGATATACTCTATCTCTGTCTTCTATCTCTGTTGTTCTTTCTGAGCAGGCTTAGTGAGGTGTAGATCAGACACGTGGATATACTCTATCTCTGTCTTCTACCTCTGATGTTCCTTCTGAGCAGGCTGAGTGAGACACTTGGATATACTCTATCTCTGTCTTCTACCTCTGCTGTTCCTTATGAGCAGGACGAGTGAGATACGTGAATATACTATATCTCTGTCTTCTACCTCTGATGTTCCTTCTGAGCAGGCTGAATGAGACACGTGGATATACTCTATCTCTGTCTTCTACCTCTGCTGTTCCTTCTGAGCAGGCTGAGTGAGGTGTAGATCAGACACGTGGATATACTCTATCTCTGTCTTCTACCTGTGCTGTTCCTTCTGAGCAGGTTGAGTGAGGTGTAGATCAGACACGAGGATATACTCTATCTCTGTCTTCTACCTCTGCTGTTCCTTCTGATCAGGCTGAGTGAGGTGTAGATCAGACACGTGGATATACTCTATCTCTTTCTTCTACCTCTGCTGTTTCTTCTGAGCAGGCTGAGTGAGACACGTGGATATACTCTATCTCTGCCTTCTACCTCTGCTGTTCCTTCTGAGCAGGCTGAGTGAGGTGTAGATCAGACACTTGGATATACTATATCTCTGCCTTCTACCTCTGCTGTTTCTTCTGAGCAGGCTGAGTGAGACACGTGGATATACTCTATCTCTGTCTTCTACCTCTGCTGTTCCTTTTGAGCAGGCTGAGTGAGACACGTGGATATACTCTATCTCTGTCTTCTACATCTGCTGTTCCTTCTGAGCAGGCTGAGTGAGGTGTAGATCAGACACGTGGATATACTCTATATCTGTCTTCTACCTCTGCTGTTCCTTCTGAGCAGGCTGAGTGAGACACGTGGATATACTCTATATCTGTCTTCTATCTCTGCTGTTCCTTATGAGCAGGCTGAGTGAGATACGTGAATATACTCTATCTCTCTCTTCTACCTCTGCTGTTCCTTCTGAGCAGGCTGAGTGAGACACGTGGATATACTCTATCTCTGGCTTCTACCTCTGCTGTTCCTTCTGAGCAGGCTGAGTGAGGTGTAGATCAGACACGTGGATATACTCTATCTCTGTCTTCTACCTCTGGTGTTCCTTCTGAGCAGGCTGAGTGAGACACGTGGATATACTCTATCTCTTTCTTCTACCTCTGCTGTTCCTTATGAGCAGGATGAGTGACATACGTGAATATACTATATCTCTGTATTCTACCTCTGCTGTTCCTTCTGTGCAGGCTGAATGAGACTCGTGGATATACTATATCTCTGTCTTCTACCTCTGCTGTTCCTTCTGATCAGGCTGAGTGAGGTGTAGATCAGACACGTGGATATACTCTATCTCTGTCTTCTACCTCTGCTGTTCCTTCTGATCAGGCTGAGTGAGGTGTAGATCAGACACGTGGATATACTCTATCTCTGACTTCTACCTCTGCTGTTCCTTCTGAGCAGGCTGAGTGAGGTGTAGATCAGACACTTGGATATACTATATCTCTGCCTTCTACCTCTGCTGTTCCTGCTGAGCAGGCTGAGTGAGACACGTGGATATACTATATCTCTGTCTTCTACCTCTGCTGTTCCTTCTGAGCAGGCTGAGTGAGACACGTGGATATACTCTATCTCTGTCTTCTACATCTGTGTTCCTTCTGAGCAGGCTGAGTGAGGTGTAGATCAGACACGTGGATATACTCTATATCTGTCTTCTACCTCTGCTGTTCCTTAAGAGCAGGCTGAGTGAGATAAATGAATATACTCTATCTCTGTCTTCTACCTCTCCTGTTCCTTCTGAGCAGGCTGAGTGAGAGACGTGGATATACTCTATCTCTGTCTTCTATCTATGTTGTTCTATCTGAGCAGGCTGAGTGAGGTGTAGATCAGACACGTGGATATACTCTATCTCTGTCTTCTACCTCTGCTGTTCCTTCTGAGCAGGCTGAGTGAGACACGTGGATATACTCTATCTCTGTCTTCTACCTCTGCTGTTCCTTATGAGCAGGATGAGTGAGATACGTGAATATACTATATCTCTGTCTTCTACCTCTGCTGTTCCTTCTGAGCAGACTGAATGAGACACGTGGATATACTCTATCTCTGTCTTCTACCTCTGCTGTTCCTTCTGAGCAGGCTGAGTGAGGTGTAGATCAGACACGTGGATATACTCTATCTCTGTCTTCTACCTGTGCTGTTCCTTCTGAGCAGGCTGAGTGATGTGTAGATCAGACACGTGGATATACTCTATCTCTGTCTTCTACCTCTGCTGTTCCTTCTGATCAGGCTGAGTGAGGTGTAGATCAGACACGTGGATATACTCGATCTCTTTCTTCTACCTCTGCTGTTCCTTCTGAGCAGGCTGAGTGAGACACGTGGATATACTCTATCTCTGCCTTCTACCTCTGCTGTTCCTTCTGAGCAGGCTGAGTGAGGTGTAGATCAGACACTTGGATATACTATATCTCTGCCTTCTACCTCTGCTGTTCCTTCTGAGCAGGCTGAGTGAGACACGTGGATATACTCTATCTCTGTCTTCTACCTCTGCTGTTCCTTCTGAGCAGGCTGAGTGAGACACGTGGATATACTCTATCTCTGTCTTCTACATCTGCTGTTCCTTCTGAGCAGGCTGAGTGAGGTGTAGATCAGACACGTGGAGATACTCTATATCTGTCTTCTACCTCTGCTGTTCCTTCTGAGCAGGCTGAGTGAGACACGTGGATATACTCTATATCTGTCTTCTACCTCTGCTGTTCCTTATGAGCAGGCTGAGTGAGATACGTGAATATACTCTATCTCTGTCTTCTACCTCTGCTGTTCCTTCTGAGCAGGCTGAGTGAGACACGTGGATATACTCTATCTCTGTCTTCTACCTCTGCTGTTCCTTCTGAGCAGCCTGAGTGAGGTGTAGATCAGACACGTGGATATACTCTATCTCTGTCTTCTACCTGTGCTGTTCCTTCTGAGCAGGCTGAGTGAGGTGTAGATCAGACACGTGGATATACTCTATCTCTGTCTTCTACCTCTGCTGTTCCTTCTGATCAGGCTGAGTGAGGTGTAGATCAGACACGTGGATACTCTTTCTCTTTCTTTTACCTCTGCTGTTCCTTCTGAGCAGGCTGGGTGAGGTGTAGATCAGACACTTGGATATACTATACCTCTGCCTTCTACCTCTGCTGTTCCTTCTGAGCAGGCTGAGTGAGACACCTGGATATACTCTATCTCTGTCTTCTACCTCTGCTGTTCCTTCTGAGCAGGCTGAGTGAGACAGGTGGATATACTCTATCTCTGTCTTCTACATCTGCTGTTCCTTCTGAGCAGGCTGAGTGAGGTGTAGATCAGACACGTAGATATACTCTATATCTGTCTTCTACCTCTGCTGTTCCTTCTGAGCAGGCTGAATGAGACACGTGGATATACTCTATATCTGTCTTCTACCTCTGCTGTTCCTTATGAGCAGGCTGAGTGAGATAAGTGAATATACTCTATCTCTGTCTTCTACCTCTGCTGTTCCTTCTGAGCAGGCTGAGTGAGACACGTGGATATACTCTATCTCTGTCTTCTATCTCTGTTGTTCTTTCTGAGCAGGCTTAGTGAGGTGTAGATCAGACACGTGGATATACTCTATCTCTGTCTTCTACCTCTGATGTTCCTTCTGAGCAGGCTGAGTGAGACACTTGGATATACTCTATCTCTGTCTTCTACCTCTGCTGTTCCTTATGAGCAGGATGAGTGAGATACGTGAATATACTATATCTCTGTCTTCTACCTCTGCTGTTCCTTCTGAGCAGGCTGAATGAGATACGTGGATATACTCTATCTCTGTCTTCTACCTCTGCTGTTCCTTCTGAGCAGGCTGAGTGAGGTGTAGATCAGACACGTGGATATACTCTATCTCTGTCTTCTACCTGTGCTGTTCCTTCTGAGCAGGTTGAGTGAGGTGTAGATCAGACACGTGGATATACTCTATCTCTGTCTTCTACCTCTGCTGTTCCTTCTGATCAGGCTGAGTGAGGTGTAGATCAGACACGTGGATATACTCGATCTCTTTCTTCTACCTCTGCTGTTCCTTCTGAGCAGGCTGAGTGAGACACGTGGATATACTCTATCTCTGCCTTCTACATCTGCTGTTCCTTCTGAGCAGGCTGAGTGAGGTGTAGATCAGACACTTGGATATACTATATCTCTGCCTTCTACCTCTGCTGTTCCTTCTGAGCAGGCTGAGTGAGACACGTGGATATACTCTATCTCTGTCTTCTACCTCTGCTGTTCCTTCTGAGCAGGCTGAGTGAGACACGTGGATATACTCTATCTCTGTCTTCTACATCTGCTGTTCCTTCTGAGCAGGCTGAGTGAGGTGTAGATCAGACACGTGGAGATACTCTATATCTGTCTTCTACCTCTGATGTTCCTTCTGAGCAGGCTGAGTGAGACACTTGGATATACTCTATATCTGTCTTCTACCTCTGCTGTTCCTTATGAGCAGGCTGAGTGAGATACGTGAATATACTCTATCTCTGTCTTCTACCTCTGCTGTTCCTTCTGAGCAGGCTGAGTTAGACACGTGGATATACTCTATCTCTGTCTTCTACCTCTGCTGTTCCTTCTGAGCAGCCTGAGTGAGGTGTAGATCAGACACGTGGATATACTCTATCTCTGTCTTCTACCTGTGCTGTTCCTTCTGAGCAGGCTGAGTGAGGTGTAGATCAGACACGTGGATATACTCTATCTCTGTCTTCTACCTCTGCTGTTCCTTCTGATCAGACTGAGTGAGGTGTAGATCAGACACGTGGATATACTCTATCTCTTTCTTCTACCTCTGCTGTTTCTTCTGAGCAGGCTGAGTGAGACACGTGGATATACTCTATCTCTGCCTTCTACCTCTGCTGTTCCTTCTGAGCAGGCTGAGTGAGGTGTAGATCAGACACTTGGATATACTATATCTCTGCCTTCTACCTCTGCTGTTTCTTCTGAGCAGGCTGAGTGAGACACGTGGATATACTCTATCTCTGTCTTCTACCTCTGCTGTTCCTTCTGAGCAGGCTGAGTGAGACACGTGGATATACTCTATCTCTGTCTTCTATCTCTGTTGTTCTTTCTGAGCAGGCTTAGTGAGGTGTAGATCAGACACGTGGATATACTCTATCTCTGTCTTCTACCTCTGATGTTCCTTCTGAGCAGGCTGAGTGAGACACTTGGATATACTCTATCTCTGTCTTCTACCTCTGCTGTTCCTTATGAGCAGGATGATTGAGATACGTGAATATACTATATCTCTGTCTTCTACCTCTGCTGTTCCTTCTGAGCAGGCTGAATGAGACACGTGGATATACTCTATCTCTGTCTTCTACCTCTGCTGTTCCTTCTGAGCAGGCTGAGTGAGGTGTAGATCAGACACGTGGATATACTCTATCTCTGTCTTCTACCTGTGCTGTTCCTTCTGAGCAGGTTGAGTGAGGTGTAGATCAGACACGAGGATATACTCTATCTCTGTCTTCTACCTCTGCTGTTCCTTCTGATCAGGCTGAGTGAGGTGTAGATCAGACACGTGGATATACTCTATCTCTTTCTTCTACCTCTGCTGTTTCTTCTGAGCAGGCTGAGTGAGACACGTGGATATACTCTATCTCTGCCTTCTACCTCTGCTGTTCCTTCTGAGCAGGCTGAGTGAGGTGTAGATCAGACACTTGGATATACTATATCTCTGCCTTCTACCTCTGCTGTTTCTTCTGAGCAGGCTGAGTGAGACACGTGGATATACTCTATCTCTGTCTTCTACCTCTGCTGTTCCTTTTGAGCAGGCTGAGTGAGACACGTGGATATACTCTATCTCTGTCTTCTACATCTGCTGTTCCTTCTGAGCAGGCTGAGTGAGGTGTAGATCAGACACGTGGATATACTCTATATCTGTCTTCTACCTCTGCTGTTCCTTCTGAGCAGGCTGAGTGAGACACGTGGATATACTCTATATCTGTCTTCTATCTCTGCTGTTCCTTATGAGCAGGCTGAGTGAGATACGTGAATATACTCTATCTCTCTCTTCTACCTCTGCTGTTCCTTCTGAGCAGGCTGAGTGAGACACGTGGATATACTCTATCTCTGTCTTCTACCTCTGCTGTTCCTTCTGAGCAGGCTGAGTGAGGTGTAGATCAGACACGTGGATATACTCTATCTCTGTCTTCTACCTCTGGTGTTCCTTCTGAGCAGGCTGAGTGAGACACGTGGATATACTCTATCTCTTTCTTCTACCTCTGCTGTTCCTTATGAGCAGGATGAGTGACATACGTGAATATACTATATCTCTGTATTCTACCTCTGCTGTTCCTTCTGTGCAGGCTGAATGAGACTCGTGGATATACTATATCTCTGTCTTCTACCTCTGCTGTTCCTTCTGATCAGGCTGAGTGAGGTGTAGATCAGACACGTGGATATACTCTATCTCTGTCTTCTACCTCTGCTGTTCCTTCTGATCAGGCTGAGTGAGGTGTAGATCAGACACGTGGATATACTCTATCTCTGACTTCTACCTCTGCTGTTCCTTCTGAGCAGGCTGAGTGAGGTGTAGATCAGACACTTGGATATACTATATCTCTGCCTTCTACCTCTGCTGTTCCTGCTGAGCAGGCTGAGTGAGACACGTGGATATACTATATCTCTGTCTTCTACCTCTGCTGTTCCTTCTGAGCAGGCTGAGTGAGACACGTGGATATACTCTATCTCTGTCTTCTACATCTGTGTTCCTTCTGAGCAGGCTGAGTGAGGTGTAGATCAGACACGTGGATATACTCTATATCTGTCTTCTACCTCTGCTGTTCCTTAAGAGCAGGCTGAGTGAGATAAGTGAACATACTCTATCTCTGTCTTCTACCTCTCCTGTTCCTTCTGAGCAGGCTGAGTGAGAGACGTGGATATACTCTATCTCTGTCTTCTATCTATGTTGTTCTATCTGAGCAGGCTGAGTGAGGTGTAGATCAGACACGTGGATATAATCTATCTCTGTCTTCTACCTCTGCTGTTCCTTCTGAGCAGGCTGAGTGAGACACGTGGATATACTCTATCTCTGTCTTCTACCTCTGCTGTTCCTTATGAGCAGGATGAGTGAGATACGTGAATATACTATATCTCTGTCTTCTACCTCTGCTGTTCCTTCTGAGCAGACTGAATGAGACACGTGGATATACTCTATCTCTGTCTTCTACCTCTGCTGTTCCTTCTGAGCAGGCTGAGTGAGGTGTAGATCAGACACGTGGATATACTCTATCTCTGTCTTCTACCTGTGCTGTTCCTTCTGAGCAGGCTGAGTGATGTGTAGATCAGACACGTGGATATACTCTATCTCTGTCTTCTACCTCTGCTGTTCCTTCTGATCAGGCTGAGTGAGGTGTAGATCAGACACGTGGATATACTCGATCTCTTTCTTCTACCTCTGCTGTTCCTTCTGAGCAGGCTGAGTGAGACACGTGGATATACTCTATCTCTGCCTTCTACCTCTGCTGTTCCTTCTGAGCAGGCTGAGTGAGGTGTAGATCAGACACTTGGATATACTATATCTCTGCCTTCTACCTCTGCTGTTCCTTCTGAGCAGGCTGAGTGAGACACGTGGATATACTCTATCTCTGTCTTCTACCTCTGCTGTTCCTTCTGAGCAGGCTGAGTGAGACACGTGGATATACTCTATCTCTGTCTTCTACATCTGCTGTTCCTTCTGAGCAGGCTGAGTGAGGTGTAGATCAGACACGTGGAGATACTCTATATCTGTCTTCTACCTCTGCTGTTCCTTCTGAGCAGGCTGAGTGAGACACGTGGATATACTCTATATCTGTCTTCTACCTCTGCTGTTCCTTATGAGCAGGCTGAGTGAGATACGTGAATATACTCTATCTCTGTCTTCTACCTCTGCTGTTCCTTCTGAGCAGGCTGAGTGAGACACGTGGATATACTCTATCTCTGTCTTCTACCTCTGCTGTTCCTTCTGAGCAGCCTGAGTGAGGTGTAGATCAGACACGTGGATATACTCTATCTCTGTCTTCTACCTGTGCTGTTCCTTCTGAGCAGGCTGAGTGAGGTGTAGATCAGACACGTGGATATACTCTATCTCTGTCTTCTACCTCTGCTGTTCCTTCTGATCAGGCTGAGTGAGGTGTAGATCAGACACGTGGATACTCTTTATCTTTCTTTTACCTCTGCTGTTCCTTCTGAGCAGGCTGGGTGAGGTGTAGATCAGACACTTGGATATACTATACCTCTGCATTCTACCTCTGCTGTTCCTTCTGAGCAGGCTGAGTGAGACACCTGGATATACTCTATCTCTGTCTTCTACCTCTGCTGTTCCTTCTGAGCAGGCTGAGTGAGACAGGTGGATATACTCTATCTCTGTCTTCTACATCTGCTGTTCCTTCTGAGCAGGCTGAGTGAGGTGTAGATCAGACACGTAGATATACTCTATATCTGTCTTCTACCTCTGCTGTTCCTTCTGAGCAGGCTGAATGAGACACGTGGATATACTCTATATCTGTCTTCTACCTCTGCTGTTCCTTATGAGCAGGCTGAGTGAGATAAGTGAATATACTCTATCTCTGTCTTCTACCTCTGCTGTTCCTTCTGAGCAGGCTGAGTGAGACACGTGGATATACTCTATCTCTGTCTTCTATCTCTGTTGTTCTTTCTGAGCAGGCTTAGTGAGGTGTAGATCAGACACGTGGATATACTCTATCTCTGTCTTCTACCTCTGATGTTCCTTCTGAGCAGGCTGAGTGAGACACTTGGATATACTCTATCTCTGTCTTCTACCTCTGCTGTTCCTTATGAGCAGGATGAGTGAGATACGTGAATATACTATATCTCTGTCTTCTACCTCTGCTGTTCCTTCTGAGCAGGCTGAATGAGATACGTGGATATACTCTATCTCTGTCTTCTACCTCTGCTGTTCCTTCTGAGCAGGCTGAGTGAGGTGTAGATCAGACACGTGGATATACTCTATCTCTGTCTTCTACCTGTGCTGTTCCTTCTGAGCAGCCTGAGTGAGGTGTAGATCAGACACGTGGATATACTCTATCTCTGTCTTCTACCTGTGCTGTTCCTTCTGAGCAGGCTGAGTGAGGTGTAGATCAGACACGTGGATATACTCTATCTCTGTCTTCTACCTCTGCTGTTCCTTCTGATCAGGCTGAGTGAGGTGTAGATCAGACACGTGGATACTCTTTCTCTTTCTTTTACCTCTGCTGTTCCTTCTGAGCAGGCTGGGTGAGGTGTAGATCAGACACTTGGATATACTATACCTCTGCCTTCTACCTCTGCTGTTCCTTCTGAGCAGGCTGAGTGAGACACCTGGATATACTCTATCTCTGTCTTCTACCTCTGCTGTTCCTTCTGAGCAGGCTGAGTGAGACAGGTGGATA
Organism: Crossaster papposus; assembly: GCA_037893245.1. Lineage (NCBI taxonomy): Eukaryota > Metazoa > Echinodermata > Asteroidea > Velatida > Solasteridae > Crossaster > Crossaster papposus. The sequence continues at coordinate 186,519 of JBAIAA010000788.1, read as the reverse complement.
TACTCTATCTCTGTCTTCTACATCTGCTGTTCCTTCTGAGCAGGCTGAGTGAGGTGTAGATCAGACACGTAGATATACTCTATATCTGTCTTCTACCTCTGCTGTTCCTTCTGAGCAGGCTGAATGAGACACGTGGATATACTCTATATCTGTCTTCTACCTCTGCTGTTCCTTATGAGCAGGCTGAGTGAGATAAGTGAATATACTCTATCTCTGTCTTCTACCTCTGCTGTTCCTTCTGAGCAGGCTGAGTGAGACACGTGGATATACTCTATCTCTGTCTTCTATCTCTGTTGTTCTTTCTGAGCAGGCTTAGTGAGGTGTAGATCAGACACGTGGATATACTCTATCTCTGTCTTCTACCTCTGATGTTCCTTCTGAGCAGGCTGAGTGAGACACTTGGATATACTCTATCTCTGTCTTCTACCTCTGCTGTTCCTGATGAGCAGGATGAGTGAGATACGTGAATATACTATATCTCTGTCTTCTACCTCTGCTGTTCCTTCTGAGCAGGCTGAATGAGATACGTGGATATACTCTATCTCTGTCTTCTACCTCTGCTGTTCCTTCTGAGCAGGCTGAGTGAGGTGTAGATCAGACACGTGGATATACTCTATCTCTGTCTTCTACCTGTGCTGTTCCTTCTGAGCAGGTTGAGTGAGGTGTAGATCAGACACGAGGATATACTCTATCTCTGTCTTCTACCTCTGCTGTTCCTTCTGATCAGGCTGAGTGAGGTGTAGATCAGACACGTGGATATACTCTATCTCTTTCTTCTACCTCTGCTGTTTCTTCTGAGCAGGCTGAGTGAGACACGTGGATATACTCTATCTCTGCCTTCTACCTCTGCTGTTCCTTCTGAGCAGGCTGAGTGAGGTGTAGATCAGACACTTGGATATACTATATCTCTGCCTTCTACCTCTGCTGTTTCTTCTGAGCAGGCTGAGTGAGACACGTGGATATACTCTATCTCTGTCTTCTACCTCTGCTGTTCCTTTTGAGCAGGCTGAGTGAGACACGTGGATATACTCTATCTCTGTCTTCTACATCTGCTGTTCCTTCTGAGCAGGCTGAGTGAGGTGTAGATCAGACACGTGGATATACTCTATATCTGTCTTCTACCTCTGCTGTTCCTTCTGAGCAGGCTGAGTGAGACACGTGGATATACTCTATATCTGTCTTCTATCTCTGCTGTTCCTTATGAGCAGGCTGAGTGAGATACGTGAATATACTCTATCTCTGTCTTCTACCTCTGCTGTTCCTTCTGAGCAGGCTGAGTGAGACACGTGGATATACTCTATCTCTGTCTTCTACCTCTGCTGTTCCTTCTGAGCAGGCTGAGTGAGGTGTAGATCAGACACGTGGATATACTCTATCTCTGTCTTCTACCTCTGGTGTTCCTTCTGAGCAGGCTGAGTGAGACACGTGGATATACTCTATCTCTTTCTTCTACCTCTGCTGTTCCTTATGAGCAGGATGAGTGACATACGTGAATATACTATATCTCTGTATTCTACCTCTGCTGTTCCTTCTGTGCAGGCTGAATGAGACTCGTGGATATACTCTATCTATGTCTTCTACCTCTGCTGTTCCTTCTGAGCAGGCTGAGTGAGGTGTAGATCAGACACGTGGATATACTCTATCTCTGTCTTCTACCTGTACTGTTCCTTCTGAGCAGACTGAGTGAGGTGTAGATCAGACACGTGGATATACTCTATCTCTTTCTTCTACCTCTGCTGTTCCTTCTGAGCAGGCTGAGTGAGACACGTGGATATACTATATCTCTGTCTTCTACCTCTGCTGTTCCTTCTGATCAGGCTGAGTGAGGTGTAGATCAGACACGTGGATATACTCTATCTCTGTCTTCTACCTCTGCTGTTCCTTCTGATCAGGCTGAGTGAGGTGTAGATCAGACACGTGGATATACTCTATCTCTGACTTCTACCTCTGCTGTTCCTTCTGAGCAGGCTGAGTGAGGTGTAGATCAGACACTTGGATATACTATATCTCTGCCTTCTACCTCTGCTGTTCCTGCTGAGCAGGCTGAGTGAGACACGTGGATATACTATATCTCTGTCTTCTACCTCTGCTGTTCCTTCTGAGCAGGCTGAGTGAGACACGTGGATATACTCTATCTCAGTCTTCTACATCTGTGTTCCTTCTGAGCAGGCTGAGTGAGGTGTAGATCAGACACGTGGATATACTCTATATCTGTCTTCTACCTCTGCTGTTCCTTAAGAGCAGGCTGAGTGAGATAAGTGAATATACTCTATCTCTGTCTTCTACCTCTCCTGTTCCTTCTGAGCAGGCTGAGTGAGACACGTGGATATACTCTATCTCTGTCTTCTATCTATGTTGTTCTATCTGAGCAGGCTGAGTGAGGTGTAGATCAGACACGTGGATATACTCTATCTCTGTCTTCTACCTCTGCTGTTCCTTCTGAGCAGGCTGAGTGAGACACGTGGATATACTCTATCTCTGTCTTCTACCTCTGCTGTTCCTTATGAGCAGGATGAGTGAGATACGTGAATATACTATATCTCTGTCTTCTACCTCTGCTGTTCCTTCTGAGCAGACTGAATGAGACACGTGGATATACTCTATCTCTGTCTTCTACCTCTGCTGTTCCTTCTGAGCAGGCTGAGTGAGGTGTAGATCAGACACGTGGATATACTCTATCTCTGTCTTCTACCTGTGCTGTTCCTTCTGAGCAGGCTGAGTGAGGTGTAGATCAGACACGTGGATATACTCTATCTCTGTCTTCTACCTCTGCTGTTCCTTCTGATCAGGCTAAGTGAGGTGTAGATCAGACACGTGGATATACTCGATCTCTTTCTTCTACCTCTGCTGTTCCTTCTGAGCAGGCTGAGTGAGACACGTGGATATACTCTATCTCTGCCTTCTACCTCTGCTGTTCCTTCTGAGCAGGCTGAGTGAGGTGTAGATCAGACACTTGGATATACTATATCTCTGCCTTCTACCTCTGCTGTTCCTTCTGAGCAGGCTGAGTGAGACACGTGGATATACTCTATCTCTGTCTTCTACCTCTGCTGTTCCTTCTGAGCAGGCTGAGTGAGACACGTGGATATACTCTATCTCTGTCTTCTACATCTGCTGTTCCTTCTGAGCAGGCTGAGTGAGGTGTAGATCAGACACGTGGATATACTCTATATCTGTCTTCTACCTCTGCTGTTCCTTCTGAGCAGGCTGAGTGAGACACGTGGATATACTCTATCTCTGTCTTCTACCTCTACTGTTCCTTCTGAGCAGGCTGAGTGAGACACGTGGGTATACTCTATCCCTGTCTTCTACATCTGCTGTTCCTTCTTAGCAGGCTGAGTGAGGTGTAGATCAGACACGTGGATATACTCTATATCTGTCTTCTACCTCTGCTGTTCCTTCTGAGCAGGCTGAATGAGACACGTGGATATACTCTATATCTGTCTTCTACCTCTGCTGTTCCTTATGAGCAGGCTGAGAGGGATAAGTGAATATACTCTATCTCTGTCTTCTACCTCTGCTGTTCCTTCTGAGCAGGCTGAGTGAGACACGTGGATATACTCTATCTCTGTCTTCTATCTCTGTTGTTCTTTCTGATAAGGCTTAGTGAGGTGTAGATCAGACACGTGGATATACTCTATCTCTGTCTTCTACCTCTGATGTTCCTTCTGAGCAGGCTGAGTGAGACACGTGGATATACTCTATCTCTGTCTTCTACCTCTGCTGTTCCTTATGAGCAGGATGAGTGAGATACGTGAATATACTATATCTCTGTTTTCTACCTCTGCTGTTCCTTCTGAGCAGGCTGAATGAGACTCGTGGATATACTCTATCTCTGTCTTCTACCTCTGCTGTTCTTTCTGAGCAGGCTGAGTGAGGTGTAGATCAGACACGTGGATATACTCTATCTCTGTCTTCTACCTGTGCTGTTCCTTCTGAGCAGGCTGAGTGAGGTGTAGATCAGACACGTGGATATACTCTATCTCTGTCTTCTACCTCTGCTGTTCCTTCTGATCAGGCTGAGTGAGGTGTAGATCAGACACGTGGATACTATTTCTCTTTCTTTTACCTCTGCTGTTCCTTCTGAGCAGGCTGAGTGAGACACGTGGATATACTCTATCTCTGCCTTCTACCTCTGCTGTTCCTTCTGAGCAGGCTGAGTGAGGTGTAGATCAGACACTTGGATATACTATATATCTGCCTTCTACCTCTGCTGTTCCTTCTGAGCAGGCTGAGTGAGACACGTGGATGTACTCTATCTCTGTCTTCTACCTCTGCTGTTCCTTCTGAGCAGGCTGAGTGAGACACGTGGATATACTCTATCTCTGTCTTCTACATCTGCTGTTCCTTCTGAGCAGGCTGAGTGAGGTGTAGATCAGACACGTGGATATACTCTATATCTGTCTTCTACCTCTGCTGTTCCTTCTGATCAGGCTGAATGAGACACGTGGATATACTCTATATCTGTCTTCTACCTCTGCTGTTCCTGCTGAGCAGGCTGAGTGAGACACGTGGATATACTATATCTCTGTCTTCTACCTCTGCTGTTCCTTCTGAGCAGGCTGAGTGAGACACGTGGATATACTCTATCTCTGTCTTCTACATCTGTGTTCCTTCTGAGCAGGCTGAGTGAGGTGTAGATCAGACACGTGGATATACTCTATATCTGTCTTCTACCTCTGCTGTTCCTTAAGAGCAGGCTGAGTGAGATAAGTGAATATACTCTATCTCTGTCTTCTACCTCTCCTGTTCCTTCTGAGCAGGCTGAGTGAGACACGTGGATATACTCTATCTCTGTCTTCTATCTATGTTGTTCTATCTGAGCAGGCTGAGTGAGGTGTAGATCAGACACGTGGATATACTCTATCTCTGTCTTCTACCTCTGCTGTTCCTTCTGAGCAGGCTGAGTGAGACACGTGGATATACTCTATCTCTGTCTTCTACCTCTGCTGTTCCTTATGAGCAGGATGAGTGAGATACGTGAATATACTATATCTCTGTCTTCTACCTCTGCTGTTCCTTCTGAGCAGACTGAATGAGACACGTGGATATACTCTATCTCTGTCTTCTACCTCTGCTGTTCCTTCTGAGCAGGCTGAGTGAGGTGTAGATCAGACACGTGGATATACTCTATCTCTGTCTTCTACCTGTGCTGTTCCTTCTGAGCAGGCTGAGTGAGGTGTAGATCAGACACGTGGATATACTCTATCTCTGTCTTCTACCTCTGCTGTTCCTTCTGATCAGGCTGAGTGAGGTGTAGATCAGACACGTGGATATACTCGATCTCTTTCTTCTACCTCTGCTGTTCCTTCTGAGCAGGCTGAGTGAGACACGTGGATATACTCTATCTCTGCCTTCTACCTCTGCTGTTCCTTCTGAGCAGGCTGAGTGAGGTGTAGATCAGACACTTGGATATACTATATATCTGCCTTCTACCTCTGCTGTTCCTTCTGAGCAGGCTGAGTGAGACACGTGGATATACTCTATCTCTGTCTTCTACCTCTGCTGTTCCTTCTGAGCAGGCTGAGTGAGACACGTGGATATACTCTATCTCTGTCTTCTACATCTGCTGTTCCTTCTGAGCAGGCTGAGTGAGGTGTAGATCAGACACGTGGATATACTCTATATCTGTCTTCTACCTCTGCTGTTCCTTCTGAGCAGGCTGAGTGAGACACGTGGATATACTCTATCTCTGTCTTCTACCTCTACTGTTCCTTCTGAGCAGGCTGAGTGAGACACGTGGGTATACTCTATCCCTGTCTTCTACATCTGCTGTTCCTTCTGAGCAGGCTGAGTGAGGTGTAGATCAGACACGTGGATATACTCTATATCTGTCTTCTACCTCTGCTGTTCCTTCTGAGCAGGCTGAATGAGACACGTGGATATACTCTATATCTGTCTTCTACCTCTGCTGTTCCTTATGAGCAGGCTGAGAGGGATAAGTGAATATACTCTATCTCTGTCTTCTACCTCTGCTGTTCCTTCTGAGCAGGCTGAGTGAGACACGTGGATATACTCTATCTCTGTCTTCTATCTCTGTTGTTCTTTCTGATAAGGCTTAGTGAGGTGTAGATCAGACACGTGGATATACTCTATCTCTGTCTTCTACCTCTGATGTTCCTTCTGAGCAGGCTGAGTGAGACACGTGGATATACTCTATCTCTGTCTTCTACATCTGCTGTTCCTTCTGAGCAGGCTGAGTGAGGTGTAGATCAGACACGTGGATATACTCTATATCTGTCTTCTACCTCTGCTGTTCCTTCTGAGCAGGCTGAGTGAGACACGTGGATATACTCTATCTCTGTCTTCTACCTCTACTGTTCCTTCTGAGCAGGCTGAGTGAGACACGTGGGTATACTCTATCCCTGTCTTCTACATCTGCTGTTCCTTCTTAGCAGGCTGAGTGAGGTGTAGATCAGACACGTGGATATACTCTATATCTGTCTTCTACCTCTGCTGTTCCTTCTGAGCAGGCTGAATGAGACACGTGGATATACTCTATATCTGTCTTCTACCTCTGCTGTTCCTTATGAGCAGGCTGAGAGGGATAAGTGAATATACTCTATCTCTGTCTTCTACCTCTGCTGTTCCTTCTGAGCAGGCTGAGTGAGACACGTGGATATACTCTATCTCTGTCTTCTATCTCTGTTGTTCTTTCTGATAAGGCTTAGTGAGGTGTAGATCAGACACGTGGATATACTCTATCTCTGTCTTCTACCTCTGATGTTCCTTCTGAGCAGGCTGAGTGAGACACGTGGATATACTCTATCTCTGTCTTCTACCTCTGCTGTTCCTTATGAGCAGGATGAGTGAGATACGTGAATATACTATATCTCTGTTTTCTACCTCTGCTGTTCCTTCTGAGCAGGCTGAATGAGACTCGTGGATATACTCTATCTCTGTCTTCTACCTCTGCTGTTCTTTCTGAGCAGGCTGAGTGAGGTGTAGATCAGACACGTGGATATACTCTATCTCTGTCTTCTACCTGTGCTGTTCCTTCTGAGCAGGCTGAGTGAGGTGTAGATCAGACACGTGGATATACTCTATCTCTGTCTTCTACCTCTGCTGTTCCTTCTGATCAGGCTGAGTGAGGTGTAGATCAGACACGTGGATACTATTTCTCTTTCTTTTACCTCTGCTGTTCCTTCTGAGCAGGCTGAGTGAGACACGTGGATATACTCTATCTCTGCCTTCTACCTCTGCTGTTCCTTCTGAGCAGGCTGAGTGAGGTGTAGATCAGACACTTGGATATACTATATATCTGCCTTCTACCTCTGCTGTTCCTTCTGAGCAGGCTGAGTGAGACACGTGGATATACTCTATCTCTGTCTTCTACCTCTGCTGTTCCTTCTGAGCAGGCTGAGTGAGACACGTGGATATACTCTATCTCTGTCTTTTACATCTGCTGTTCCTTCTGAGCAGGCTGAGTGAGGTGTAGATCAGACACGTGGATATACTCTATATCTGTCTTCTACCTCTGCTGTTCCTTCTGATCAGGCTGAATGAGACACGTGGATATACTCTATATCTGTCTTCTACCTCTGCTGTTCCTGCTGAGCAGGCTGAGTGAGACACGTGGATATACTATATCTCTGTCTTCTACCTCTGCTGTTCCTTCTGAGCAGGCTGAGTGAGACACGTGGATATACTCTATCTCTGTCTTCTACATCTGTGTTCCTTCTGAGCAGGCTGAGTGAGGTGTAGATCAGACACGTGGATATACTCTATATCTGTCTTCTACCTCTGCTGTTCCTTAAGAGCAGGCTGAGTGAGATAAGTGAATATACTCTATCTCTGTCTTCTACCTCTCCTGTTCCTTCTGAGCAGGCTGAGTGAGACACGTGGATATACTCTATCTCTGTCTTCTATCTATGTTGTTCTATCTGAGCAGGCTGAGTGAGGTGTAGATCAGACACGTGGATATACTCTATCTCTGTCTTCTACCTCTGCTGTTCCTTCTGAGCAGGCTGAGTGAGACACGTGGATATACTCTATCTCTGTCTTCTACCTCTGCTGTTCCTTATGAGCAGGATGAGTGAGATACGTGAATATACTATATCTCTGTCTTCTACCTCTGCTGTTCCTTCTGAGCAGACTGAATGAGACACGTGGATATACTCTATCTCTGTCTTCTACCTCTGCTGTTCCTTCTGAGCAGGCTGAGTGAGGTGTAGATCAGACACGTGGATATACTCTATCTCTGTCTTCTACCTGTGCTGTTCCTTCTGAGCAGGCTGAGTGAGGTGTAGATCAGACACGTGGATATACTCTATCTCTGTCTTCTACCTCTGCTGTTCCTTCTGATCAGGCTGAGTGAGGTGTAGATCAGACACGTGGATATACTCGATCTCTTTCTTCTACCTCTGCTGTTCCTTCTGAGCAGGCTGAGTGAGACACGTGGATATACTCTATCTCTGCCTTCTACCTCTGCTGTTCCTTCTGAGCAGGCTGAGTGAGGTGTAGATCAGACACTTGGATATACTATATATCTGCCTTCTACCTCTGCTGTTCCTTCTGAGCAGGCTGAGTGAGACACGTGGATATACTCTATCTCTGTCTTCTACCTCTGCTGTTCCTTCTGAGCAGGCTGAGTGAGACACGTGGATATACTCTATCTCTGTCTTCTACATCTGCTGTTCCTTCTGAGCAGGCTGAGTGAGGTGTAGATCAGACACGTGGATATACTCTATATCTGTCTTCTACCTCTGCTGTTCCTTCTGAGCAGGCTGAGTGAGACACGTGGATATACTCTATCTCTGTCTTCTACCTCTACTGTTCCTTCTGAGCAGGCTGAGTGAGACACGTGGGTATACTCTATCCCTGTCTTCTACATCTGCTGTTCCTTCTGAGCAGGCTGAGTGAGGTGTAGATCAGACACGTGGATATACTCTATATCTGTCTTCTACCTCTGCTGTTCCTTCTGAGCAGGCTGAATGAGACACGTGGATATACTCTATATCTGTCTTCTACCTCTGCTGTTCCTTATGAGCAGGCTGAGAGGGATAAGTGAATATACTCTATCTCTGTCTTCTACCTCTGCTGTTCCTTCTGAGCAGGCTGAGTGAGACACGTGGATATACTCTATCTCTGTCTTCTATCTCTGTTGTTCTTTCTGATAAGGCTTAGTGAGGTGTAGATCAGACACGTGGATATACTCTATCTCTGTCTTCTACCTCTGATGTTCCTTCTGAGCAGGCTGAGTGAGACACGTGGATATACTCTATCTCTGTCTTCTACATCTGCTGTTCCTTCTGAGCAGGCTGAGTGAGGTGTAGATCAGACACGTGGATATACTCTATATCTGTCTTCTACCTCTGCTGTTCCTTCTGAGCAGGCTGAGTGAGACACGTGGATATACTCTATCTCTGTCTTCTACCTCTACTGTTCCTTCTGAGCAGGCTGAGTGAGACACGTGGGTATACTCTATCCCTGTCTTCTACATCTGCTGTTCCTTCTTAGCAGGCTGAGTGAGGTGTAGATCAGACACGTGGATATACTCTATATCTGTCTTCTACCTCTGCTGTTCCTTCTGAGCAGGCTGAATGAGACACGTGGATATACTCTATATCTGTCTTCTACCTCTGCTGTTCCTTATGAGCAGGCTGAGAGGGATAAGTGAATATACTCTATCTCTGTCTTCTACCTCTGCTGTTCCTTCTGAGCAGGCTGAGTGAGACACGTGGATATACTCTATCTCTGTCTTCTATCTCTGTTGTTCTTTCTGATAAGGCTTAGTGAGGTGTAGATCAGACACGTGGATATACTCTATCTCTGTCTTCTACCTCTGATGTTCCTTCTGAGCAGGCTGAGTGAGACACGTGGATATACTCTATCTCTGTCTTCTACCTCTGCTGTTCCTTATGAGCAGGATGAGTGAGATACGTGAATATACTATATCTCTGTTTTCTACCTCTGCTGTTCCTTCTGAGCAGGCTGAATGAGACTCGTGGATATACTCTATCTCTGTCTTCTACCTCTGCTGTTCTTTCTGAGCAGGCTGAGTGAGGTGTAGATCAGACACGTGGATATACTCTATCTCTGTCTTCTACCTGTGCTGTTCCTTCTGAGCAGGCTGAGTGAGGTGTAGATCAGACACGTGGATATACTCTATCTCTGTCTTCTACCTCTGCTGTTCCTTCTGATCAGGCTGAGTGAGGTGTAGATCAGACACGTGGATACTATTTCTCTTTCTTTTACCTCTGCTGTTCCTTCTGAGCAGGCTGAGTGAGACACGTGGATATACTCTATCTCTGCCTTCTACCTCTGCTGTTCCTTCTGAGCAGGCTGAGTGAGGTGTAGATCAGACACTTGGATATACTATATATCTGCCTTCTACCTCTGCTGTTCCTTCTGAGCAGGCTGAGTGAGACACGTGGATATACTCTATCTCTGTCTTCTACCTCTGCTGTTCCTTCTGAGCAGGCTGAGTGAGACACGTGGATATACTCTATCTCTGTCTTTTACATCTGCTGTTCCTTCTGAGCAGGCTGAGTGAGGTGTAGATCAGACACGTGGATATACTCTATATCTGTCTTCTACCTCTGCTGTTCCTTCTGATCAGGCTGAATGAGACACGTGGATATACTCTATATCTGTCTTCTACCTCTGCTGTTCCTGCTGAGCAGGCTGAGTGAGACACGTGGATATACTATATCTCTGTCTTCTACCTCTGCTGTTCCTTCTGAGCAGGCTGAGTGAGACACGTGGATATACTCTATCTCTGTCTTCTACATCTGTGTTCCTTCTGAGCAGGCTGAGTGAGGTGTAGATCAGACACGTGGATATACTCTATATCTGTCTTCTACCTCTGCTGTTCCTTAAGAGCAGGCTGAGTGAGATAAGTGAATATACTCTATCTCTGTCTTCTACCTCTCCTGTTCCTTCTGAGCAGGCTGAGTGAGACACGTGGATATACTCTATCTCTGTCTTCTATCTATGTTGTTCTATCTGAGCAGGCTGAGTGAGGTGTAGATCAGACACGTGGATATACTCTATCTCTGTCTTCTACCTCTGCTGTTCCTTCTGAGCAGGCTGAGTGAGACACGTGGATATACTCTATCTCTGTCTTCTACCTCTGCTGTTCCTTATGAGCAGGATGAGTGAGATACGTGAATATACTATATCTCTGTCTTCTACCTCTGCTGTTCCTTCTGAGCAGACTGAATGAGACACGTGGATATACTCTATCTCTGTCTTCTACCTCTGCTGTTCCTTCTGAGCAGGCTGAGTGAGGTGTAGATCAGACACGTGGATATACTCTATCTCTGTCTTCTACCTGTGCTGTTCCTTCTGAGCAGGCTGAGTGAGGTGTAGATCAGACACGTGGATATACTCTATCTCTGTCTTCTACCTCTGCTGTTCCTTCTGATCAGGCTGAGTGAGGTGTAGATCAGACACGTGGATATACTCGATCTCTTTCTTCTACCTCTGCTGTTCCTTCTGAGCAGGCTGAGTGAGACACGTGGATATACTCTATCTCTGCCTTCTACCTCTGCTGTTCCTTCTGAGCAGGCTGAGTGAGGTGTAGATCAGACACTTGGATATACTATATCTCTGCCTTCTACCTCTGCTGTTCCTTCTGAGCAGGCTGAGTGAGACACGTGGATATACTCTATCTCTGTCTTCTACCTCTGCTGTTCCTTCTGAGCAGGCTGAGTGAGACACGTGGATATACTCTATCTCTGTCTTCTACATCTGCTGTTCCTTCTGAGCAGGCTGAGTGAGGTGTAGATCAGACACGTGGATATACTCTATATCTGTCTTCTACCTCTGCTGTTCCTTCTGAGCAGGCTGAGTGAGACACGTGGATATACTCTATCTCTGTCTTCTACCTCTACTGTTCCTTCTGAGCAGGCTGAGTGAGACACGTGGGTATACTCTATCCCTGTCTTCTACATCTGCTGTTCCTTCTGAGCAGGCTGAGTGAGGTGTAGATCAAACACGTGGATATACTCTATATCTGTCTTCTACCTCTGCTGTTCCTTCTGAGCAGGCTGAATGAGACACGTGGATATACTCTATATCTGTCTTCTACCTCTGCTGTTCCTTATGAGCAGGCTGAGAGGGATAAGTGAATATACTCTATCTCTGTCTTCTACCTCTGCTGTTCCTTCTGAGCAGGCTGAGTGAGACACGTGGATATACTCTATCTCTGTCTTCTATCTCTGTTGTTCTTTCTGATAAGGCTTAGTGAGGTGTAGATCAGACACGTGGATATACTCTATCTCTGTCTTCTACCTCTGATGTTCCTTCTGAGCAGGATGAGTGAGATACGTGAATATACTATATCTCTGTTTTCTACCTCTGCTGTTCCTTCTGAGCAGGCTGAATGAGACTCGTGGATATACTCTATCTCTGTCTTCTACCTGTGCTGTTCTTTCTGAGCAGGCTGAGTGAGGTGTAGATCAGACACGTGGATATACTCTATCTCTGTCTTCTACCTCTGCTGTTCCTTCTGATCAGGCTGAGTGAGGTGTAGATCAGACACGTGGATACTATTTCTCTTTCTTTTACCTCTGCTGTTTTCTACCTGTGCTGTTCCTTCTGAGCAGGCTGAGTGAGGTGTAGATCAGACACTTGGATATACTATATATCTGCCTTCTACCTCTGCTGTTCCTTCTGAGCAGGCTGAGTGAGACACGTGGATATACTCTATCTCTGTCTTCTACCTCTGCTGTTCCTTCTGAGCAGGCTGAGTGAGACACGTGGATATACTCTATCTCTGTCTTCTACATCTGCTGTTCCTTCTGAGCAGGCTGAGTGAGGTGTAGATCAGACACGTGGATATAGTATATATCTGTCTTCTACTTCTGCTGTTCCTTCTGAGCAGGCTGAGTGAGACACGTGGATATACGCTATATCTGTCTTCTACCTCTGCTGTTCCTTATGAGCAGGCTGAGTGAGGTGTAGATCAGACACGTGGATATAATCTTTCTCTGTCTTCTACCTGTGCTGTTCCTTCTGAGCAGGCTGAGTGAGGTGTAGATCAGACATGTGGATATACTCTATCTCTGTCTTCTACCTTTGCTGTTCCTTCTGAGCAGGCTGAGTGAGGTGTAGATCAGACACGTGGATATACTCTATCTCTGTCTTCTACCTCTGCTGTTCCTCCTGATCAGGCTGAGTGAGGTGTAGATTAGACACGTGAATATACTCTATCTCTTTCTTCTACCTCTGCTGTTCCTTCTGAGCAGGCTGAGTGAGACACGTGGATATACTCTATCTCTGCCTTCTACCTCTGCTGTTCCTTCTGAGCAGGCTGAGTGAGGTGTAGATCAGACACTTGGATATACTATATCTCTGCCTTCTACCTCTGCTGTTCCTTCTGAGCAGGCTGAGTGAGACACGTGGATATACTCTATCTCTGCCTTCTACCTCTGCTGTTCCTTCTGAGCAGGCTGAGTGAGGTGTAGATCAGACACTTGGATAAACTATATCTCTGCCTTCTACCTCTGCTGTTCCTTCTGAGCAGGCTGAGTGAGACACGTGGATATACTCTATCTCTGTCTTCTACCTCTGCTGTTCCTTCTGAGCAGGCTGAGTGAGACACGTGGATATACTCTATCTCTGTCTTCTACATCTGCTGTTCCTTCTGAGCAGGCTGAGTGAGGTGTAGATCAGACACGTGGATATACTCTATATCTGTCTTCTACCTCTGCTGTTCCTTCTGAGCAGGCTGAGTGAGACACGTGGATATACTCTATATCTGTCTTCTACCTCTGCTGTTCCTTATGAGCAGGCTGAGTGAGATACGTGAATATACTCTATCTCTGTCTTCTACCTCTGCTGTTCCTTCTGAGCAGGCTGAGTGAGACACGTGGATATACTCTATCTCTGTCTTCTACCTCTGGTGTTCCTTCTGAGCAGGCTTAGTGAGGTGTAGATCAGACACGTGGATATACTATATCTCTGTCTTCTACCTCTGGTGTTCCTTCTGAGCAGGTTGAGTGAGACACGTGGATATACTCAATCTCTGTCTTCTACCTCTGCTGTTCCTTATGAGCAGGATGAGTGAGATACGTGAATATACTATATCTCTGTCTTCTACCTCTGCTGTTCCTTCTGAGCAGGCTGAATGAGACTCGTGGATATACTCTATCTCTGTCTTCTACCTCTGCTGTTCCTTCTGAGCAGGCTGAGTGAGACACGTGGATATACTCTATCTCTGTCTTCTACATCTGCTGTTCCTTCTGAGCAGGCTGAGTGACGTGTAGATCAGACACGTGGATATACTATATATCTGTCTTCTACTTCTGCGGTTCCTTCTGAGCAGGCTGAGTGAGACACGTGGATATACTCTATATATGTCTTCTACCTCTGCTGTTCCTTATGAGCAGGCTGAGTGAGGTGTAGATCAGACACGTGGATATACTCTTTCTATGTCTTCTACCTGTGCTGTTCCTTCTGAGCAGGCTGAGTGAGATGTAGATCAGACACGTGGATATACTCTATCTCTGTCTTCTACCTCTGCTGTTCCTTCTGAGCAGGCTGAGTGAGACACGTAGATATACTCTATCTCTGCCTTCTACCTCTGCTGTTCCTTCTGAGCAGGCTGAGTGAGGTGTAGATCAGACACTTGGATATACTATATCTCTGCCTTCTACCTCTGCTGTTCCTTCTGAGCAGGCTGAGTGAGACACGTGGATATACTCTATCTCTGTCTTCTACCTCTGCTGTTCCTTATGAGCAGGATGAGTGAGATACGTGAATATACTATATCTCTGTCTTCTACCTCTGCTGTTCCTTCTGATCAGGCTGAGTGAGGTGTAGATCAGACACGTGGATACTATTTCTCTTTCTTTTACCTCTGCTGTTCCTTCTGAGCAGGCTGAGTGAGACACGTGGATATACTCTATCTCTGCCTTCTACCTCTGCTGTTCCTTCTGAGCAGGCTGAGTGAGGTGTATATCAGACACTTGGATATACTATATCTCTGCCTTCTACCTCTGCTGTTCCTTCTGAGCAGGCTGAGTGAGACACGTGGATATACTCTATATCTGTCTTCTACCTCTGCTGTTCCTTCTGGGCAGGCTGAGTGAGACACGTGGATATACTCTATATCTGTCTTCTACCTCTGCTGTTCCTTATGAGCAGGCTGAGTGAGAAACGTGAATATACTCTATCTCTGTCTTCTACCTCTGCTGTTCCTTCTGAGCAGGCTGAGTGAGACACGTGGATATACTCTATCTCTGTCTTCTACCTCTGGTGTTCCTTCTGAGCTGGCTTAGTGAGGTGTAGATCAGACACGTGGATATACTATATCTCTGTCTTCTACCTCTGGTGTTCCTTCTGAGCAGGTTGAGTGAGACACGTGGATATACTCAATCTCTGTCTTCTACCTCTGCTGTTCCTTATGAGCAGGATGAGTGAGATACGTGAATATACTATATCTCTGTCTTCTACCTCTGCTGTTCCTTCTGAGCAGGCTGAATGAGACTCGTGGATATACTTTATCTCTGTCTTCTACCTCTGCTGTTCCTTCTGAGCAGGCTGAGTGAGGTGTAGATCAGACACGTGGATATACTCTATCTCTGTCTTCTACCTGTGCTGTTCCTTCTGAGCAGGCTGAGTGAGGTGTAGATCAGACACGTGGATATACTCTATCTCTGTCTTCTACCTCTGCTGTTCCTTCTAATCAGGCTGAGTGAGGTGTAAATCAGACACGTGGATACTCTTTCTCTTTCTTTTACCTCTGCTGTTCCTTCTGAGCAGGCTGAGTGAGACACGTGGATATACTCTATCTCTGTCTTCTACCTCTGCTGTTCCTTCTGAGCAGGCTGGGTGAGGTGTAGATCAGACACTTGGATATACTATATATCTGCCTTCTACCTCTGCCGTTCCTTCTGAGCAGGCTGAGTGAGACACGTGGATATACTCTATCTCTGTCTTCTACCTCTGCTGTTCCTTCTGAGCAGGCTGAGTGAGACACGTGGATATACTCTATCTCTGTCTTCTACATCTGCTGTTCCTTCTGAGCAGGCTGAGTGACGTGTAGATCAGACACGTGGATATACTATATATCTGTCTTCTACTTCTGCGGTTCCTTCTGAGCAGGCTGAGTGAGACACGTGGATATACTCTATATATGTCTTCTACCTCTGCTGTTCCTTATGAGCAGGCTGAGTGAGGTGTAGATCAGACACTTGGATATACTATATCTCTGCTTTCTACCTCTGCTGTTCCTTCTGAGCAGGCTGAGTGAGACACGTGGATATACTCTATCTCTGTCTTCTACATCTGCTGTTCCTTCTGAGCAGGCTGAGTCAGGTGTAGATCAGACACGTGGATATACTCTATATCTGTCTTCTACCTCTGCTGTTCCTTCTGAGCAGGCTGAATGAGACACGTGGATATACTCTATATCTGTCTTCTACCTCTGCTGTTCCTTATGAGCAGGCTGAGTGAGATAAGTGAATATACTCTATCTCTGTCTTCTACCTCTGCTGTTCCTTCTGAGCAGGCTGAGTGAGACACGTGGATATACTATATCTCTGTCTTCTATCTCTGTTGTTCTTTCTGAGCAGGCTGAGTGAGGTGTAGATCAGACACGTGGATATACTCTCTCTCTGTCTTCTACCTCTGATGTTCCTTCTGAGCAGGCTGAGTGAGACACGTGGATATACTCTATCTCTGTCTTCTACCTCTGCTGTTCCTTATGAGCAGGATGAGTGAGATACGTGAATATACTATATCTCTGTCTTCTACCTCTGCTGTTCCTTCTGAGCAGGCTGAATGAGACTCGTGGATATACTCTATCTCTGTCTTCTACCTCTGCTGTTCTTTCTGAGCAGGCTGAGTGAGGTGTAGATCAGACACGTGGATATACTCTATCTCTGTCTTCTACCTGTGCTGTTCCTTCTGAGCAGGCTGAGTGAGGTGTAGATCAGACACGTGGATATACTCTATCTCTGTCTTCTACCTCTGCTGTTCATTCTGATCAGGCTGAGTGAGGTGTAGATCAGACACGTGGATACTATTTCTCTTTCTTTTACCTCTGCTGTTCCTTCTGAGCAGGCTGAGTGAGACACGTGGATATACTCTATCTCTGCCTTCTACCTCTGCTGTTCCTTCTGAGCAGGCTGAGGGAGGTGTAGATCAGACACTTGGATATACTATATATCTGCCTTCTACCTCTGCTGTTCCTTCTGAGCAGGCTGAGTGAGACACGTGGATATACTCTATCTCTGTCTTCTACCTCTGCTGTTCCTTCTGAGCAGGCTGAGTGAGACACGTGGATATACTCTATCTCTGTCTTCTACATCTGCTGTTCCTTCTGAGCAGGCTGAGTGAGGTGTAGATCAGACACGTGGATATACTCTATATCTGTCTTCTACCTCTGCTGTTCCTTCTGAGCAGGCTGAATGAGACACGTGGATATACTCTATATCTGTCTTCTACCTCTGCTGTTCCTTATGAGCAGGCTGAGTGAGATAAGTGAATATACTCTATCTCTGTCTTCTACCTCTGCTGTTCCTTCTGAGCAGGCTGAGTGAGACACGTGGACATACTCTATCTCTGTCTTCTATCTCTGTTGTTCTTTCTGAGCAGGCTGAGTGAGGTGTAGATCAGACACGTGGATATACTCTATCTCTGTCTTCTACCTCTGATGTTCCTTCTGAGCAGGCTGAGTGAGACACGTGGATATACTCTATCTCTGTCTTCTACCTCTGCTGTTCCTTCTGAGCAGGCTGAGTGAGGTGTAGATCAGACACTTGGATATACTATATCTCTGCCTTCTACCTCTGCTGTTCCTTCTGAGCAGGCTGAGTGAGACACGTGGATATACTCTATCTCTGTATTCTACCTCTGCTGTTCCTTCTGAGCAGGCTGAGTGAGACACGTGGATATACTCTATCTCTGTCTTCTACATCTGCTGTTCCTTCTGAGCAGGCTGAGTGAGGTGTAGATCAGACACGTGGATATACTCTATATCTGTCTTCTACCTCTGATGTTCCTTCTGAGCAGGCTGAGTGAGACACGTGGATATACTCTATCTCTGTCTTCTACCTCTGCTGTTCCTTATGAGCAGGATGAGTGAGATACGTGAATATACTATATCTCTGTCTTCTACCTCTGCTGTTCCTTCTGAGCAGGCTGAATGAGACTCGTGGATATACTCTATCTCTGTCTTCTACCTCTGCTGTTCTTTCTGAGCAGGCTGAGTGAGGTGTAGATCAGACACGTGGATATACTCTATCTCTGTCTTCTACCTGTGCTGTTCCTTCTGAGCAGGCTGAGTGAGGTGTAGATCAGACACGTGAATATACTCTATCTCTGTCTTCTACCTCTGCTGTTCCTTATGATCAGGCTGAGTGAGGTGTAGATCAGACACGTGGATACTATTTCTCTTTCTTTTACCTCTGCTGTTCCTTCTGAGCAGGCTGAGTGAGACACGTGGATATACTCTATCTCTGCCTTCTACCTCTGCTGTTCCTTCTGAGCAGGCTGAGTGAGGTGTAGATCAGACACTTGGATATACTATATATCTGCCTTCTACCTCTGCTGTTCCTTCTGAGCAGGCTGAGTGAGACACGTGGATATACTCTATCTCTGTCTTCTACCTCTGCTGTTCCTTCTGAGCAGGCTGAGTGAGACACGTGGATATACTCTATCTCTGTCTTCTACATCTGCTGTTCCTTCTGAGCAGGCTGAGTGAGGTGTAGATCAGACACGTGGATATACTCTATATCTGTCTTCTACCTCTGCTGTTCCTTCTGATCAGGCTGAATGAGACACGTGGATATACTCTATATCTGTCTTCTACCTCTGCTGTTCCTTATGAGCAGGCTGAGTGAGATAAGTGAATATACTCTATCTCTGTCTTCTACCTCTGCTGTTCCTTCTGAGCAGGCTGAGTGAGACACGTGGATATACTCTATCTCTGTCTTCTATCTCTGTTGTTCTTTCTGAGCAGGCTGAGTGAGGTGTAGATCAGACACGTGGATATACCATATCTCTGTCTTCTACCTCTGATGTTCCTTCTGAGCAGGCTGAGTGAGACACGTGGATATACTCTATCTCTGTCTTCTACCTCTGCTGTTCCTTCTGAGCAGGCTGAGTGAGGTGTAGATCAGACACTTGGATATACTATATCTCTGCCTTCTACCTCTGCTGTTCCTTCTGAGCAGGCTGAGTGAGACACGTGGATATACTCTATCTCTGTCTTCTACCTCTGCTGTTCCTTCTGAGCAGGCTGAGTGAGACACGTGGATATACTCTATCTCTGTCTTCTACATCTGCTGTTCCTTCTGAGCAGGCTGAGTGAGGTGTAGATCAGACACGTGGATATACTCTATATCTGTCTTCTACCTCTGCTGTTCCTTCTGAGCAGGCTGAGTGAGACACGTGGATATACTCTATATCTGTCTTCTACCTCTGCTGTTCCTTATGAGCAGGCTGAGTGAGATACGTGAATATACTCTATCTCTGTCTTCTACCTCTGCTGTTCCTTCTGAGCAGGCTGAGTGAGACACGTGGATATACTCTATCTCTGTCTTCTACCTCTGGTGTTCCTTCTGAGCAGGCTTAGTGAGGTGTAGATCAGACACGTGGATATACTATATCTCTGTCTTCTACCTCTGGTGTTCCTTCTGAGCAGGTTGAGTGAGACACGTGGATATACTCAATCTCTGTCTTCTACCTCTGCTGTTCCTTATGAGCAGGATGAGTGAGATACGTGAATATACTATATCTCTGTCTTCTACCTCTGCTGTTCCTTCTGAGCAGGCTGAATGAGACTTGTGGATATACTCTATCTCTGTCTTCTACCTCTGCTGTTCCTTCTGATCAGGCTGAGTGAGGTGTAGATCAGACACGTGGATATACTCTATCTCTGTCTTCTACCTGTGCTGTTCCTTCTGAGCAGGCTGAGTGAGGTTTAGATCAGACACGTGGATATACTGTATCTCTGTCTTCTACCTCTGCTGTTCCTTCTGATCAGGCTGAGTGAGGTGTAAATCAGACACGTGGATACTCTTTCTCTTTCTTTTACCTCTGCTGTTCCTTCTGAGCAGGCTGAGTGAGACACGTGGATATACTCTATCTCTGTCTTCTACCTCTGCTGTTCCTTCTGAGCAGGCTGGGTGAGGTGTAGATCAGACACTTGGATATACTATATATCTGCCTTCTACCTCTGCCGTTCCTTCTGAGCAGGCTGAGTGAGACACGTGGATATACTCTATCTCTGTCTTCTACCTCTGCTGTTCCTTCTGAGCAGGCTGAGTGAGACACGTGGATATACTCTATCTCTGTCTTCTACATCTGCTGTTCCTTCTGAGCAGGCTGAGTGACGTGTAGATCAGACACGTGGATATACTATATATCTGTCTTCTACTTCTGCGGTTCCTTCTGAGCAGGCTGAGTGAGACACTTGGATATACTCTATATATGTCTTCTACATCTGCTGTTCCTTATGAGCAGGCTGAGTGAGGTGTAGATCAGACACGTGGATATACTCTTTCTATGTCTTCTACCTGTGCTGTTCCTTCTGAGCAGGCTGAGTGAGGTGTAGATCAGACACGTGGATATACTCTATCTCTGTCTTCTACCTCTGCTGTTCCTTCTGAGCAGGCTGAGTGAGACACGTGGATATACTCTATCTCTGCCTTCTACCTCTGCTGTTCCTTCTGAGCAGGCTGAGTGAGGTGTAGATCAGACACTTGGATATACTATATCTCTGCCTTCTACCTCTGCTGTTCCTTCTGAGCAGGCTGAGTGAGACACGTGGATATACTCTATCTCTGTCTTCTACATCTGCTGTTCCTTCTGAGCAGGCTGAGTGAGATGTAGATCAGACACGTGGATATACTCTATATCTGTCTTCTACCTCTGCAGTTCCTTCTGAGCAGGTTGAATGAGACACGTGGATATACTCTATATCTGTCTTCTACCTCTGCTGTTCCTTCTGAGCAGGCTGAGTGAGGTGTAGATCAGACACTTGGATATACTATATATCTGCCTTCTACCTCTGCTGTTCCTTCTGAGCAGGCTGAGTGAGACACGTGGATATACTCTATCTCTGTCTTCTACCTCTGCTGTTCCTTCTGAGCAGGCTGAGTGAGACACGTGGATATACTCTATCTCTGTCTTCTACATCTGCTGTTCCTTCTGAGCAGGCTGAGTGAGGTGTAGATCAGACACGTGGATATACTCTATATCTGTCTTCTACCTCTGCTGTTCCTTCTGATCAGGCTGAATGAGACACGTGGATATACTCTATATCTGTCTTCTACCTCTGCTGTTCCTTATGAGCAGGCTGAGTGAGATAAGTGAATATACTCTATCTCTGTCTTCTACCTCTGCTGTTCCTTCTGAGCAGGCTGAGTGAGACACGTGGATATACTCTATCTCTGTCTTCTATCTCTGTTGTTCTTTCTGAGCAGGCTGAGTGAGGTGTAGATCAGACACGTGGATATACCATATCTCTGTCTTCTACCTCTGATGTTCCTTCTGAGCAGGCTGAGTGAGACACGTGGATATACTCTATCTCTGTCTTCTACCTCTGCTGTTCCTTCTGAGCAGGCTGAGTGAGGTGTAGATCAGACACTTGGATATACTATATCTCTGCCTTCTACCTCTGCTGTTCCTTCTGAGCAGGCTGAGTGAGACACGTGGATATACTCTATCTCTGTCTTCTACCTCTGCTGTTCCTTCTGAGCAGGCTGAGTGAGACACGTGGATATACTCTATCTCTGTCTTCTACATCTGCTGTTCCTTCTGAGCAGGCTGAGTGAGGTGTAGATCAGACACGTGGATATACTCTATATCTGTCTTCTACCTCTGCTGTTCCTTCTGAGCAGGCTGAGTGAGACACGTGGATATACTCTATATCTGTCTTCTACCTCTGCTGTTCCTTATGAGCAGGCTGAGTGAGATACGTGAATATACTCTATCTCTGTCTTCTACCTCTGCTGTTCCTTCTGAGCAGGCTGAGTGAGACACGTGGATATACTCTATCTCTGTCTTCTACATCTGCTGTTCCTTCTGAGCAGGCTGAGTGAGGTGTAGATCAGACACGTGGATATACTCTATATCTGTCTTCTACCTCTGCTGTTCCTTCTGAGCAGGCTGAGTGAGACACGTGGATATACTCTATATCTGTCTTCTACCTCTGCTGTTCCTTATGAGCAGGCTGAGTGAGATACGTGAATATACTCTATCTCTGTCTTCTACCTCTGCTGTTCCTTCTGAGCAGGCTGAGTGAGACACGTGGATATACTCTATCTCTGTCTTCTACCTCTGGTGTTCCTTCTGAGCAGGCTTAGTGAGGTGTAGATCAGACACGTGGATATACTATATCTCTGTCTTCTACCTCTGGTGTTCCTTCTGAGCAGGTTGAGTGAGACACGTGGATATACTCAATCTCTGTCTTCTACCTCTGCTGTTCCTTATGAGCAGGATGAGTGAGATACGTGAATATACTATATCTCTGTCTTCTACCTCTGCTGTTCCTTCTGAGCAGGCTGAATGAGACTCGTGGATATACTCTATCTCTGTCTTCTACCTCTGCTGTTCCTTCTGATCAGGCTGAGTGAGGTGTAGATCAGACACGTGGATATACTCTATCTCTGTCTTCTACCTGTGCTGTTCCTTCTGAGCAGGCTGAGTGAGGTTTAGATCAGACACGTGGATATACTGTATCTCTGTCTTCTACCTCTGCTGTTCCTTCTGATCAGGCTGAGTGAGGTGTAAATCAGACACGTGGATACTCTTTCTCTTTCTTTTACCTCTGCTGTTCCTTCTGAGCAGGCTGAGTGAGACACGTGGATATACTCTATCTCTGTCTTCTACCTCTGCTGTTCCTTCTGAGCAGGCTGGGTGAGGTGTAGATCAGACACTTGGATATACTATATATCTGCCTTCTACCTCTGCCGTTCCTTCTGAGCAGGCTGAGTGAGACACGTGGATATACTCTATCTCTGTCTTCTACCTCTGCTGTTCCTTCTGAGCAGGCTGAGTGAGACACGTGGATATACTCTATCTCTGTCTTCTACATCTGCTGTTCCTTCTGAGCAGGCTGAGTGACGTGTAGATCAGACACGTGGATATACTATATATCTGTCTTCTACTTCTGCGGTTCCTTCTGAGCAGGCTGAGTGAGACACTTGGATATACTCTATATATGTCTTCTACATCTGCTGTTCCTTATGAGCAGGCTGAGTGAGGTGTAGATCAGACACGTGGATATACTCTTTCTATGTCTTCTACCTGTGCTGTTCCTTCTGAGCAGGCTGAGTGAGGTGTAGATCAGACACGTGGATATACTCTATCTCTGTCTTCTACCTCTGCTGTTCCTTCTGAGCAGGCTGAGTGAGACACGTGGATATACTCTATCTCTGCCTTCTACCTCTGCTGTTCCTTCTGAGCAGGCTGAGTGAGGTGTAGATCAGACACTTGGATATACTATATCTCTGCCTTCTACCTCTGCTGTTCCTTCTGAGCAGGCTGAGTGAGACACGTGGATATACTCTATCTCTGTCTTCTACATCTGCTGTTCCTTCTGAGCAGGCTGAGTGAGATGTAGATCAGACACGTGGATATACTCTATATCTGTCTTCTACCTCTGCAGTTCCTTCTGAGCAGGTTGAATGAGACACGTGGATATACTCTATATCTGTCTTCTACCTCTGCTGTTCCTTATGAGCAGGCTGAGTGAGATAAGTGAATATACTCTATCTCTGTCTTCTACCTCTGCTGTTCCTTCTGAGCAGGCTGAGTGAGACACGTGGATATACTCTATCTCTGTCTCCTATCTCTGTTGTTCTTTCTGAGCAGGCTGAGTGAGGTGTAGATCAGACACGTGGATATACTCTATCTCTGTCTTCTACCTCTGATGTTCTTTCTGAGCAGGCTGAGTGAGACACGTGGATATACTCTATCTCTGTCTTCTACCTCTGCTGTTCCTTATGAGCAGGATGAGTGAGATACGTGAATATACTATATCTCTGTCTTCTACCTCTGCTGTTCCTTCTGAGCAGGCTGAATGAGACTCGTGGATATACTATATCTCTGTCTTCTACCTCTGCTGTTCTTTCTGAGCAGGCTGAGTGAGGTGTAGATCAGACACGTGGATATACTCTATCTCTGTCTTCTACCTGTGCTGTTCCTTCTGAGCAGGCTGAGTGAGGTGTAGATCAGACACGTGGATATACTCTATCTCTGTCTTCTACCTCTGCTGTTCCTTCTGATCAGGCTGAGTGAGGTGTAGATCAGACACGTGGATACTATTTTTCTTTCTTTTACCTCTGCTGTTCCTTCTGAGCAGGCTGAGTGAGACACGTGGATATACTCTATCTCTGCCTTCTACCTCTGCTGTTCCTTCTGAGCAGGCTGAGTGAGGTGTAGATCAGACACTTGGATATACTATATATCTGCCTTCTACCTCTGCTGTTCCTTCTGAGCAGGCTGAGTGAGACACGTGGATATACTACATCTCTGTCTTCTACCTCTGCTGTTCCTTCTGAGCAGGCTGAGTGAGACACGTGGATATACTCTATCTCTGTCTTCTACATCTGCTGTTCCTTCTGAGCAGGCTGAGTGAGGTGTAGATCAGACACGTGGATATACTCTATATCTGTCTTCTACCTCTGCTGTTCCTTCTGAGCAGGCTGAATGAGACACGTGGATATACTCTATATCTGTCTTCTACCTCTGCTGTTCCTTATGAGTAGGCTGAGTGAGATAAGTGAATATACTCTATCTCTGTCTTCTACCTCTGCTGTTCCTTCTGAGCAGGCTGAGTGAGACACGTGGATATACTCTATATCTGTCTTCTATCTCTGTTGTTCTTTCTGAGCAGGCTGAGTGAGGTGTAGATCAGACACGTGGATATACTCTATCTCTGTCTTCTACCTCTGATGTTCCTTCTGAGCAGGCTGAGTGAGATACGTGAATATACTATATCTCTGTCTTCTACCTCTGCTGTTCCTTCTGAGCAGGCTGAATGAGACTCGTGGATATACTCTATCTCTGTCTTCTACCTCTGCTGTTCTTTCTGAGCAGGCTGAGTGAGGTGTAGATCAGACACGTGGATATACTCTATCTCTGTCTTCTACCTGTGCTGTTCCTTCTGAGCAGGCTGAGTGAGGTGTAGATCAGACACGTGGATATACTCTATCTCTGTCTTCTACCTCTGCTGTTCCTTCTGATCAGGCTGAGTGAGGTGTAGATCAGACACGTGGATACTATTTCTCTTTCTTTTACCTCTGCTGTTCCTTCTGAGCAGGCTGAGTGAGACACGTGGATATACTCTATCTCTGCCTTCTACCTCTGCTGTTCCTTCTGAGCAGGCTGAGTGAGGTGTATATCAGACACTTGGATATACTATATCTCTGCCTTCTACCTCTGCTGTTCCTTCTGAGCAGGCTGAGTGAGACACGTGGATATTCTCTATCTCTGTCTTCTACATCTGCTGTTCCTTCTGAGCAGGCTGAGTGAGGTGTAGATCAGACACGTGGATATACTCTATATCTGTTTTCTACCTCTGCTGTTCCTTCTGAGCAGGCTGAGTGAGACACGTGGATATACTCTATCTCTGTCTTCTATCTCTGTTGTTCTTTCTGAGCAGGCTGAGTGAGATACGTGAATATACTATATCTCTGTCTTCTACCTCTGCTGTTCCTTCTGAGCAGGCTGAGTGAGATAAGTGAATATACTCTATCTCTGTCTTCTACCTCTGCTGTTCTTTCTGAGCAGGCTGAGTGAGACACGTGGATATACTCTATCTCTGTCTTCTATCTCTGTTGTTCTTTCTGAGCAGGCTGAGTGAGGTGTAGATCAGACACGTGGATATACTCTATCTCTGTCTTCTACCTCTGATGTTCCTTCTGAGCAGGCTGAGTGAGACACGTGGATATACTCTATCTCTGTCTTCTACCTCTGCTGTTCCTTATGAGCAGGATGAGTGAGATACGTGAATATACTATATCTCTGTCTTCTACCTCTGCTGTTCCTTCTGAGCAGGCTGAATGAGACTCGTGGATATACTCTATCTCTGTCTTCTACCTCTGCTGTTCTTTCTGAGCAGGCTGAGTGAGGTGTAGATCAGACACGTGGATATACTCTATCTCTGTCTTCTAGCTGTGCTGTTCCTTCTGAGCAGGCTGAGTGAGGTGTAGATCAGACACGTGGATATACTCTATCTCTGTCTTCTACCTCTGCTGTTCCTTCTGATCAGGCTGAGTGAGGTGTAGATCAGACACGTGGATACTATTTCTCTTTCTTTTACCTCTGCTGTTCCTTCTGAGCAGGCTGAGTGAGACACGTGGATATACTCTATCTCTGTCTTCTACATCTGCTGTTCCTTCTGAGCAGGCTGAGTGAGGTGTAGATCAGACACGTGGATATACTCTATATCTGTCTTCTACCTCTGCTGTTCCTTCTGAGCAGGCTGAATGAGACACGTGGATATACTCTATATCTGTCTTCTACCTCTGATGTTCCTTATGAGCAGGCTGAGTGAGATAAGTGAATATACTCTATCTCTGTCTTCTACCTCTGCTGTTCCTTCTGAGCAGGCTGAGTGAGACACGTGGATATACTCTATCTCTGTCTTCTATCTCTGTTGTTCTTTCTGAGCAGGCTGAGTGAGGTGTAGATCAGACACGTGGATATACTCTATCTCTGTCTTCTACCTCTGATGTTCATTATGAGCAGGCTGAGTGAGACACGTGGATATACTCTATCTCTGTCTTCTACCTCTGCTGTTCCTTATGAGCAGGATGAGTGAGATACGTGAATATACTATATCTCTGTCTTCTACCTCTGCTGTTCCTTCTGAGCAGGCTGAATGAGACTCGTGGATATACTCTATCTCTGTCTTCTACCTCTGCTGTTCTTTCTGAGCAGGCTGAGTGAGGTGTAGATCAGACACGTGGATATACTCTATATCTGTCTTCTACCTGTGCTGTTCCTTCTGAGCAGGCTGAGTGAGGTGTAGATCAGACACGTGGATATACTCTATCTCTGTCTTCTACCTCTGCTGTTCCTTCTGATCAGGCTGAGTGAGGTGTAGATCAGACACCTGGATACTATTTCTCTTTCTTTTACCTCTGCTGTTCCTTCTGAGCAGGCTGAGTGAGACACGTGGATATACTCTATCTCTGCCTTCTACCTCTGCTGTTCCTTCTGAGCAGGCTGAGTGAGGTGTAGATCAGACACTTGGATATACTATATATCTGCCTTCTACCTCTGCTGTTCCTTCTGAGCAGGCTGAGTGAGACGCGTGGATATACTATATCTCTGTCTTCTACCTCTGCTGTTCCTTCTGAGCAGGCTGAGTGAGACACGTGGATATACTCTATCTCTGTCTTCTACATCTGCTGTTCCTTCTGAGCAGGCTGAGTGAGGTGTAGATCAGACACGTGGATATACTCTATATCTGCCTTCTACCTCTGCTGTTCCTTCTGAGCAGGCTGAATGAGACACGTGGATATACTCTATATCTGTCTTCTACCTCTGCTGTTCCTTATGAGCAGGCTGAGTGAGATAAGTGAATATACTCTATCTCTGTCTTCTACCTCTGCTGTTCCTTCTGAGCAGGCTGAGTGAGACACGTGGATATACTCTATATCTGTCTTCTATCTCTGTTGTTCTTTCTGAGCAGGCTGAGTGAGGTGTAGATCAGACACGTGGATATACTCTATCTCTGTCTTCTACCTCTGATGTTCCTTCTGAGCAGGCTGAGTAAGATACGTGAATATACTATATCTCTGTCTTCTACCTCTGCTGTTCCTTCTGAGCAGGCTGAATGAGACTCGTGGATATACTCTATCTCTGTCTTCTACCTCTGCTGTTCTTTCTGAGCAGGCTGAGTGAGGTGTAGATCAGACACGTGGATATACTCTATCTTTGTCTTCTACCTGTGCTGTTCCTTCTGAGCAGGCTGAGTGAGGTGTAGATCAGACACGTGGATATACTCTATCTCTGTCTTCTACCTCTGCTGTTCCTTCTGATCAGGCTGAGTGAGGTGTAGATCAGACACGTGGATACTATTTCTCTTTCTTTTACCTCTGCTGTTCCTTCTGAGCAGGCTGAGTGAGACACGTGGATATACTCTATCTCTGCCTTCTACCTCTGCTGTTCCTTCTGAGCAGGCTGAGTGAGGTGTATATCAGACACTTGGATATACTATATCTCTGCCTTCTACCTCTGCTGTTCGTTCTGAGCAGGCTGAGTGAGACACGTGGATATACTCTATCTCTGTCTTCTACATCTGCTGTTCCTTCTGAGCAGGCTGAGTGAGGTGTAGATCAGACACGTGGATATACTCTATATCTGTTTTCTACCTCTGCTGTTCCTTCTGAGCAGGCTGAATGAGACACGTGGATATACTCTATATCTGTCTTCTACCTCTGATGTTCCTTATGAGCAGGCTGAGTGAGATAAGTGAATACACTCTATCTCTGTCTTCTACCTCTGCTGTTCCTTCTGAGCAGGCTGAGTGAGACACGTGGATATACTCTATCTCTGTCTTCTATCTCTGTTGTTCTTTCTGAGCAGGCTGAGTGAGGTGTAGATCAGACACGTGGATATACTCTATCTCTGTCTTCTACCTCTGATGTTCCTTATGAGCAGGCTGAGTGAGACACGTGGATATACTCTATCTCTGTCTTCTACCTCTGCTGTTCCTTATGAGCAGGATGAGTGAGATACGTGAATATACTATATCTCTGTCTTCTACCTCTGCTGTTCCTTCTGAGCAGGCTGAATGAGACTCGTGGATATACTCTATCTCTGTCTTCTACCTCTGCTGTTCTTTCTGAGCAGGCTGAGTGAGGTGTAGATCAGACACGTGGATATACTCTATCTCTGTCTTCTACCTGTGCTGTTCCTTCTGAGCAGGCTGAGTGAGGTGTAGATCAGACACGTGGATATACTCTATCTCTGTCTTCTACCTCTGCTGTTCCTTCTGATCAGGCTGAGTGAGGTGTAGATCAGACACGTGGATACTATTTCTCTTTCTTTTACCTCTGCTGTTCCTTCTGAGCAGGCTGAGTGAGACACGTGGATATACTCTATCTCTGTCTTCTACCTCTGCTGTTCCTTCTGAGCAGGCTGGGTGAGGTGTAGATCAGACACTTGGATATACTATATATCTGCCTTCTACCTCTGCCGTTCCTTCTGAGCAGGCTGAGTGAGACACGTGGATATACTCTATCTCTGTCTTCTACCTCTGCTGTTCCTTCTGAGCAGGCTGAGTGAGACACGTGGATATACTCTATCTCTGTCTTCTACATCTGCTGTTCCTTCTGAGCAGGCTGAGTGGCGTGTAGATCAGACACGTGGATATACTATATATCTGTCTTCTACTTCTGCGGTTCCTTCTGAGCAGGCTGAGTGAGACACTTGGATATACTCTATATATGTCTTCTACCTCTGCTGTTCCTTATGAGCAGGCTGAGTGAGGTGTAGATCAGACACGTGGATATACTCTTTCTATGTCTTCTACCTGTGCTGTTCCTTCTGAGCAGGCTGAGTGAGGTGTAGATCAGACATGTGGATATACTCTATCTCTGTCATCTACCTCTGCTGTTCCTTCTGAGCAGGCTGAGTGAGACACGTGGATATACTCTATCTCTGCCTTCTACCTCTGCTGTTCCTTCTGAGCAGGCTGAGTGAGGTGTAGATCACACACTTGGATATACTATATCTCTGCCTTCTACCTCTGCTGTTCCTTCTGAGCAGGCTGAGTGAGACAAGTGGATATACTCTATCTCTGTCTTCTACATCTGCTGTTCCTTCTGAGCAGGCTGAGTGAGGTGTAGATCAGACACGTGGATATACTCTATATCTGTCTTCTACCTCTGCTGTTCCTTCTGAGCAGGCTGAATGAGACACGTGGATATACTCTATATCTGTCTTCTACCTCTGCTGTTCCTTATGAGCAGGCTGAGTGAGATAAGTGAATATACTCTATCTCTGTCTTCTACCTCTGCTGTTCCTCCTGAGCAGGCTGAGTGAGACACGTGGATATACTCTATCTCTGTCTTCTATCTCTGTTGTTCTTTCTGAGCAGGCTGAGTGAGGTGTAGATCAGACACGTGGATATACTCTATCTCTGTCTTCTACCTCTGATGTTCCTTCTGAGCAGGCTGAGTGAGACACGTGGATATACTCTATCTCTGTCTTCTACCTCTGCTGTTCCTTATGAGCAGGATGAGTGAGATACGTGAATATACTATATCTCTGTCTTCTACCTCTGCTGTTCCTTCTGAGCAGGCTGAATGAGACTCGTGGATATACTCTATCTCTGTCTTCTACCTCTGCTGTTCTTTCTGAGCAGGCTGAGTGAGGTGTAGATCAGACACGTGGATATACTCTATCTCTGTTTTCTACCTGTGCTGTTCCTTCTGAGCAGGCTGAGTGAGGTGTAGATCAGACACGTGGATATACTCTATCGCTGTCTTCTACCTCTGCTGTTCCTTCTGATCAGGCTGAGTGAGGTGTAGATCAGACACGTGGATACTATTTTTCTTTCTTTTACCTCTGCTGTTCCTTCTGAGCAGGCTGAGTGAGACACGTGGATATACTCTATCTCTGCCTTCTACCTCTGCTGTTCCTTCTGAGCAGGATGAGTGAGGTGTAGATCAGACACTTGGATATACTATATATCTGCCTTCTACCTCTGCCCTTCCTTCTGAGCAGGCTGAGTGAGACACGTGGATATACTATATCTCTGTCTTCTACCTCTGCTGTTCCTTCTGAGCAGGCTGAGTGAGACACGTGGATATACTCTATCTCTGTCTTCTACATCTGCTGTTCCTTCTGAGCAGGCTGAGTGAGGTGTAGATCAGACACGTGGATATACTCTATATCTGTCTTCTACCTCTGCTGTTCTTTCTGAGCAGGCTGAATGAGACACGTGGATATACTCTATATCTGTCTTCTACCTCTGCTGTTCCTTATGAGCAGGCTGAGTGAGATAAGTGAATATACTCTATCTCTGTCTTCTACCTCTGCTGTTCCTTCTGAGCAGGCTGAGTGAGACACGTGGATATACTCTATATCTGTCTTCTATCTCTGTTGTTCTTTCTGAGCAGGCTGAGTGAGGTGTAGATCAGACACGTGGATATACTCTATCTCTGTCTTCTAACTCTGATGTTCCTTCTGAGCAGGCTGAGTGAGATACGTGAATATACTATATCTCTGTCTTCTACCTCTGCTGTTCCTTCTGAGCAGGTTGAATGAGACTCGTGGATATACTCTATCTCTGTCTTCTACCTCTGCTGTTCTTTCTGAGCAGGCTGAGTGAGGTGTAGATCAGACACGTGGATATACTCTATCTCTGTCTTCTACCTGTGCTGTTCCTTCTGAGCAGGCTGAGTGAGGTGTAGATCAGACACGTGGATATACTCTATCTCTGTCTTCTACCTCTGCTGTTCCTTCTGATCAGGCTGAGTGAGGTGTAGATCAGACACGTGGATACTATTTCTCTTTCTTTTACCTCTGCTGTTCCTTCTGAGCAGGCTGAGTGAGACACGTGGATATACTCTATCTCTGCCTTCTACCTCTGCTGTTCCTTCTGAGCAGGCTGAGTGAGGTGTATATCAGACACTTGGATATACTATATCTCTGCCTTCTACCTCTGCTGTTCCTTCTGAGCAGGCTGAGTGAGACACGTGGATATACTCTATCTCTGTCTTCTACATCTGCTGTTCCTTCTGAGCAGGCTGAGTGAGGTGTAGATCAGACACGTGGATATACGCTATATCTGTTTTCTACCTCTGCTGTTCCTTCTGAGCAGGCTGAATGAGACACGTGGATATACTCTATATCTGTCTTCTACCTCTGCTGTTCCTTATGAGCAGGCTGAGTGAGATAAGTGAATATACTCTATCTCTGTCTTCTACCTCTGCTGTTCCTTCTGAGCAGGCTGAGTGAGACACGTGGATATACTCTATCTCTGTCTTCTATCTCTGTTGTTCTTTCTGAGCAGGCTGAGTGAGGTGTAGATCAGACACGTGGATATACTCTATCTCTGTCTTCTACCTCTGATGTTCCTTCTGAGCAGGCTGAGTGAGACACGTGGATATACTCTATCTCTGTCTTTTACCTCTGCTGTTCCTTATGAGCAGGATGAGTGAGATACGTGAATATACTATATCTCTGTCTTCTACCTCTGCTGTTCCTTCTGAGCAGCCTGAATGAGACTCGTGGATATACTCTATCTCTGTCTTCTACCTCTGCTGTTCTTTCTGAGCAGGCTGAGTGAGGTGTAGATCAGACACGTGGATATACTCTATCTCTGTCTTCTACCTGTGCTGTTCCTTCTGAGCAGGCTGAGTGAGGTGTAGATCAGACACGTGGATATACTCTATCTCTGTCTTCTACCTCTGCTGTTCCTTCTGATCAGGCTGAGTGAGGTGTAGATCAGACACGTGGATACTATTTCTCTTTCTTTTACCTCTGCTGTTCCTTCTGAGCAGGCTGAGTGAGACACGTGGATATACTCTATCTCTGTCTTCTACATCTGCTGTTCCTTCTGAGCAGGCTGAGTGAGGTGTAGATCAGACACGTGGATATACTCTATATCTGTCTTCTACCTCTGCTGTTCCTTCTGAGCAGGCTGAATGAGACACGTGGATATACTCTATATCTGTCTTCTACCTCTGATGTTCCTTATGAGCAGGCTGAGTGAGATAAGTGAATATACTCTATCTCTGTCTTCTACCTCTGCTGTTCCTTCTGAGCAGGCTGAGTGAGACACGTGGATATACTCTATCTCTGTCTTCTATCTCTGTTGTTCTTTCTGAGCAGGCTGAGTGAGGTGTAGATCAGACACGTGGATATACTCTATCTCTGTCTTCTACCTCTGATGTTCCTTATGAGCAGGCTGAGTGAGACACGTGGATATACTCTATTTCTGTCTTCTACCTCTGCTGTTCCTTATGAGCAGGATGAGTGAGATACGTGAATATACTATATCTCTGTCTTCTACCTCTGCTGTTCCTTCTGAGCAGGCTGAATGAGACTCGTGGATATACTCTATCTCTGTCTTCTACCTCTGCTGTTCTTTCTGATCAGGCTGAGTGAG
Organism: Crossaster papposus; assembly: GCA_037893245.1. Lineage (NCBI taxonomy): Eukaryota > Metazoa > Echinodermata > Asteroidea > Velatida > Solasteridae > Crossaster > Crossaster papposus. The sequence continues at coordinate 153,488 of JBAIAA010000788.1, read as the reverse complement.
GTGTAGATCAGACACGTGGATATACTCTATCTCTGTCTTCTACCTGTGCTGTTCCTTCTGAGCAGGCTGAGTGAGGTGTAGATCAGACACGTGGATATACTCTATCTCTGTCTTCTACCTCTGCTGTTCCTTCTGATCAGGCTGAGTGAGGTGTAGATCAGACACGTGGATACTATTTCTCTTTCTTTTACCTCTGCTGTTCCTTCTGAGCAGGCTGAGTGAGACACGTGGATATACTCTATCTCTGTCTTCTACCTCTGCTGTTCCTTCTGAGCAGGCTGGGTGAGGTGTAGATCAGACACTTGGATATACTATATATCTGCCTTCTACCTCTGCCGTTCCTTCTGAGCAGGCTGAGTGAGACACGTGGATATACTCTATCTCTGTCTTCTACCTCTGCTGTTCCTTCTGAGCAGGCTGAGTGAGACACGTGGATATACTCTATCTCTGTCTTCTACATCTGCTGTTCCTTCTGAGCAGGCTGAGTGGCGTGTAGATCAGACACGTGGATATACTATATATCTGTCTTCTACTTCTGCGGTTCCTTCTGAGCAGGCTGAGTGAGACACTTGGATATACTCTATATATGTCTTCTACCTCTGCTGTTCCTTATGAGCAGGCTGAGTGAGGTGTAGATCAGACACGTGGATATACTCTTTCTATGTCTTCTACCTGTGCTGTTCCTTCTGAGCAGGCTGAGTGAGGTGTAGATCAGACACGTGGATATACTCTATCTCTGTCTTCTACCTCTGCTGTTCCTTCTGAGCAGGCTGAGTGAGACACGTGGATATACTCTATCTCTGCCTTCTACCTCTGCTGTTCCTTCTGAGCAGGCTGAGTGAGGTGTAGATCACACACTTGGATATACTATATCTCTGCCTTCTACCTCTGCTGTTCCTTCTGAGCAGGCTGAGTGAGACACGTGGATATACTCTATCTCTGTCTTCTACATCTGCTGTTCCTTCTGAGCAGGCTGAGTGAGGTGTAGATCAGACACGTGGATATACTCTATATCTGTCTTCTACCTCTGCTGTTCCTTCTGAGCAGGCTGAATGAGACACGTGGATATACTCTATATCTGTCTTCTACCTCTGCTGTTCCTTATGAGCAGGCTGAGTGAGATAAGTGAATATACTCTATCTCTGTCTTCTACCTCTGCTGTTCTTTCTGAGCAGGCTGAGTGAGACACGTGGATATACTCTATCTCTGTCTTCTATCTCTGTTGTTCTTTCTGAGCAGGCTGAGTGAGGTGTAGATCAGACACGTGGATATACTCTATCTCTGTCTTCTACCTCTGCTGTTCCTTATGAGCAGGCTGAGTGAGATAAGTGAATATACTCTATCTCTGTCTTCTACCTCTGCTGTTCCTTATGAGCAGGATGAGTGAGATACGTGAATATACTATATCTCTGTCTTCTACCTCTGCTGTTCCTTCTGAGCAGCCTGAATGAGACTCGTGGATATACTCTATCTCTGTCTTCTACCTCTGCTGTTCTTTCTGAGCAGGCTGAGTGAGGTGTAGATCAGACACGTGGATATACTCTATCTCTGTCTTCTACCTGTGCTGTTCCTTCTGAGCAGGCTGAGTGAGGTGTAGATCAGACACGTGGATATACTCTATCTCTGTCTTCTACCTCTGCTGTTCCTTCTGATCAGGCTGAGTGAGGTGTAGATCAGACACGTGGATACTATTTCTCTTTCTTTTACCTCTGCTGTTCCTTCTGAGCAGGCTGAGTGAGACACGTGGATATACTCTATCTCTGTCTTCTACATCTGCTGTTCCTTCTGAGCAGGCTGAGTGAGGTGTAGATCAGACACGTGGATATACTCTATATCTGTCTTCTACCTCTGCTGTTCCTTCTGAGCAGGCTGAATGAGACACGTGGATATACTCTATATCTGTCTTCTACCTCTGATGTTCCTTATGAGCAGGCTGAGTGAGATAAGTGAATATACTCTATCTCTGTCTTCTACCTCTGCTGTTCCTTCTGAGCAGGCTGAGTGAGACACGTGGATATACTCTATCTCTGTCTTCTATCTCTGTTGTTCTTTCTGAGCAGGCTGAGTGAGGTGTAGATCAGACACGTGGATATACTCTATCTCTGTCTTCTACCTCTGATGTTCCTTATGAGCAGGCTGAGTGAGACACGTGGATATACTCTATTTCTGTCTTCTACCTCTGCTGTTCCTTATGAGCAGGATGAGTGAGATACGTGAATATACTATATCTCTGTCTTCTACCTCTGCTGTTCCTTCTGAGCAGGCTGAATGAGACTCGTGGATATACTCTATCTCTGTCTTCTACCTCTGCTGTTCTTTCTGATCAGGCTGAGTGAGGTGTAGATCAGACACGTGGATATACTCTATCTCTGTCTTCTACCTGTGCTGTTCCTTCTGAGCAGGCTGAGTGAGGTGTAGATCAGACACGTGGATATACTCTATCTCTGTCTTCTACCTCTGCTGTTCCTTCTGATCAGGCTGAGTGAGGTGTAGATCAGACACGTGGATACTATTTCTCTTTCTTTTACCTCTGCTGTTCCTTCTGAGCAGGCTGAGTGAGACACGTGGATATACTCTATCTCTGTCTTCTACCTCTGCTGTTCCTTCTGAGCAGGCTGGGTGAGGTGTAGATCAGACACTTGGATATACTATATATCTGCCTTCTACCTCTGCCGTTCCTTCTGAGCAGGCTGAGTGAGACACGTGGATATACTCTATCTCTGTCTTCTACCTCTGCTGTTCCTTCTGAGCAGGCTGAGTGAGACACGTGGATATACTCTATCTCTGTCTTCTACATCTGCTGTTCCTTCTGAGCAGGCTGAGTGGCGTGTAGATCAGACACGTGGATATACTATATATCTGTCTTCTACTTCTGCGGTTCCTTCTGAGCAGGCTGAGTGAGACACTTGGATATACTCTATATATGTCTTCTACCTCTGCTGTTCCTTATGAGCAGGCTGAGTGAGGTGTAGATCAGACACGTGGATATACTCTTTCTATGTCTTCTACCTGTGCTGTTCCTTCTGAGCAGGCTGAGTGAGGTGTAGATCAGACACGTGGATATACTCTATCTCTGTCTTCTACCTCTGCTGTTCCTTCTGAGCAGGCTGAGTGAGACACGTGGATATACTCTATCTCTGCCTTCTACCTCTGCTGTTCCTTCTGAGCAGGCTGAGTGAGGTGTAGATCACACACTTGGATATACTATATCTCTGCCTTCTACCTCTGCTGTTCCTTCTGAGCAGGCTGAGTGAGACACGTGGATATACTCTATCTCTGTCTTCTACATCTGCTGTTCCTTCTGAGCAGGCTGAGTGAGGTGTAGATCAGACACGTGGATATACTCTATATCTGTCTTCTACCTCTGCTGTTCCTTCTGAGCAGGCTGAATGAGACACGTGGATATACTCTATATCTGTCTTCTACCTCTGCTGTTCCTTATGAGCAGGCTGAGTGAGATAAGTGAATATACTCTATCTCTGTCTTCTACCTCTGCTGTTCCTTCTGAGCAGGCTGAGTGAGACACGTGGATATACTCTATCTCTGTCTTCTATCTCTGTTGTTCTTTCTGAGCAGGCTGAGTGAGGTGTAGATCAGACACGTGGATATACTCTATCTCTGTCTTCTACCTCTGATGTTCCTTCTGAGCAGGCTGAGTGAGACACGTGGATATACTCTATCTCTGTCTTCTACCTCTGCTGTTCCTTATGAGCAGGATGAGTGAGATACGTGAATATACTATATCTCTGTCTTCTACCTCTGCTGTTCCTTCTGAGCAGGCTGAATGAGACTCGTGGATATACTCTATCTCTGTCTTCTACCTCTGCTGTTCTTTCTGAGCAGGCTGAGTGAGGTGTAGATCAGACACGTGGATATACTCTATCGCTGTCTTCTACCTCTGCTGTTCCTTCTGATCAGGCTGAGTGAGGTGTAGATCAGACACGTGGATACTATTTTTCTTTCTTTTACCTCTGCTGTTCCTTCTGAGCAGGCTGAGTGAGACACGTGGATATACTCTATCTCTGCCTTCTACCTCTGCTGTTCCTTCTGAGCAGGCTGAGTGAGGTGTAGATCAGACACTTGGATATACTATATATCTGCCTTCTACCTCTGCTGTTCCTTCTGAGCAGGCTGAGTGAGACACGTGGATATACTATATCTCTGTCTTCTACCTCTGCTGTTCCTTCTGAGCAGGCTGAGTGAGACACGTGGATATACTCTATCTCTGTCTTCTACATCTGCTGTTCCTTCTGAGCAGGCTGAGTGAGGTGTAGATCAGACACGTGGATATACTCTATATCTGTCTTCTACCTCTGCTGTTCCTTCTGAGCAGGCTGAATGAGACACGTGGATATACTCTATATCTGTCTTCTACCTCTGCTGTTCCTTATGAGCAGGCTGAGTGAGATAAGTGAATATACTCTATCTCTGTCTTCTACCTCTGCTGTTCCTTCTGAGCAGGCTGAGTGACACTCGTGGATATACTCTATATCTGTCTTCTATCTCTGTTGTTCTTTCTGAGCAGGCTGAGTGAGGTGTAGATCAGACACGTGGATATACTCTATCTCTGTCTTCTAACTCTGATGTTCCTTCTGAGCAGGCTGAGTGAGATACGTGAATATACTATATCTCTGTCTTCTACCTCTGCTGTTCCTTCTGAGCAGGTTGAATGAGACTCGTGGATATACTCTATCTCTGTCTTCTACCTCTGCTGTTCTTTCTGAGCAGGCTGAGTGAGGTGTAGATCAGACACGTGGATATACTCTATCTCTGTCTTCTACCTGTGCTGTTCCTTCTGAGCAGGCTGAGTGAGGTGTAGATCAGACACGTGGATATACTCTATCTCTGTCTTCTACCTCTGCTGTTCCTTCTGATCAGGCTGAGTGAGGTGTAGATCAGACACGTGGATACTATTTCTCTTTCTTTTACCTCTGCTGTTCCTTCTGAGCAGGCTGAGTGAGACACGTGGATATACTCTATCTCTGCCTTCTACCTCTGCTGTTCCTTCTGAGCAGGCTGAGTGAGGTGTATATCAGACACTTGGATATACTATATCTCTGCCTTCTACCTCTGCTGTTCCTTCTGAGCAGGCTGAGTGAGACACGTGGATATACTCTATCTCTGTCTTCTACATCTGCTGTTCCTTCTGAGCAGGCTGAGTGAGGTGTAGATCAGACACGTGGATATACGCTATATCTGTTTTCTACCTCTGCTGTTCCTTCTGAGCAGGCTGAATGAGACACGTGGATATACTCTATATCTGTCTTCTACCTCTGCTGTTCCTTATGAGCAGGCTGAGTGAGATAAGTGAATATACTCTATCTCTGTCTTCTACCTCTGCTGTTCCTTCTGAGCAGGCTGAGTGAGACACGTGGATATACTCTATCTCTGTCTTCTATCTCTGTTGTTCTTTCTGAGCAGGCTGAGTGAGGTGTAGATCAGACACGTGGATATACTCTATCTCTGTCTTCTACCTCTGATGTTCCTTCTGAGCAGGCTGAGTGAGACACGTGGATATACTCTATCTCTGTCTTCTACCTCTGCTGTTCCTTATGAGCAGGATGAGTGAGATACGTGAATATACTATATCTCTGTCTTCTACCTCTGCTGTTCCTTCTGAGCAGGCTGAATGAGACTCGTGGATATACTCTATCTCTGTCTTCTACCTCTGCTGTTCTTTCTGAGCAGGCTGAGTGAGGTGTAGATCAGACACGTGGATATACTCTATCTCTGTCTTCTACCTGTGCTGTTCCTTCTGAGCAGGCTGAGTGAGGTGTAGATCAGACACGTGGATATACTCTATCTCTGTCTTCTACCTCTGCTGTTCCTTCTGATCAGGCTGAGTGAGGTGTAGATCAGACACGTGGATACTATTTCTCTTTCTTTTACCTCTGCTGTTCCTTCTGAGCAGGCTGAGTGAGACACGTGGATATACTCTATCTCTGTCTTCTACATCTGCTGTTCCTTCTGAGCAGGCTGAGTGAGGTGTAGATCAGACACGTGGATATACTCTATATCTGTCTGCTACCTCTGCTGTTCCTTCTGAGCAGGCTGAATGAGACACGTGGATATACTCTATATCTGTCTTCTACCTCTGATGTTCCTTATGAGCAGGCTGAGTGAGATAAGTGAATATACTCTATCTCTGTCTTCTACCTCTGCTGTTCCTTCTGAGCAGGCTGAGTGAGACACGTGGATATACTCTATCTCTGTCTTCTATCTCTGTTGTTCTTTCTGAGCAGGCTGAGTGAGGTGTAGATCAGACACGTGGATATACTCTATCTCTGTCTTCTACCTCTGATGTTCCTTATGGGCAGGCTGAGTGAGACACGTGGATATACTCTATCTCTGTCTTCTACCTCTGCTGTTCCTTATGAGCAGGATGAGTGAGATACGTGAATATACTATATCTCTGTCTTCTACCTCTGCTGTTCCTTCTGAGCAGGCTGAATGAGACTCGTGGATATACTCTATCTCTGTCTTCTACCTGTGCTGTTCCTTCTGAGCAGGCTGAGTGAGGTGTAGATCAGACACGTGGATATACTCTATCTCTGTCTTCTACCTCTGCTGTTCCTTCTGATCAGGCTGAGTGAGGTGTAGATCAGACACGTTGATACTATTTCTTTTTCTTTTACCTCTGCTGTTCCTTCTGAGCAGGCTGAGTGAGACACGTGGATATACTCTATCTCTGCCTTCTACCTCTGCTGTTCCTTCTGAGCAGGCTGAGTGAGGTGTAGATCAGACACTTGGATATACTATATATCTGCCTTCTACCTCTGCTGTTCCTTCTGAGCAGGCTGAGTGAGACACGTGGATATACTCTATCTCTGTCTTATACCTCTGCTGTTCCTTCTGAGCAGGCTGAGTGAGACACGTGGATATACTCTATCTCTGTCTTCTACATCTGCTGTTCCTTCTGAGCAGGCTGAGTGAGGTGTAGATCAGACACGTGGATATACTATATATCTGTCTTCTACTTCTGCTGTTCCTTCTGAGCAGGCTGAGTGAGGTGTAGATCAGACATGTGGATATACTCTATCTCTGTCTTCTACCTTTGCTGTTCCTTCTGAGCAGGCTGAGTGAGGTGTAGATCAGACACGTGGATATACTCTATCTCTGTCTTCTACCTCTGCTGTTCTTCCTGATCAGGCTGAGTGAGGTGTAGATTAGACACGTGAATATACTCTATCTCTTTCTTCTACCTCTGCTGTTCCTTCTGAGCAGGCTGAGTGAGACACGTGGATATACTCTATCTCTGCCTTCTACCTCTGCTGTTCCTTCTGAGCAGGCTGAGTGAGGTGTAGATCAGACACTTGGATATACTATATCTCTGCCTTCTACCTCTGCTGTTCCTTCTGATCAGGCTGAGTGAGGTGTAGATCAGACACGTGGATACTATTTCTCTTTCTTTTACCTCTGCTGTTCCTTCTGAGCAGGCTGAGTGAGACACGTGGATATACTCTATCTCTGTCTTCTACATCTGCTGTTCCTTCTGAGCAGGCTGAGTGAGGTGTAGATCAGACACGTGGATATACTCTATATCTGTCTTCTACCTCTGCTGTTCCTTCTGAGCAGGCTGAATGAGACACGTGGATATACTCTATATCTGTCTTCTACCTCTGATGTTCCTTATGAGCAGGCTGAGTGAGGTGTAGATCAGACACGTGGATATACTCTATCGCTGTCTTCTACCTCTGCTGTTCCTTCTGATCAGGCTGAGTGAGGTGTAGATCAGACACGTGGATATACTGTATCTCTGTCTTCTACCTCTGCTGTTCCTTCTGATCAGGCTGAGTGAGGTGTAGATCAGACACGTGGATACTCTTTCTCTTTCTTTTACCTCTGCTGTTCCTTCTGAGCAGGCTGAGTGAGACACGTGGATATACTCTATCTCTGTCTTCTACCTCTGCTGTTCCTTCTGAGCAGGCTGGGTGAGGTGTAGATCAGACAATTGGATATACTATATATCTGCCTTCTACCTCTGCTGTTCCTTCTGAGCAGGCTGAGTGAGACACGTGGATATACTCTATCTCTGTCTTCTACCTCTGCTGTTCCTTCTGAGCAGGCTGAGTGAGACACGTGGATATACTCTATCTCTGTCTTCTACATCTGCTGTTCCTTCTGAGCAGGCTGAGTGACGTGTAGATCAGACACGTGGATATACTATATATCTGTCTTCTACTTCTGCGGTTCCTTCTGAGCAGGCTGAGTGAGACACGTGGATATACTCTATATATGTCTTCTACCTCTGTTGTTCCTTATGAGCAGGCTGAGTGAGGTGTAGATCAGACACGTGGATATACTCTTTCTATGTCTTCTACCTGTGCTGTTCCTTCTGAGCAGGCTGAGTGAGGTGTAGATCAGACACGTGGATATACTCTTTCTCTGTCTTCTACCTGTGCTGTTCCTTCTGAGCAGGCTGAGTGAGGTGTAGATTAGACATGTGGATATACTCTATCTCTGTCTTCTACCTTTGCTGTTCCTTCTGAGCAGGCTGAGTGAGGTGTAGATTAGACACGTGAATATACTCTATCTCTTTCTTCTACCTTTGCTGTTCCTTCTGAGCAGGCTGAGTGAGGTGTAGATCAGACACTTGGATATACTATATCTCTGCCTTCTACCTCTGCTGTTCCTTCTGAGCAGGCTGAGTGAGACACGTGGATATACTCTATCTCTGCCATCTACCTCTGCTGTTCCTTCTGAGCAGGCTGAGTGAGGTGTAGATCAGACACGTGGATATACTCTATCTCTGTCTTCTACCTTTGCTGTTCCTTCTGAGCAGGCTGAGTGAGGTGTAGATTAGACACGTGAATATACTCTATCTCTTTCTTCTACCTCTGCTGTTCCTTCTGAGCAGGCTGAGTGAGACACGTGGATATACTCTATCTCTGCCTTCTACCTCTGCTGTTCCTTCTGAGCAGGCTGAGTGAGGTGTAGATCAGACACTTGGATATACTATATCTCTGCCTTCTACCTCTGCTGTTCCTTCTGAGCAGGCTGAGTGAGACACGTGGATATACTCTATCTCTGTCTTCTACCTCTGCTGTTCCTTCTGAGCAGGCTGAGTGAGACACGTGGATATACTCTATCTCTGTCTTCTACATCTGCTGTTCCTTCTGAGCAGGCTGAGTGAGGTGTAGATCAGACACTTGGATATACTATATCTCTGCCTTCTACCTCTGCTGTTCCTTCTGAGCAGGCTGAGTGAGACACGTGAATATACTCTATCTCTGTCTTCTACATCTGCTGTTCCTTATGAGCAGGCTGAGTGAGATACGTGAATATACTCTATCTCTGTCTTCTACCTCTGCTGTTCCTTCTGAGCAGGCTGAGTGAGACACGTGGATATACTCTATCTCTGTCTTCTACCTCTGGTGTTCCTTCTGAGCAGGCTTAGTGAGGTGTAGATCAGACACGTGGATATACTATATCTCTGTCTTCTACCTCTGGTGTTCCTTCTGAGCAGGTTGAGTGAGACACGTGGATATACTCAATCTCTGTCTTCTACCTCTGCTGTTCCTTATGAGCAGGATGAGTGAGATACGTGAATATACTATATCTCTGTCTTCTACCTCTGCTGTTCCTTCTGAGCAGGCTGAATGAGACTCGTGGATATACTCTATCTCTGTCTTCTACCTCTGCTGTTTCTTCTGAGCAGGCTGAGTGAGGTGTAGATCAGACACGTGGATATACTCTATCTCTGTCTTCTACCTCTGCTGTTCCTTCTGATCAGGCTGAGTGAGGTGTAGATCAGACACGTGGATACTCTTTCTCTTTCTTTTACCTCTGCTGTTCCTTCTGAGCAGGCTGAGTGAGACACGTGGATATACTCTATCTCTGTCTTCTACCTCTGCTGTTCCTTCTGAGCAGGCTGGGTGAGGTGTAGATCAGACACTTGGATATACTATATATCTGCCTTCTACCTCTGCTGTTCCTTCTGAGCAGGCTGAGTGAGACACGTGGATATACTCTATCTCTGTCTTCTACCTCTGCTGTTCCTTCTGAGCAGGCTGAGTGAGACACGTGGATATACTCTATCTCTGTCTTCTACATCTGCTGTTCCTTCTGAGCAGGCTGAGTGACGTGTAGATCAGACACGTGGATATACTATATATCTGTCTTCTACTTCTGCGGTTCCTTCTGAGCAGGCTGAGTGAGACACGTGGATATACTCTATATATGTCTTCTACCTCTGCTGTTCCTTATGAGCAGGCTGAGTGAGGTGTAGATCAGACACGTGGATATACTCTTTCTATGTCTTCTACCTGTGCTGTTCCTTCTGAGCAGGCTGAGTGAGGTGTAGATCAGACACGTGGATATACTCTATCTATGTCTTCTACCTCTGCTGTTCCTTCTGAGCAGGCTGAGTGAGACACGTGGATATACTCTATCTCTGCCTTCTACCTCTGCTGTTCCTTCTGAGCAGGCTGAGTGAGGTGTAGATCAGACACTTGGATATACTATATCTCTGCCTTCTACCTCTGCTGTTCCTTCTGAGTAGGCTGAGTGAGACACGTGGATATACTCTATCTCTGCCATCTACCTCTGCTGTTCCTTCTGAGCAGGCTGAGTGAGGTGTAGATCAGACACTTGGATATACTATATCTCTGCCTTCTACCTCTGCTGTTCCTTCTGAGCAGGCTGAGTGAGACACGTGGATATACTCTATCTCTGTCTTCTACCCCTGCTGTTCCTTCTGAGCAGGCTGAGTGAGACACGTGGATATACTCTATCTCTGTCTTCTACATCTGCTGTTCCTTCTGAGCAGGCTGAGTGAGGTGTAGATCAGACACTTGGATATACTATATCTCTGCCTTCTACCTCTGCTGTTCCTTCTGAGCAGGCTGAGTGAGACACGTGGATATACTCTATCTCTGTCTTCTACATCTGCTGTTCCTTATGAGCAGGCTAGGGGGGGATACGTGAATATACTCTATCTCTGTCTTCTACCTCTGCTGTTCCATCTGAGCAGGCTGAGTGAGACACGTGGATATACTCTATCTCTGTCTTCTACCTCTGGTGTTCCTTCTGAGCAGGCTTAGTGAGGTGTAGATCAGACACGTGGATATACTATATCTCTGTCTTCTACCTCTGGTGTTCCTTCTGAGCAGGTTGAGTGAGACACGTGGATATACTCAATCTCTGTCTTCTACCTCTGCTGTTCCTTATGAGCAGGCTGAATGAGACTCGTGGATATACTCTATCTCTGTCTTCTACCTCTGCTGTTCCTTCTGAGCAGGCTGAGTGAGGTGTAGATCAGACACGTGGATATACTCTATCTCTGTCTTCTACCTGTGCTGTTCCTTCTGAGCAGGCTGAGTGAGGTGTATATCAGACACGTGGATATACTGTATCTCTGTCTTCTACCTCTGCTGTTCCTTCTGATCAGGCTGAGTGAGGTGTAGATCAGACACGTGGATACTCTTTCTCTTTCTTTTACCTCTGCTGTTCCTTCTGAGCAGGCTGAGTGAGACACGTGGATATACTCTATCTCTGTCTTCTACCTCTGCTGTTCCTTCTGAGCAGGCTGGGTGAGGTGTAGATCAGACACTTGGATATACTATATATCTGCCTTCTACCTCTGCTGTTCCTTCTGAGCAGGCTGAGTGAGACACGTGGATATACTCTATCTCTGTCTTCTACCTCTGCTGTTCCTTCTGAGCAGGCTGAGTGAGACACGTGGATATACTCTATCTCTGTCTTCTACATCTGCTGTTCCTTCTGAGCAGGCTGAGTGACGTGTAGATCAGACACGTGGATATACTATATATCTGTCTTCTACTTCTGCGGTTCCTTCTGAGCAGGCTGAGTGAGACACGTGGATATACTCTATATATGTCTTCTACCTCTGCTGTTCCTTATGAGCAGGCTGAGTGAGGTGTAGATCAGACACGTGGATATACTCTTTCTATGTCTTCTACCTGTGCTGTTCCTTCTGAGCAGGCTGAGTGAGGTGTAGATCAGACACGTGGATATACTCTATCTATGTCTTCTACCTCTGCTGTTCCTTCTGAGCAGGCTGAGTGAGACACGTGGATATACTCTATCTCTGCCTTCTACCTCTGCTGTTCCTTCTGAGCAGGCTGAGTGAGGTGTAGATCAGACACTTGGATATACTATATCTCTGCCTTCTACCTCTGCTGTTCCTTCTGAGCAGGCTGAGTGAGACACGTGGATATACTCTATCTCTGCCATCTACCTCTGCTGTTCCTTCTGAGCAGGCTGAGTGAGGTGTAGATCAGACACTTGGATATACTATATCTCTGCCTTCTACCTCTGCTGTTCCTTCTGAGCAGGCTGAGTGAGACACGTGGATATACTCTATCTCTGTCGTCTACCTCTGCTGTTCCTTCTGAGCAGGCTGAGTGAGACACGTGGATATACTCTATCTCTGTCTTCTACATCTGCTGTTCCTTCTGAGCAGGCTGAGTGAGGTGTAGATCAGACACTTGGATATACTATATCTCTGCCTTCTACCTCTGCTGTTCCTTCTGAGCAGGCTGAGTGAGACACGTGGATATACTCTATCTCTGTCTTCTACATCTGCTGTTCCTTATGAGCAGGCTAGGGTGGGATACGTGAATATACTCTATCTCTGTCTTCTACCTCTGCTGTTCCATCTGAGCAGGCTGAGTGAGACACGTGGATATACTCTATCTCTGTCTTCTACCTCTGGTGTTCCTTCTGAGCAGGCTTAGTGAGGTGTAGATCAGACACGTGGATATACTATATCTCTGTCTTCTACCTCTGGTGTTCCTTCTGAGCAGGTTGAGTGAGACACGTGGATATACTCAATCTCTGTCTTCTACCTCTGCTGTTCCTTATGAGCAGGATGAGTGAGATACGTGAATATACTATATCTCTGTCTTCTACCTCTGCTGTTCCTTCTGAGCAGGCTGAATGAGACTCGTGGATATACTCTATCTCTGTCTTCTACCTCTGCTGTTCCTTCTGAGCAGGCTGAGTGAGGTGTAGATCAGACACGTGGATATACTCTATCTCTGTCTTCTACCTGTGCTGTTCCTTCTGAGCAGGCTGAGTGAGGTGTATATCAGACACGTGGATATACTGTATCTCTGTCTTCTACCTCTGCTGTTCCTTCTGATCAGGCTGAGTGAGGTGTAGATCAGACACGTGGATACTCTTTCTCTTTCTTTTACCTCTGCTGTTCCTTCTGAGCAGGCTGAGTGAGACACGTGGATATACTCTATCTCTGTCTTCTACCTCTGCTGTTCCTTCTGAGCAGGCTGAGTGAGACACGTGGATATACTCTATCTCTGTCTTCTACATCTGCTGTTCCTTCTGAGCAGGCTGAGTGACGTGTAGATCAGACACGTGGATATACTATATATCTGTCTTCTACTTCTGCGGTTCCTTCTGAGCAGGCTGAGTGAGACACGTGGATATACTCTATATATGTCTTCTACCTCTGCTGTTCCTTATGAGCAGGCTGAGTGAGGTGTAGATCAGACACGTGGATATACTCTTTCTATGTCTTCTACCTGTGCTGTTCCTTCTGAGCAGGCTGATTGAGGTGTAGATCAGACACGTGGATATACTCTATCTATGTCTTCTACCTCTGCTGTTCCTTCTGAGCAGGCTGAGTGAGACACGTGGGTATACTCTATCTCTGTCTTCTACATCTGCTGTTCCTTCTGAGCAGGCTGAGTGAGGTGTAGATCAGACACGTGGATATACTCTATATCTGTCTTCTACCTCTGCTGTTCCTTCTGAGCAGGCTGAATGAGACACGTGGATATACTCTATCTCTGTCTTCTACATCTGCTGTTCCTTCTGAGCAGGCTGAGTGAGGTGTAGATCAGACACGTGGATATACTCTATATCTGTCTTCTACCTCTGCTGTTCCTTATGAGCAGGATGAGTGAGATACGTGAATATACTATATCTCTGTCTTCTACCTCTGCTGTTCCTTCTGAGCAGGCTGAATGAGACTCGTGGATATACTCTATCGCTGTCTTCTACCTCTGCTGTTCCTTCTGAGCAGGCTGAGTGAGGTGTAGATCAGACACGTGGATATACTCTATCTCTGTCTTCTACCTGTGCTGTTCCTTCTGAGCAGGTTGAGTGAGGTGTAGATCAGACACGTGGATATACTCTATCTCTGTCTTCTACCTCTGGTGTTCCTTCTGAGCAGGCTTAGTGAGGTGTAGATCAGACACGTGGATATACTATATCTCTGTCTTCTACCTCTGGTGTTCCTTCTGAGCAGGTTGAGTGAGACACGTGGATATACTCAATCTCTGGCTTCTACCTCTGCTGTTCCTTATGAGCAGGATGAGTGAGATACGTGAATATACTATATCTCTGTCTTCTACCTCTGCTGTTCCTTCTGAGCAGGCTGAATGAGACTCGTGGATATACTCTATCTCTGTCTTCTACCTCTGCTGTTCCTTCTGAGCATGCTGAGTGAGGTGTAGATCAGACACGTGGATATACTCTATCTCTGTCTTCTACCTGTGCTGTTCCTTCTGAGCAGGCTGAGTGAGGTGTATATCAGACACGTGGATATACTGTATCTCTGTCTTCTACCTCTGCTGTTCCTTCTGATCAGGCTGAGTGAGGTGTAGATCAGACACGTGGATACTCTTTCTCTTTCTTTTACCTCTGCTGTTCCTTCTGAGCAGGCTGAGTGAGACACGTGGATATACTCTATCTCTGTCTTCTACCTCTGCTGTTCCTTCTGAGCAGGCTGAGTGAGACACGTGGATATACTCTATCTCTGTCTTCTACATCTGCTGTTCCTTCTGAGCAGGCTGAGTGACGTGTAGATCAGACACGTGGATATACTATATATCTGTCTTCTACTTCTGCGGTTCCTTCTGAGCAGGCTGAGTGAGACACGTGGATATACTCTATATATGTCTTCTACCTCTGCTGTTCCTTATGAGCAGGCTGAGTGAGGTGTAGATCAGACACGTGGATATACTCTTTCTATGTCTTCTACCTGTGCTGTTCCTTCTGAGCAGGCTGAGTGAGGTGTAGATCAGACACGTGGATATACTCTATCTATGTCTTCTACCTCTGCTGTTCCTTCTGAGCAGGCTGAGTGAGACACGTGGATATACTCTATCTCTGTCTTCTACATCTGCTGTTCCTTCTGAGCAGGCTGAGTGAGGTGTAGATCAGACACGTGGATATACTCTATATCTGTCTTCTACCTCTGCTGTTCCTTCTGAGCAGGCTGAATGAGACACGTGGATATACTCTATCTCTGTCTTCTACATCTGCTGTTCCTTCTGAGCAGGCTGAGTGAGGTGTAGATCAGACACGTGGATATACTCTATATCTGTCTTCTACCTCTGCTGTTCCTTATGAGCAGGATGAGTGAGATACGTGAATATACTATATCTCTGTCTTCTACCTCTGCTGTTCCTTCTGAGCAGGCTGAATGAGACTCGTGGATATACTCTATCGCTGTCTTCTACCTCTGCTGTTCCTTCTGAGCAGGCTGAGTGAGGTGTAGATCAGACACGTGGATATACTCTATCTCTGTCTTCTACCTGTGCTGTTCCTTCTGAGTAGGTTGAGTGAGGTGTAGATCAGACACGTGGATATACTCTATCTCTGTCTTCTACCTCTGCTGTTCCGTCTGATCAGGCTGAGTGAGGTGTAGATCAGACACGTGGATATACTCGATCTCTTTCTTCTACCTCTGCTGTTCCTTCTGAGCAGGCTGAGTGAGACACGTGGATATACCCTATCTCTGCCTTCTACCTCTGCTGTTCCTTCTGAGCAGGCTGAGTGAGGTGTAGATCAGACACTTGGATATACTATATCTCTGCCTTCTACCTCTGCTGTTCCTTCTGAGCAGGCTGAGTGAGACACGTGGATATACTCTATATCTGTCTTCTACCTCTGCTGTTCCTTCTGAGCAGGCTGAGTGAGACACGTGGATATACTCTATCTCTGCCTTCTACCTCTGCTGTTCCTTCTGAGCAGGCTGAGTGAGGTGTAGATCAGACACTTGGATATACTCTATCTCTGCCTTCTACCTCTGCTGTTCCTTCTGAGCAGGCTGAGTGAGGTGTAGATCAGACATTTGGATATACTATATCTCTGCCTTCTACCTCTGCTGTTCCTTCTGAGCAGGCTGAGTGAGACACGTGGATATACTCTATCTCTGTCTTCTACATCTGCTGTTCCTTCTGAGCAGTCTGAGTGAGGTGTAGATCAGACACGTGGATATACTCTATATCTGTCTTCTACCTCTGCTGTTCCTTCTGAGCAGGCTGAATGAGACACGTGGATATACTCTATCTCTGTCTTCTACATCTGCTGTTCCTTCTGAGCAGGCTGAGTGAGGTGTAGATCAGACACGTGGATATACTCTATATCTGTCTTCTACCTCTGCTGTTCCTTATGAGCAGGATGAGTGAGATACGTGAATATACTATATCTCTGTCTTCTACCTCTGCTGTTCCTTCTGAGCAGGCTGAATGAGACTCGTGGATATACTCTATCGCTGTCTTCTACCTCTGCTGTTCCTTCTGAGCAGGCTGAGTGAGGTGTAGATCAGACACGTGGATATACTCTATCTCTGTCTTCTACCTGTGCTGTTCCTTCTGAGCAGGTTGAGTGAGGTGTAGATCAGACACGTGGATATACTCTATCTCTGTCTTCTACCTCTGGTGTTCCTTCTGAGCAGGCTTAGTGAGGTGTAGATCAGACACGTGGATATACTATATCTCTGTCTTCTACCTCTGGTGTTCCTTCTGAGCAGGTTGAGTGAGACACGTGGATATACTCAATCTCTGTCTTCTACCTCTGCTGTTCCTTATGAGCAGGATGAGTGAGATACGTGAATATACTATATCTCTGTCTTCTACCTCTGCTGTTCCTTCTGAGCAGGCTGAATGAGACTCGTGGATATACTCTATCTCTGTCTTCTACCTCTGCTGTTCCTTCTGAGCAGGCTGAGTGAGGTGTAGATCAGACACGTGGATATACTCTATCTCTGTCTTCTACCTGTGCTGTTCCTTCTGAGCAGGCTGAGTGAGGTGTATATCAGACACGTGGATATACTGTATCTCTGTCTTCTACCTCTGCTGTTCCTTCTGATCAGGCTGAGTGAGGTGTAGATCAGACACGTGGATACTCTTTCTCTTTCTTTTACCTCTGCTGTTCCTTCTGAGCAGGCTGAGTGAGACACGTGGATATACTCTATCTCTGTCTTCTACCTCTGCTGTTCCTTCTGAGCAGGCTGAGTGAGACACGTGGATATACTCTATCTCTGTCTTCTACATCTGCTGTTCCTTCTGAGCAGGCTGAGTGACGTGTAGATCAGACACGTGGATATACTATATATCTGTCTTCTACTTCTGCGGTTCCTTCTGAGCAGGCTGAGTGAGACACGTGGATATACTCTATATATGTCTTCTACCTCTGCTGTTCCTTATGAGCAGGCTGAGTGAGGTGTAGATCAGACACGTGGATATACTCTTTCTATGTCTTCTACCTGTGCTGTTCCTTCTGAGCAGGCTGAGTGAGGTGTAGATCAGACACGTGGATATACTCTATCTATGTCTTCTACCTCTGCTGTTCCTTCTGAGCAGGCTGAGTGAGACACGTGGATATACTCTATCTCTGTCTTCTACATCTGCTGTTCCTTCTGAGCAGGCTGAGTGAGGTGTAGATCAGACACGTGGATATACTCTATATCTGTCTTCTACCTCTGCTGTTCCTTCTGAGCAGGCTGAATGAGACACGTGGATATACTCTATCTCTGTCTTCTACATCTGCTGTTCCTTCTGAGCAGGCTGAGTGAGGTGTAGATCAGACACGTGGATATACTCTATATCTGTCTTCTACCTCTGCTGTTCCTTATGAGCAGGATGAGTGAGATACGTGAATATACTATATCTCTGTCTTCTACCTCTGCTGTTCCTTCTGAGCAGGCTGAATGAGACTCGTGGATATACTCTATCGCTGTCTTCTACCTCTGCTGTTCCTTCTGAGCAGGCTGAGTGAGGTGTAGATCAGACACGTGGATATACTCTATCTCTGTCTTCTACCTGTGCTGTTCCTTCTGAGCAGGTTGAGTGAGGTGTAGATCAGACACGTGGATATACTCTATCTCTGTCTTCTACCTCTGCTGTTCCGTCTGATCAGGCTGAGTGAGGTGTAGATCAGACACGTGGATATACTCGATCTCTTTCTTCTACCTCTGCTGTTCCTTCTGAGCAGGCTGAGTGAGACACGTGGATATACTCTATATCTGTCTTCTACCTCTGCTGTTCCTTCTGAGCAGGCTGAGTGAGACACGTGGATATACTCTATCTCTGTCTTCAACATCTGCTGTTCCTTCTGAGCAGGCTGAGTGAGACACGTGGATATACTCTATCTCTGCCTTCTACCTGTGCTGTTCCTTCTGAGCAGGCTGAGTGAGGTGTATATCAGACACGTGGATATACTGTATCTCTGTCTTCTACCTCTGCTGTTCCTTCTGATCAGGCTGAGTGAGGTGTAGATCAGACACGTGGATACTCTTTCTCTTTCTTTTACCTCTGCTGTTCCTTCTGAGCAGGCTGAGTGAGACACGTGGATATACTCTATCTCTGTCTTCTACCTCTGCTGTTCCTTCTGAGCAGGCTGAGTGAGACACGTGGATATACTCTATCTCTGTCTTCTACATCTGCTGTTCCTTCTGAGCAGGCTGAGTGACGTGTAGATCAGACACGTGGATATACTATATATCTGTCTTCTACTTCTGCGGTTCCTTCTGAGCAGGCTGAGTGAGACACGTGGATATACTCTATATATGTCTTCTACCTCTGCTGTTCCTTATGAGCAGGCTGAGTGAGGTGTAGATCAGACACGTGGATATACTCTTTCTATGTCTTCTACCTGTGCTGTTCCTTCTGAGCAGGCTGAGTGAGGTGTAGATCAGACACGTGGATATACTCTATCTATGTCTTCTACCTCTGCTGTTCCTTCTGAGCAGGCTGAGTGAGACACGTGGATATA
The DNA here is from genome assembly GCA_037893245.1 of Crossaster papposus. Taxonomy (NCBI): domain Eukaryota; kingdom Metazoa; phylum Echinodermata; class Asteroidea; order Velatida; family Solasteridae; genus Crossaster; species Crossaster papposus. The sequence goes on along the minus strand of JBAIAA010000788.1, from coordinate 134,504 downwards.
CTCTATCTCTGTCTTCTACATCTGCTGTTCCTTCTGAGCAGGCTGAGTGAGGTGTAGATCAGACACGTGGATATACTCTATATCTGTCTTCTACCTCTGCTGTTCCTTCTGAGCAGGCTGAATGAGACACGTGGATATACTCTATCTCTGTCTTCTACATCTGCTGTTCCTTCTGAGCAGGCTGAGTGAGGTGTAGATCAGACACGTGGATATACTCTATATCTGTCTTCTACCTCTGCTGTTCCTTATGAGCAGGATGAGTGAGATACGTGAATATACTATATCTCTGTCTTCTACCTCTGCTGTTCCTTCTGAGCAGGCTGAATGAGACTCGTGGATATACTCTATCGCTGTCTTCTACCTCTGCTGTTCCTTCTGAGCAGGCTGAGTGAGGTGTAGATCAGACACGTGGATATACTCTATCTCTGTCTTCTACCTGTGCTGTTCCTTCTGAGCAGGTTGAGTGAGGTGTAGATCAGACACGTGGATATACTCTATCTCTGTCTTCTACCTCTGCTGTTCCGTCTGATCAGGCTGAGTGAGGTGTAGATCAGACACGTGGATATACTCGATCTCTTTCTTCTACCTCTGCTGTTCCTTCTGAGCAGGCTGAGTGAGACACGTGGATATACCCTATCTCTGCCTTCTACCTCTGCTGTTCCTTCTGAGCAGGCTGAGTGAGGTGTAGATCAGACACTTGGATATACTATATCTCTGCCTTCTACCTCTGCTGTTCCTTCTGAGCAGGCTGAGTGAGACACGTGGATATACTCTATATCTGTCTTCTACCTCTGCTGTTCCTTCTGAGCAGGCTGAGTGAGACACGTGGATATACTCTATCTCTGTCTTCAACATCTGCTGTTCCTTCTGAGCAGGCTGAGTGAGACACGTGGATATACTCTATCTCTGCCTTCTACCTCTGCTGTTCCTTCTGAGCAGGCTGAGTGAGGTGTAGATCAGACACTTGGATATACTCTATCTCTGCCTTCTACCTCTGCTGTTCCTTCTGAGCAGGCTGAGTGAGGTGTAGATCAGACATTTGGATATACTATATCTCTGCCTTCTAAATCTGCTGTTCCTTCTGAGCAGGCTGAGTGAGACACGTGGATATACTCTATCTCTGTCTTCTACCTCTGCTGTTCCTTCTGAGCAGGCTGAGTGAGACACGTGGATATACTCTATCTCTGTCTTCTACATCTGCTGTTCCTTCTGAGCAGGCTGAGTGAGGTGTAGATCAGACACGTGGATATACTCTATATCTGTCTTCTACCTCTGCTGTTCCTTATGAGCAGGATGAGTGAGATACGTGAATATACTATATCTCTGTCTTCTACCTCTGCTGTTCCTTCTGAGCAGGCTGAATGAGACTCGTGGATATACTCTATCGCTGTCTTCTACCTCTGCTGTTCCTTCTGAGCAGGCTGAGTGAGGTGTAGATCAGACACGTGGATATACTCTATCTCTGTCTTCTACCTGTGCTGTTCCTTCTGAGCAGGTTGAGTGAGGTGTAGATCAGACACGTGGATATACTCTATCTCTGTCTTCTACCTGTGCTGTTCCTTCTGAGCAGGCTGAGTGAGGTGTAGATCAGACACGTGGATATACTCGATCTCTTTCTTCTACCTCTGCTGTTCCTTCTGAGCAGGCTGAGTGAGACACGTGGATATACTCTATCTCTGCCTTCTACCTGCTGTTCCTTCTGATCAGGCTGAGTGAGGTGTAGATCAGACACTTGGATATACTATATATCTGCCTTCTACCTCTGCTATTCATTCTGAGCAGGCTGAGTGAGACACGTGGATATACTCTATCTCTGTCTTCTACCTCTGCTGTTCCTTCTGAGCAGGCTGAGTGAGACACGTGGATATACTCTATCTCTGTCTTCTACATCTGCTGTTCCTTCTGAGCAGGCTGAGTGAGGTGTAGATCAGACACGTGGATATACTCTATCTCTGTCTTCTACCTGTGCTGTTCCTTCTGAGCAGGCTGAGTGAGGTGTAGATCAGACACGTGGATATACTCGATCTCTTTCTTCTACCTCTGCTGTTCCTTCTGAGCAGGCTGAGTGAGACACGTGGATATACTCTATCTCTGCCTTCTACCTCTGCTGTTCCTTCTGAGCAGGCTGAGTGAGGTGTAGATCAGACACTTGGATATACTATATCTCTGCCTTCTACCTCTGCTGTTCCTTCTGAGCAGGCTGAGTGAGACACGTGGATATACTATATCTCTGCCTTCTACCTCTGCTGTTACTTCTGAGCAGGCTGAGTGAGACACGTGGATATACTCTATCTCTGTCTTCTACCTCTGCTGTTCCTTCTGAGCAGGCTGAGTGAGACACGTGGATATACTCTATCTCTGTCTTCTACCTCTGCTGTTCCTTCTGAGCAGGCTGAGTGAGGTGTAGATCAGACACGTGGATATACTCTATCTCTGTCTTCTACCTCTGGTGTTCCTTCTGAGCAGGCTGATTGAGACACGTGGATATACTCTATCTCTGTCTTCTACCTCTGCTGTTCCTTATGAGCAGGATGAGTGAGATACGTGAATATACTATATCTCTGTCTTCTACCTCTGCTGTTCCTTCTGAGCAGGCTGAATGAGACTCGTGGATATACTCTATCTCTGTATTCTACCTCTGCTTTTCCTTCTGAGCAGGCTGAGTGAGGTGTAGATCAGACACGTGGATATACTCTATCTCTGTCTTCTACCTGTGCTGTTCCTTCTGAGCAGGCTGAGTGAGGTGTAGATCAGACACGTGGATATACTCTATCTCTGTCTTCTACCTCTGCTGTTCCTTCTGATCAGGCTGAGTGAGGTGTATATCAGACACGTGGATATACTCTATCTCTGTCTTCTACCTCTGCTGTTCCTTCTGATCAGGCTGAGTGAGGTGTAGATCAGACACGTGGATATACTCTATCTCTTTCTTCTACCTCTGCTGTTCCTTCTGAGCAGGCTGAGTGAGACACGTGGATATACTCTATATCTGTCTTCTACCTCTGCTGTTCCTTATGAGCAGGCTGAGTGAGATACGTGAATATACTCTATCTCTGTCTTCTACCTCTGCTGTTTCTTCTGAGCAGGCTGAGTGAGACACGTGGATATAATCTATCTCTTTCTTCTACCTCTGGTGTTCCTTCTGAGCAGGCTGAGTGAGGTGTAGATCAGACACGTGGATATACTCTATCTCTGTCTTCTACCTCTGGTGTTCCTTCTGAGCAGGCTGAGTGAGACACGTGGATATACTCTATCTCTGTCTTTTACCTATGCTGTTCCTTATGAGCAGGATGAGTGAGATACGTGAATATACTATATCTCTGTCTTCTACCTCTGCTGTTTCTTCTGAGCAGGCTGAATGAGACTCGTGTATATACTCTATCTCTGTCTTCTACCTCTGCTGTTCCTTCTGAGCATGCTGATTGAGGTGTAGATCAGACACGTGGATATACTCTATCTCTGTCTTCTACCTCTGCTGTTCCTTCTGAGCAGGCTGAGTGAGACACGTGGATATACTCTATCTCTGTCTTCTACCTCTGCTGTTCCTTCTGAGCAGGCTGAGTGAGACACGTGGATATACTCTATCTCTGTCTTCTACATCTGCTGTTCCTTCTGAGCAGGCTGAGTGAGGTGTAGATCAGACACGTGGATATACTCTATATCTGTCTTCTACCTCTGCTGTTCCTTATGAGCAGGATGAGTGAGATACGTGAATATACTATATCTCTGTCTTCTACCTCTGCTGTTCCTTCTGAGCAGGCTGAATGAGACTCGTGGATATACTCTATCGCTGTCTTCTACCTCTGCTGTTCCTTCTGAGCAGGCTGAGTGAGGTGTAGATCAGACACGTGGATATACTCTATCTCTGTCTTCTACCTGTGCTGTTCCTTCTGTGCAGGTTGAGTGAGGTGTAGATCAGACACGTGGATATACTCTATCTCTGTCTTCTACCTCTGCTGTTCCGTCTGATCAGGCTGAGTGAGGTGTAGATCAGACACGTGGATATACTCGATCTCTTTCTTCTACCTCTGCTGTTCCTTCTGAGCAGGCTTGGTGAGACACGTGGATATACTCTATCTCTGCCTTCTACCTCTGCTGTTCCTTCTGAGCAGGCTGAGTGAGGTGTAGATCAGACACTTGGATGTACTATATCTCTGCCTTCTACCTCTGCTGTTCCTTCTGAGCAGGCTGAGTGAGACACGTGGATATACTCTATATCTGTCTTCTACCTCTGATGTTCCTTCTGAGCAGGCTGAGTGAGACACGTGGATATACTCTATCTCTGTCTTCAACATCTGCTGTTCCTTCTGAGCAGGCTGAGTGAGACACGTGGATATACTCTATCTCTGCCTTCTACCTCTGCTGTTCCTTCTGAGCAGGCTGAGTGAGGTGTAGATCAGACACTTGGATATACTATATCTCTGCCTTCTACCTCTGCTGTTACTTCTGAGCAGGCTGAGTGAGACACGTGGATATACTCTATCTCTGTCTTCTACCTCTGCTGTTCCTTCTGAGCAGGCTGAGTGAGACACGTGGATATACTCTATCTCTGTCTTCTACCTCTGCTGTTCCTTCTGAGCAGGCTGAGTGAGGTGTAGATCAGACACGTGGATATACTCTATCTCTGTCTTCTACCTCTGCTGTTCCTTATGAGCAGGATGAGTGAGATACGTGAATATACTATATCTCTGTCTTCTACCTCTGCTGTTCCTTCTGAGCAGGCTGAATGAGACTCGTGGATATACTCTATCTCTGTCTTCTACCTCTGCTGTTCCTTCTGAGCAGGCTGAGTGAGGTGTAGATCAGACACGTGGATATACTCTATCTCTGTCTTCTACCTGTGCTGTTCCTTCTGAGCAGGCTGAGTGAGGTGTAGATCAGACACGTGGATATACTCTATCTCTGTCTTCTACCTCTGCTGTTCCTTCTGATCAGGCTGAGTGAGGTGTAGATCAGACACGTGGATATACTCTATCTCTGTCTTCTACCTCTGCTGTTCCTTCTGATCAGGCTGAGTGAGGTGTAGATCAGACACGTGGATATACTCTATCTCTTTCTTCTACCTCTGCTGTTCCTTCTGAGCAGGCTGAGTGAGACACGTGGATATACTCTATATCTGTCTTCTACCTCTGCTGTTCCTTATGAGCAGGCTGAGTGAGATACGTGAATATACTCTATCTCTGTCTTCTACATCTGCTGTTCCTTCTGAGCAGGCTGAGTGAGACACGTGGATATAATCTATCTCTTTCTTCTACCTCTGGTGTTCCTTCTGAGCAGGCTGAGTGAGGTGTAGATCAGACACGTGGATATACTCTATCTCTGTCTTCTACCTCTGGTGTTCCTTCTGAGCAGGCTGAGTGAGACACGTGGATATACTCTATCTCTGTCTTTTACCTATGCTGTTCCTTATGAGCAGGATGAGTGAGATACGTGAATATACTATATCTCTGTCTTCTACCTCTGCTGTTCCTTCTGAGCAGGCTGAATGAGACTCGTGGATATACTCTATCTCTGTCTTCTACCTCTGCTGTTCCTTCTGAGCATGCTGATTGAGGTGTAGATCAGACACGTGTATATACTCTATCTCTGTCTTCTACCTGTGCTGTTCCTTCTGAGCAGGCTGAGTGAGGTGTAGATCAGACACGTGGATATACTCTATCTCTGTCTTCTACCTCTGCTGTTCCTTCTGATCAGGCTGAGTGAGGTGTAGATCAGACACGTGGATACTCTTTCTCTTTCTTTTACCTCTGCTGTTCATTCTGAGCAGGCTGAGTGAGACACGTGGATATACTCTATCTCTGCCTTCTACCTCTGCTGTTCCTTCTGATCAGGCTGAGTGAGGTGTAGATCAGACACTTGGATATACTATATATCTGCCTTCTACCTCTGCTATTCCTTCTGAGCAGGCTGAGTGAGACACGTGGATATACTCTATCTCTGTCTTCTACCTCTGCTGTTCCTTCTGATCAGGCTGAGTGAGGTGTAGATCAGACACGTGGATATACTCTATCTCTGTCTTCTACCTCTGCTGTTCCTTCTGATCAGGCTGGGTGAGGTGTAGATCAGACACGTGGATATACTCTATCTCTTTCTTCTACCTCTGCTGTTCCTTCTGAGCAGGCTGAGTGAGACACGTGGATATACTCTATCTCTGTCTTCTACCTCTGATGTTCCTTCTGAGCAGGCTGAGTGAGACACGTGGATATACTCTATCTCTGTCTTCTACCTCTGCTGTTCCTTATGAGCAGGATGAGTGAGATACGTGAATATACTATATCTCTGTCTTCTACCTCTGCTGTTCCTTCTGAGCAGGCTGAATGAGACACGTGGATGTACTCTATCTCTGTCTTCTACCTCTGCTGTTCCTTCTGAGCAGGCTGAGTGAGGTGTAGATCAGACACGTGGATATACTCTATCTCTGTCTTCTACCTGTGCTGTTCCTTCTGAGCAGGTTGAGTGAGGTGTAGATCAGACACGTGGATATACTCTATCTCTGTCTTCTACCTCTGCTGTTCCGTCTGATCAGGCTGAGTGATGTGTAGATCAGACACGTGGATATACTCGATCTCTTTCTTCTACCTCTGCTGTTCCTTCTGAGCAGGCTGAGTGAGACACGTGGATATACTCTATCTCTGCCTTCTACCTCTGATGTTCCTTCTGAGCAGGCTGAGTGAGACACGTGGATATACTCTATCTCTGTCTTCTACCTCTGCTGTTCCTTATGAGCAGGATGAGTGAGATACGTGAATATACTATATCTCTGTCTTCTACCTCTGCTGTTCCTTCTGAGCAGGCTGAATGAGACACGTGGATGTACTCTATCTCTGTCTTCTACCTCTGCTGTTCCTTCTGAGCAGGCTGAGTGAGGTGTAGATCAGACACGTGGATATACTCTATCTCTGTCTTCTACCTGTGCTGTTCCTTCTGAGCAGGTTGAGTGAGGTGTAGATCAGACACGTGGATATACTCTATCTCTGTCTTCTACCTCTGCTGTTCCGTCTGATCAGGCTGAGTGAGGTGTAGATCAGACACGTGGATATACTCGATCTCTTTCTTCTACCTCTGCTGTTCCTTCTGAGCAGGCTGAGTGAGACACGTGAATATACTCTATCTCTGCCTTCTACCTCTGCTGTTCCTTCTGAGCAGGCTGAGTGAGGTGTAGATCAGACACTTGGATATACTATATCTCTGCCTTCTACCTCTGCAGTTCCTTCTGAGCAGGCTGAGTGAGACACGTGGATATACTCTATATCTGTCTTCTACCTCTGCTGTTCCTTCTGAGCAGGCTGAGTGAGACACGTGGATATACTCTATATCTGTCTTCTACCTCTGCTGTTCCTTATGAGCAGGCTGAGTGAGATACGTGAATATACTCTATCTCTGTCTTCTACATCTGCTGTTCCTTCTGAGCAGGCTGAGTGAGACACGTGGATATACTCTATCTCTGTCTTCTACCTCTGCTGTTCCTTCTGGGCAGGCTGAGTGAGGTGTAGATCAGACACGTGGATATACTCTATCTCTGTCTTCTACCTCTGCTGTTCCTTATGAGCAGGATGAGTGAGATACGTGAATATACTATATCTCTGTCTTCTACCTCTGCTGTTCCTTCTGAGCAGGCTGAATGAGACTCGTGGATATACTCTATCTCTGTCTTCTACCTCTGCTGTTCCTTCTGAGCAGGCTGAGTGAGGTGTAGATCAGACACGTGGATATACTCTATCTCTGTCTTCTACCTGTGCTGTTCCTTCTGAGCAGGCTGAGTGAGGTGTAGATCAGACACGTGGATATACTCTATCTCTGTCTTCTACCTCTGCTGTTCCTTCTGATCAGGCTGAGTGAGGTGTAGATCAGACACGTGGATATACTCTATCTCTGTCTTCTACCTCTGCTGTTCCTTCTGATCAGGCTGAGTGAGGTGTAGATCAGACACGTGGATATACTCTATCTCTTTCTTCTACCTCTGCTGTTCCTTCTGAGCAGGCTGAGTGAGACACGTGGATATACTCTATCTCTGTCTTCTACCTCTGCTGTTCCTTCTAAGCAGGCTGAGTGAGATACGTGAATATACTCTATCTCTGTCTTCTACATCTGCTGTTCCTTCTGAGCAGGCTGAGTGAGACACGTGGATATACTCTATCTCTGTCTTCTACCTCTGCTGTTCCTTCTGGGCAGGCTGAGTGAGGTGTAGATCAGACACGTGGATATACTCTATCTCTGTCTTCTACCTCTGCTGTTCCTTATGAGCAGGATGAGTGAGGTGTAGATCAGACACGTGGATATACTCTATCTCTGTCTTCTACCTCTGCTGTTCCTTATGAGCAGGATGAGTGAGATACGTGAATATACTATATCTCTGTCTTCTACCTCTGCTGTTCCTTCTGAGCAGGCTGAATGAGACTCGTGGATATACTCTATCTCTGTCTTCTACCTCTGCTGTTCCTTCTGAGCAGGCTGAGTGAGGTGTAGATCAGACACGTGGATATACTCTATCTCTGTCTTCTACCTGTGCTGTTCCTTCTGAGCAGGCTGAGTGAGGTGTAGATCAGACACGTGGATATACTCTATCTCTGTCTTCTACCTCTGCTGTTCCTTCTGATCAGGCTGAGTGAGGTGTAGATCAGACACGTGGATATACTCTATCTCTGTCTTCTACCTCTGCTGTTCCTTCTGATCAGGCTGAGTGAGGTGTAGATCAGACACGTGGATATACTCTATCTCTTTCTTCTACCTCTGCTGTTCCTTCTGAGCAGGCTGAGTGAGACACGTGGATATACTCTATATCTGTCTTCTACCTCTGCTGTTCCTTATGAGCAGGCTGAGTGAGATACGTGAATATACTATATCTCTGTCTTCTACATCTTCTGTTCCTTCTGAGCAGGCTGAATGAGACTCGTGGATATACTCTATCTCTGTCTTCTACCTCTGCTGTTCCTTCTGAGCAGGCTGATTGAGGTGTAGATCAGACACGTGGATATACTCTATCTCTGTCTTCTACCTGTGCTGTTCCTTCTGAGCAGGCTGAGTGAGGTGTAGATCAGACACGTGGATACTCTTTCTCTTTCTTGTACCTCTGCTGTTCCTTCTGATCAGGCTGAGTGAGGTGTAGATCAGACACGTGGATACTCTTTCTCTTTCTTTTACCTCTGCTGTTCCTTCTGAGCAGGCTGAGTGAGATACGTGGATATACTCTATCTCTGCCTTCTACCTGCTGTTCCTTCTGATCAGGCTGAGTGAGGTGTAGATCAGACACTTGGATATACTATATATCTGCCTTCTACCTCTGCTATTCATTCTGAGCAGGCTGAGTGAGACACGTGGATATACTCTATCTCTGTCTTCTACATCTGCTGTTCCTTCTGAGCAGGCTGAGTGAGGTGTAGATCAGACACGTGGATATACTATATATCTGTCTTCTACTTCTGCTGTTCCTTCTGAGCAGGCTGAGTGAGACACGTGGATATACTCTATATCTGTCTGCTACCTCTGCTGTTCCCTATGAGCAGGCTGAGTGAGGTGTAGATCAGACACGTGGATATACTCTTTCTCTGTCTTCTACCTGTGCTGTTCCTTCTGAGCAGGCTGAGTGAGGTGTAGATCAGACATGTGGATATACTCTATCTCTATACTCTACTCTATACTCTATCTCTGTCTTCTACCTGTGCTGTTCCTTCTGAGCAGGCTGAGTGAGGTGTAGATCAGACACGTGGATATACTCTATCTCTGTCTTCTACCTCTGCTGTTCCTTCTGATCAGGCTGAGTGAGGTGTAGATCAGACACGTGGATATACTCTATCTCTGTCTTCTACCTCTGCTGTTCCTTCTGATCAGGCTGAGTGAGGTGTAGATCAGACACGTGGATATACTCTATCTCTTTCTTCTACCTCTGCTGTTCCTTCTGAGCAGGCTGAGTGAGACACGTGGATATACTCTATATCTGTCTTCTACCTCTGCTGTTCCTTATGAGCAGGCTGAGTGAGATACGTGAATATACTCTATCTCTGTCTTCTACCTCTGCTGTTCCTTCTGAGCAGGCTGAGTGAGACACGTGGATATACTCTATCTCTTTCTTCTACCTCTGGTGTTCCTTCTGAGCAGGCTGAGTGAGGTGTAGATCAGACACGTGGATATACTCTATCTCTGTCTTCTACCTCTGGTGTTCCTTCTGAGCAGGCTGAGTGAGACACGTGGATATACTCTATCTCTGTATTTTACCTATGCTGTTCCTTATGAGCAGGATGAGTGAGATACGTGAATATACTATATCTCTGTCTTCTACATCTTCTGTTCCTTCTGAGCAGGCTGAATGAGACTCGTGGATATACTCTATCTCTGTCTTCTACCTCTGCTGTTCCTTCTGAGCAGGCTGATTGAGGTGTAGATCAGACACGTGGATATACTCTATCTCTGTCTTCTACCTGTGCTGTTCCTTCTGAGCAGGCTGAGTGAGGTGTAGATCAGACACGTGGATACTCTTTCTCTTTCTTGTACCTCTGCTGTTCCTTCTGATCAGGCTGAGTGAGGTGTAGATCAGACACGTGGATACTCTTTCTCTTTCTTTTACCTCTGCTGTTCCTTCTGAGCAGGCTGAGTGAGATACGTGGATATACTCTATCTCTGCCTTCTACCTGCTGTTCCTTCTGATCAGGCTGAGTGAGGTGTAGATCAGACACTTGGATATACTATATATCTGCCTTCTACCTCTGCTATTCATTCTGAGCAGGCTGAGTGAGACACGTGGATATACTCTATCTCTGTCTTCTACCTCTGCTGTTCCTTCTGAGCAGGCTGAGTGAGACACGTGGATATACTCTATCTCTGTCTTCTACATCTGCTGTTCCTTCTGAGCAGGCTGAGTGAGGTGTAGATCAGACACGTGGATATACTATATATCTGTCTTCTACTTCTGCTGTTCCTTCTGAGCAGGCTGAGTGAGACACGTGGATATACCCTATATCTGTCTGCTACCTCTGCTGTTCCTTATGAGCAGGCTGAGTGAGGTGTAGATCAGACACGTGGATATACTCTTTCTCTGTCTTCTACCTGTGCTGTTCCTTCTGAGCAGGCTGAGTGAGGTGTAGATCAGACATGTGGATATACTCTATCTCTGTCTTCTACCTTTGCTGTTCCTTCTGAGCAGGCTGAGTAAGGTGTAGATCAGACACGTGGATATACTCTATCTCTGCCTTATACCTCTGCTGTTCCTTCTGAGCAGGCTGAGTGAGGTGTAGATCAGACACTTGGATATACTATATCTCTGCCTTCTGCCTCTGCTGTTCCTTCTGAGGAGGCTGAGTGAGACACGTGGATATACTCTATCTCTGTCTTCTACCTCTGCTGTTCCTTCTGAGCAGGCTGAGTGAGACACGTGGATATACTCTATCTCTGTCTTCTACATCTGCTGTTCCTTCTGAGCAGGCTGAGTGAGGTGTAGATCAGACACGTGGATATACTCTATATCTGTCTTCTACCTCTGCTGTTCCTTCTGAGCAGGCTGAGTGAGACACGTGGATATACTCTATCTCTGCCTTCTACCTCTGCTGTTCCTTCTGAGCAGGCTGAGTGAGGTGTAGATCAGACACTTGGATATACTATATCTCTGCCTTCTACCTCTGCTGTTCCTTCTGAGCAGGCTGAGTGAGACACGTGGATATACTCTATCTCTGTCTTCTACCTCTGCTGTTCCTTCTGAGCAGGCTGAGTGAGACACGTGGATATACTCTATCTCTGTCTTCTACATCTGCTGTTCCTTCTGAGCAGGCTGAGTGAGGTGTAGATCAGACACGTGGATATACTCTATATCTGACGTCTACCTCTGCTGTTCCTTCTGAGCAGGCTGAATGAGACACGTGGATATACTCTATATCTGTCTTCTACCTCTGCTGTTCCTTATGAGCAGGCTGAGTGAGATACGTGAATATACTCTATCTCTGTCTTCTACCTCTGCTGTTCCTTCTGAGCAGGCTGAGTGAGACACGTGGATATACTCTATCTCTGTCTTCTACCTCTGGTGTTCCTTCTGAGCAGGCTGAGTGAGGTGTAGATCAGACACGTGGATATACTCTATCTCTGTCTTCTACCTCTGCTGTTCCTTCTGATCTGGCTGAGTGAGGTGTAGATCAGACACGTGGATACTCTTTCTCTTTCTTTTACCTCTGCTGTTCCTTCTGAGCAGGCTGAGTGAGACACGTGGATATACTCTATCTCTGTCTTCTACCTCTGCTGTTACTTCTGAGCAGGCTGGGTGAGCTGTAGATCAGACACTTGGATATACTCTATCTCTGCCTTCTACCTCTGCTGTTCCTTCTGAGCAGGCTGAGTGAGGTGTAGATCAGACACTTGGATATACTATATCTCTGCCTTCTACCTCTGCTGTTCCTTCTGAGCAGGCTGAGTGAGACACGTGGATATACTCTATCTCTGTCTTCTACCTCTGCTGTTCCTTCTGAGCAGGCTGAGTGAGACACGTGGATATACTCTATCTCTGTCTTCTACATCTGCTGTTCCTTCTAAGCAGGCTGAGTGAGGTGTAGATCAGACACGTGGATATACTCTATATCTGTCTTCTACCTCTGCTGTTCCTTATGAGCAGGCTGAGTGAGACACGTGGATATACTCTATATCTGTCTTCTACCTCTGCTGTTCCTTATGAGCAAGCTGAGTGAGATACGTGAATATACTCTATCTCTGTCTTCTACCTCTGCTGTTCCTTCTGAGCAGGCTGAGTGAGACACGTGGATATACTCTATCTCTGTCTTCTACATCTACTGTTCCTTCTGAGCAGGCTGAGTGACGTGTAGATCAGACACGTGGATATACTATATATCTGTCTTCTACTTCTGCTGTTCCTTCTGAGCAGGCTGAGTGAGACACGTGGATATACTCTATCTCTTTCTTCTACCTCTGGTGTTCCTTCTGAGCAGGCTGAGTGAGGTGTAGATCAGACACGTGGACATACTCTATCTCTGTCTTCTACCTCTGGTGTTCCTTCTGAGCAGGCTGAGTGAGACACGTGGATATACTCTATCTCTGTATTTTACCTATGCTGTTCCTTATGAGCAGGATGAGTGAGATACGTGAATATACTATATCTCTGTCTTCTACCTCTGCTGTTCCTTCTGAGCAGGCTGAATGAGACTCGTGGATATACTCTATCTCTGTCTTCAACATCTGCTGTTCCTTCTGAGCAGGCTGAGTGAGACACGTGGATATACTCTATCTCTGCCTTCTACCTCTGCTGTTCCTTCTGAGCAGGCTGAGTGAGGTGTAGATCAGACACTTGGATATACTATATCTCTGCCTTCTACCTGTGCTGTTCCGTCTGATCAGGCTGAGTGAGGTGTAGATCAGACACGTGGATATACTCGATCTCTTTCTTCTACCTCTGCTGTTCCTTCTGAGCAGGCTGAGTGAGACACGTGGATATACTCTATCTCTGCCTTCTACCTCTGCTGTTCCTTCTGAGCAGGCTGAGTGAGACACGTGGATATACTCTATCTCTGTCTTCTACCTCTGCTGTTCCTTCTGAGCAGGCTGAGTGAGGTGTAGATCAGACACGTGGATATACTCTATCTCTGTCTTCTACCTCTGGTGTTCCTTCTGAGCAGGCTGAGTGAGACACGTGGATATACTCTATCTCTGTCTTCTACCTCTGCTGTTCCTTATGAGCAGGATGAGTGAGATACGTGAATATACTATATCTCTGTCTTCTACCTCTGCTGTTCCTTCTGAGCAGGCTGAATGAGACTCGTGGATATACTCTATCTCTGTCTTCTACCTCTGCTGTTCCTTCTGAGCAGGCTGAGTGAGGTGTAGATCAGACACGTGGATATACTCTATCTCTGTCTTCTACCTGTGCTGTTCCTTCTGAGCAGGCTGAGTGAGGTGTAGATCAGACACGTGGATATACTCTATCTCTGTCTTCTACCTCTGCTGTTCCTTCTGATCAGGCTGAGTGAGGTGTAGATCAGACACGTGGATATACTCTATCTCTGTCTTCTACCTCTGCTGTTCCTTCTGATCAGGCTGAGTGAGGTGTAGATCAGACACGTGGATATACTCTATCTCTTTCTTCTACCTCTGCTGTTCCTTCTGAGCAGGCTGAGTGAGACACGTGGATATACTCTATATCTGTCTTCTACCTCTGCTGTTCCTTATGAGCAGGCTGAGTGAGATACGTGAATATACTCTATCTCTGTCTTCTACCTCTGCTGTTCCTTCTGAGCAGGCTGAGTGAGACACGTGGATATAATCTATCTCTTTCTTCTACCTCTGGTGTTCCTTCTGAGCAGGCTGAGTGAGGTGTAGATCAGACACGTGGATATACTCTATCTCTGTCTTCTACCTCTGGTGTTCCTTCTGAGCAGGCTGAGTGAGACACGTGGATATACTCTATCTCTGTCTTTTACCTATGCTGTTCCTTATGAGCAGGATGAGTGAGATACGTGAATATACTATATCTCTGTCTTCTACCTCTGCTGTTCCTTCTGAGCAGGCTGAATGAGACTCGTGGATATACTCTATCTCTGTCTTCTACCTCTGCTGTTCCTTCTGAGCATGCTGATTGAGGTGTAGATCAGACACGTGGATATACTCTATCTCTGTCTTCTACCTGTGCTGTTCCTTCTGAGCAGGCTGAGTGAGGTGTAGATCAGACACGTGGATATACTCTATCTCTGTCTTCTACCTCTGCTGTTCCTTCTGATCAGGCTGAGTGAGGTGTAGATCAGACACGTGGATACTCTTTCTCTTTCTTTTACCTCTGCTGTTCCTTCTGAGCAGGCTGAGTGAGACACGTGGATATACTCTATCTCTGCCTTCTACCTCTGCTGTTCCTTCTGATCAGGCTGAGTGAGGTGTAGATCAGACACTTGGATATACTATATATCTGCCTTCTACCTCTGCTATTCCTTCTGAGCAGGCTGAGTGAGACACGTGGATATACTCTATCTCTGTCTTCTACCTCTGCTGTTCCTTCTGATCAGGCTGAGTGAGGTGTAGATCAGACACGTGGATATACTCTATCTCTGTCTTCTACCTCTGCTGTTCCTTCTGATCAGGCTGGGTGAGGTGTAGATCAGACACGTGGATATACTCTATCTCTTTCTTCTACCTCTGCTGTTCCTTCTGAGCAGGCTGAGTGAGACACGTGGATATACTCTATCTCTGTCTTCTACCTCTGATGTTCCTTCTGAGCAGGCTGAGTGAGACACGTGGATATACTCTATCTCTGTCTTCTACCTCTGCTGTTCCTTATGAGCAGGATGAGTGAGATACGTGAATATACTATATCTCTGTCTTCTACCTCTGCTGTTCCTTCTGAGCAGGCTGAATGAGACACGTGGATGTACTCTATCTCTGTCTTCTACCTCTGCTGTTCCTTCTGAGCAGGCTGAGTGAGGTGTAGATCAGACACGTGGATATACTCTATCTCTGTCTTCTACCTGTGCTGTTCCTTCTGAGCAGGTTGAGTGAGGTGTAGATCAGACACGTGGATATACTCTATCTCTGTCTTCTACCTCTGCTGTTCCGTCTGATCAGGCTGAGTGAGGTGTAGATCAGACACGTGGATATACTCGATCTCTTTCTTCTACCTCTGCTGTTCCTTCTGAGCAGGCTGAGTGAGACACGTGGATATACTCTATCTCTGCCTTCTACCTCTGCTGTTCCTTCTGAGCAGGCTGAGTGAGGTGTAGATCAGACACTTGGATATACTATATCTCTGCCTTCTACCTCTGCTGTTCCTTCTGAGCAGGCTGAGTGAGACACGTGGATATACTCTATATCTGTCTTCTACCTCTGCTGTTCCTTCTGAGCAGGCTGAGTGAGACACGTGGATATACTCTATATCTGTCTTCTACCTCTGCTGTTCCTTATGAGCAGGCTGAGTGAGATACGTGAATATACTCTATCTCTGTCTTCTACATCTGCTGTTCCTTCTGAGCAGGCTGAGTGAGACACGTGGATATACTCTATCTCTGTCTTCTACCTCTGCTGTTCCTTCTGGGCAGGCTGAGTGAGGTGTAGATCAGACACGTGGATATACTCTATCTCTGTCTTCTACCTCTGCTGTTCCTTATGAGCAGGATGAGTGAGATACGTGAATATACTATATCTCTGTCTTCTACCTCTGCTGTTCCTTCTGAGCAGGCTGAATGAGACTCGTGGATATACTCTATCTCTGTCTTCTACCTCTGCTGTTCCTTCTGAGCAGGCTGAGTGAGGTGTAGATCAGACACGTGGATATACTCTATCTCTGTCTTCTACCTGTGCTGTTCCTTCTGAGCAGGCTGAGTGAGGTGTAGATCAGACACGTGGATATACTCTATCTCTGTCTTCTACCTCTGCTGTTCCTTCTGATCAGGCTGAGTGAGGTGTAGATCAGACACGTGGATATACTCTATCTCTGTCTTCTACCTCTGCTGTTCCTTCTGATCAGGCTGAGTGAGGTGTAGATCAGACACGTGGATATACTCTATCTCTTTCTTCTACCTCTGCTGTTCCTTCTGAGCAGGCTGAGTGAGACACGTGGATATACTCTATCTCTGTCTTCTACCTCTGCTGTTCCTTCTAAGCAGGCTGAGTGAGATACGTGAATATACTCTATCTCTGTCTTCTACATCTGCTGTTCCTTCTGAGCAGGCTGAGTGAGACACGTGGATATACTCTATCTCTGTCTTCTACCTCTGCTGTTCCTTCTGGGCAGGCTGAGTGAGGTGTAGATCAGACACGTGGATATACTCTATCTCTGTCTTCTACCTCTGCTGTTCCTTATGAGCAGGATGAGTGAGATACGTGAATATACTATATCTCTGTCTTCTACCTCTGCTGTTCCTTCTGAGCAGGCTGAATGAGACTCGTGGATATACTCTATCTCTGTCTTCTACCTCTGCTGTTCCTTCTGAGCAGGCTGAGTGAGGTGTAGATCAGACACGTGGATATACTCTATCTCTGTCTTCTACCTGTGCTGTTCCTTCTGAGCAGGTTGAGTGAGGTGTAGATCAGACACGTGGATATACTCTATCTCTGTCTTCTACCTCTGCTGTTCCGTCTGATCAGGCTGAGTGAGGTGTAGATCAGACACGTGGATATACTCGATCTCTTTCTTCTACCTCTGCTGTTCCTTCTGAGCAGGCTGAGTGAGACACGTGGATATACTCTATCTCTGCCTTCTACCTCTGCTGTTCCTTCTGAGCAGGCTGAGTGAGACACGTGGATATACTCTATATCTGTCTTCTACCTCTGCTGTTCCTTCTGAGCAGGCTGAGTGAGACACGTGGATATACTCTATATCTGTCTTCTACCTCTGCTGTTCCTTATGAGCAGGCTGAGTGAGATACGTGAATATACTCTATCTCTGTCTTCTACATCTGCTGTTCCTTCTGAGCAGGCTGAGTGAGACACGTGGATATACTCTATCTCTGTCTTCTACCTCTGCTGTTCCTTCTGGGCAGGCTGAGTGAGGTGTAGATCAGACACGTGGATATACTCTATCTCTGTCTTCTACCTCTGCTGTTCCTTATGAGCAGGATGAGTGAGATACGTGAATATACTATATCTCTGTCTTCTACCTCTGCTGTTCCTTCTGAGCAGGCTGAATGAGACTCGTGGATATACTCTATCTCTGTCTTCTACCTCTGCTGTTCCTTCTGAGCAGGCTGAGTGAGGTGTAGATCAGACACGTGGATATACTCTATCTCTGTCTTCTACCTGTGCTGTTCCTTCTGAGCAGGCTGAGTGAGGTGTAGATCAGACACGTGGATATACTCTATCTCTGTCTTCTACCTCTGCTGTTCCTTCTGATCAGGCTGAGTGAGGTGTAGATCAGACACGTGGATATACTCTATCTCTGTCTTCTACCTCTGCTGTTCCTTCTGATCAGGCTGAGTGAGGTGTAGATCAGACACGTGGATATACTCTATCTCTTTCTTCTACCTCTGCTGTTCCTTCTGAGCAGGCTGAGTGAGACACGTGGATATACTCTATCTCTGTCTTCTACCTCTGCTGTTCCTTCTAAGCAGGCTGAGTGAGATACGTAAATATACTCTATCTCTGTCTTCTACATCTGCTGTTCCTTCTGAGCAGGCTGAGTGAGACACGTGGATATACTCTATCTCTGTCTTCTACCTCTGCTGTTCCTTCTGGGCAGGCTGAGTGAGGTGTAGATCAGACACGTGGATATACTCTATCTCTGTCTTCTACCTCTGCTGTTCCTTATGAGCAGGATGAGTGAGATACGTGAATATACTATATTTCTGTCTTCTACCTCTGCTGTTCCTTCTGAGCAGGCTGAATGAGACTCGTGGATATACTCTATCTCTGTCTTCTACCTCTGCTGTTCCTTCTGAGCAGGCTGAGTGAGGTGTAGATCAGACACGTGGATATACTCTATCTCTGTCTTCTACCTGTGCTGTTCCTTCTGAGCAGGCTGAGTGAGGTGTAGATCAGACACGTGGATATACTCTATCTCTGTCTTCTACCTCTGCTGTTCCTTCTGATCAGGCTGAGTGAGGTGTAGATCAGACACGTGGATATACTCTATCTCTGTCTTCTACCTCTGCTGTTCCTTCTGATCAGGCTGAGTGAGGTGTAGATCAGACACGTGGATATACTCTATCTCTTTCTTCTACCTCTGCTGTTCCTTCTGAGCAGGCTGAGTGAGACACGTGGATATACTCTATATCTGTCTTCTACCTCTGCTGTTCCTTATGAGCAGGCTGAGTGAGATACGTGAATATACTCTATCTCTGTCTTCTACCTTTGCTGTTCCTTCTGAGCAGGCTGAGTGAGACACGTGGATATACTCTATCTCTTTCTTCTACCTCTGGTGTTCCTTCTGAGCAGGCTGAGTGAGGTGTAGATCAGACACGTAGATATACTCTTTCTCTGTCTTCTACCTCTGGTGTTCCTTCTGAGCAGGCTGAGTGAGACACGTGGATATACTCTATCTCTGTATTTTACCTATGCTGTTCCTTATGAGCAGAATGAGTGAGATACCTGAATATACTATATCTCTGTCTTCTACCTCTTCTGTTCCTTCTGAGCAGGCTGAATGAGACTCGTGGATATACTCTATCTCTGTCTTCTACCTCTGCTGTTCCTTCTGAGCAGGCTGATTGAGGTGTAGATCAGACACGTGGATATACTCTATCTCTGTCTTCTACCTGTGCTGTTCCTTCTGAGCAGGCTGAGTGAGGTGTAGATCAGACACGTGGATATACTCTATCTCTGTCTTCTACCTCTGCTGTTCCTTCTGATCAGGCTGAGTGAGGTGTAGATCAGACACGTGGATACTCTTTCTCTTTCTTTTACCTCTGCTGTTCCTTCTGAGCAGGCTGAGTGAGATACGTGGATATACTCTATCTCTGCCTTCTACCTGCTGTTCCTTCTGATCAGGCTGAGTGAGGTGTAGATCAGACACTTGGATATACTATATATCTGCCTTCTACCTCTGCTATTCATTCTGAGCAGGCTGAGTGAGACACGTGGATATACTCTATCTCTGTCTTCTACCTCTGCTGTTCCTTCTGAGCAGGCTGAGTGAGACACGTGGATATACTCTATCTCTGTCTTCTACATCTGCTGTTCCTTCTGAGCAGGCTGAGTGAGGTGTAGATCAGACACGAGGATATACTATATATCTGTCTTCTACTTCTGCTGTTCCTTCTGAGCAGGCTGAGTGAGACACGTGGATATACTCTATCTCTGCCTTCTACCTCTGCTGTTCCTTCTGAGCAGGCTGAGTGAGGTGTAGATCAGACACTTGGATATACTATATCTCTGCCTTCTACCTCTGCTGTTTCTTCTGAGCAGGCTGAGTGAGACACGTGGATATACTCTATCTCTGTCTTCTACCTCTGCTGTTCCTTCTGAGCAGGCTGAGTGAGACACGTGGATATACTCTATCTCTTTCTTCTACCTCTGGTGTTCCTTCTGAGCAGGCTGAGTGAGGTGTAGATCAGACACGTGGATATACTCTTTCTCTGTCTTATACCTCTGGTGTTCCTTCTGAGCAGGCTGAGTGAGACACGTGGATATACTCTATCTCTGTATTTTACCTATGCTGTTCCTTATGAGCAGAATGAGTGAGATACGTGAATATACTATATCTCTGTCTTCTACCTCTTCTGTTCCTTCTGAGCAGGCTGAATGAGACTCGTGGATATACTCTATCTCTGTCTTCTACCTCTGCTGTTCCTTCTGAGCAGGCTGATTGAGGTGTAGATCAGACACGTGGATATACTCTATCTCTGTCTTCTACCTGTGCTGTTCCTTCTGAGCAGGCTGAGTGAGGTGTAGATCAGACACGTGGATATACTCTATCTCTGTCTTCTACCTCTGCTGTTCCTTCTGATCAGGCTGAGTGAGGTGTAGATCAGACACGTGGATACTCTTTCTCTTTCTTTTACCTCTGCTGTTCCTTCTGAGCAGGCTGAGTGAGATACGTGGATATACTCTATCTCTGCCTTCTACCTGCTGTTCCTTCTGATCAGGCTGAGTGAGGTGTAGATCAGACACTTGGATATACTATATATCTGCCTTCTACCTCTGCTATTCATTCTGAGCAGGCTGAGTGAGACACGTGGATATACTCTATCTCTGTCTTCTACCTCTGCTGTTCCTTCTGAGCAGGCTGAGTGAGACACGTGGATATACTCTATCTCTGTCTTCTACATCTGCTGTTCCTTCTGAGCAGGCTGAGTGAGGTGTAGATCAGACACGAGGATATACTATATATCTGTCTTCTACTTCTGCTGTTCCTTCTGAGCAGGCTGAGTGAGACACGTGGATATACTCTATATCTGTCTGCTACCTCTGCTGTTCCTTATGAGCAGGCTGAGTGAGGTGTAGATCAGACACGTGGATATACTCTTTCTCTGTCTTCTACCTGTGCTGTTCCTTCTGAGCAGGCTGAGTGAGGTGTAGATCAGACATGTGGATATACTCTATCTCTGTCTTCTACCTTTGCTGTTCCTTCTGAGCAGGCTGAGTAAGGTGTAGATCAGACACGTGGATATACTCTATCTCTGTCTTCTACCTCTGCTGTTCCTTCTGATCAGGCTGAGTGAGGTGTAGATCAGACACGTGGATATACTCTATCTCTGTCTTCTACCTCTGGTGTTCCTTCTGAGCAGGCTGAGTGAGACACGTGGATATACTCTATCTCTGTCTTTTACCTATGCTGTTCCTTATGAGCAGGATGAGTGAGATACGTGAATATACTATATCTCTGTCTTCTACCTCTGCTGTTCCTTCTGAGCAGGCTGAATGAGACTCGTGGATATACTCTATCTCTGTCTTCTACCTCTGCTGTTCCTTCTGAGCAGGCTGATTGAGGTGTAGATCAGACACGTGGATATACTCTATCTCTGTCTTCTACCTGTGCTGTTCCTTCTGAGCAGGCTGAGTGAGGTGTAGATCAGACACGTGGATATACTCTATCTCTGTCTTCTACCTCTGCTGTTCCTTCTGATCAGGCTGAGTGAGGTGTAGATCAGACACGTGGATACTCTTTCTCTTTCTTGTACCTCTGCTGTTCCTTCTGAGCAGGCTGAGTGAGACACGTGGATATACTCTATCTCTGCCTTCTACCTCTGCTGTTCCTTCTGAGCAGGCTGAGTGAGGTGTAGATCAGACACTTGGATATACTATATCTCTGCCTTCTGCCTCTGCTGTTGATTCTGAGGAGGCTGAGTGAGACACGTGGATATACTCTATCTCTGTCTTCTACCTCTGCTGTTCCTTCTGAGCAGGCTGAGTGAGACACGTGGATATACTCTATCTCTGTCTTCTACATCTGCTGTTCCTTCTGAGCAGGCTGAGTGAGGTGTAGATCAGACACGTGGATATACTCTATATCTGTCTTCTACCTCTGCTGTTCCTTCTGAGCAGGCTGAGTGAGACACGTGGATATACTCTATCTCTGCCTTCTACCTCTGCTGTTCCTTCTGAGCAGGCTGAGTGAGGTGTAGATCAGACACTTGGATATACTATATCTCTGCCTTCTACCTCTGCTGTTCCTTCTGAGCAGGCTGAGTGAGACACGTGGATATACTCTATCTCTGTCTTCTACCTCTGCTGTTCCTTCTGAGCAGGCTGAGTGAGACACGTGGATATACTCTATCTCTGTCTTCTACATCTGCTGTTCCTTCTGAGCAGGCTGAGTGAGGTGTAGATCAGACACGTGGATATACTCTATATCTGACGTCTACCTCTGCTGTTCCTTCTGAGCAGGCTGAATGAGACACGTGGATATACTCTATATCTGTCTTCTACCTCTGCTGTTCCTTATGAGCAGGCTGAGTGAGATACGTGAATATACTCTATCTCTGTCTTCTACCTCTGGTGTTCCTTCTGAGCAGGCTGAGTGAGGTGTAGATCAGACACGTGGATATACTCTATCTCTGTCTTCTACCTCTGCTGTTCCTTCTGATCTGGCTGAGTGAGGTGTAGATCAGACACGTGGATACTCTTTCTCTTTCTTTTACCTCTGCTGTTCCTTCTGAGCAGGCTGAGTGAGACACGTGGATATACTTTATCTCTGTCTTCTACCTCTGCTGTTACTTCTGAACAGGCTGGGTGAGCTGTAGATCAGACACTTGGATATACTCTATCTCTGCATTCTACCTCTGCTGTTCCTTCTGAGCAGGCTGAGTGAGGTGTAGATCAGACACGTGGATATACTCTCTCTCTGTCTTCTACCTCTGATGTTCCTTCTGAGCAGGCTGAGTGAGACACGTGGATATACTCTATCTCTGTCTTCTACCTCTGCTGTTCCTTATGAGCAGGATGAGTGAGATACGTGAATATACTATATCTCTGTCTTCTACCTCTGCTGTTCCTTCTGAGCAGGCTGAATGAGACTCGTGGATATACACTATCTCTGTCTTCTACCTCTGCTGTTCTTTCTGAGCAGGCTGAGTGAGGTGTAGATCAGACACGTGGATATACTCTATCTCTGTCTTCTACCTGTGCTGTTCCTTCTGAGCAGGCTGAGTGAGGTGTAGATCAGACACGTGGATATACTCTATCTCTGTCTTCTACCTCTGCTGTTCCTTCTGATCAGGCTGAGTGAGGTGTAGATCAGACACGTGGATACTATTTCTCTTTCTTTTACCTCTGCTGTTCCTTCTGAGCAGGCTGAGTGAGACACGTGGATATACTCTATCTCTGCCTTCTACCTCTGCTGTTCCTTCTGAGCAGGCTGAGGGAGGTGTAGATCAGACACTTGGATATACTATATATCTGCCTTCTACCTCTGCTGTTCCTTCTGAGCAGGCTGAGTGAGACACGTGGATATACTCTATCTCTGTCTTCTACCTCTGCTGTTCCTTCTGAGCAGGCTGAGTGAGACACGTGGATATACTCTATCTCTGTCTTCTACATCTGCTGTTCCTTCTGAGCAGGCTGAGTGAGGTGTAGATCAGACACGTGGATATACTCTATATCTGTCTTCTACCTCTGCTGTTCCTTCTGAGCAGGCTGAATGAGACACGTGGATATACTCTATATCTGTCTTCTACCTCTGCTGTTCCTTATGAGCAGGCTGAGTGAGATAAGTGAATATACTCTATCTCTGTCTTCTACCTCTGCTGTTCCTTCTGAGCAGGCTGAGTGAGACACGTGGACATACTCTATCTCTGTCTTCTATCTCTGTTGTTCTTTCTGAGCAGGCTGAGTGAGGTGTAGATCAGACACGTGGATATACTCTATCTCTGTCTTCTACCTCTGATGTTCCTTCTGAGCAGGCTGAGTGAGACACGTGGATATACTCTATCTCTGTCTTCTACCTCTGCTGTTCCTTCTGAGCAGGCTGAGTGAGGTGTAGATCAGACACTTGGATATACTATATCTCTGCCTTCTACCTCTGCTGTTCCTTCTGAGCAGGCTGAGTGAGACACGTGGATATACTCTATCTCTGTCTTCTACCTCTGCTGTTCCTTCTGAGCAGGCTGAGTGAGACACGTGGATATACTCTATCTCTGTCTTCTACATCTGCTGTTCCTTCTGAGCAGGCTGAGTGAGGTGTAGATCGGACACGTGGATATACTCTATATCTGTCTTCTACCTCTGATGTTCCTTCTGAGCAGACTGAGTGAGACACGTGGATATACTCTATCTCTGTCTTCTACCTCTGCTGTTCCTTATGAGCAGGATGAGTGAGATACGTGAATATACTATATCTCTGTCTTCTACCTCTGCTGTTCCTTCTGAGCAGGCTGAATGAGACTCGTGGATATACTCTATCTCTGTCTTCTACCTCTGCTGTTCTTTCTGAGCAGGCTGAGTGAGGTGTAGATCAGACACGTGGATATACTCTATCTCTGTCTTCTACCTGTGCTGTTCCTTCTGAGCAGGCTGAGTGAGGTGTAGATCAGACACGTGAATATACTCTATCTCTGTCTTCTACCTCTGCTGTTCCTTATGATCAGGCTGAGTGAGGTGTAGATCAGACACGTGGATACTATTTCTCTTTCTTTTACCTCTGCTGTTCCTTCTGAGCAGGCTGAGTGAGACACGTGGATATACTCTATCTCTGCCTTCTACCTCTGCTGTTCCTTCTGAGCAGGCTGAGTGAGGTGTAGATCAGACACTTGGATATACTATATATCTGCCTTCTACCTCTGCTGTTCCTTCTGAGCAGGCTGAGTGAGACACGTGGATATACTCTATCTCTGTCTTCTACCTCTGCTGTTCCTTCTGAGCAGGCTGAGTGAGACACGTGGATATACTCTATCTCTGTCTTCTACATCTGCTGTTCCTTCTGAGCAGGCTGAGTGAGGTGTAGATCAGACACGTGGATATACTCTATATCTGTCTTCTACCTCTGCTGTTCCTTCTGATCAGCCTGAATGAGACACGTGGATATACTCTATATCTGTCTTCTACCTCTGCTGTTCCTTATGAGCAGGCTGAGTGAGATAAGTGAATATACTCTATCTCTGTCTTCTACCTCTGCTGTTCCTTCTGAGCAGGCTGAGTGAGACACGTGGATATACTCTATCTCTGTCTTCTATCTCTGTTGTTCTTTCTGAGCAGGCTGAGTGAGGTGTAGATCAGACACGTGGATATACCCTATCTCTGTCTTCTACCTCTGATGTTCCTTCTGAGCAGGCTGAGTGAGACACGTGGATATACTCTATCTCTGTCTTCTACCTCTGCTGTTCCTTCTGAGCAGGCTGAGTGAGGTGTAGATCAGACACTTGGATATACTATATCTCTGCCTTCTACCTCTGCTGTTCCTTCTGAGCAGGCTGAGTGAGACACGTGGATATACTCTATCTCTGTCTTCTACCTCTGCTGTTCCTTCTGAGCAGGCTGAGTGAGACACGTGGATATACTCTATCTCTGTCTTCTACATCTGCTGTTCCTTCTGAGCAGGCTGAGTGAGGTGTAGATCAGACACGTGGATATACTCTATATCTGTCTTCTACCTCTGCTGTTCCTTCTGAGCAGGCTGAGTGAGACACGTGGATATACTCTATATCTGTCTTCTACCTCTGCTGTTCCTTATGAGCAGGCTGAGTGAGATACGTGAATATACTCTATCTCTGTCTTCTACCTCTGCTGTTCCTTCTGAGCAGGCTGAGTGAGACACGTGGATATACTCTATCTCTGTCTTCTACCTCTGGTGTTCCTTCTGAGCAGGCTTAGTGAGGTGTAGATCAGACACGTGGATATACTATATCTCTGTCTTCTACCTCTGGTGTTCCTTCTGAGCAGGTTGAGTGAGACACGTGGATATACTCAATCTCTGTCTTCTACCTCTGCTGTTCCTTATGAGCAGGATGAGTGAGACACGTGTATATACTCTATCTCTGTCTTCTACATCTGCTGTTCCTTCTGAGCAGGCTGAGTGAGGTGTAGATCAGACACGTGGATATACTCTATATCTGACGTCTACCTCTGCTGTTCCTTCTGAGCAGGCTGAATGAGACACGTGGATATACTCTATATCTGTCTTCTACCTCTGCTGTTCCTTATGAGCAGGCTGAGTGAGATACGTGAATATACTCTATCTCTGTCTTCTACCTCTGGTGTTCCTTCTGAGCAGGCTGAGTGAGGTGTAGATCAGACACGTGGATATACTCTATCTCTGTCTTCTACCTCTGCTGTTCCTTCTGATCTGGCTGAGTGAGGTGTAGATCAGACACGTGGATACTCTTTCTCTTTCTTTTACCTCTGCTGTTCCTTCTGAGCAGGCTGAGTGAGACACGTGGATATACTCTATCTCTGTCTTCTACCTCTGCTGTTACTTCTGAACAGGCTGGGTGAGCTGTAGATCAGACACTTGGATATACTCTATCTCTGCATTCTACCTCTGCTGTTCCTTCTGAGCAGGCTGAGTGAGGTGTAGATCAGACACGTGGATATACTCTCTCTCTGTCTTCTACCTCTGATGTTCCTTCTGAGCAGGCTGAGTGAGACACGTGGATATACTCTATCTCTGTCTTCTACCTCTGCTGTTCCTTATGAGCAGGATGAGTGAGATACGTGAATATACTATATCTCTGTCTTCTACCTCTGCTGTTCCTTCTGAGCAGGCTGAATGAGACTCGTGGATATACACTATCTCTGTCTTCTACCTCTGCTGTTCTTTCTGAGCAGGCTGAGTGAGGTGTAGATCAGACACGTGGATATACTCTATCTCTGTCTTCTACCTGTGCTGTTCCTTCTGAGCAGGCTGAGTGAGGTGTAGATCAGACACGTGGATATACTCTATCTCTGTCTTCTACCTCTGCTGTTCCTTCTGATCAGGCTGAGTGAGGTGTAGATCAGACACGTGGATACTATTTCTCTTTCTTTTACCTCTGCTGTTCCTTCTGAGCAGGCTGAGTGAGACACGTGGATATACTCTATCTCTGCCTTCTACCTCTGCTGTTCCTTCTGAGCAGGCTGAGGGAGGTGTAGATCAGACACTTGGATATACTATATATCTGCCTTCTACCTCTGCTGTTCCTTCTGAGCAGGCTGAGTGAGACACGTGGATATACTCTATCTCTGTCTTCTACCTCTGCTGTTCCTTCTGAGCAGGCTGAGTGAGACACGTGGATATACTCTATCTCTGTCTTCTACATCTGCTGTTCCTTCTGAGCAGGCTGAGTGAGGTGTAGATCAGACACGTGGATATACTCTATATCTGTCTTCTACCTCTGCTGTTCCTTCTGAGCAGGCTGAATGAGACACGTGGATATACTCTATATCTGTCTTCTACCTCTGCTGTTCCTTATGAGCAGGCTGAGTGAGATAAGTGGATATACTCTATCTCTGTCTTCTACCTCTGCTGTTCCTTCTGAGCAGGCTGAGTGAGACACGTGGACATACTCTATCTCTGTCTTCTATCTCTGTTGTTCTTTCTGAGCAGGCTGAGTGAGGTGTAGATCAGACACGTGGATATACTCTATCTCTGTCTTCTACCTCTGATGTTCCTTCTGAGCAGGCTGAGTGAGACACGTGGATATACTCTATCTCTGTCTTCTACCTCTGCTGTTCCTTCTGAGCAGGCTGAGTGAGGTGTAGATCAGACACTTGGATATACTATATCTCTGCCTTCTACCTCTGCTGTTCCTTCTGAGCAGGCTGAGTGAGACACGTGGATATACTCTATCTCTGTCTTCTACCTCTGCTGTTCCTTCTGAGCAGGCTGAGTGAGACACGTGGATATACTCTATCTCTGTCTTCTACATCTGCTGTTCCTTCTGAGCAGGCTGAGTGAGGTGTAGATCGGACACGTGGATATACTCTATATCTGTCTTCTACCTCTGATGTTCCTTCTGAGCAGACTGAGTGAGACACGTGGATATACTCTATCTCTGTCTTCTACCTCTGCTGTTCCTTATGAGCAGGATGAGTGAGATACGTGAATATACTATATCTCTGTCTTCTACCTCTGCTGTTCCTTCTGAGCAGGCTGAATGAGACTCGTGGATATACTCTATCTCTGTCTTCTACCTCTGCTGTTCTTTCTGAGCAGGCTGAGTGAGGTGTAGATCAGACACGTGGATATACTCTATCTCTGTCTTCTACCTGTGCTGTTCCTTCTGAGCAGGCTGAGTGAGGTGTAGATCAGACACGTGAATATACTCTATCTCTGTCTTCTACCTCTGCTGTTCCTTATGATCAGGCTGAGTGAGGTGTAGATCAGACACGTGGATACTATTTCTCTTTCTTTTACCTCTGCTGTTCCTTCTGAGCAGGCTGAGTGAGACACGTGGATATACTCTATCTCTGCCTTCTACCTCTGCTGTTCCTTCTGAGCAGGCTGAGTGAGGTGTAGATCAGACACTTGGATATACTATATATCTGCCTTCTACCTCTGCTGTTCCTTCTGAGCAGGCTGAGTGAGACACGTGGATATACTCTATCTCTGTCTTCTACCTCTGCTGTTCCTTCTGAGCAGGCTGAGTGAGACACGTGGATATACTCTATCTCTGTCTTCTACATCTGCTGTTCCTTCTGAGCAGGCTGAGTGAGGTGTAGATCAGACACGTGGATATACTCTATATCTGTCTTCTACCTCTGCTGTTCCTTCTGATCAGCCTGAATGAGACACGTGGATATACTCTATATCTGTCTTCTACCTCTGCTGTTCCTTATGAGCAGGCTGAGTGAGATAAGTGAATATACTCTATCTCTGTCTTCTACCTCTGCTGTTCCTTCTGAGCAGGCTGAGTGAGACACGTGGATATACTCTATCTCTGTCTTCTATCTCTGTTGTTCTTTCTGAGCAGGCTGAGTGAGGTGTAGATCAGACACGTGGATATACCCTATCTCTGTCTTCTACCTCTGATGTTCCTTCTGAGCAGGCTGAGTGAGACACGTGGATATACTCTATCTCTGTCTTCTACCTCTGCTGTTCCTTCTGAGCAGGCTGAGTGAGGTGTAGATCAGACACTTGGATATACTATATCTCTGCCTTCTACCTCTGCTGTTCCTTCTGAGCAGGCTGAGTGAGACACGTGGATATACTCTATCTCTGTCTTCTACCTCTGCTGTTCCTTCTGAGCAGGCTGAGTGAGATACGTGGATATACTCTATCTCTGTCTTCTACATCTGCTGTTCCTTCTGAGCAGGCTGAGTGAGGTGTAGATCAGACACGTGGATATACTCTATATCTGTCTTCTACCTCTGCTGTTCCTTCTGAGCAGGCTGAGTGAGACACGTGGATATACTCTATATCTGTCTTCTACCTCTGCTGTTCCTTATGAGCAGGCTGAGTGAGATACGTGAATATACTCTATCTCTGTCTTCTACCTCTGCTGTTCCTTCTGAGCAGGCTGAGTGAGACACGTGGATATACTCTATCTCTGTCTTCTACCTCTGGTGTTCCTTCTGAGCAGGCTTAGTGAGGTGTAGATCAGACACGTGGATATACTATATCTCTGTCTTCTACCTCTGGTGTTCCTTCTGAGCAGGTTGAGTGAGACACGTGGATATACTCAATCTCTGTCTTCTACCTCTGCTGTTCCTTATGAGCAGGATGAGTGAGATACGTGAATATACTATATCTCTGTCTTCTACCTCTGCTGTTCCTTCTGAGCAGGCTGAATGAGACTCGTGGATATACTCTATCTCTGTCTTCTACCTCTGCTGTTCCTTCTGATCAGGCTGAGTGAGGTGTAGATCAGACACGTGGATATACTCTATCTCTGTCTTCTACCTGTGCTGTTCCTTCTGAGCAGGCTGAGTGAGGTTTAGATCAGACACGTGGATATACTGTATCTCTGTCTTCTACCTCTGCTGTTCCTTCTGATCAGGCTGAGTGAGGTGTAAATCAGACACGTGGATACTCTTTCTCTTTCTTTTACCTCTGCTGTTCCTTCTGAGCAGGCTGAGTGAGACACGTGGATATACTCTATCTCTGTCTTCTACCTCTGCTGTTCCTTCTGAGCAGGCTGGGTGAGGTGTAGATCAGACACTTGGATATACTATATATCTGCCTTCTACCTCTGCCGTTCCTTCTGAGCAGGCTGAGTGAGACACGTGGATATACTCTATCTCTGTCTTCTACCTCTGCTGTTCCTTCTGAGCAGGCTGAGTGAGACACGTGGATATACTCTATCTCTGTCTTCTACATCTGCTGTTCCTTCTGAGCAGGCTGAGTGACGTGTAGATCAGACACGTGGATATACTATATATCTGTCTTCTACTTCTGCGGTTCCTTCTGAGCAGGCTGAGTGAGACACTTGGATATACTCTATATATGTCTTCTACATCTGCTGTTCCTTATGAGCAGGCTGAGTGAGGTGTAGATCAGACACGTGGATATACTCTTTCTATGTCTTCTACCTGTGCTGTTCCTTCTGAGCAGGCTGAGTGAGGTGTAGATCAGACACGTGGATATACTCTATCTCTGTCTTCTACCTCTGCTGTTCCTTCTGAGCAGGCTGAGTGAGACACGTGGATATACTCTATCTCTGCCTTCTACCTCTGCTGTTCCTTCTGAGCAGGCTGAGTGAGGTGTAGATCAGACACTTGGATATACTATATCTCTGCCTTCTACCTCTGCTGTTCCTTCTGAGCAGGCTGAGTGAGACACGTGGATATACTCTATCTCTGTCTTCTACATCTGCTGTTCCTTCTGAGCAGGCTGAGTGAGATGTAGATCAGACACGTGGATATACTCTATATCTGTCTTCTACCTCTGCAGTTCCTTCTGAGCAGGTTGAATGAGACACGTGGATATACTCTATATCTGTCTTCTACCTCTGCTGTTCCTTATGAGCAGGCTGAGTGAGATAAGTGAATATACTCTATCTCTGTCTTCTACCTCTGCTGTTCCTTCTGAGCAGGCTGAGTGAGACACGTGGATATACTCTATCTCTGTCTCCTATCTCTGTTGTTCTTTCTGAGCAGGCTGAGTGAGGTGTAGATCAGACACGTGGATATACTCTATCTCTGTCTTCTACCTCTGATGTTCTTTCTGAGCAGGCTGAGTGAGACACGTGGATATACTCTATCTCTGTCTTCTACCTCTGCTGTTCCTTATGAGCAGGATGAGTGAGATACGTGAATATACTATATCTCTGTCTTCTACCTCTGCTGTTCCTTCTGAGCAGGCTGAATGAGACTCGTGGATATACTCTATCTCTGTCTTCTACCTCTGCTGTTCTTTCTGAGCAGGCTGAGTGAGGTGTAGATCAGACACGTGGATATACTCTATCTCTGTCTTCTACCTGTGCTGTTCCTTCTGAGCAGGCTGAGTGAGGTGTAGATCAGACACGTGGATATACTCTATCTCTGTCTTCTACCTCTGCTGTTCCTTCTGATCAGGCTGAGTGAGGTGTAGATCAGACACGTGGATACTATTTTTCTTTCTTTTACCTCTGCTGTTCCTTCTGAGCAGGCTGAGTGAGACACGTGGATATACTCTATCTCTGCCTTCTACCTCTGCTGTTCCTTCTGAGCAGGCTGAGTGAGGTGTAGATCAGACACTTGGATATACTATATATCTGCCTTCTACCTCTGCTGTTCCTTCTGAGCAGGCTGAGTGAGACACGTGGATATACTACATCTCTGTCTTCTACCTCTGCTGTTCCTTCTGAGCAGGCTGAGTGAGACACGTGGATATACTCTATCTCTGTCTTCTACATCTGCTGTTCCTTCTGAGCAGGCTGAGTGAGGTGTAGATTAGACACGTGGATATACTCTATATCTGTCTTCTACCTCTGCTGTTCCTTCTGAGCAGGCTGAATGAGACACGTGGATATACTCTATATCTGTCTTCTACCTCTGCTGTTCCTTATGAGCAGGCTGAGTGAGATAAGTGAATATACTCTATCTCTGTCTTCTACCTCTGCTGTTCCTTCTGAGCAGGCTGAGTGAGACACGTGGATATACTCTATCTCTGTCTTCTATCTCTGTTGTTCTTTCTGAGCAGGCTGAGTGAGGTGTAGATCAGACACGTGGATATACTCTATCTCTGTCTTCTACCTCTGATGTTCCTTCTGAGCAGGCTGAGTGAGACACGTGGATATACTCTATCTCTGTCTTCTACCTCTGCTGTTCCTTATGAGCAGGATGAGTGAGATACGTGAATATACTATATCTCTGTCTTCTACCTCTGCTGTTCCTTCTGAGCAGGCTGAATGAGACTCGTGGATATACTCTATCTCTGTCTTCTACCTCTGCTGTTCTTTCTGAGCAGGCTGAGTGAGGTGTAGATCAGACACGTGGATATACTCTATCTCTGTCTTCTAGCTGTGCTGTTCCTTCTGAGCAGGCTGAGTGAGGTGTAGATCAGACACGTGGATATACTCTATCTCTGTCTTCTACCTCTGCTGTTCCTTCTGATCAGGCTGAGTGAGGTGTAGATCAGACACGTGGATACTATTTCTCTTTCTTTTACCTCTGCTGTTCCTTCTGAGCAGGCTGAGTGAGACACGTGGATATACTCTATCTCTGTCTTCTACATCTGCTGTTCCTTCTGAGCAGGCTGAGTGAGGTGTAGATCAGACACGTGGATATACTCTATATCTGTCTTCTACCTCTGCTGTTCCTTCTGAGCAGGCTGAATGAGACACGTGGATATACTCTATATCTGTCTTCTACCTCTGATGTTCCTTATGAGCAGGCTGAGTGAGATAAGTGAATATACTCTATCTCTGTCTTCTACCTCTGCTGTTCCTTCTGAGCAGGCTGAGTGAGACACGTGGATATACTCTATCTCTGTCTTCTATCTCTGTTGTTCTTTCTGAGCAGGCTGAGTGAGGTGTAGATCAGACACGTGGATATACTCTATCTCTGTCTTCTACCTCTGATGTTCCTTATGAGCAGGCTGAGTGAGACACGTGGATATACTCTATCTCTGTCTTCTACCTCTGCTGTTCCTTATGAGCAGGATGAGTGAGATACGTGAATATACTATATCTCTGTCTTCTACCTCTGCTGTTCCTTCTGAGCAGGCTGAATGAGACTCGTGGATATACTCTATCTCTGTCTTCTACCTCTGCTGTTCTTTCTGAGCAGGCTGAGTGAGGTGTAGATCAGACACGTGGATATACTCTATCTCTGTCTTCTACCTGTGCTGTTCCTTCTGAGCAGGCTGAGTGAGGTGTAGATCAGACACGTGGATATACTCTATCTCTGTCTTCTACCTCTGCTGTTCCTTCTGATCAGGCTGAGTGAGGTGTAGATCAGACACCTGGATACTATTTCTCTTTCTTTTACCTCTGCTGTTCCTTCTGAGCAGGCTGAGTGAGACACGTGGATATACTCTATCTCTGCCTTCTACCTCTGCTGTTCCTTCTGAGCAGGCTGAGTGAGGTGTAGATCAGACACTTGGATATACTATATATCTGCCTTCTACTTCTGCTGTTCCTTCTGAGCAGGCTGAGTGAGACGCGTGGATATACTATATCTCTGTCTTCTACCTCTGCTGTTCCTTCTGAGCAGGCTGAGTGAGACACGTGGATATACTCTATCTCTGTCTTCTACATCTGCTGTTCCTTCTGAGCAGGCTGAGTGAGGTGTAGATCAGACACGTGGATATACTCTATATCTGCCTTCTACCTCTGCTGTTCCTTCTGAGCAGGCTGAATGAGACACGTGGATATACTCTATATCTGTCTTCTACCTCTGCTGTTCCTTATGAGCAGGCTGAGTGAGATAAGTGAATATACTCTATCTCTGTCTTCTACCTCTGCTGTTCCTTCTGAGCAGGCTGAGTGAGACACGTGGATATACTCTATATCTGTCTTCTATCTCTGTTGTTCTTTCTGAGCAGGCTGAGTGAGGTGTAGATCAGACACGTGGATATACTCTATCTCTGTCTTCTACCTCTGATGTTCCTTCTGAGCAGGCTGAGTAAGATACGTGAATATACTATATCTCTGTCTTCTACCTCTGCTGTTCCTTCTGAGCAGGCTGAATGAGACTCGTGGATATACTCTATCTCTGTCTTCTACCTCTGCTGTTCTTTCTGAGCAGGCTGAGTGAGGTGTAGATCAGACACGTGGATATACTCTATCTTTGTCTTCTACCTGTGCTGTTCCTTCTGAGCAGGCTGAGTGAGGTGTAGATCAGACACGTGGATATACTCTATCTCTGTCTTCTACCTCTGCTGTTCCTTCTGATCAGGCTGAGTGAGGTGTAGATCAGACACGTGGATACTATTTCTCTTTCTTTTACCTCTGCTGTTCCTTCTGAGCAGGCTGAGTGAGACACGTGGATATACTCTATCTCTGCCTTCTACCTCTGCTGTTCCTTCTGAGCAGGCTGAGTGAGGTGTATATCAGACACTTGGATATACTATATCTCTGCCTTCTACCTCTGCTGTTCGTTCTGAGCAGGCTGAGTGAGACACGTGGATATACTCTATCTCTGTCTTCTACATCTGCTGTTCCTTCTGAGCAGGCTGAGTGAGGTGTAGATCAGACACGTGGATATACTCTATATCTGTTTTCTACCTCTGCTGTTCCTTCTGAGCAGGCTGAATGAGACACGTGGATATACTCTATATCTGTCTTCTACCTCTGCTGTTCCTTATGAGCAGGCTGAGTGAGATAAGTGAATATACTCTATCTCTATCTTCTACCTCTGCTGTTCCTTCTGAGCAGGCTGAGTGAGACACGTGGATATACTCTATCTCTGTCTTCTATCTCTGTTGTTCTTTCTGAGCAGGCTGAGTGAGGTGTAGATCAGACACGTGGATATACTCTATCTCTGTCTTCTACCTCTGATGTTCCTTCTGAGCAGGCTGAGTGAGACACGTGGATATACTCTATCTCTGTCTTCTACCTCTGCTGTTCCTTATGAGCAGGATGAGTGAGATACGTGAATATACTATATCTCTGTCTTCTACCTCTGCTGTTCCTTCTGAGCAGGCTGAATGAGACTCGTGGATATACTCTATCTCTGTCTTCTACCTCTGCTGTTCTTTCTGAGCAGGCTGAGTGAGGTGTAGATCAGACACGTGGATATACTCTATCTCTGTCTTCTACCTGTGCTGTTCCTTCTGAGCAGGCTGAGTGAGGTGTATATCAGACACGTGGATATACTCTATCTCTGTCTTCTACCTCTGCTGTTCCTTCTGAGCAGGCTGAGTGAGGTGTAGATCAGACACTTGGATATACTATATATCTGCCTTCTACCTCTGCTGTTCCTTCTGAGCAGGCTGAGTGAGACACGTGGATATACTACATCTCTGTCTTCTACCTCTGCTGTTCCTTCTGAGCAGGCTGAGTGAGACACGTGGATATACTCTATCTCTGTCTTCTACATCTGCTGTTCCTTCTGAGCAGGCTGAGTGAGGTGTAGATCAGACACGTGGATATACTCTATATCTGTCTTCTACCTCTGCTGTTCCTTCTGAGCAGGCTGAATGAGACACGTGGATATACTCTATATCTGTCTTCTACCTCTGCTGTTCCTTATGAGTAGGCTGAGTGAGATAAGTGAATATACTCTATCTCTGTCTTCTACCTCTGCTGTTCCTTCTGAGCAGGCTGAGTGAGACACGTGGATATACTCTATATCTGTCTTCTATCTCTGTTGTTCTTTCTGAGCAGGCTGAGTGAGGTGTAGATCAGACACGTGGATATACTCTATCTCTGTCTTCTACCTCTGATGTTCCTTCTGAGCAGGCTGAGTGAGATACGTGAATATACTATATCTCTGTCTTCTACCTCTGCTGTTCCTTCTGAGCAGGCTGAATGAGACTCGTGGATATACTCTATCTCTGTCTTCTACCTCTGCTGTTCTTTCTGAGCAGGCTGAGTGAGGTGTAGATCAGACACGTGGATATACTCTATCTCTGTCTTCTACCTGTGCTGTTCCTTCTGAGCAGGCTGAGTGAGGTGTAGATCAGACACGTGGATATACTCTATCTCTGTCTTCTACCTCTGCTGTTCCTTCTGATCAGGCTGAGTGAGGTGTAGATCAGACACGTGGATACTATTTCTCTTTCTTTTACCTCTGCTGTTCCTTCTGAGCAGGCTGAGTGAGACACGTGGATATACTCTATCTCTGCCTTCTACCTCTGCTGTTCCTTCTGAGCAGGCTGAGTGAGGTGTATATCAGACACTTGGATATACTATATCTCTGCCTTCTACCTCTGCTGTTCCTTCTGAGCAGGCTGAGTGAGACACGTGGATATTCTCTATCTCTGTCTTCTACATCTGCTGTTCCTTCTGAGCAGGCTGAGTGAGGTGTAGATCAGACACGTGGATATACTCTATATCTGTTTTCTACCTCTGCTGTTCCTTCTGAGCAGGCTGAATGAGACACGTGGATATACTCTATATCTGTCTTCTACCTCTGCTGTTCCTTATGAGCAGGCTGAGTGAGATAAGTGAATATACTCTATCTCTGTCTTCTACCTCTGCTGTTCCTTCTGAGCAGGCTGAGTGAGACACGTGGATATACTCTATCTCTGTCTTCTATCTCTGTTGTTCTTTCTGAGCAGGCTGAGTGAGGTGTAGATCAGACACGTGGATATACTCTATCTCTGTCTTCTACCTCTGATGTTCCTTCTGAGCAGGCTGAGTGAGACACGTGGATATACTCTATCTCTGTCTTCTACCTCTGCTGTTCCTTATGAGCAGGATGAGTGAGATACGTGAATATACTATATCTCTGTCTTCTACCTCTGCTGTTCCTTCTGAGCAGGCTGAATGAGACTCGTGGATATACTCTATCTCTGTCTTCTACCTCTGCTGTTCTTTCTGAGCAGGCTGAGTGAGGTGTAGATCAGACACGTGGATATACTCTATCTCTGTCTTCTAGCTGTGCTGTTCCTTCTGAGCAGGCTGAGTGAGGTGTAGATCAGACACGTGGATATACTCTATCTCTGTCTTCTACCTCTGCTGTTCCTTCTGATCAGGCTGAGTGAGGTGTAGATCAGACACGTGGATACTATTTCTCTTTCTTTTACCTCTGCTGTTCCTTCTGAGCAGGCTGAGTGAGACACGTGGATATACTCTATCTCTGTCTTCTACATCTGCTGTTCCTTCTGAGCAGGCTGAGTGAGGTGTAGATCAGACACGTGGATATACTCTATATCTGTCTTCTACCTCTGCTGTTCCTTCTGAGCAGGCTGAATGAGACACGTGGATATACTCTATATCTGTCTTCTACCTCTGATGTTCCTTATGAGCAGGCTGAGTGAGATAAGTGAATATACTCTATCTCTGTCTTCTACCTCTGCTGTTCCTTCTGAGCAGGCTGAGTGAGACACGTGGATATACTCTATCTCTGTCTTCTATCTCTGTTGTTCTTTCTGAGCAGGCTGAGTGAGGTGTAGATCAGACACGTGGATATACTCTATCTCTGTCGTCTACCTCTGATGTTCCTTATGAGCAGGCTGAGTGAGACACGTGGATATACTCTATCTCTGTCTTCTACCTCTGCTGTTCCTTATGAGCAGGATGAGTGAGATACGTGAATATACTATATCTCTGTCTTCTACCTCTGCTGTTCCTTCTGAGCAGGCTGAATGAGACTCGTGGATATACTCTATCTCTGTCTTCTACCTCTGCTGTTCTTTCTGAGCAGGCTGAGTGAGGTGTAGATCAGACACGTGGATATACTCTATCTCTGTCTTCTACCTGTGCTGTTCCTTCTGAGCAGGCTGAGTGAGGTGTAGATCAGACACGTGGATATACTCTATCTCTGTCTTCTACCTCTGCTGTTCCTTCTGATCAGGCTGAGTGAGGTGTAGATCAGACACCTGGATACTATTTCTCTTTCTTTTACCTCTGCTGTTCCTTCTGAGCAGGCTGAGTGAGACACGTGGATATACTCTATCTCTGCCTTCTACCTCTGCTGTTCCTTCTGAGCAGGCTGAGTGAGGTGTAGATCAGACACTTGGATATACTATATATCTGCCTTCTACCTCTGCTGTTCCTTCTGAGCAGGCTGAGTGAGACGCGTGGATATACTATATCTCTGTCTTCTACCTCTGCTGTTCCTTCTGAGCAGGCTGAGTGAGACACGTGGATATACTCTATCTCTGTCTTCTACATCTGCTGTTCCTTCTGAGCAGGCTGAGTGAGGTGTAGATCAGACACGTGGATATACTCTATATCTGCCTTCTACCTCTGCTGTTCCTTCTGAGCAGGCTGAATGAGACACGTGGATATACTCTATATCTGTCTTCTACCTCTGCTGTTCCTTATGAGCAGGCTGAGTGAGATAAGTGAATATACTCTATCTCTGTCTTCTACCTCTGCTGTTCCTTCTGAGCAGGCTGAGTGAGACACGTGGATATACTCTATATCTGTCTTCTATCTCTGTTGTTCTTTCTGAGCAGGCTGAGTGAGGTGTAGATCAGACACGTGGATATACTCTATCTCTGTCTTCTACCTCTGATGTTCCTTCTGAGCAGGCTGAGTAAGATACGTGAATATACTATATCTCTGTCTTCTACCTCTGCTGTTCCTTCTGAGCAGGCTGAATGAGACTCGTGGATATACTCTATCTCTGTCTTCTACCTCTGCTGTTCTTTCTGAGCAGGCTGAGTGAGGTGTAGATCAGACACGTGGATATACTCTATCTTTGTCTTCTACCTGTGCTGTTCCTTCTGAGCAGGCTGAGTGAGGTGTAGATCAGACACGTGGATATACTCTATCTCTGTCTTCTACCTCTGCTGTTCCTTCTGATCAGGCTGAGTGAGGTGTAGATCAGACACGTGGATACTATTTCTCTTTCTTTTACCTCTGCTGTTCCTTCTGAGCAGGCTGAGTGAGACACGTGGATATACTCTATCTCTGCCTTCTACCTCTGCTGTTCCTTCTGAGCAGGCTGAGTGAGGTGTATATCAGACACTTGGATATACTATATCTCTGCCTTCTACCTCTGCTGTTCGTTCTGAGCAGGCTGAGTGAGACACGTGGATATACTCTATCTCTGTCTTCTACATCTGCTGTTCCTTCTGAGCAGGCTGAGTGAGGTGTAGATCAGACACGTGGATATACTCTATATCTGTTTTCTACCTCTGCTGTTCCTTCTGAGCAGGCTGAATGAGACACGTGGATATACTCTATATCTGTCTTCTACCTCTGCTGTTCCTTATGAGCAGGCTGAGTGAGATAAGTGAATATACTCTATCTCTATCTTCTACCTCTGCTGTTCCTTCTGAGCAGGCTGAGTGAGACACGTGGATATACTCTATCTCTGTCTTCTATCTCTGTTGTTCTTTCTGAGCAGGCTGAGTGAGGTGTAGATCAGACACGTGGATATACTCTATCTCTGTCTTCTACCTCTGATGTTCCTTCTGAGCAGGCTGAGTGAGACACGTGGATATACTCTATCTCTGTCTTCTACCTCTGCTGTTCCTTATGAGCAGGATGAGTGAGATACGTGAATATACTATATCTCTGTCTTCTACCTCTGCTGTTCCTTCTGAGCAGGCTGAATGAGACTCGTGGATATACTCTATCTCCGTCTTCTACCTCTGCTGTTCTTTCTGAGCAGGCTGAGTGAGGTGTAGATCAGACACGTGGATATACTCTATCTCTGTCTTCTACCTGTGCTGTTCCTTCTGGGCAGGCTGAGTGAGGTGTATATCAGACACGTGGATATACTCTATCTCTGTCTTCTACCTCTGCTGTTCCTTCTGATCAGGCTGAGTGAGGTGTAGATCAGACACGTGGATACTATTTCTCTTTCTTTTACCTCTGCTGTTCCTTCTGAGCAGGCTGAGTGAGACACGTGGATATACTCTATCTCTGTCTTCTACATCTGCTGTTCCTTCTGAGCAGGCTGAGTGAGGTGTAGATCAGACACGTGGATATACTCTATATCTGTCTTCTACCTCTGCTGTTCCTTCTGAGCAGGCTGAATGAGACACGTGGATATACTCTATATCTGTCTTCTACCTCTGATGTTCCTTATGAGCAGGCTGAGTGAGATAAGTGAATATACTCTATCTCTGTCTTCTACCTCTGCTGTTCCTTCTGAGCAGGCTGAGTGAGACACGTGGATATACTCTATCTCTGTCTTCTATCTCTGTTGTTCTTTCTGAGCAGGCTGAGTGAGGTGTAGATCAGACACGTGGATATACTCTATCTCTGTCTTCTACCTCTGATGTTCCTTATGAGCAGGCTGAGTGAGACTCGTGGATATACTCTATCTCTGTCTTCTACCTCTGCTGTTCTTTCTGAGCAGGCTGAGTGAGGTGTAGATCAGACACGTGGATATACTCTATCTCTGTCTTCTACCTGTACTGTTCCTTCTGAGCAGGCTGAGTGAGGTGTAGATCAGACACGTGGATATACTCTATCTCTGTCTTCTACCTCTGCTGTTCCTTCTGATCAGGCTGAGTGAGGTGTAGATCAGACACGTGGATACTATTTCTCTTTCTTTTACCTCTGCTGTTCCTTCTGAGCAGGCTGAGTGAGACACGTGGATATACTCTATCTCTGTCTTCTACCTCTGCTGTTCCTTCTGAGCAGGCTGGGTGAGGTGTAGATCAGACACTTGGATATACTATATATCTGCCTTCTACCTCTGCCGTTCCTTCTGAGCAGGCTGAGTGAGACACGTGGATATACTCTATCTCTGTCTTCTACCTCTGCTGTTCCTTCTGAGCAGACTGAGTGAGACACGTGGATATACTCTATCTCTGTCTTCTACATCTGCTGTTCCTTCTGAGCAGGCTGAGTGGCGTGTAGATCAGACACGTGGATATACTATATATCTGTCTTCTACTTCTGCGGTTCCTTCTGAGCAGGCTGAGTGAGACACTTGGATATACTCTATATATGTCTTCTACCTCTGCTGTTCCTTATGAGCAGGCTGAGTGAGGTGTAGATCAGACACGTGGATATACTCTTTCTATGTCTTCTACCTGTGCTGTTCCTTCTGAGCAGGCTGAGTGAGGTGTAGATCAGACACGTGGATATACTCTATCTCTGTCATCTACCTCTGCTGTTCCTTCTGAGCAGGCTGAGTGAGACACGTGGATATACTCTATCTCTGCCTTCTACCTCTGCTGTTCCTTCTGAGCAGGCTGAGTGAGGTGTAGATCACACACTTGGATATACTATATCTCTGCCTTCTACCTCTGCTGTTCCTTCTGAGCAGGCTGAGTGAGACACGTGGATATACTCTATCTCTGTCTTCTACATCTGCTGTTCCTTCTGAGCAGGCTGAGTGAGGTGTAGATCAGACACGTGGATATACTCTATATCTGTCTTCTACCTCTGCTGTTCCTTCTGAGCAGGCTGAATGAGACACGTGGATATACTCTATATCTGTCTTCTACCTCTGCTGTTCCTTATGAGCAGGCTGAGTGAGATAAGTGAATATACTCTATCTCTGTCTTCTACTTCTGCTGTTCCTTCTGAGCAGGCTGAGTGAGACACGTGGATATACTCTATCTCTGTCTTCTATCTCTGTTGTTCTTTCTGAGCAGGCTGAGTGAGGTGTA
Organism: Crossaster papposus; assembly: GCA_037893245.1. Taxonomy (NCBI): domain Eukaryota; kingdom Metazoa; phylum Echinodermata; class Asteroidea; order Velatida; family Solasteridae; genus Crossaster; species Crossaster papposus. Next base: position 93,139 of record JBAIAA010000788.1, on the reverse strand, counting down.
GATCAGACACGTGGATATACTCTATCTCTGTCTTCTACCTATGATGTTCCTTCTGAGCAGGCTGAGTGAGACACGTGGATATACTCTATCTCTGTCTTCTACCTCTGCTGTTCCTTATGAGCAGGATGAGTGAGATACGTGAATATACTATATCTCTGTCTTCTACCTCTGCTGTTCCTTCTGAGCAGGCTGAATGAGACTCGTGGATATACTCTATCTCTGTCTTCTACCTCTGCTGTTCTTTCTGAGCAGGCTGAGTGAGGTGTAGATCAGACACGTGGATATACTCTATCTCTGTCTTCTACCTGTGCTGTTCCTTCTGAGCAGGCTGAGTGAGGTGTAGATCAGACACGTGGATATACTCTATCGCTGTCTTCTACCTCTGCTGTTCCTTCTGATCAGGCTGAGTGAGGTGTAGATCAGACACGTGGATACTATTTTTCTTTCTTTTACCTCTGCTGTTCCTTCTGAGCAGGCTGAGTGAGACACGTGGATATACTCTATCTCTGCCTTCTACCTCTGCTGTTCCTTCTGAGCAGGATGAGTGAGGTGTAGATCAGACACTTGGATATACTATATATCTGCCTTCTACCTCTGCTGTTCCTTCTGAGCAGGCTGAGTGAGACACGTGGATATACTATATCTCTGTCTTCTACCTCTGCTGTTCCTTCTGAGCAGGCTGAGTGAGACACGTGGATATACTCTATCTCTGTCTTCTACATCTGCTGTTCCTTCTGAGCAGGCTGAGTGAGGTGTAGATCAGACACGTGGATATACTCTATATCTGTCTTCTACCTCTGCTGTTCCTTTTGAGCAGGCTGAATGAGACACGTGGATATACTCTATATCTGTCTTCTACCTCTGCTGTTCCTTATGAGCAGGCTGAGTGAGGTGTAGATCAGACACGTGGATATACTCTATCTCTGTCTTCTAACTCTGATGTTCCTTCTGAGCAGGCTGAGTGAGATACGTGAATATACTATATCTCTGTCTTCTATCTCTGTTGTTCTTTCTGAGCAGGCTGAGTGAGGTGTAGATCAGACACGTGGATATACTCTATCTCTGTCTTCTAACTCTGATGTTCCTTCTGAGCAGGCTGAGTGAGATACGTGAATATACTATATCTCTGTCTTCTACCTCTGCTGTTCCTTCTGAGCAGGTTTAATGAGACTCGTGGATATACTCTATCTCTGTCTTCTACCTCTGCTGTTCTTTCTGAGCAGGCTGAGTGAGGTGTAGATCAGACACGTGGATATACTCTATCTCTGTCTTCTACCTGTGCTGTTCCTTCTGAGCAGGCTGAGTGAGGTGTAGATCAGACACGTGGATATACTCTATCTCTGTCTTCTACCTCTGCTGTTCCTTCTGATCAGGCTGAGTGAGGTGTAGATCAGACACGTGGATACTATTTCTCTTTCTTTTACCTCTGCTGTTCCTTCTGAGCAGGCTGAGTGAGACACGTGGATATACTCTATCTCTGCCTTCTACCTCTGCTGTTCCTTCTGAGCAGGCTGAGTGAGGTGTATATCAGACACTTGGATATACTATATCTCTGCCTTCTACCTCTGCTGTTCCTTCTGAGCAGGCTGAGTGAGACACGTGGATATACTCTATCTCTGTCTTCTACATCTGCTGTTCCTTCTGAGCAGGCTGAGTGAGGTGTAGATCAGACACGTGGATATACGCTATATCTGTTTTCTACCTCTGCTGTTCCTTCTGAGCAGGCTGAATGAGACACGTGGATATACTCTATATCTGTCTTCTACCTCTGCTGTTCCTTATGAGCAGGCTGAGTGAGATAAGTGAATATACTCTATCTCTGTCTTCTACCTCTGCTGTTCCTTCTGAGCAGGCTGAGTGAGACACGTGGATATACTCTATCTCTGTCTTCTATCTCTGTTGTTCTTTCTGAGCAGGCTGAGTGAGGTGTAGATCAGACACGTGGATATACTCTATCTCTGTCTTCTACCTCTGATGTTCCTTCTGAGCAGGCTGAGTGAGACACGTGGATATACTCTATCTCTGTCTTCTACCTCTGCTGTTCCTTATGAGCAGGATGAGTGAGATACGTGAATATACTATATCTCTGTCTTCTACCTCTGCTGTTCCTTCTGAGCAGGCTGAATGAGACTCGTGGATATACTCTATCTCTGTCTTCTACCTCTGCTGTTCTTTCTGAGCAGGCTGAGTGAGGTGTAGATCAGACACGTGGATATACTCTATCTCTGTCTTCTACCTGTGCTGTTCCTTCTGAGCAGGCTGAGTGAGGTGTAGATCAGACACGTGGATATACTCTATCTCTGTCTTCTACCTCTGCTGTTCCTTCTGATCAGGCTGAGTGAGGTGTAGATCAGACACGTGGATACTATTTCTCTTTCTTTTACCTCTGCTGTTCCTTCTGAGCAGGCTGAGTGAGACACGTGGATATACTCTATCTCTGTCTTCTACATCTGCTGTTCCTTCTGAGCAGGCTGAGTGAGGTGTAGATCAGACACGTGGATATACTCTATATCTGTCTTCTACCTCTGCTGTTCCTTCTGAGCAGGCTGAATGAGACACGTGGATATACTCTATATCTGTCTTCTACCTCTGATGTTCCTTATGAGCAGGCTGAGTGAGATAAGTGAATATACTCTATCTCTGTCTTCTACCTCTGCTGTTCCTTCTGAGCAGGCTGAGTGAGACACGTGGATATACTCTATCTCTGTCTTCTATCTCTGTTGTTCTTTCTGAGCAGGCTGAGTGAGACACGTGGATATACTCTATCTCTGTCTTCTACCTCTGCTGTTCCTTATGAGCAGGATGAGTGAGATACGTGAATATACTATATCTCTGTCTTCTACCTCTGCTGTTCCTTCTGAGCAGGCTGAATGAGACTCGTGGATATACTCTATCTCTGTCTTCTACCTCTGCTGTTCTTTCTGAGCAGGCTGAGTGAGGTGTAGATCAGACACGTGGATATACTCTATCTCTGTCTTCTACCTGTGCTGTTCCTTCTGAGCAGGCTGAGTGAGGTGTAGATCAGACACGTGGATATACTCTATCTCTGTCTTCTACCTCTGCTGTTCCTTCTGATCAGGCTGAGTGAGGTGTAGATCAGACACGTGGATACTATTTCTCTTTCTTTTACCTCTGCTGTTCCTTCTGAGCAGGCTGAGTGAGACACGTGGATATACTCTATCTCTGTCTTCTACCTCTGCTGTTCCTTCTGAGCAGGCTGGGTGAGGTGTAGATCAGACACTTGGATATACTATATATCTGCCTTCTACCTCTGCCGTTCCTTCTGAGCAGGCTGAGTGAGACACGTGGATATACTCTATCTCTGTCTTCTACCTCTGCTGTTCCTTCTGAGCAGGCTGAGTGAGACACGTGGATATACTCTATCTCTGTCTTCTACATCTGCTGTTCCTTCTGAGCAGGCTGAGTGGCGTGTAGATCAGACACGTGGATATACTATATATCTGTCTTCTACTTCTGCGGTTCCTTCTGAGCAGGCTGAGTGAGACACTTGGATATACTCTATATATGTCTTCTACCTCTGCTGTTCCTTATGAGCAGGCTGAGTGAGGTGTAGATCAGACACGTGGATATACTCTTTCTATGTCTTCTACCTGTGCTGTTCCTTCTGAGCAGGCTGAGTGAGGTGTAGATCAGACACGTGGATATACTCTATCTCTGTCTTCTACCTCTGCTGTTCCTTCTGAGCAGGCTGAGTGAGACACGTGGATATACTCTATCTCTGCCTTCTACCTCTGCTGTTCCTTCTGAGCAGGCTGAGTGAGGTGTAGATCACACACTTGGATATACTATATCTCTGCCTTCTACCTCTGCTGTTCCTTCTGAGCAGGCTGAGTGAGACACGTGGATATACTCTATCTCTGTCTTCTACATCTGCTGTTCCTTCTGAGCAGGCTGAGTGAGGTGTAGATCAGACACGTGGATATACTCTATATCTGTCTTCTACCTCTGCTGTTCCTTCTGAGCAGGCTGAATGAGACACGTGGATATACTCTATATCTGTCTTCTACCTCTGCTGTTCCTTATGAGCAGGCTGAGTGAGATAAGTGAATATACTCTATCTCTGTCTTCTACCTCTGCTGTTCCTTCTGAGCAGGCTGAGTGAGACACGTGGATATACTCTATCTCTGTCTTCTATCTCTGTTGTTCTTTCTGAGCAGGCTGAGTGAGGTGTAGATCAGACACGTGGATATACTCTATCTCTGTCTTCTACCTCTGATGTTCCTTCTGAGCAGGCTGAGTGAGACACGTGGATATACTCTATCTCTGTCTTCTACCTCTGCTGTTCCTTATGAGCAGGATGAGTGAGATACGTGAATATACTATATCTCTGTCTTCTACCTCTGCTGTTCCTTCTGAGCAGGCTGAATGAGACTCGTGGATATACTCTATCTCTGTCTTCTACCTCTGCTGTTCTTTCTGAGCAGGCTGAGTGAGGTGTAGATCAGACACGTGGATATACTCTATCTCTGTCTTCTACCTGTGCTGTTCCTTCTGAGCAGGCTGAGTGAGGTGTAGATCAGACACGTGGATATACTATATCGCTGTCTTCTACCTCTGCTGTTCCTTCTGATCAGGCTGAGTGAGGTGTAGATCAGACACGTGGATACTATTTTTCTTTCTTTTACCTCTGCTGTTCCTTCTGAGCAGGCTGAGTGAGACACGTGGATATACTCTATCTCTGCCTTCTACCTCTGCTGTTAATTCTGAGCAGGCTGAGTGAGGTGTAGATCAGACACTTGGATATACTATATATCTGCCTTCTACCTCTGCTGTTCCTTCTGAGCAGGCTGAGTGAGACACGTGGATATACTATATCTCTGTCTTCTACCTCTGCTGTTCCTTCTGAGCAGGCTGAGTGAGACACGTGGATATACTCTATCTCTGTCTTCTACATCTGCTGTTCCTTCTGAGCAGGCTGAGTGAGGTGTAGATCAGACACGTGGATATACTCTATATCTGTCTTCTACCTCTGCTGTTCCTTCTGAGCAGGCTGAATGAGACACGTGGATATACTCTATATCTGTCTTCTACCTCTGCTGTTCCTTATGAGCAGGCTGAGTGAGATAAGTGAATATACTCTATCTCTGTCTTCTACCTCTGCTGTTCCTTCTGAGCAGGCTGAGTGAGACACGTGGATATACTCTATATCTGTCTTCTATCTCTGTTGTTCTTTCTGAGCAGGCTGAGTGAGGTGTAGATCAGACACGTGGATATACTCTATCTCTGTCTTCTAACTCTGATGTTCCTTCTGAGCAGGCTGAGTGAGATACGTGAATATACTATATCTCTGTCTTCTACCTCTGCTGTTCCTTCTGAGCAGGTTGAATGAGACTCGTGGATATATTCTATCTCTGTCTTCTACCTCTGCTGTTCTTTCTGAGCAGGCTGAGTGAGGTGTAGATCAGACACGTGGATATACTCTATCTCTGTCTTCTACCTGTGCTGTTCCTTCTGAGCAGGCTGAGTGAGGTGTAGATCAGACACGTGGATATACTCTATCTCTGTCTTCTACCTCTGCTGTTCCTTCTGATCAGGCTGAGTGAGGTGTAGATCAGACACGTGGATACTATTTCTCTTTCTTTTACCTCTGCTGTTCCTTCTGAGCAGGCTGAGTGAGACACGTGGATATACTCTATCTCTGCCTTCTACCTCTGCTGTTCCTTCTGAGCAGGCTGAGTGAGGTGTATATCAGACACTTGGATATACTATATCTCTGCCTTCTACCTCTGCTGTTCCTTCTGAGCAGGCTGAGTGAGACACGTGGATATACTCTATCTCTGTCTTCTACATCTGCTGTTCCTTCTGAGCAGGCTGAGTGAGGTGTAGATCAGACACGTGGATATACGCTATATCTGTTTTCTACCTCTGCTGTTCCTTCTGAGCAGGCTGAATGAGACACGTGGATATACTCTATATCTGTCTTCTACCTCTGCTGTTCCTTATGAGCAGGCTGAGTGAGATAAGTGAATATACTCTATCTCTGTCTTCTACCTCTGCTGTTCCTTCTGAGCAGGCTGAGTAAGACACGTGGATATACTCTATCTCTGTCTTCTATCTCTGTTGTTCTTTCTGAGCAGGCTGAGTGAGGTGTAGATCAGACACGTGGATATACTCTATCTCTGTCTTCTACCTCTGATGTTCCTTCTGAGCAGGCTGAGTGAGACACGTGGATATACTCTATCTCTGTCTTCTACCTCTGCTGTTCCTTATGAGCAGGATGAGTGAGATACGTGAATATACTATATATCTGTCTTCTACCTCTGCTGTTCCTTCTGAGCAGGCTGAATGAGACTCGTGGATATACTCTATCTCTGTCTTCTACCTCTGCTGTTCTTTCTGAGCAGGCTGAGTGAGGTGTAGATCAGACACGTGGATATACTCTATCTCTGTCTTCTACCTGTGCTGTTCCTTCTGAGCAGGCTGAGTGAGGTGTAGATCAGACACGTGGATATACTCTATCTCTGTCTTCTACCTCTGCTGTTCCTTCTGATCAGGCTGAGTGAGGTGTAGATCAGACACGTGGATACTATTTTTCTTTCTTTTACCTCTGCTGTTCCTTCTGAGCAGGCTGAGTGAGACACGTGGATATACTCTATCTCTGTCTTCTACATCTGCTGTTCCTTCTGAGCAGGCTGAGTGAGGTGTAGATCAGACACGTGGATATACTCTATATCTGTCTTCTACCTCTGCTGTTCCTTCTGAGCAGGCTGAATGAGACACGTGGATATACTCTATATCTGTCTTCTACCTCTGATGTTCCTTATGAGCAGGCTGAGTGAGATAAGTGAATATACTCTATCTCTGTCTTCTACCTCTGCTGTTCCTTCTGAGCAGGCTGAGTGAGACACGTGGATATACTCTATCTCTGTCTTCTATCTCTGTTGTTCTTTCTGAGCAGGCTGAGTGAGGTGTAGATCAGACACGTGGATATACTCTATCTCTGTCTTCTACCTCTGATGTTCCTTATGAGCAGGCTGAGTGAGACACGTGGATATACTCTATCTCTGTCTTCTACCTCTGCTGTTCCTTATGAGCAGGATGAGTGAGATACGTGAATATACTATATCTCTGTCTTCTACCTCTGCTGTTCCTTCTGAGCAGGCTGAATGAGACTCGTGGATATACTCTATCTCTGTCTTCTACCTCTGCTGTTCTTTCTGAGCAGGCTGAGTGAGGTGTAGATCAGACACGTGGATATACTCTATCTCTGTCTTCTACCTGTGCTGTTCCTTCTGAGCAGGCTGAGTGAGGTGTAGATCAGACACGTGGATATACTCTATCTCTGTCTTCTACCTCTGCTGTTCCTTCTGATCAGGCTGAGTGAGGTGTAGATCAGACACTTGGATATACTATATATCTGCCTTCTACCTCTGCTGTTCCTTCTGAGCAGGCTGAGTGAGACACGTGGATATACTCTATCTCTGCCTTCTACCTCTGCTGTTCCTTCTGAGCAGGCTGAGTGAGGTGTAGATCAGACACTTGGATATACTATATATCTGCCTTCTACCTCTGCTGTTCCTTCTGAGCAGGCTGAGTGAGACACGTGGATATACTCTATCTCTGTCTTATACCTCTGCTGTTCCTTCTGAGCAGGCTGAGTGAGACACGTGGATATACTCTATCTCTGTCTTCTACATCTGCTGTTCCTTCTGAGCAGGCTGAGTGAGGTGTAGATCAGACACGTGGATATACTATATATCTGTCTTCTACCTTTGCTGTTCCTTCTGATCAGGCTGAGTGAGGTGTAGATTAGACACGTGAATATACTCTATCTCTTTCTTCTACCTCTGCTGTTCCTTCTGAGCAGGCTGAGTGAGACACGTGGATATACTCTATCTCTGCCTTCTACCTCTGCTGTTCCTTCTGAGCAGGCTGAGTGAGGTGTAGATCAGACACTTGGATATACTATATCTCTGCCTTCTACCTCTGCTGTTCCTTCTGATCAGGCTGAGTGAGGTGTAGATCAGACACGTGGATACTATTTCTTTTTCTTTTACCTCTGCTGTTCCTTCTGAGCAGGCTGAGTGAGACACGTGGATATACTCTATCTCTGCCTTCTACCTCTGCTGTTCCTTCTGAGCAGGCTGAGTGAGGTGTAGATCAGACACTTGGATATACTATATATCTGCCTTCTACCTCTGCTGTTCCTTCTGAGCAGGCTGAGTGAGACACGTGGATATACTCTATCTCTGTCTTATACCTCTGCTGTTCCTTCTGAGCAGGCTGAGTGAGACACGTGGATATACTCTATCTCTGCCTTCTACCTCTGCTGTTCCTTCTGAGCAGGCTGAGTGAGGTGTAGATCAGACACTTGGATATACTATATATCTGCCTTCTACCTCTGCTGTTCCTTCTGAGCAGGCTGAGTGAGACACGTGGATATACTCTATCTCTGTCTTATACCTCTGCTGTTCCTTCTGAGCAGGCTGAGTGAGACACGTGGATATACTCTATCTCTGTCTTCTACATCTGCTGTTCCTTCTGAGCAGGCTGAGTGAGGTGTAGATCAGACACGTGGATATACTATATATCTGTCTTCTACCTTTGCTGTTCCTTCTGATCAGGCTGAGTGAGGTGTAGATTAGACACGTGAATATACTCTATCTCTTTCTTCTACCTCTGCTGTTCCTTCTGAGCAGGCTGAGTGAGACACGTGGATATACCCTATCTCTGCCTTCTACCTCTGCTGTTCCTTCTGAGCAGGCTGAGTGAGGTGTAGATCAGACACTTGGATATACTATATCTCTGCCTTCTACCTCTGCTGTTCCTTCTGATCAGGCTGAGTGAGGTGTAGATCAGACACGTGGATACTATTTCTTTTTCTTTTACCTCTGCTGTTCCTTCTGAGCAGGCTGAGTGAGACACGTGGATATACTCTATCTCTGCCTTCTACCTCTGCTGTTCCTTCTGAGCAGGCTGAGTGAGGTGTAGATCAGACACTTGGATATACTATATATCTGCCTTCTACCTCTGCTGTTCCTTCTGAGCAGGCTGAGTGAGACACGTGGATATACTCTATCTCTGTCTTATACCTCTGCTGTTCCTTCTGAGCAGGCTGAGTGAGACACGTGGATATACTCTATCTCTGTCTTCTACATCTGCTGTTCCTTCTGAGCAGGCTGAGTGAGGTGTAGATCAGACACGTGGATATACTATATATCTGTCTTCTACCTTTGCTGTTCCTTCTGATCAGGCTGAGTGAGGTGTAGATTAGACACGTGAATATACTCTATCTCTTTCTTCTACCTCTGCTGTTCCTTCTGAGCAGGCTGAGTGAGACACGTGGATATACTCTATCTCTGCCTTCTACCTCTGCTGTTCCTTCTGAGCAGGCTGAGTGAGGTGTAGATCAGACACTTGGATATACTATATCTCTGCCTTCTACCTCTGCTGTTCCTTCTGATCAGGCTGAGTGAGGTGTAGATCTGACACGTGGATACTATTTCTCTTTCTTTTACCTCTGCTGTTCCTTCTGAGCAGGCTGAGTGAGACACGTGGATATACTCTATCTCTGTCTTCTACATCTGCTGTTCCTTCTGAGCAGGCTGAGTGAGGTGTAGATCAGACACGTGGATATACTCTATATCTGTCTTCTACCTCTGCTGTTCCTTCTGAGCAGGCTGAATGAGACACGTGGATATACTCTATATCTGTCTTCTACCTCTGATGTTCCTTATGAGCAGGCTGAGTGAGATAAGTGAATATACTCTATCTCTGTCTTCTACCTCTGCTGTTCCTTCTGAGCAGGCTGAGTGAGACACGTGGATATACTCTATCTCTGTCTTCTATCTCTGTTGTTCTTTCTGAGCAGGCTGAGTGAGGTGTAGATCAGACACGTGGATATACTCTATCTCTGTCTTCTACCTCTGATGTTCCTTATGAGCAGGCTGAGTGAGACACGTGGATATACTCTATCTCTGTCTTCTACCTCTGCTGTTCCTTATGAGCAGGATGAGTGAGATACGTGAATATACTATATCTCTGTCTTCTACCTCTGCTGTTCCTTCTGAGCAGGCTGAATGAGACTCGTGGATATACTCTATCTCTGTCTTCTACCTCTGCTGTTCTTTCTGAGCAGGCTGAGTGAGGTGTAGATCAGACACGTGGATATACTCTATCTCTGTCTTCTACCTGTGCTGTTCCTTCTGAGCAGGCTGAGTGAGGTGTAGATCAGACACGTGGATATACTCTATCTCTGTCTTCTACCTCTGCTGTTCCTTCTGATCAGGCTGAGTGAGGTGTAGATCAGACACGTGGATACTATTTCTTTTTCTTTTACCTCTGCTGTTCCTTCTGAGCAGGCTGAGTGAGACACGTGGATATACTCTATCTCTGCCTTCTACCTCTGCTGTTCCTTCTGAGCAGGCTGAGTGAGGTGTAGATCAGACACTTGGATATACTATATATCTGCCTTCTACCTCTGCTGTTCCTTCTGAGCAGGCTGAGTGAGACACGTGGATATACTCTATCTCTGTCTTATTCCTCTGCTGTTCCTTCTGAGCAGGCTGAGTGAGACACGTGGATATACTCTATCTCTGTCTTCTACATCTGCTGTTCCTTCTGAGCAGGCTGAGTGAGGTGTAGATCAGACACGTGGATATACTATATATCTGTCTTCTACTTCTGCTGTTCCTTCTGAGCAGGCTGAGTGAGGTGTAGATCAGACATGTGGATATACTCTATCTCTGTCTTCTACCTTTGCTGTTCCTTCTGAGCAGGCTGAGTGAGGTGTAGATCAGACACGTGGATATACTCTATCTCTGTCTTCTACCTCTGCTGTTCTTCCTGATCAGGCTGAGTGAGGTGTAGATTAGACACGTGAATATACTCTATCTCTTTCTTCTACCTCTGCTGTTCCTTCTGAGCAGGCTGAGTGAGACACGTGGATATACTCTATCTCTGCCTTCTACCTCTGCTGTTCCTTCTGAGCAGGCTGAGTGAGGTGTAGATCAGACACTTGGATATACTATATCTCTGCCTTCTACCTCTGCTGTTCCTTCTGAGCAGGCTGAGTGAGACACGTGGATATACTCTATCTCTGCCTTCTACCTCTGCTGTTCCTTCTGAGCAGGCTGAGTGAGGTGTAGATCAGACACTTGGATATACTATATCTCTGCCTTCTACCTCTGCTGTTCCTTCTGAGCAGGCTGAGTGAGACACGTGGATATACTCTATCTCTGCCTTCTACCTCTGCTGTTCCTTCTGAGCAGGCTGAGTGAGACACGTGGATATACTCTATCTCTGTCTTCTACCTCTGCTGTTCCTTCTGAGCAGGCTGAGTGAGACACGTGGATATACTCTATCTCTGTCTTCTACATCTGCTGTTCCTTCTGAGCAGGCTGAGTGAGGTGTAGATCAGACACTTGGATATACTATATCTCTGCCTTCTACCTCTGCTGTTCCTTCTGAGCAGGCTGAGTGAGACACGTGGATATACTCTATCTCTGTCTTCTACATCTGCTGTTCCTTATGAGCAGGCTGAGTGAGATACGTGAATATACTCTATCTCTGTCTTCTACCTCTGCTGTTCCTTCTGAGCAGGCTGAGTGAGACACGTGGATATACTCTATCTCTGTCTTCTACCTCTGGTGTTCCTTCTGAGCAGGCTTAGTGAGGTGTAGATCAGACACGTGGATATACTATATCTCTGTCTTCTACCTCTGGTGTTCCTTCTGAGCAGGTTGAGTGAGACACGTGGATATACTCAATCTCTGTCTTCTACCTCTGCTGTTCCTTATGAGCAGGATGAGTGAGATACGTGAATATACTATATCTCTGTCTTCTACCTCTGCTGTTCCTTCTGAGCAGGCTGAATGAGACTCGTGGATATACTCTATCTCTGTCTTCTACCTCTGCTGTTCCTTCTGAGCAGGCTGAGTGAGGTGTAGATCAGACACGTGGATATACTCTATCTCTGTCTTCTACCTGTGCTGTTCCTTCTGAGCAGGCTGAGTGAGGTGTAGATCAGACACGTGGATATACTGTATCTCTGTCTTCTACCTCTGCTGTTCCTTCTGATCAGGCTGAGTGAGGTGTAGATCAGACACGTGGATACTCTTTCTCTTTCTTTTACCTCTGCTGTTCCTTCTGAGCATGCTGAGTGAGACACGTGGATATACTCTATTTCTGTCTTCTACCTCTGCTGTTCCTTCTGAGCAGGCTGGGTGAGGTGTAGATCAGACACTTGGATATACTATATATCTGCCTTCTACCTCTGCTGTTCCTTCTGAGCAGGCTGAGTGAGACACGTGGATATACTCTATCTCTGTCTTCTACCTCTGCTGTTCCTTCTGAGCAGGCTGAGTGAGACACGTGGATATACTCTATCTCTGTCTTCTACATCTGCTGTTCCTTCTGAGCAGGCTGAGTGACGTGTAGATCAGACACGTGGATATACTATATATCTGTCTTCTACTTCTGCGGTTCCTTCTGAGCAGGCTGAGTGAGACACGTGGATATACTCTATATATGTCTTCTACCTCTGCTGTTCCTTATGAGCAGGCTGAGTGAGGTGTAGATCAGACACGTGGATATACTCTTTCTATGTCTTCTACCTGTGCTGTTCCTTCTGAGCAGGCTGAGTGAGGTGTAGATCAGACACGTGGATATACTCTTTCTCTGTCTTCTACCTGTGCTGTTCCTTCTGAGCAGGCTGAGTCAGGTGTAGATTAGACATGTGGATATACTCTATCTCTGTCTTCTACCTTTGCTGTTCCTTCTGAGCAGGCTGAGTGAGGTGTAGATTAGACACGTGAATATACTCTATCTCTTTCTTCTACCTTTGCTGTTCCTTCTGAGCAGGCTGAGTGAGGTGTAGATCAGACACTTGGATATACTATATCTCTGCCTTCTACCTCTGCTGTTCCTTCTGAGCAGGCTGAGTGAGACACGTGGATATACTCTATCTCTGCCATCTACCTCTGCTGTTCCTTCTGAGCAGGCTGAGTGAGGTGTAGATCAGACACGTGGATATACTCTATCTCTGTCTTCTACCTTTGCTGTTCCTTCTGAGCAGGCTGAGTGAGGTGTAGATTAGACACGTGAATATACTCTATCTCTTTCTTCTACCTCTGCTGTTCCTTCTGAGCAGGCTGAGTGAGACACGTGGATATACTCTATCTCTGCCTTCTACCTCTGCTGTTCCTTCTGAGCAGGCTGAGTGAGGTGTAGATCAGACACTTGGATATACTATATCTCTGCCTTCTACCTCTGCTGTTCCTTCTGAGCAGGCTGAGTGAGACACGTGGATATACTCTATCTCTGCCATCTACCTCTGCTGTTCCTTCTGAGCAGGCTGAGTGAGGTGTAGATCAGACACTTGGATATACTATATCTCTGCCTTCTACCTCTGCTGTTCCTTCTGAGCAGGCTGAGTGAGACACGTGGATATACTCTATCTCTGTATTCTACCTCTGCTGTTCCTTCTGAGCAGGCTGAGTGAGACACGTGGATATACTCTATCTCTGTCTTCTACATCTGCTGTTCCTTCTGAGCAGGCTGAGTGAGGTGTAGATCAGACACTTGGATATACTATATCTCTGCCTTCTACCTCTGCTGTTCCTTCTGAGCAGGCTGAGTGAGACACGTGGATATACTCTATCTCTGTCTTCTACATCTGCTGTTCCTTATGAGCAGGCTGAGTGAGATACGTGAATATACTCTATCTCTGTCTTCTACCTCTGCTGTTCCTTCTGAGCAGGCTGAGTGAGACACGTGGATATACTCTATCTCTGTCTTCTACCTCTGGTGTTCCTTCTGAGCAGGCTTAGTGAGGTGTAGATCAGACACGTGGATATACTATATCTCTGTCTTCTACCTCTGGTGTTCCTTCTGAGCAGGTTGAGTGAGACACGTGGATATACTCAATCTCTGTCTTCTACCTCTGCTGTTCCTTATGAGCAGGATGAGTGAGATACGTGAATATACTATATCTCTGTCTTCTACCTCTGCTGTTCCTTCTGAGCAGGCTGAATGAGACTCGTGGATATACTCTATCTCTGTCTTCTACCTCTGCTGTTCCTTCTGAGCAGGCTGAGTGAGGTGTAGATCAGACACGTGGATATACTCTATCTCTGTCTTCTACCTGTGCTGTTCCTTCTGAGCAGGCTGAGTGAGGTGTATATCAGACACGTGGATATACTGTATCTCTGTCTTCTACCTCTGCTGTTCCTTCTGATCAGGCTGAGTGAGGTGTAGATCAGACACGTGGATACTCTTTCTCTTTCTTTTACCTCTGCTGTTCCTTCTGAGCAGGCTGAGTGAGACACGTGGATATACTCTATCTCTGTCTTCTACCTCTGCTGTTCCTTCTGAGCAGGCTGGGTGAGGTGTAGATCAGACACTTGGATATACTATATATCTGCCTTCTACCTCTGCTGTTCCTTCTGAGCAGGCTGAGTGAGACACGTGGATATACTCTATCTCTGTCTTCTACCTCTGCTGTTCCTTCTGAGCAGGCTGAGTGAGACACGTGGATATACTTTATCTCTGTCTTCTACATCTGCTGTTCCTTCTGAGCAGGCTGAGTGACGTGTAGATCAGACACGTGGATATACTATATATCTGTCTTCTACTTCTGCGGTTCCTTCTGAGCAGGCTGAGTGAGACACGTGGATATACTCTATATATGTCTTCTACCTCTGCTGTTCCTTATGAGCAGGCTGAGTGAGGTGTAGATCAGACACGTGGATATACTCTTTCTATGTCTTCTACCTGTGCTGTTCCTTCTGAGCAGGCTGAGTGAGGTGTAGATCAGACACGTGGATATACTCTATCTATGTCTTCTACCTCTGCTGTTCCTTCTGAGCAGGCTGAGTGAGACACGTGGATATACTCTATCTCTGCCTTCTACCTCTGCTGTTCCTTTTGAGCAGGCTGAGTGAGGTGTAGATCAGACACTTGGATATACTATATCTCTGCCTTCTACCTCTGCTGTTCCTTCTGAGCAGGCTGAGTGAGACACGTGGATATACTCTATCTCTGCCATCTACCTCTGCTGTTCCTTCTGAGCAGGCTGAGTGAGGTGTAGATCAGACACTTGGATATACTATATCTCTGCCTTCTACCTCTGCTGTTCCTTCTGAGCAGGCTGAGTGAGACACGTGGATATACTCTATCTCTGTCTTCTACCTCTGCTGTTCCTTCTGAGCAGGCTGAGTGAGACACGTGGATATACTCTATCTCTGTCTTCTACATCTGCTGTTCCTTCTGAGCAGGCTGAGTGAGGTGTAGATCAGACACTTGGATATACTATATCTCTGCCTTCTACCTCTGCTGTTCCTTCTGAGCAGGCTGAGTGAGACACGTGGATATACTCTATCTCTGTCTTCTACATCTGTTCTTCCTTATGAGCAGGCTAGGGGGGATACGTGAATATACTCTATCTCTGTCTTCTACCTCTGCTGTTCCATCTGAGCAGGCTGAGTGAGACACGTGGATATACTCTATCTCTGTCTTCTACCTCTGGTGTTCCTTCTGAGCAGGCTTAGTGAGGTGTAGATCAGACACGTGGATATACTATATCTCTGTCTTCTACCTCTGGTGTTCCTTCTGAGCAGGTTGAGTGAGACACGTGGATATACTCAATCTCTGTCTTCTACCTCTGCTGTTCCTTATGAGCAGGATGAGTGAGATACGTGAATATACTATATCTCTGTCTTCTACCTCTGCTGTTCCTTCTGAGCAGGCTGAATGAGACTCGTGGATATACTCTATCTCTGTCTTCTACCTCTGCTGTTCCTTCTGAGCAGGCTGAGTGAGGTGTAGATCAGACACGTGGATATACTCTATCTCTGTCTTCTACCTGTGCTGTTCCTTCTGAGCAGGCTGAGTGAGGTGTATATCAGACACGTGGATATACTGTATCTCTGTCTTCTACCTCTGCTGTTCCTTCTGATCAGGCTGAGTGAGGTGTAGATCAGACACGTGGATACTCTTTCTCTTTCTTTTACCTCTGCTGTTCCTTCTGAGCAGGCTGAGTGAGACACGTGGATATACTCTATCTCTGTCTTCTACCTCTGCTGTTCCTTCTGAGCAGGCTGAGTGAGACACGTGGATATACTCTATATATGTCTTCTACCTCTGCTGTTCCTTATGAGCAGGCTGAGTGAGGTGTAGATCAGACACGTGGATATACTCTTTCTATGTCTTCTACCTGTGCTGTTCCTTCTGAGCAGGCTGAGTGAGGTGTAGATCAGACACGTGGATATACTCTATCTATGTCTTCTACCTCTGCTGTTCCTTCTGAGCAGGCTGAGTGAGACACGTGGATATACTCTATCTCTGTCTTCTACATCTGCTGTTCCTTCTGAGCAGGCTGAGTGAGGTGTAGATCAGACACGTGGATATACTCTATATCTGTCTTCTACCTCTGCTGTTCCTTCTGAGCAGGCTGAATGAGACACGTGGATATACTCTATCTCTGTCTTCTACATCTGCTGTTCCTTCTGAGCAGGCTGAGTGAGGTGTAGATCAGACACGTGGATATACTCTATATCTGTCTTCTACCTCTGCTGTTCCTTATGAGCAGGATGAGTGAGATACGTGAATATACTATATCTCTGTCTTCTACCTCTGCTGTTCCTTCTGAGCAGGCTGAATGAGACTCGTGGATATACTCTATCGCTGTCTTCTACCTCTGCTGTTCCTTCTGAGCAGGCTGAGTGAGGTGTAGATCAGACACGTGGATATACTCTATCTCTGTCTTCTACCTCTGGTGTTCCTTCTGAGCAGGCTTAGTGAGGTGTAGATCAGACACGTGGATATACTATATCTCTGTCTTCTACCTCTGGTGTTCCTTCTGAGCAGGTTGAGTGAGACACGTGGATATACTCAATCTCTGTCTTCTACCTCTGCTGTTCCTTCTGAGCAGGCTGAGTGAGACACGTGGATATACTCTATCTCTGTCTTCTACATCTGCTGTTCCTTCTGAGCAGGCTGAGTGACGTGTAGATCAGACACGTGGATATACTATATATCTGTCTTCTACTTCTGCGGTTCCTTCTGAGCAGGCTGAGTGAGACACGTGGATATACTCTATATATGTCTTCTACCTCTGCTGTTCCTTATGAGCAGGCTGAGTGAGGTGTAGATCAGACACGTGGATATACTCTTTCTATGTCTTCTACCTGTGCTGTTCCTTCTGAGCAGGCTGAGTGAGGTGTAGATCAGACACGTGGATATACTCTATCTATGTCTTCTACCTCTGCTGTTCCTTCTGAGCAGGCTGAGTGAGACACGTGGATATACTCTATCTCTGTCTTCTACATCTGCTGTTCCTTCTGAGCAGGCTGAGTGAGGTGTAGATCAGACACGTGGATATACTCTATATCTGTCTTCTACCTCTGCTGTTCCTTCTGAGCAGGCTGAATGAGACACGTGGATATACTCTATCTCTGTCTTCTACATCTGCTGTTCCTTCTGAGCAGGCTGAGTGAGGTGTAGATCAGACACGTGGATATACTCTATATCTGTCTTCTACCTCTGCTGTTCCTTATGAGCAGGATGAGTGAGATACGTGAATATACTATATCTCTGTCTTCTACCTCTGCTGTTCCTTCTGAGCAGGCTGAATGAGACTCGTGGATATACTCTATCTCTGTCTTCTACCTCTGCTGTTCCTTCTGAGCAGGCTGAGTGAGGTGTAGATCAGACACGTGGATATACTCTATCTCTGTCTTCTACCTGTGCTGTTCCTTCTGAGCAGGCTGAGTGAGGTGTATATCAGACACGTGGATATACTGTATCTCTGTCTTCTACCTCTGCTGTTCCTTCTGATCAGGCTGAGTGAGGTGTAGATCAGACACGTGGATACTCTTTCTCTTTCTTTTACCTCTGCTGTTCCTTCTGAGCAGGCTGAGTGAGACACGTGAATATACTCTATCTCTGTCTTCTACCTCTGCTGTTCCTTCTGAGCAGGCTGAGTGAGACACGTGGATATACTCTATCTCTGTCTTCTACATCTGCTGTTCCTTCTGAGCAGGCTGAGTGACGTGTAGATCAGACACGTGGATATACTATATATCTGTCTTCTACTTCTGCGGTTCCTTCTGAGCAGGCTGAGTGAGACACGTGGATATACTCTATATATGTCTTCTACCTCTGCTGTTCCTTATGAGCAGGCTGAGTGAGGTGTAGATCAGACACGTGGATATACTCTTTCTATGTCTTCTACCTGTGCTGTTCCTTCTGAGCAGGCTGAGTGAGGTGTAGATCAGACACGTGGATATACTCTATCTATGTCTTCTACCTCTGCTGTTCCTTCTGAGCAGGCTGAGTGAGACACGTGGATATACTCTATCTCTGTCTTCTACATCTGCTGTTCCTTCTGAGCAGGCTGAGTGAGGTGTAGATCAGACACGTGGATATACTCTATATCTGTCTTCTACCTCTGCTGTTCCTTCTGAGCAGGCTGAATGAGACACGTGGATATACTCTATCTCTGTCTTCTACATCTGCTGTTCCTTCTGAGCAGGCTGAGTGAGGTGTAGATCAGACACGTGGATATACTCTATATCTGTCTTCTACCTCTGCTGTTCCTTATGAGCAGGATGAGTGAGATACGTGAATATACTATATCTCTGTCTTCTACCTCTGCTGTTCCTTCTGAGCAGGCTGAATGAGACTCGTGGATATACTCTATCGCTGTCTTCTACCTCTGCTGTTCCTTCTGAGCAGGCTGAGTGAGGTGTAGATCAGACACGTGGATATACTCTATCTCTGTCTTCTACCTGTGCTGTTCCTTCTGAGCAGGTTGAGTGAGGTGTAGATCAGACACGTGGATATACTCTATCTCTGTCTTCTACCTCTGCTGTTCCGTCTGATCAGGCTGAGTGAGGTGTAGATCAGACACGTGGATATACTCGATCTCTTTCTTCTACCTCTGCTGTTCCTTCTGAGCAGGCTGAGTGAGACACGTGGATATACCCTATCTCTGCCTTCTACCTCTGCTGTTCCTTCTGAGCAGGCTGAGTGAGGTGTAGATCAGACACTTGGATATACTATATCTCTGCCTTCTACCTCTGCTGTTCCTTCTGAGCAGGCTGAGTGAGACACGTGGATATACTCTATATCTGTCTTCTACCTCTGCTGTTCCTTCTGAGCAGGCTGAGTGAGACACGTGGATATACTCTATCTCTGTCTTCAACATCTGCTGTTCCTTCTGAGCAGGCTGAGTGAGACACGTGGATATACTCTATCTCTGCCTTCTACCTCTGCTGTTCCTTCTGAGCAGGCTGAGTGAGGTGTAGATCAGACACTTGGATATACTCTATCTCTGCCTTCTACCTCTGCTGTTCCTTCTGAGCAGGCTGAGTGAGGTGTAGATCAGACATTTGGATATACTATATCTCTGCCTTCTACCTCTGCTGTTCCTTCTGAGCAGGCTGAGTGAGACACGTGGATATACTCTATCTCTGTCTTCTACCTCTGCTGTTCCTTCTGAGCAGGCTGAGTGAGACACGTGGATATACTCTATCTCTGTCTTCTACATCTGCTGTTCCTTCTGAGCAGGCTGAGTGAGGTGTAGATCAGACACGTGGATATACTCTATATCTGTCTTCTACCTCTGCTGTTCCTTATGAGCAGGATGAGTGAGATACGTGAATATACTATATCTCTGTCTTCTACCTCTGCTGTTCCTTCTGAGCAGGCTGAATGAGACTCGTGGATATACTCTATCGCTGTCTTCTACCTCTGCTGTTCCTTCTGAGCAGGCTGAGTGAGGTGTAGATCAGACACGTGGATATACTCTATCTCTGTCTTCTACCTGTGCTGTTCCTTCTGAGCAGGTTGAGTGAGGTGTAGATCAGACACGTGGATATACTCTATCTCTGTCTTCTACCTCTGCTGTTCCGTCTGATCAGGCTGAGTGAGGTGTAGATCAGACACGTGGATATACTCGATCTCTTTCTTCTACCTCTGCTGTTCCTTCTGAGCAGGCTGAGTGAGACACGTGGATATACTCTATCTCTGCCTTCTACCTCTGCTGTTCCTTCTGAGCAGGCTGAGTGAGGTGTAGATCAGACACTTGGATATACTATATCTCTGCCTTCTACCTCTGCTGTTCCTTCTGAGCAGGCTGAGTGAGACACGTGGATATACTATATCTCTGCCTTCTACCTCTGCTGTTACTTCTGAGCAGGCTGAGTGAGACACGTGGATATACTCTATCTCTGTCTTCTACCTCTGCTGTTCCTTCTGAGCAGGCTGAGTGAGACACGTGGATATACTCTATCTCTGTCTTCTACCTCTGCTGTTCCTTCTGAGCAGGCTGAGTGAGGTGTAGATCAGACACGTGGATATACTCTATCTCTGTCTTCTACCTCTGGTGTTCCTTCTGAGCAGGCTGATTGAGACACGTGGATATACTCTATCTCTGTCTTCTACCTCTGCTGTTCCTTCTGAGCAGGATGAGTGAGATACGTGAATATACTATATCTCTGTCTTCTACCTCTGCTGTTCCTTCTGAGCAGGCTGAATGAGACTCGTGGATATACTCTATCTCTGTATTCTACCTCTGCTTTTCCTTCTGAGCAGGCTGAGTGAGGTGTAGATCAGACACGTGGATATACTCTATTTCTGTCTTCTACCTCTGGTGTTCCTTCTGAGCAGGCTGATTGAGACACGTGGATATACTCTATCTCTGTCTTCTACCTCTGCTGTTCCTTATGAGCAGGATGAGTGAGATACGTGAATATACTATATCTCTGTCTTCTACCTCTGCTGTTCCTTCTGAGCAGGCTGAATGAGACTCGTGGATATACTCTATCTCTGTATTCTACCTCTGCTTTTCCTTCTGAGCAGGCTGAGTGAGGTGTAGATCAGACACGTGGATATACTCTATCTCTGTCTTCTACCTGTGCTGTTCCTTCTGAGCAGGCTGAGTGAGGTGTAGATCAGACACGTGGATATACTCTATCTCTGTCTTCTACCTCTGCTGTTCCTTCTGATCAGGCTGAGTGAGGTGTAGATCAGACACGTGGATATACTCTATCTCTGTCTTCTACCTCTGCTGTTCCTTCTGATCAGGCTGAGTGAGGTGTAGATCAGACACGTGGATATACTCTATCTCTTTCTTCTACCTCTGCTGTTCCTTCTGAGCAGGCTGAGTGAGACACGTGGATATACTCTATATCTGTCTTCTACCTCTGCTGTTCCTTATGAGCAGGCTGAGTGAGATACGTGAATATACTATATCTCTGTCTTCTACCTCTGCTGTTTCTTCTGAGCAGGCTGAGTGAGACACGTGGATATAATCTATCTCTTTCTTCTACCTCTGGTGTTCCTTCTGAGCAGGCTGAGTGAGGTGTAGATCAGACACGTGGATATACTCTATCTCTGTCTTCTACCTCTGGTGTTCCTTCTGAGCAGGCTGAGTGAGACACGTGGATATACTCTATCTCTGTCTTTTACCTATGCTGTTCCTTATGAGCAGGATGAGTGAGATACGTGAATATACTATATCTCTGTCTTCTACCTCTGCTGTTCCTTCTGAGCAGGCTGAATGAGACTCGTGTATATACTCTATCTCTGTCTTCTACCTCTGCTGTTCCTTCTGAGCATGCTGATTGAGGTGTAGATCAGACACGTGGATATACTCTATCTCTGTCTTCTACCTCTGCTGTTCCTTCTGAGCAGGCTGAGTGAGACACGTGGATATACTCTAGCTCTGTCTTCTACCTCTGCTGTTCCTTCTGAGCAGGCTGAGTGAGACACGTGGATATACTCTATCTCTGTCTTCTACATCTGCTGTTCCTTCTGAGCAGGCTGAGTGAGGTGTAGATCAGACACGTGGATATACTCTATATCTGTCTTCTACCTCTGCTGTTCCTTATGAGCAGGATGAGTGAGATACGTGAATATACTATATCTCTGTCTTCTACCTCTGCTGTTCCTTCTGAGCAGGCTGAATGAGACTCGTGGATATACTCTATCGCTGTCTTCTACCTCTGCTGTTCCTTCTGAGCAGGCTGAGTGAGGTGTAGATCAGACACGTGGATATACTCTATCTCTGTCTTCTACCTGTGCTGTTCCTTCTGAGCAGGTTGAGTGAGGTGTAGATCAGACACGTGGATATACTCTATCTCTGTCTTCTACCTCTGCTGTTCCGTCTGATCAGGCTGAGTGAGGTGTAGATCAGACACGTGGATATACTCGATCTCTTTCTTCTACCTCTGCTGTTCCGTCTGAGCAGGCTTGGTGAGACACGTGGATATACTCTATCTCTGCCTTCTACCTCTGCTGTTCCTTCTGAGCAGGCTGAGTGAGGTGTAGATCAGACACTTGGATGTACTATATCTCTGCATTCTACCTCTGCTGTTCCTTCTGAGCAGGCTGAGTGAGACACGTGGATATACTCTATATCTGTCTTCTACCTCTGATGTTCCTTCTGAGCAGGCTGAGTGAGACACGTGGATATACTCTATCTCTGTCTTCAACATCTGCTGTTCCTTCTGAGCAGGCTGAGTGAGACACGTGGATATACTCTATCTCTGCCTTCTACCTCTGCTGTTCCTTCTGAGCAGGCTGAGTGAGGTGTAGATCAGACACTTGGATATACTATATCTCTGCCTTCTACCTCTGCTGTTACTTCTGAGCAGGCTGAGTGAGACACGTGGATATACTCTATCTCTGTCTTCTACCTCTGCTGTTCCTTCTGAGCAGGCTGAGTGAGACACGTGGATATACTCTATCTCTGTCTTCTACCTCTGCTGTTCCTTCTGAGCAGGCTGAGTGAGGTGTAGATCAGACACGTGGATATACTCTATCTCTGTCTTCTACCTCTGCTGTTCCTTATGAGCAGGATGAGTGAGATACGTGAATATACTATATCTCTGTCTTCTACCTCTGCTGTTCCTTCTGAGCAGGCTGAATGAGACTCGTGGATATACTCTATCTCTGTCTTCTACCTCTGCTGTTCCTTCTGAGCAGGCTGAGTGAGGTGTAGATCAGACACGTGGATATACTCTATCTCTGTCTTCTACCTGTGCTGTTCCTTCTGAGCAGGCTGAGTGAGGTGTAGATCAGACACGTGGATATACTCTATCTCTGTCTTCTACCTCTGCTGTTCCTTCTGATCAGGCTGAGTGAGGTGTAGATCAGACACGTGGATATACTCTATCTCTGTCTTCTACCTCTGCTGTTCCTTCTGATCAGGCTGAGTGAGGTGTAGATCAGACACGTGGATATACTCTATCTCTTTCTTCTACCTCTGCTGTTCCTTCTGAGCAGGCTGAGTGAGACACGTGGATATACTCTATATCTGTCTTCTACCTCTGCTGTTCCTTATGAGCAGGCTGAGTGAGATACGTGAATATACTCTATCTCTGTCTTCTACCTCTGCTGTTCCTTCTGAGCAGGCTGAGTGAGACATGTGGATATAATCTATCTCTTTCTTCTACCTCTGGTGTTCCTTCTGAGCAGGCTGAGTGAGGTGTAGATCAGACACGTGGATATACTCTATCTCTGTCTTCTACCTCTGGTGTTCCTTCTGAGCAGGCTGAGTGAGACACGTGGATATACTCTATCTCTGTCTTTTACCTATGCTGTTCCTTATGAGCAGGATGAGTGAGATACGTGAATATACTATATCTCTGTCTTCTACCTCTGCTGTTCCTTCTGAGCAGGCTGAATGAGACTCGTGGATATACTCTATCTCTGTCTTCTACCTCTGCTGTTCCTTCTGAGCATGCTGATTGAGGTGTAGATCAGACACGTGGATATACTCTATCTCTGTCTTCTACCTGTGCTGTTCCTTCTGAGCAGGCTGAGTGAGGTGTAGATCAGACACGTGGATATACTCTATCTCTGTCTTCTACCTCTGCTGTTCCTTCTGATCAGGCTGAGTGAGGTGTAGATCAGACACGTGGATACTCTTTCTTTTTCTTTTACCTCTGCTGTTCATTCTGAGCAGGCTGAGTGAGACACGTGGATATACTCTATCTCTGCCTTCTACCTCTGCTGTTCCTTCTGATCAGGCTGAGTGAGGTGTAGATCAGACACTTGGATATACTATATATCTGCCTTCTACCTCTGCTATTCCTTCTGAGCAGGCTGAGTGAGACACGTGGATATACTCTATCTCTGTCTTCTACCTCTGCTGTTCCTTCTGATCAGGCTGAGTGAGGTGTAGATCAGACACGTGGATATACTCTATCTCTGTCTTCTACCTCTGCTGTTCCTTCTGATCAGGCTGGGTGAGGTGTAGATCAGACACGTGGATATACTCTATCTCTTTCTTCTACCTCTGCTGTTCCTTCTGAGCAGGCTGAGTGAGACACGTGGATATACTCTATCTCTGTCTTCTACCTCTGATGTTCCTTCTGAGCAGGCTGAGTGAGACACGTGGATATACTCTATCTCTGTCTTCTACCTCTGCTGTTCCTTATGAGCAGGATGAGTGAGATACGTGAATATACTATATCTCTGTCTTCTACCTCTGCTGTTCCTTCTGAGCAGGCTGAATGAGACACGTGGATGTACTCTATCTCTGTCTTCTACCTCTGCTGTTCCTTCTGAGCAGGCTGAGTGAGGTGTAGATCAGACACGTGGATATACTCTATCTCTGTCTTCTACCTGTGCTGTTCCTTCTGAGCAGGTTGAGTGAGGTGTAGATCAGACACGTGGATATACTCTATCTCTGTCTTCTACCTCTGCTGTTCCGTCTGATCAGGCTGAGTGAGGTGTAGATCAGACACGTGGATATACTCCATCTCTTTCTTCTACCTCTGCTGTTCCTTCTGAGCAGGCTGAGTGAGACACGTGGATATACTCTATCTCTGCCTTCTACCTCTGATGTTCCTTCTGAGCAGGCTGAGTGAGACACGTGGATATACTCTATCTCTGTCTTCTACCTCTGCTGTTCCTTATGAGCAGGATGAGTGAGATACGTGAATATACTATATCTCTGTCTTCTACCTCTGCTGTTCCTTCTGAGCAGGCTGAATGAGACACGTGGATGTACTCTATCTCTGTCTTCTACCTCTGCTGTTCCTTCTGAGCAGGCTGAGTGAGGTGTAGATCAGACACGTGGATATACTCTATCTCTGTCTTCTACCTGTGCTGTTCCTTCTGAGCAGGTTGAGTGAGGTGTAGATCAGACACGTGGATATACTCTATCTCTGTCTTCTACCTCTGCTGTTCCGTCTGATCAGGCTGAGTGAGGTGTACATCAGACACGTCGATATACTCGATCTCTTTCTTCTACCTCTGCTGTTCCTTCTGAGCAGGCTGAGTGAGACACGTGAATATACTCTATCTCTGCCTTCTACCTCTGCTGTTCCTTCTGAGCAGGCTGAGTGAGGTGTAGATCAGACACTTGGATATACTATATCTCTGCCTTCTACCTCTGCAGTTCCTTCTGAGCAGGCTGAGTGAGACACGTGGATATACTCTATATCTGTCTTCTACCTCTGCTGTTCCTTCTGAGCAGGCTGAGTGAGACACGTGGATATACTCTATATCTGTCTTCTACCTCTGCTGTTCCTTATGAGCAGGCTGAGTGAGATACGTGAATATACTCTATCTCTGTCTTCTACATCTGCTGTTCCTTCTGAGCAGGCTGAGTGAGACACGTGGATATACTATATCTCTGTCTTCTACCTCTGCTGTTCCTTCTGGGCAGGCTGAGTGAGGTGTAGATCAGACACGTGGATATACTCTATCTCTGTCTTCTACCTCTGCTGTTCCTTATGAGCAGGATGAGTGAGATACGTGAATATACTATATCTCTGTCTTCTACCTCTGCTGTTCCCTCTGAGCAGGCTGAATGAGACTCGTGGATATACTCTATCTCTGTCTTCTACCTCTGCTGTTCCTTCTGAGCAGGCTGAGTGAGGTGTAGATCAGACACGTGGATATACTCTATCTCTGTCTTCTACCTGTGCTGTTCCTTCTGAGCAGGCTGAGTGAGGTGTAGATCAGACACGTGGATATACTCTATCTCTGTCTTCTACCTCTGCTGTTCCTTCTGATCAGGCTGAGTGAGGTGTAGATCAGACACGTGGATATACTCTATCTCTGTCTTCTACCTCTGCTGTTCCTTCTGATCAGGCTGAGTGAGGTGTAGATCAGACACGTGGATATACTCTATCTCTTTCTTCTACCTCTGCTGTTCCTTCTGAGCAGGCTGAGTGAGACACGTGGATATACTCTATCTCTGTCTTCTACCTCTGCTGTTCCTTCTAAGCAGGCTGAGTGAGATACGTGAATATACTCTATCTCTGTCTTCTACATCTGCTGTTCCTTCTGAGCAGGCTGAGTGAGACACGTGGATATACTCTATCTCTGTCTTCTACCTCTGCTGTTCCTTCTGGGCAGGCTGAGTGAGGTGTAGATCAGACACGTGGATATACTCTATCTCTGTCTTCTACCTCTGCTGTTCCTTATGAGCAGGATGAGTGAGATACGTGAATATACTATATCTCTGTCTTCTACCTCTGCTGTTCCTTCTGAGCAGGCTGAATGAGACTCGTGGATATACTCTATCTCTGTCTTCTACCTCTGCTGTTCCTTCTGAGCAGGCTGAGTGAGGTGTAGATCAGACACGTGGATATACTCTATCTCTGTCTTCTACCTGTGCTGTTCCTTCTGAGCAGGCTGAGTGAGGTGTAGATCAGACACGTGGATATACTCTATCTCTGTCTTCTACCTCTGCTGTTCCTTCTGATCAGGCTGAGTGAGGTGTAGATCAGACACGTGGATATACTCTATCTCTTTCTTCTACCTCTGCTGTTCCTTCTGAGCAGGCTGAGTGAGACACGTGGATATACTCTATATCTGTCTTCTACCTCTGCTGTTCCTTATGAGCAGGCTGAGTGAGATACGTGAATATACTCTATCTCTGTCTTCTACCTCTGCTGTTCCTTCTGAGCAGGCTGAGTGAGACACGTGGATATACTCTATCTCTTTCTTCTACCTCTGGTGTTCCTTCTGAGCAGGCTGAGTGAGGTGTAGATCAGACACGTGGATATACTCTATTTCTGTCTTCTACCTCTGGTGTTCCTTCTGAGCAGGCTGAGTGAGACACGTGGATATACTCTATCTCTGTATTTTACCTATGCTGTTCCTTATGAGCAGGATGAGTGAGATACGTGAATATACTATATCTCTGTCTTCTACATCTTCTGTTCCTTCTGAGCAGGCTGAATGAGACTCGTGGATATACTCTATCTCTGTCTTCTACCTCTGCTGTTCCTTCTGAGCAGGCTGATTGAGGTGTAGATCAGACACGTGGATATACTCTATCTGTGTCTTCTACCTGTGCTGTTCCTTCTGAGCAGGCTGAGTGAGGTGTAGATCAGACACGTGGATACTCTTTCTCTTTCTTGTACCTCTGCTGTTCCTTCTGATCAGGCTGAGTGAGGTGTAGATCAGACACGTGGATACTCTTTCTCTTTCTTTTACCTCTGCTGTTCCTTCTGAGCAGGCTGAGTGAGATACGTGGATATACTCTATCTCTGCCTTCTACCTGCTGTTCCTTCTGATCAGGCTGAGTGAGGTGTTGATCAGACACTTGGATATACTATATATCTGCCTTCTACCTCTGCTATTTATTCTGAGCAGGCTGAGTGAGACACGTGGATATACTCTATCTCTGTCTTCTACCTCTGCTGTTCCTTCTGAGCAGGCTGAGTGAGACACGTGGATATACTCTATCTCTGTCTTCTACATCTGCTGTTCCTTCTGAGCAGGCTGAGTGAGGTGTAGATCAGACACGTGGATATACTATATATCTGTCTTCTACTTCTGCTGTTCCTTCTGAGCAGGCTGAGTGAGACACGTGGATATACTCTATATCTGTCTGCTACCTCTGCTGTTCCTTATGAGCAGGCTGAGTGAGGTGTAGATCAGACACGTGGATATACTCTATCTCTGTCTTCTACCTCTGCTGTTCCTTCTGAGCAGGCTGAGTGAGACACGTGGATATACTCTATCTCTGTCTTCTACATCTGCTGTTCCTTCTGAGCAGGCTGAGTGAGGTGTAGATCAGACACGTGGATATACTCTATATCTGTCTTCTACCTCTGCTGTTCCTTATGAGCAGGATGAGTGAGATACGTGAATATACTATATCTCTGTCTTCTACCTCTGCTGTTCCTTCTGAGCAGGCTGAATGAGACTCGTGGATATACTCTATCGCTGTCTTCTACCTCTGCTGTTCCTTCTGAGCAGGCTGAGTGAGGTGTAGATCAGACACGTGGATATACTCTATCTCTGTCTTCTACCTGTGCTGTTCCTTCTGAGCAGGTTGAGTGAGGTGTAGATCAGACACGTGGATATACTCTATCTCTGTCTTCTACCTCTGCTGTTCCGTCTGATCAGGCTGAGTGAGGTGTAGATCAGACACGTGGATATACTCGATCTCTTTCTTCTACCTCTGCTGTTCCGTCTGAGCAGGCTTGGTGAGACACGTGGATATACTCTATCTCTGCCTTCTACCTCTGCTGTTCCTTCTGAGCAGGCTGAGTGAGGTGTAGATCAGACACTTGGATGTACTATATCTCTGCCTTCTACCTCTGCTGTTCCTTCTGAGCAGGCTGAGTGAGACACGTGGATATACTCTATATCTGTCTTCTACCTCTGATGTTCCTTCTGAGCAGGCTGAGTGAGACACGTGGATATACTCTATCTCTGTCTTCAACATCTGCTGTTCCTTCTGAGCAGGCTGAGTGAGACACGTGGATATACTCTATCTCTGCCTTCTACCTCTGCTGTTCCTTCTGAGCAGGCTGAGTGAGGTGTAGATCAGACACTTGGATATACTATATCTCTGCCTTCTACCTCTGCTGTTACTTCTGAGCAGGCTGAGTGAGACACGTGGATATACTCTATCTCTGTCTTCTACCTCTGCTGTTCCTTCTGAGCAGGCTGAGTGAGACACGTGGATATACTCTATCTCTGTCTTCTACCTCTGCTGTTCCTTCTGAGCAGGCTGAGTGAGGTGTAGATCAGACACGTGGATATACTCTATCTCTGTCTTCTACCTCTGCTGTTCCTTATGAGCAGGATGAGTGAGATACGTGAATATACTATATCTCTGTCTTCTACCTCTGCTGTTCCTTCTGAGCAGGCTGAATGAGACTCGTGGATATACTCTATCTCTGTCTTCTACCTCTGCTGTTCCTTCTGAGCAGGCTGAGTGAGGTGTAGATCAGACACGTGGATATACTCTATCTCTGTCTTCTACCTGTGCTGTTCCTTCTGAGCAGGCTGAGTGAGGTGTAGATCAGACACGTGGATATACTCTATCTCTGTCTTCTACCTCTGCTGTTCCTTCTGATCAGGCTGAGTGAGGTGTAGATCAGACACGTGGATATACTCTATCTCTGTCTTCTACCTCTGCTGTTCCTTCTGATCAGGCTGAGTGAGGTGTAGATCAGACACGTGGATATACTCTATCTCTTTCTTCTACCTCTGCTGTTCCTTCTGAGCAGGCTGAGTGAGACACGTGGATATACTCTATATCTGTCTTCTACCTCTGCTGTTCCTTATGAGCAGGCTGAGTGAGATACGTGAATATACTCTATCTCTGTCTTCTACCTCTGCTGTTCCTTCTGAGCAGGCTGAGTGAGACATGTGGATATAATCTATCTCTTTCTTCTACCTCTGGTGTTCCTTCTGAGCAGGCTGAGTGAGGTGTAGATCAGACACGTGGATATACTCTATCTCTGTCTTCTACCTCTGGTGTTCCTTCTGAGCAGGCTGAGTGAGACACGTGGATATACTCTATCTCTGTCTTTTACCTATGCTGTTCCTTATGAGCAGGATGAGTGAGATACGTGAATATACTATATCTCTGTCTTCTACCTCTGCTGTTCCTTCTGAGCAGGCTGAATGAGACTCGTGGATATACTCTATCTCTGTCTTCTACCTCTGCTGTTCCTTCTGAGCATGCTGATTGAGGTGTAGATCAGACACGTGGATATACTCTATCTCTGTCTTCTACCTGTGCTGTTCCTTCTGAGCAGGCTGAGTGAGGTGTAGATCAGACACGTGGATATACTCTATCTCTGTCTTCTACCTCTGCTGTTCCTTCTGATCAGGCTGAGTGAGGTGTAGATCAGACACGTGGATACTCTTTCTTTTTCTTTTACCTCTGCTGTTCATTCTGAGCAGGCTGAGTGAGACACGTGGATATACTCTATCTCTGCCTTCTACCTCTGCTGTTCCTTCTGATCAGGCTGAGTGAGGTGTAGATCAGACACTTGGATATACTATATATCTGCCTTCTACCTCTGCTATTCCTTCTGAGCAGGCTGAGTGAGACACGTGGATATACTCTATCTCTGTCTTCTACCTCTGCTGTTCCTTCTGATCAGGCTGAGTGAGGTGTAGATCAGACACGTGGATATACTCTATCTCTGTCTTCTACCTCTGCTGTTCCTTCTGATCAGGCTGGGTGAGGTGTAGATCAGACACGTGGATATACTCTATCACTTTCTTCTACCTCTGCTGTTCCTTCTGAGCAGGCTGAGTGAGACACGTGGATATACTCTATCTCTGTCTTCTACCTCTGATGTTCCTTCTGAGCAGGCTGAGTGAGACACGTGGATATACTCTATCTCTGTCTTCTACCTCTGCTGTTCCTTATGAGCAGGATGAGTGAGATACGTGAATATACTATATCTCTGTCTTCTACCTCTGCTGTTCCTTCTGAGCAGGCTGAATGAGACACGTGGATGTACTCTATCTCTGTCTTCTACCTCTGCTGTTCCTTCTGAGCAGGCTGAGTGAGGTGTAGATCAGACACGTGGATATACTCTATCTCTGTCTTCTACCTGTGCTGTTCCTTCTGAGCAGGTTGAGTGAGGTGTAGATCAGACACGTGGATATACTCTATCTCTGTCTTCTACCTCTGCTGTTCCGTCTGATCAGGCTGAGTGAGGTGTAGATCAGACACGTGGATATACTCCATCTCTTTCTTCTACCTCTGCTGTTCCTTCTGAGCAGGCTGAGTGAGACACGTGGATATACTCTATCTCTGCCTTCTACCTCTGATGTTCCTTCTGAGCAGGCTGAGTGAGACACGTGGATATACTCTATCTCTGTCTTCTACCTCTGCTGTTCCTTATGAGCAGGATGAGTGAGATACGTGAATATACTATATCTCTGTCTTCTACCTCTGCTGTTCCTTCTGAGCAGGCTGAATGAGACACGTGGATGTACTCTATCTCTGTCTTCTACCTCTGCTGTTCCTTCTGAGCAGGCTGAGTGAGGTGTAGATCAGACACGTGGATATACTCTATCTCTGTCTTCTACCTGTGCTGTTCCTTCTGAGCAGGTTGAGTGAGGTGTAGATCAGACACGTGGATATACTCTATCTCTGTCTTCTACCTCTGCTGTTCCGTCTGATCAGGCTGAGTGAGGTGTAGATCAGACACGTCGATATACTCGATCTCTTTCTTCTACCTCTGCTGTTCCTTCTGAGCAGGCTGAGTGAGACACGTGAATATACTCTATCTCTGCCTTCTA
Organism: Crossaster papposus; assembly: GCA_037893245.1. Classification (NCBI taxonomy): domain Eukaryota; kingdom Metazoa; phylum Echinodermata; class Asteroidea; order Velatida; family Solasteridae; genus Crossaster; species Crossaster papposus. Next base: position 61,648 of record JBAIAA010000788.1, on the reverse strand, counting down.
CCTCTGCTGTTCCTTCTGAGCAGGCTGAGTGAGGTGTAGATCAGACACTTGGATATACTATATCTCTGCCTTCTACCTCTGCAGTTCCTTCTGAGCAGGCTGAGTGAGACACGTGGATATACTCTATATCTGTCTTCTACCTCTGCTGTTCCTTCTGAGCAGGCTGAGTGAGACACGTGGATATACTCTATATCTGTCTTCTACCTCTGCTGTTCCTTATGAGCAGGCTGAGTGAGATACGTGAATATACTCTATCTCTGTCTTCTACATCTGCTGTTCCTTCTGAGCAGGCTGAGTGAGACACGTGGATATACTCTATCTCTGTCTTCTACCTCTGCTGTTCCTTCTGGGCAGGCTGAGTGAGGTGTAGATCAGACACGTGGATATACTCTATCTCTGTCTTCTACCTCTGCTGTTCCTTATGAGCAGGATGAGTGAGATACGTGAATATACTATATCTCTGTCTTCTACCTCTGCTGTTCCTTCTGAGCAGGCTGAATGAGACTCGTGGATATACTCTATCTCTGTCTTCTACCTCTGCTGTTCCTTCTGAGCAGGCTGAGTGAGGTGTAGATCAGACACGTGGATATACTCTATCTCTGTCTTCTACCTGTGCTGTTCCTTCTGAGCAGGCTGAGTGAGGTGTAGATCAGACACGTGGATATACTCTATCTCTGTCTTCTACCTCTGCTGTTCCTTCTGATCAGGCTGAGTGAGGTGTAGATCAGACACGTGGATATACTCTATCTCTGTCTTCTACCTCTGCTGTTCCTTCTGATCAGGCTGAGTGAGGTGTAGATCAGACACGTGGATATACTCTATCTCTTTCTTCTACCTCTGCTGTTCCTTCTGAGCAGGCTGAGTGAGACACGTGGATATACTCTATCTCTGTCTTCTACCTCTGCTGTTCCTTCTAAGCAGGCTGAGTGAGATACGTGAATATACTCTATCTCTGTCTTCTACATCTGCTGTTCCTTCTGAGCAGGCTGAGTGAGACACGTGGATATACTCTATCTCTGTCTTCTACCTCTGCTGTTCCTTCTGGGCAGGCTGAGTGAGGTGTAGATCAGACACGTGGATATACTCTATCTCTGTCTTCTACCTCTGCTGTTCCTTATGAGCAGGATGAGTGAGATACGTGAATATACTATATCTCTGTCTTCTACCTCTGCTGTTCCTTCTGAGCAGGCTGAATGAGACTCGTGGATATACTCTATCTCTGTCTTCTACCTCTGCTGTTCCTTCTGAGCAGGCTGAGTGAGGTGTAGATCAGACACGTGGATATACTCTATCTCTGTCTTCTACCTGTGCTGTTCCTTCTGAGCAGGCTGAGTGAGGTGTAGATCAGACACGTGGATATACTCTATCTCTGTCTTCTACCTCTGCTGTTCCTTCTGATCAGGCTGAGTGAGGTGTAGATCAGACACGTGGATATACTCTATCTCTTTCTTCTACCTCTGCTGTTCCTTCTGAGCAGGCTGAGTGAGACACGTGGATATACTCTATATCTGTCTTCTACCTCTGCTGTTCCTTATGAGCAGGCTGAGTGAGATACGTGAATATACTCTATCTCTGTCTTCTACCTCTGCTGTTCCTTCTGAGCAGGCTGAGTGAGACACGTGGATATACTCTATCTCTTTCTTCTACCTCTGGTGTTCCTTCTGAGCAGGCTGAGTGAGGTGTAGATCAGACACGTGGATATACTCTATCTCTGTCTTCTACCTCTGGTGTTCCTTCTGAGCAGGCTGAGTGAGACACGTGGATATACTCTATCTCTGTATTTTACCTATGCTGTTCCTTATGAGCAGGATGAGTGAGATACGTGAATATACTATATCTCTGTCTTCTACATCTTCTGTTCCTTCTGAGCAGGCTGAATGAGACTCGTGGATATACTCTATCTCTGTCTTCTACCTCTGCTGTTCCTTCTGAGCAGGCTGATTGAGGTGTAGATCAGACACGTGGATATACTCTATCTGTGTCTTCTACCTGTGCTGTTCCTTCTGAGCAGGCTGAGTGAGGTGTAGATCAGACACGTGGATACTCTTTCTCTTTCTTGTACCTCTGCTGTTCCTTCTGATCAGGCTGAGTGAGGTGTAGATCAGACACGTGGATACTCTTTCTCTTTCTTTTACCTCTGCTGTTCCTTCTGAGCAGGCTGAGTGAGATACGTGGATATACTCTATCTCTGCCTTCTACCTGCTGTTCCTTCTGATCAGGCTGAGTGAGGTGTTGATCAGACACTTGGATATACTATATATCTGCCTTCTACCTCTGCTATTTATTCTGAGCAGGCTGAGTGAGACACGTGGATATACTCTATCTCTGTCTTCTACCTCTGCTGTTCCTTCTGAGCAGGCTGAGTGAGACACGTGGATATACTCTATCTCTGTCTTCTACATCTGCTGTTCCTTCTGAGCAGGCTGAGTGAGGTGTAGATCAGACACGTGGATATACTATATATCTGTCTTCTACTTCTGCTGTTCCTTCTGAGCAGGCTGAGTGAGACACGTGGATATACTCTATATCTGTCTGCTACCTCTGCTGTTCCTTATGAGCAGGCTGAGTGAGGTGTAGATCAGACACGTGGATATACTCTTTCTCTGTCTTCTACCTGTGCTGTTCCTTCTGAGCAGGCTGAGTGAGGTGTAGATCAGACATGTGGATATACTCTATCTCTATACTCTACTCTATACTCTATCTCTGTCTTCTACCTGTGCTGTTCCTTCTGAGCAGGCTGAGTGAGGTGTAGATCAGACACGTGGATATACTCTATCTCTGTCTTCTACCTCTGCTGTTCCTTCTGATCAGGCTGAGTGAGGTGTAGATCAGACACGTGGATATACTCTATCTCTGTCTTCTACCTCTGCTGTTCCTTCTGATCAGGCTGAGTGAGGTGTAGATCAGACACGTGGATATACTCTATCTCTTTCTTCTACCTCTGCTGTTCCTTCTGAGCAGGCTGAGTGAGACACGTGGATATACTCTATATCTGTCTTCTACCTCTGCTGTTCCTTATGAGCAGGCTGAGTGAGATACGTGAATATACTCTATCTCTGTCTTCTACCTCTGCTGTTCCTTCTGAGCAGGCTGAGTGAGACACGTGGATATACTCTATCTCTTTCTTCTACCTCTGGTGTTCCTTCTGAGCAGGCTGAGTGAGGTGTAGATCAGACACGTGGATATACTCTATCTCTGTCTTCTACCTCTGGTGTTCCTTCTGAGCAGGCTGAGTGAGACACGTGGATATACTCTATCTCTGTATTTTACCTATGCTGTTCCTTATGAGCAGGATGAGTGAGATACGTGAATATACTATATCTCTGTCTTCTACATCTTCTGTTCCTTCTGAGCAGGCTGAATGAGACTCGTGGATATACTCCATCTCTTTCTTCTACCTCTGCTGTTCCTTCTGAGCAGGCTGAGTGAGACACGTGGATATACTCTATCTCTGCCTTCTACCTCTGATGTTCCTTCTGAGCAGGCTGAGTGAGACACGTGGATATACTCTATCTCTGTCTTCTACCTCTGCTGTTCCTTATGAGCAGGATGAGTGAGATACGTGAATATACTATATCTCTGTCTTCTACCTCTGCTGTTCCTTCTGAGCAGGCTGAATGAGACACGTGGATGTACTCTATCTCTGTCTTCTACCTCTGCTGTTCCTTCTGAGCAGGCTGAGTGAGGTGTAGATCAGACACGTGGATATACTCTATCTCTGTCTTCTACCTGTGCTGTTCCTTCTGAGCAGGTTGAGTGAGGTGTAGATCAGACACGTGGATATACTCTATCTCTGTCTTCTACCTCTGCTGTTCCGTCTGATCAGGCTGAGTGAGGTGTAGATCAGACACGTGGATATACTCGATCTCTTTCTTCTACCTCTGCTGTTCCTTCTGAGCAGGCTGAGTGAGACACGTGAATATACTCTATCTCTGCCTTCTACCTCTGCTGTTCCTTCTGAGCAGGCTGAGTGAGGTGTAGATCAGACACTTGGATATACTATATCTCTGCCTTCTACCTCTGCAGTTCCTTCTGAGCAGGCTGAGTGAGACACGTGGATATACTCTATATCTGTCTTCTACCTCTGCTGTTCCTTCTGAGCAGGCTGAGTGAGACACGTGGATATACTCTATATCTGTCTTCTACCTCTGCTGTTCCTTATGAGCAGGCTGAGTGAGATACGTGAATATACTCTATCTCTGTCTTCTACATCTGCTGTTCCTTCTGAGCAGGCTGAGTGAGACACGTGGATATACTCTATCTCTGTCTTCTACCTCTGCTGTTCCTTCTGGGCAGGCTGAGTGAGGTGTAGATCAGACACGTGGATATACTTTATCTCTGTCTTCTACCTCTGCTGTTCCTTATGAGCAGGATGAGTGAGATACGTGAATATACTATATCTCTGTCTTCTACCTCTGCTGTTCCTTCTGAGCAGGCTGAATGAGACTCGTGGATATACTCTATCTCTGTCTTCTACCTCTGCTGTTCCTTATGAGCAGGCTGAGTGAGGTGTAGATCAGACACGTGGATATACTCTATCTCTGTCTTCTACCTGTGCTGTTCCTTCTGAGCAGGCTGAGTGAGGTGTAGATCAGACACGTGGATATACTCTATCTCTGTCTTCTACCTCTGCTGTTCCTTCTGATCAGGCTGAGTGAGGTGTAGATCAGACACGTGGATATACTCTATCTCTGTCTTCTACCTCTGCTGTTCCTTCTGATCAGGCTGAGTGAGGTGTAGATCAGACACGTGGATATACTCTATCTCTTTCTTCTACCTCTGCTGTTCCTTCTGAGCAGGCTGAGTGAGACACGTGGATATACTCTATCTCTGTCTTCTACCTCTGCTGTTCCTTCTAAGCAGGCTGAGTGAGATACGTGAATATACTCTATCTCTGTCTTCTACATCTGCTGTTCCTTCTGAGCAGGCTGAGTGAGACACGTGGATATACTCTATCTCTGTCTTCTACCTCTGCTGTTCCTTCTGGGCAGGCTGAGTGAGGTGTAGATCAGACACGTGGATATACTCTATCTCTGTCTTCTACCTCTGCTGTTCCTTATGAGCAGGATGAGTGAGATACGTGAATATACTATATCTCTGTCTTCTACCTCTGCTGTTCCTTCTGAGCAGGCTGAATGAGACTCGTGGATATACTCTATCTCTGTCTTCTACCTCTGCTGTTCCTTCTGAGCAGGCTGAGTGAGGTGTAGATCAGACACGTGGATATACTCTATCTCTGTCTTCTACCTGTGCTGTTCCTTCTGAGCAGGCTGAGTGAGGTGTAGATCAGACACGTGGATATACTCTATCTCTGTCTTCTACTTCTGCTGTTCCTTCTGATCAGGCTGAGTGAGGTGTAGATCAGACACGTGGATATACTCTATCTCTTTCTTCTACCTCTGCTGTTCCTTCTGAGCAGGCTGAGTGAGACACGTGGATATACTCTATATCTGTCTTCTACCTCTGCTGTTCCTTATGAGCAGGCTGAGTGAGATACGTGAATATACTCTATCTCTGTCTTCTACCTCTGCTGTTCCTTCTGAGCAGGCTGAGTGAGACACGTGGATATACTCTATCTCTTTCTTCTACCTCTGGTGTTCCTTCTGAGCAGGCTGAGTGAGGTGTAGATCAGACACGTGGATATACTCTATCTCTGTCTTCTACCTCTGGTGTTCCTTCTGAGCAGGCTGAGTGAGACACGTGGATATACTCTATCTCTGTATTTTACCTATGCTGTTCCTTATGAGCAGGATGAGTGAGATACGTGAATACACTATATCTCTGTCTTCTACATCTTCTGTTCCTTCTGAGCAGGCTGAATGAGACTCGTGGATATACTCTATCTCTGTCTTCTACCTCTGCTGTTCCTTCTGAGCAGGCTGATTGAGGTGTAGATCAGACACGTGGATATACTCTATCTCTGTCTTCTACCTGTGCTGTTCCTTCTGAGCAGGCTGAGTGAGGTGTAGATCAGACACGTGGATACTCTTTCTCTTTCTTGTACCTCTGCTGTTCCTTCTGATCAGGCTGAGTGAGGTGTAGATCAGACACGTGGATACTCTTTCTCTTTCTTTTACCTCTGCTGTTCCTTCTGAGCAGGCTGAGTGAGATACGTGGATATACTCTATCTCTGCCTTCTACCTGCTGTTCCTTCTGATCAGGCTGAGTGAGGTGTTGATCAGACACTTGGATATACTATATATCTGCCTTCTACCTCTGCTATTCATTCTGAGCAGGCTGAGTGAGACACGTGGATATACTCTATCTCTGTCTTCTACCTCTGCTGTTCCTTCTGAGCAGGCTGAGTGAGACACGTGGATATACTCTATCTCTGTCTTCTACATCTGCTGTTCCTTCTGAGCAGGCTGAGTGAGGTGTAGATCAGACACGTGGATATACTATATATCTGTCTTCTACTTCTGCTGTTCCTTCTGAGCAGGCTGAGTGAGACACGTGGATATACTCTATATCTGTCTGCTACCTCTGCTGTTCCTTATGAGCAGGCTGAGTGAGGTGTAGATCAGACACGTGGATATACTCTTTCTCTGTCTTCTACCTGTGCTGTTCCTTCTGAGCAGGCTGAGTGAGGTGTAGATCAGACATGTGGATATACTCTATCTCTGTCTTCTACCTTTGCTGTTCCTTCTGAGCAGGCTGAGTAAGGTGTAGATCAGACACGTGGATATACTCTATCTCTGCCTTCTACCTCTGCTGTTCCTTCTGAGCAGGCTGAGTGAGGTGTAGATCAGACACGTGGATATACTCTATCTCTTTCTTCTACCTCTGCTGTTCCTTCTGAGCAGGCTGAGTGAGACACGTGGATATACTCTATATCTATCTTCTACCTCTGCTGTTCCTTATGAGCAGGCTGAGTGAGATACGTGAATATACTCTATCTCTGTCTTCTACCTCTGCTGTTCCTTCTGAGCAGGCTGAGTGAGACACGTGGATATACTCTATCTCTTTCTTCTACCTCTGGTGTTCCTTCTGAGCAGGCTGAGTGAGGTGTAGATCAGACACGTGGATATACTCTATCTCTGTCTTCTACCTCTGGTGTTCCTTCTGAGCAGGCTGAGTGAGACACGTGGATATACTCTATCTCTGTATTTTACCTATGCTGTTCCTTATGAGCAGGATGAGTGAGATACGTGAATATACTATATCTCTGTCTTCTACATCTTCTGTTCCTTCTGAGCAGGCTGAATGAGACTCGTGGATATACTCTATCTCTGTCTTCTACCTCTGCTGTTCCTTCTGAGCAGGCTGATTGAGGTGTAGATCAGACACGTGGATATACTCTATCTCTGTCTTCTACCTGTGCTGTTCCTTCTGAGCAGGCTGAGTGAGGTGTAGATCAGACACGTGGATACTCTTTCTCTTTCTTGTACCTCTGCTGTTCCTTCTGATCAGGCTGAGTGAGGTGTAGATCAGACACGTGGATACTCTTTCTCTTTCTTTTACCTCTGCTGTTCCTTCTGAGCAGGCTGAGTGAGATACGTGGATATACTCTATCTCTGCCTTCTACCTGCTGTTCCTTCTGATCAGGCTGAGTGAGGTGTAGATCAGACACTTGGATATACTATATATCTGCCTTCTACCTCTGCTATTCATTCTGAGCAGGCTGAGTGAGACACGTGGATATACTCTATCTCTGTCTTCTACCTCTGCTGTTCCTTCTGAGCAGGCTGAGTGAGACACGTGGATATACTCTATCTCTGTCTTCTACATCTGCTGTTCCTTCTGAGCAGGCTGAGTGAGGTGTAGATCAGACACGTGGATATACTATATATCTGTCTTCTACTTCTGCTGTTCCTTCTGAGCAGGCTGAGTGAGACACGTGGATATACTCTATATCTGTCTGCTACCTCTGCTGTTCCTTATGAGCAGGCTGAGTGAGGTGTAGATCAGACACGTGGATATACTCTTTCTCTGTCTTCTACCTGTGCTGTTCCTTCTGAGCAGGCTGAGTGAGGTGTAGATCAGACATGTGGATATACTCTATCTCTGTCTTCTACCTTTGCTGTTCCTTCTGAGCAGGCTGAGTAAGGTGTAGATCAGACACGTGGATATACTCTATCTCTGTCTTCTACCTCTGCTGTTCCTTCTGATCAGGCTGAGTGAGGTGTAGATCAGACACGTGGATATACTCTATCTCTGTCTTCTACCTCTGGTGTTCCTTCTGAGCAGGCTGAGTGAGACACGTGGATATACTCTATCTCTGTCTTTTACCTATGCTGTTCCTTATGAGCAGGATGAGTGAGATACGTGAATATACTATATCTCTGTCTTCTACCTCTGCTGTTCCTTCTGAGCAGGCTGAATGAGACTCGTGGATATACTCTATCTCTGTCTTCTACCTCTGCTGTTCCTTCTGAGCAGGCTGATTGAGGTGTAGATCAGACACGTGGATATACTCTATCTCTGTCTTCTACCTGTGCTATTCCTTCTGATCAGGCTGAGTGAGGTGTAGATCAGACACGTGGATATACTCTATCTCTGTCTTCTACCTCTGCTGTTCCTTCTGATCAGGCTGAGTGAGGTGTAGATCAGACACGTGGATACTCTTTCTCTTTCTTTTACCTCTGCTGTTCCTTCTGAGCAGGCTGAGTGAGATACGTGGATATACTCTATCTCTGCCTTCTACCTGCTGTTCCTTCTGATCAGGCTGAGTGAGGTGTAGATCAGACACTTGGATATACTATATATCTGCCTTCTACCTCTGCTATTCATTCTGAGCAGGCTGAGTGAGACACGTGGATATACTCTATCTCTGTCTTCTACCTCTGCTGTTCCTTCTGAGCAGGCTGAGTGAGACACGTGGATATACTCTATCTCTGTCTTCTACATCTGCTGTTCCTTCTGAGCAGGCTGAGTGAGGTGTAGATCAGACACGTGGATATACTATATATCTGTCTTCTACTTCTGCTGTTCCTTCTGAGCAGGCTGAGTGAGACACGTGGATATACTCTATATCTGTCTGCTACCTCTGCTGTTCCTTATGAGCAGGCTGAGTGAGGTGTAGATCAGACACGTGGATATACTCTTTCTCTGTCTTCTACCTGTGCTGTTCCTTCTGAGCAGGCTGAGTGAGGTGTAGATCAGACATGTGGATATACTCTATCTCTGTCTTCTACCTTTGCTGTTCCTTCTGAGCAGGCTGAGTAAGGTGTAGATCAGACACGTGGATATACTCTATCTCTGCCTTCTACCTCTGCTGTTCCTTCTGAGCAGGCTGAGTGAGGTGTAGATCAGACACTTGGATATACTATATCTCTGCCTTCTGCCTCTGCTGTTCCTTCTGAGGAGGCTGAGTGAGACACGTGGATATACTCTATCTCTGTCTTCTACCTCTGCTGTTCCTTCTGAGCAGGCTGAGTGAGACACGTGGATATACTCTATCTCTGTCTTCTACATCTGCTGTTCCTTCTGAGCAGGCTGAGTGAGGTGTAGATCAGACACGTGGATATACTCTATATCTGTCTTCTACCTCTGCTGTTCCTTCTGAGCAGGCTGAGTGAGACACGTGGATATACTCTATCTCTGCCTTCTACCTCTGCTGTTCCTTCTGAGCAGGCTGAGTGAGGTGTAGATCAGACACTTGGATATACTATATCTCTGCCTTCTACCTCTGCTGTTCCTTCTGAGCAGGCTGAGTGAGACACGTGGATATACTCTATCTCTGTCTTCTACCTCTGCTGTTCCTTCTGAGCAGGCTGAGTGAGACACGTGGATATACTCTATCTCTGTCTTCTACATCTGCTGTTCCTTCTGAGCAGGCTGAGTGAGGTGTAGATCAGACACGTGGATATACTCTATATCTGACGTCTACCTCTGCTGTTCCTTCTGAGCAGGCTGAATGAGACACGTGGATATACTCTATATCTGTCTTCTACCTCTGCTGTTCCTTATGAGCAGGCTGAGTGAGATACGTGAATATACTCTATCTCTGTCTTCTACCTCTGCTGTTCCTTCTGAGCAGGCTGAGTGAGACACGTGGATATACTCTATCTCTGTCTTCTACCTCTGGTGTTCCTTCTGAGCAGGCTGAGTGAGGTGTAGATCAGACACGTGGATATACTCTATCTCTGTCTTCTACCTCTGCTGTTCCTTCTGATCTGGCTGAGTGAGGTGTAGATCAGACACGTGGATACTCTTTCTCTTTCTTTTACCTCTGCTGTTCCTTCTGAGCAGGCTGAGTGAGACACGTGGATATACTCTATCTCTGTCTTCTACCTCTGCTGTTACTTCTGAGCAGGCTGGGTGAGCTGTAGATCAGACACTTGGATATACTCTATCTCTGCCTTCTACCTCTGCTGTTCCTTCTGAGCAGGCTGAGTGAGGTGTAGATCAGACACTTGGATATACTATATCTCTGCCTTCTACCTCTGCTGTTCCTTCTGAGCAGGCTGAGTGAGACACGTGGATATACTCTATCTCTGTCTTCTACCTCTGCTGTTCCTTCTGAGCAGGCTGAGTGAGACACGTGGATATACTCTATCTCTGTCTTCTACATCTGCTGTTCCTTCTAAGCAGGCTGAGTGAGGTGTAGATCAGACACGTGGATATACTCTATATCTGTCTTCTACCTCTGCTGTTCCTTATGAGCAGGCTGAGTGAGACACGTGGATATACTCTATATCTGTCTTCTACCTCTGCTGTTCCTTATGAGCAAGCTGAGTGAGATACGTGAATATACTCTATCTCTGTCTTCTACCTCTGCTGTTCCTTCTGAGCAGGCTGAGTGAGACACGTGGATATACTCTATCTCTGTCTTCTACATCTACTGTTCCTTCTGAGCAGGCTGAGTGACGTGTAGATCAGACACGTGGATATACTATATATCTGTCTTCTACTTCTGCTGTTCCTTCTGAGCAGGCTGAGTGAGACACGTGGATATACTCTATCTCTTTCTTCTACCTCTGGTGTTCCTTCTGAGCAGGCTGAGTGAGGTGTAGATCAGACACGTGGACATACTCTATCTCTGTCTTCTACCTCTGGTGTTCCTTCTGAGCAGGCTGAGTGAGACACGTGGATATACTCTATCTCTGTATTTTACCTATGCTGTTCCTTATGAGCAGGATGAGTGAGATACGTGAATATACTATATCTCTGTCTTCTACCTCTGCTGTTCCTTCTGAGCAGGCTGAATGAGACTCGTGGATATACTCTATCTCTGTCTTCAACATCTGCTGTTCCTTCTGAGCAGGCTGAGTGAGACACGTGGATATACTCTATCTCTGCCTTCTACCTCTGCTGTTCCTTCTGAGCAGGCTGAGTGAGGTGTAGATCAGACACTTGGATATACTATATCTCTGCCTTCTACCTGTGCTGTTCCGTCTGATCAGGCTGAGTGAGGTGTAGATCAGACACGTGGATATACTCGATCTCTTTCTTCTACCTCTGCTGTTCCTTCTGAGCAGGCTGAGTGAGACACGTGGATATACTTTATCTCTGCCTTCTACCTCTGCTGTTCCTTCTGAGCAGGCTGAGTGAGACACGTGGATATACTCTATCTCTGTCTTCTACCTCTGCTGTTCCTTCTGAGCAGGCTGAGTGAGGTGTAGATCAGACACGTGGATATACTCTATCTCTGTCTTCTACCTCTGGTGTTCCTTCTGAGCAGGCTGAGTGAGACACGTGGATATACTCTATCTCTGTCTTCTACCTCTGCTGTTCCTTATGAGCAGGATGAGTGAGATACGTGAATATACTATATCTCTGTCTTCTACCTCTGCTGTTCCTTCTGAGCAGGCTGAATGAGACTCGTGGATATACTCTATCTCTGTCTTCTACCTCTGCTGTTCCTTCTGAGCAGGCTGAGTGAGGTGTAGATCAGACACGTGGATATACTCTATCTCTGTCTTCTACCTGTGCTGTTCCTTCTGAGCAGGCTGAGTGAGGTGTAGATCAGACACGTGGATATACTCTATCTCTGTCTTCTACCTCTGCTGTTCCTTCTGATCAGGCTGAGTGAGGTGTAGATCAGACACGTGGATATACTCTATCTCTGTCTTCTACCTCTGCTGTTCCTTCTGATCAGGCTGAGTGAGGTGTAGATCAGACACGTGGATATACTCTATCTCTTTCTTCTACCTCTGCTGTTCCTTCTGAGCAGGCTGAGTGAGACACGTGGATATACTCTATATCTGTCTTCTACCTCTGCTGTTCCTTATGAGCAGGCTGAGTGAGATACGTGAATATACTCTATCTCTGTCTTCTACCTCTGCTGTTCCTTCTGAGCAGGCTGAGTGAGACACGTGGATATAATCTATCTCTTTCTTCTACCTCTGGTGTTCCTTCTGAGCAGGCTGAGTGAGGTGTAGATCAGACACGTGGATATACTCTATCTCTGTCTTCTACCTCTGGTGTTCCTTCTGAGCAGGCTGAGTGAGACACGTGGATATACTCTATCTCTGTCTTTTACCTATGCTGTTCCTTATGAGCAGGATGAGTGAGATACGTGAATATACTATATCTCTGTCTTCTACCTCTGCTGTTCCTTCTGAGCAGGCTGAATGAGACTCGTGGATATACTCTATCTCTGTCTTCTACCTCTGCTGTTCCTTCTGAGCATGCTGATTGAGGTGTAGATCAGACACGTGGATATACTCTATCTCTGTCTTCTACCTGTGCTGTTCCTTCTGAGCAGGCTGAGTGAGGTGTAGATCAGACACGTGGATATACTCTATCTCTGTCTTCTACCTCTGCTGTTCCTTCTGATCAGGCTGAGTGAGGTGTAGATCAGACACGTGGATACTCTTTCTCTTTCTTTTACCTCTGCTGTTCCTTCTGAGCAGGCTGAGTGAGACACGTGGATATACTCTATCTCTGCCTTCTACCTCTGCTGTTCCTTCTGATCAGGCTGAGTGAGGTGTAGATCAGACACTTGGATATACTATATATCTGCCTTCTACCTCTGCTATTCCTTCTGAGCAGGCTGAGTGAGACACGTGGATATACTCTATCTCTGTCTTCTACCTCTGCTGTTCCTTCTGATCAGGCTGAGTGAGGTGTAGATCAGACACGTGGATATACTCTATCTCTGTCTTCTACCTCTGCTGTTCCTTCTGATCAGGCTGGGTGAGGTGTAGATCAGACACGTGGATATACTCTATCTCTTTCTTCTACCTCTGCTGTTCCTTCTGAGCAGGCTGAGTGAGACACGTGGATATACTCTATCTCTGTCTTCTACCTCTGATGTTCCTTCTGAGCAGGCTGAGTGAGACACGTGGATATACTCTATCTCTGTCTTCTACCTCTGCTGTTCCTTATGAGCAGGATGAGTGAGATACGTGAATATACTATATCTCTGTCTTCTACCTCTGCTGTTCCTTCTGAGCAGGCTGAATGAGACACGTGGATGTACTCTATCTCTGTCTTCTACCTCTGCTGTTCCTTCTGAGCAGGCTGAGTGAGGTGTAGATCAGACACGTGGATATACTCTATCTCTGTCTTCTACCTGTGCTGTTCCTTCTGAGCAGGTTGAGTGAGGTGTAGATCAGACACGTGGATATACTCTATCTCTGTCTTCTACCTCTGCTGTTCCGTCTGATCAGGCTGAGTGAGGTGTAGATCAGACACGTGGATATACTCGATCTCTTTCTTCTACCTCTGCTGTTCCTTCTGAGCAGGCTGAGTGAGACACGTGGATATACTCTATCTCTGCCTTCTACCTCTGCTGTTCCTTCTGAGCAGGCTGAGTGAGGTGTAGATCAGACACTTGGATATACTATATCTCTGCCTTCTACCTCTGCTGTTCCTTCTGAGCAGGCTGAGTGAGACACGTGGATATACTCTATATCTGTCTTCTACCTCTGCTGTTCCTTCTGAGCAGGCTGAGTGAGACACGTGGATATACTCTATATCTGTCTTCTACCTCTGCTGTTCCTTATGAGCAGGCTGAGTGAGATACGTGAATATACTCTATCTCTGTCTTCTACATCTGCTGTTCCTTCTGAGCAGGCTGAGTGAGACACGTGGATATACTCTATCTCTGTCTTCTACCTCTGCTGTTCCTTCTGGGCAGGCTGAGTGAGGTTTAGATCAGACACGTGGATATACTCTATCTCTGTCTTCTACCTCTGCTGTTCCTTATGAGCAGGATGAGTGAGATACGTGAATATACTATATCTCTGTCTTCTACCTCTGCTGTTCCTTCTGAGCAGGCTGAATGAGACTCGTGGATATACTCTATCTCTGTCTTCTACCTCTGCTGTTCCTTCTGAGCAGGCTGAGTGAGGTGTAGATCAGACACGTGGATATACTCTATCTCTGTCTTCTACCTGTGCTGTTCCTTCTGAGCAGGCTGAGTGAGGTGTAGATCAGACACGTGGATATACTCTATCTCTGTCTTCTACCTCTGCTGTTCCTTCTGATCAGGCTGAGTGAGGTGTAGATCAGACACGTGGATATACTCTATCTCTGTCTTCTACCTCTGCTGTTCCTTCTGATCAGGCTGAGTGAGGTGTAGATCAGACACGTGGATATACTCTATCTCTTTCTTCTACCTCTGCTGTTCCTTCTGAGCAGGCTGAGTGAGACACGTGGATATACTCTATCTCTGTCTTCTACCTCTGCTGTTCCTTCTAAGCAGGCTGAGTGAGATACGTGAATATACTCTATCTCTGTCTTCTACATCTGCTGTTCCTTCTGAGCAGGCTGAGTGAGACACGTGGATATACTCTATCTCTGTCTTCTACCTCTGCTGTTCCTTCTGGGCAGGCTGAGTGAGGTGTAGATCAGACACGTGGATATACTCTATCTCTGTCTTCTACCTCTGCTGTTCCTTCTGGGCAGGCTGAGTGAGGTGTAGATCAGACACGTGGATATACTCTATCTCTGTCTTCTACCTCTGCTGTTCCTTATGAGCAGGATGAGTGAGATACGTGAATATACTATATCTCTGTCTTCTACCTCTGCTGTTCCTTCTGAGCAGGCTGAATGAGACTCGTGGATATACTCTATCTCTGTCTTCTACCTCTGCTGTTCCTTCTGAGCAGGCTGAGTGAGGTGTAGATCAGACACGTGGATATACTCTATCTCTGTCTTCTACCTGTGCTGTTCCTTCTGAGCAGGCTGAGTGAGGTGTAGATCAGACACGTGGATATACTCTATCTCTGTCTTCTACCTCTGCTGTTCCTTCTGATCAGGCTGAGTGAGGTGTAGATCAGACACGTGGATATACTCTATCTCTGTCTTCTACCTCTGCTGTTCCTTCTGATCAGGCTGAGTGAGGTGTAGATCAGACACGTGGATATACTCTATCTCTTTCTTCTACCTCTGCTGTTCCTTCTGAGCAGGCTGAGTGAGACACGTGGATATACTCTATATCTGTCTTCTACCTCTGCTGTTCCTTATGAGCAGGCTGAGTGAGATACGTGAATATACTCTATCTCTGTCTTCTACCTCTGCTGTTCCTTCTGAGCAGGCTGAGTGAGACACGTGGATATACTCTATCTCTTTCTTCTACCTCTGGTGTTCCTTCTGAGCAGGCTGAGTGAGGTGTAGATCAGACACGTGGATATACTCTATCTCTGTCTTCTACCTCTGGTGTTCCTTCTGAGCAGGCTGAGTGAGACACGTGGATATACTCTATCTCTGTATTTTACCTATGCTGTTCCTTATGAGCAGGATGAGTGAGATACGTGAATATACTATATCTCTGTCTTCTACCTCTTCTGTTCCTTCTGAGCAGGCTGAATGAGACTCGTGGATATACTCTATCTCTGTCTTCTACCTCTGCTGTTCCTTCTGAGCAGGCTGATTGAGGTGTAGATCAGACACGTGGATATACTCTATCTCTGTCTTCTACCTGTGCTGTTCCTTCTGAGCAGGCTGAGTGAGGTGTAGATCAGACACGTGGATATACTCTATCTCTGTCTTCTACCTCTGCTGTTCCTTCTGATCAGGCTGAGTGAGGTGTAGATCAGACACGTGGATACTCTTTCTCTTTCTTTTACCTCTGCTGTTCCTTCTGAGCAGGCTGAGTGAGATACGTGGATATACTCTATCTCTGCCTTCTACCTGCTGTTCCTTCTGATCAGGCTGAGTGAGGTGTAGATCAGACACTTGGATATACTATATATCTGCCTTCTACCTCTGCTATTCATTCTGAGCAGGCTGAGTGAGACACGTGGATATACTCTATCTCTGTCTTCTACCTCTGCTGTTCCTTCTGAGCAGGCTGAGTGAGACACGTGGATATACTCTATCTCTGTCTTCTACATCTGCTGTTCCTTCTGAGCAGGCTGAGTGAGGTGTAGATCAGACACGAGGATATACTATATATCTGTCTTCTACTTCTGCTGTTCCTTCTGAGCAGGCTGAGTGAGACACGTGGATATACTCTATATCTGTCTGCTACCTCTGCTGTTCCTTATGAGCAGGCTGAGTGAGGTGTAGATCAGACACGTGGATATACTCTTTCTCTGTCTTCTACCTGTGCTGTTCCTTCTGAGCAGGCTGAGTGAGGTGTAGATCAGACATGTGGATATACTCTATCTCTGTCTTCTACCTTTGCTGTTCCTTCTGAGCAGGCTGAGTAAGGTGTAGATCAGACACGTGGATATACTCTATCTCTGTCTTCTACCTCTGCTGTTCCTTCTGATCAGGCTGAGTGAGGTGTAGATCAGACACGTGGATATACTCTATCTCTGTCTTCTACCTCTGGTGTTCCTTCTGAGCAGGCTGAGTGAGACACGTGGATATACTCTATCTCTGTCTTTTACCTATGCTGTTCCTTATGAGCAGGATGAGTGAGGTGTAGATCAGACACGTGGATATACTCTATCTCTGTCTTCTACCTGTGCTGTTCCTTCTGAGCAGGCTGAGTGAGGTGTAGATCAGACACGTGGATATACTCTATCTCTGTCTTCTACCTCTGCTGTTCCTTCTGATCAGGCTGAGTGAGGTGTAGATCAGACACGTGGATACTCTTTCTCTTTCTTGTACCTCTGCTGTTCCTTCTGAGCAGGCTGAGTGAGACACGTGGATATACTCTATCTCTGCCTTCTACCTCTGCTGTTCCTTCTGAGCAGGCTGAGTGAGGTGTAGATCAGACACTTGGATATACTATATCTCTGCCTTCTGCCTCTGCTGTTGATTCTGAGGAGGCTGAGTGAGACACGTGGATATACTCTATCTCTGTCTTCTACCTCTGCTGTTCCTTCTGAGCAGGCTGAGTGAGACACGTGGATATACTCTATCTCTGTCTTCTACATCTGCTGTTCCTTCTGAGCAGGCTGAGTGAGGTGTAGATCAGACACGTGGATATACTCTATATCTGTCTTCTACCTCTGCTGTTCCTTCTGAGCAGGCTGAGTGAGACACGTGGATATACTCTATCTCTGCCTTCTACCTCTGCTGTTCCTTCTGAGCAGGCTGAGTGAGGTGTAGATCAGACACTTGGATATACTATATCTCTGCCTTCTACCTCTGCTGTTCCTTCTGAGCAGGCTGAGTGAGACACGTGGATATACTCTATCTCTGTCTTCTACCTCTGCTGTTCCTTCTGAGCAGGCTGAGTGAGACACGTGGATATACTCTATCTCTGTCTTCTACATCTGCTGTTCCTTCTGAGCAGGCTGAGTGAGGTGTAGATCAGACACGTGGATATACTCTATATCTGACGTCTACCTCTGCTGTTCCTTCTGAGCAGGCTGAATGAGACACGTGGATATACTCTATATCTGTCTTCTACCTCTGCTGTTCCTTATGAGCAGGCTGAGTGAGATACGTGAATATACTCTATCTCTGACTTCTACCTCTGGTGTTCCTTCTGAGCAGGCTGAGTGAGGTGTAGATCAGACACGTGGATATACTCTATCTCTGTCTTCTACATCTGCTGTTCCTTCTGATCTGGCTGAGTGAGGTGTAGATCAGACACGTGGATACTCTTTCTCTTTCTTTTACCTCTGCTGTTCCTTCTGAGCAGGCTGAGTGAGACACGTGGATATACTCTATCTCTGTCTTCTACCTCTGCTGTTACTTCTGAGCAGGCTGGGTGAGCTGTAGATCAGACACTTGGATATACTCTATCTCTGCATTCTACCTCTGCTGTTCCTTCTGAGCAGGCTGAGTGAGGTGTAGATCAGACACTTGGATATACTATATCTCTGCCTTCTACCTCTGCTGTTCCTTCTGAGCAGGCTGAGTGAGACACGTAGATATACTCTATCTCTGTCTTCTACATCTGCTGTTCCTTCTAAGCAGGCTGAGTGAGGTGTAGATCAGACACGTGGATATACTCTATATCTGTCTTCTACCTCTGCTGTTCCTTATGAGCAGGCTGAGTGAGACACGTGGATATACTCTATATCTGTCTTCTACCTCTGCTGTTCCTTATGAGCAAGCTGAGTGAGATACGTGAATATACTCTATCTCTGTCTTCTACCTCTGCTGTTCCTTCTGAGCAGGCTGAGTGAGACACGTGGATATACTCTATCTCTGTCTTCTACATCTACTGTTCCTTCTGAGCAGGCTGAGTGACGTGTAGATCAGACACGTGGATATACTATATATCTGTCTTCTACTTCTGCTGTTCCTTCTGAGCAGGCTGAGTGAGACACGTGGATATACTCTATCTCTTTCTTCTACCTCTGGTGTTCCTTCTGAGCAGGCTGAGTGAGGTGTAGATCAGACACGTGGACATACTCTATCTCTGTCTTCTACCTCTGGTGTTCCTTCTGAGCAGGCTGAGTGAGACACGTGGATATACTCTATCTCTGTATTTTACCTATGCTGTTCCTTATGAGCAGGATGAGTGAGATACGTGAATATACTATATCTCTGTCTTCTACCTCTGCTGTTCCTTCTGAGCAGGCTGAATGAGACTCGTGGATATACTCTATCTCTGTCTTCTACCTCTGCTGTTCCTTCTGAGCAGGCTGATTGAGGTGTAGATCAGACACGTGGATATACTCTATCTCTGTCTTCTACCTGTGCTGTTCCTTCTGAGCAGGCTGAGTGAGGTGTAGATCAGACACGTGGATATACTCTATCTCTGTCTTCTACCTCTGCTGTTCCTTCTGATCAGGCTGAGTGAGGTGTAGATCAGACACGTGGATACTCTTTCTCTTTCTTTTACCTCTGCTGTTCCCTCTGAGCAGGCTGAGTGAGATACGTGGATATACTATATCTCTGCCTTCTACCTGCTGTTCCTTCTGATCAGGCTGAGTGAGGTGTAGATCAGACACTTGGATATACTATATATCTGCCTTCTACCTCTGCTATTCATTCTGAGCAGTCTGAGTGAGACACGTGAATATACTCTATCTCTGTCTTCTACCTCTGCTGTTCCTTCTGAGCAGGCTGAGTGAGACACGTGGATATACTCTATCTCTGTCTTCTACATCTGCTGTTCCTTCTGAGCAGGCTGAGTGAGGTGTAGATCAGACACGTGGATATACTATATATCTGTCTTCTACTTCTGCTGTTCCTTCTGAGCAGGCTGAGTGAGACACGGGGATATACTCTATATCTGTCTTCTACCTCTGCTGTTCCTTATGAGCAGGCTGAGTGAGGTGTAGATCAGACACGTGGATATACTCTTTCTCTGTCTTCTACCTGTGCTGTTCCTTCTGAGCAGGCTGAGTGAGGTGTAGATCAGACATGTGGATATACTCTATCTCTGTCTTCTACCTTTGCTGTTCCTTCTGAGCAGGCTGAGTAAGGTGTAGATCAGACACGTGGATATACTCTATCTCTGTCTTCTACCTCTGCTGTTCCTTCTGATCAGGCTGAGTGAGGTGTAGATCAGACACGTGGATATACTCTATCTCTGTCTTCTACCTCTGGTGTTCCTTCTGAGCAGGCTGAGTGAGACACGTGGATATAATCTATCTCTGTCTTTTACCTATGCTGTTCCTTATGAGCAGGATGAGTGAGATACGTGAATATACTATATCTCTGTCTTCAACCTCTGCTGTTCCTTCTGAGCAGGCTGAATGAGACTCGTGGATATACTCTATCTCTGTCTTCTACCTCTGCTGTTCCTTCTGAGCAGGCTGATTGAGGTGTAGATCAGACACGTGGATATACTCTATCTCTGTCTTCTACCTGTGCTGTTCCTTCTGAGCAGGCTGAGTGAGGTGTAGATCAGACACGTGGATATACTCTATCTCTGTCTTCTACCTCTGCTGTTCCTTCTGATCAGGCTGAGTGAGGTGTAGATCAGACACGTGGATACTCTTTCTCTTTCTTGTACCTCTGCTGTTCCTTCTGAGCAGGCTGAGTGAGACACGTGGATATACTCTATCTCTGCCTTCTACCTCTGCTGTTCCTTCTGAGCAGGCTGAGTGAGGTGTAGATCAGACACTTGGATATACTATATCTCTGCCTTCTGCCTCTGCTGTTCCTTCTGAGGAGGCTGAGTGAGACACGTGGATATACTCTATCTCTGTCTTCTACCTCTGCTGTTCCTTCTGAGCAGGCTGAGTGAGACACGTGGATATACTCTATCTCTGTCTTCTACATCTGCTGTTCCTTCTGAGCAGGCTGAGTGAGGTGTAGATCAGACACGTGGATATACTCTATATCTGTCTTCTACCTCTGCTGTTCCTTCTGAGCAGGCTGAGTGAGACACGTGGATATACTCTATCTCTGCCTTCTACCTCTGCTGTTCCTTCTGAGCAGGCTGAGTGAGGTGTAGATCAGACACTTGGATATACTATATCTCTGCCTTCTACCTCTGCTGTTCCTTCTGAGCAGGCTGAGTGAGACACGTGGATATACTCTATATCTGTCTTCTACCTCTGCTGTTCCTTCTGAGCAGGCTGAGTGAGACACGTGGATATACTCTATATCTGTCTTCTACCTCTGCTGTTCCTTATGAGCAGGCTGAGTGAGATACGTGAATATACTCTATCTCTGTCTTCTACATCTGCTGTTCCTTCTGAGCAGGCTGAGTGAGACACGTGGATATACTCTATCTCTGTCTTCTACCTCTGCTGTTCCTTCTGGGCAGGCTGAGTGAGGTGTAGATCAGACACGTGGATATACTCTATCTCTGTCTTCTACCTCTGCTGTTCCTTATGAGCAGGATGAGTGAGATACGTGAATATACTATATCTCTGTCTTCTACCTCTGCTGTTCCTTCTGAGCAGGCTGAATGAGACTCGTGGATATACTCTATCTCTGTCTTCTACCTCTGCTGTTCCTTCTGAGCAGGCTGAGTGAGGTGTAGATCAGACACGTGGATATACTCTATCTCTGTCTTCTACCTGTGCTGTTCCTTCTGAGCAGGCTGAGTGAGGTGTAGATCAGACACGTGGATATACTCTATCTCTGTCTTCTACCTCTGCTGTTCCTTCTGATCAGGCTGAGTGAGGTGTAGATCAGACACGTGGATATACTCTATCTCTGTCTTCTACCTCTGCTGTTCCTTCTGATCAGGCTGAGTGAGGTGTAGATCAGACACGTGGATATACTCTATCTCTTTCTTCTACCTCTGCTGTTCCTTCTGAGCAGGCTGAGTGAGACACGTGGATATACTCTATCTCTGTCTTCTACCTCTGCTGTTCCTTCTAAGCAGGCTGAGTGAGATACGTGAATATACTCTATCTCTGTCTTCTACATCTGCTGTTCCTTCTGAGCAGGCTGAGTGAGACACGTGGATATACTCTATCTCTGTCTTCTACCTCTGCTGTTCCTTCTGGGCAGGCTGAGTGAGGTGTAGATCAGACACGTGGATATACTCTATCTCTGTCTTCTACCTCTGCTGTTCCTTATGAGCAGGATGAGTGAGATACGTGAATATACTATATCTCTGTCTTCTACCTCTGCTGTTCCTTCTGAGCAGGCTGAATGAGACTCGTGGATATACTCTATCTCTGTCTTCTACCTCTGCTGTTCCTTCTGAGCAGGCTGAGTGAGGTGTAGATCAGACACGTGGATATACTCTATCTCTGTCTTCTACCTGTGCTGTTCCTTCTGAGCAGGCTGAGTGAGGTGTAGATCAGACACGTGGATATACTCTATCTCTGTCTTCTACCTCTGCTGTTCCTTCTGATCAGGCTGAGTGAGGTGTAGATCAGACACGTGGATATACTCTATCTCTGTCTTCTACCTCTGCTGTTCCTTCTGATCAGGCTGAGTGAGGTGTAGATCAGACACGTGGATATACTCTATCTCTTTCTTCTACCTCTGCTGTTCCTTCTGAGCAGGCTGAGTGAGACACGTGGATATACTCTATATCTGTCTTCTACCTCTGCTGTTCCTTATGAGCAGGCTGAGTGAGATACGTGAATATACTCTATCTCTGTCTTCTACCTCTGCTGTTCCTTCTGAGCAGGCTGAGTGAGACACGTGGATATACTCTATCTCTTTCTTCTACCTCTGGTGTTCCTTCTGAGCAGGCTGAGTGAGGTGTAGATCAGACACGTGGATATACTCTATCTCTGTCTTCTACCTCTGGTGTTCCTTCTGAGCAGGCTGAGTGAGACACGTGGATATACTCTATCTCTGTATTTTACCTATGCTGTTCCTTATGAGCAGGATGAGTGAGATACGTGAATATACTATATCTCTGTCTTCTACCTCTTCTGTTCCTTCTGAGCAGGCTGAATGAGACTCGTGGATATACTCTATCTCTGTCTTCTACCTCTGCTGTTCCTTCTGAGCAGGCTGATTGAGGTGTAGATCAGACACGTGGATATACTCTATCTCTGTCTTCTACCTGTGCTGTTCCTTCTGAGCAGGCTGAGTGAGGTGTAGATCAGACACGTGGATATACTCTATCTCTGTCTTCTACCTCTGCTGTTCCTTCTGATCAGGCTGAGTGAGGTGTAGATCAGACACGTGGATACTCTTTCTCTTTCTTTTACCTCTGCTGTTCCTTCTGAGCAGGCTGAGTGAGATACGTGGATATACTCTATCTCTGCCTTCTACCTGCTGTTCCTTCTGATCAGGCTGAGTGAGGTGTAGATCAGACACTTGGATATACTATATATCTGCCTTCTACCTCTGCTATTCATTCTGAGCAGGCTGAGTGAGACACGTGGATATACTCTATCTCTGTCTTCTACCTCTGCTGTTCCTTCTGAGCAGGCTGAGTGAGACACGTGGATATACTCTATCTCTGTCTTCTACATCTGCTGTTCCTTCTGAGCAGGCTGAGTGAGGTGTAGATCAGACACGAGGATATACTATATATCTGTCTTCTACTTCTGCTGTTCCTTCTGAGCAGGCTGAGTGAGACACGTGGATATACTCTATATCTGTCTGCTACCTCTGCTGTTCCTTATGAGCAGGCTGAGTGAGGTGTAGATCAGACACGTGGATATACTCTTTCTCTGTCTTCTACCTGTGCTGTTCCTTCTGAGCAGGCTGAGTGAGGTGTAGATCAGACATGTGGATATACTCTATCTCTGTCTTCTACCTTTGCTGTTCCTTCTGAGCAGGCTGAGTAAGGTGTAGATCAGACACGTGGATATACTCTATCTCTGTCTTCTACCTCTGCTGTTCCTTCTGATCAGGCTGAGTGAGGTGTAGATCAGACACGTGGATATACTCTATCTCTGTCTTCTACCTCTGGTGTTCCTTCTGAGCAGGCTGAGTGAGACACGTGGATATACTCTATCTCTGTCTTTTACCTATGCTGTTCCTTATGAGCAGGATGAGTGAGATACGTGAATATACTATATCTCTGTCTTCTACCTCTGCTGTTCCTTCTGAGCAGGCTGAATGAGACTCGTGGATATACTCTATCTCTGTCTTCTACCTCTGCTGTTCCTTCTGAGCAGGCTGATTGAGGTGTAGATCAGACACGTGGATATACTCTATCTCTGTCTTCTACCTGTGCTGTTCCTTCTGAGCAGGCTGAGTGAGGTGTAGATCAGACACGTGGATATACTCTATCTCTGTCTTCTACCTCTGCTGTTCCTTCTGATCAGGCTGAGTGAGGTGTAGATCAGACACGTGGATACTCTTTCTCTTTCTTGTACCTCTGCTGTTCCTTCTGAGCAGGCTGAGTGAGACACGTGGATATACTCTATCTCTGCCTTCTACCTCTGCTGTTCCTTCTGAGCAGGCTGAGTGAGGTGTAGATCAGACACTTGGATATACTATATCTCTGTCTTCTACCTCTGCTGTTCCTTCTGAT
Organism: Crossaster papposus; assembly: GCA_037893245.1. Lineage (NCBI taxonomy): Eukaryota > Metazoa > Echinodermata > Asteroidea > Velatida > Solasteridae > Crossaster > Crossaster papposus. The sequence continues at coordinate 37,551 of JBAIAA010000788.1, read as the reverse complement.
CAGGCTGAGTGAGGTGTAGATCAGACACGTGGATATACTCTATCTCTTTCTTCTACCTCTGCTGTTCCTTCTGAGCAGGCTGAGTGAGACACGTGGATATACTCTATATCTGTCTTCTACCTCTGCTGTTCCTTATGAGCAGGCTGAGTGAGATACGTGAATATACTCTATCTCTGTCTTCTACCTCTGCTGTTCCTTCTGAGCAGGCTGAGTGAGACACGTGGATATACTCTATCTCTTTCTTCTACCTCTGGTGTTCCTTCTGAGCAGGCTGAGTGAGGTGTAGATCAGACACGTGGATATACTCTATCTCTGTCTTCTACCTCTGGTGTTCCTTCTGAGCAGGCTGAGTGAGACACGTGGATATACTCTATCTCTGTATTTTACCTATGCTGTTCCTTATGAGCAGGATGAGTGAGATACGTGAATATACTATATCTCTGTCTTCTACCTCTTCTGTTCCTTCTGAGCAGGCTGAATGAGACTCGTGGATATACTCTATCTCTGTCTTCTACCTCTGCTGTTCCTTCTGAGCAGGCTGATTGAGGTGTAGATCAGACACGTGGATATACTCTATCTCTGTCTTCTACCTGTGCTGTTCCTTCTGAGCAGGCTGAGTGAGGTGTAGATCAGACACGTGGATATACTCTATCTCTGTCTTCTACCTCTGCTGTTCCTTCTGATCAGGCTGAGTGAGGTGTAGATCAGACACGTGGATACTCTTTCTCTTTCTTTTACCTCTGCTGTTCCTTCTGAGCAGGCTGAGTGAGATACGTGGATATACTCTATCTCTGCCTTCTACCTGCTGTTCCTTCTGATCAGGCTGAGTGAGGTGTAGATCAGACACTTGGATATACTATATATCTGCCTTCTACCTCTGCTATTCATTCTGAGCAGGCTGAGTGAGACACGTGGATATACTCTATCTCTGTCTTCTACCTCTGCTGTTCCTTCTGAGCAGGCTGAGTGAGACACGTGGATATACTCTATCTCTGTCTTCTACATCTGCTGTTCCTTCTGAGCAGGCTGAGTGAGGTGTAGATCAGACACGAGGATATACTATATATCTGTCTTCTACTTCTGCTGTTCCTTCTGAGCAGGCTGAGTGAGACACGTGGATATACTCTATATCTGTCTGCTACCTCTGCTGTTCCTTATGAGCAGGCTGAGTGAGGTGTAGATCAGACACGTGGATATACTCTTTCTCTGTCTTCTACCTGTGCTGTTCCTTCTGAGCAGGCTGAGTGAGGTGTAGATCAGACATGTGGATATACTCTATCTCTGTCTTCTACCTTTGCTGTTCCTTCTGAGCAGGCTGAGTAAGGTGTAGATCAGACACGTGGATATACTCTATCTCTGTCTTCTACCTCTGCTGTTCCTTCTGATCAGGCTGAGTGAGGTGTAGATCAGACACGTGGATATACTCTATCTCTGTCTTCTACCTCTGGTGTTCCTTCTGAGCAGGCTGAGTGAGACACGTGGATATACTCTATCTCTGTCTTTTACCTATGCTGTTCCTTATGAGCAGGATGAGTGAGATACGTGAATATACTATATCTCTGTCTTCTACCTCTGCTGTTCCTTCTGAGCAGGCTGAATGAGACTCGTGGATATACTCTATCTCTGTCTTCTACCTCTGCTGTTCCTTCTGAGCAGGCTGATTGAGGTGTAGATCAGACACGTGGATATACTCTATCTCTGTCTTCTACCTGTGCTGTTCCTTCTGAGCAGGCTGAGTGAGGTGTAGATCAGACACGTGGATATACTCTATCTCTGTCTTCTACCTCTGCTGTTCCTTCTGATCAGGCTGAGTGAGGTGTAGATCAGACACGTGGATACTCTTTCTCTTTCTTGTACCTCTGCTGTTCCTTCTGAGCAGGCTGAGTGAGACACGTGGATATACTCTATCTCTGCCTTCTACCTCTGCTGTTCCTTCTGAGCAGGCTGAGTGAGGTGTAGATCAGACACTTGGATATACTATATCTCTGCCTTCTGCCTCTGCTGTTGATTCTGAGGAGGCTGAGTGAGACACGTGGATATACTCTATCTCTGTCTTCTACCTCTGCTGTTCCTTCTGAGCAGGCTGAGTGAGACACGTGGATATACTCTATCTCTGTCTTCTACATCTGCTGTTCCTTCTGAGCAGGCTGAGTGAGGTGTAGATCAGACACGTGGATATACTCTATATCTGTCTTCTACCTCTGCTGTTCCTTCTGAGCAGGCTGAGTGAGACACGTGGATATACTCTATCTCTGCCTTCTACCTCTGCTGTTCCTTCTGAGCAGGCTGAGTGAGGTGTAGATCAGACACTTGGATATACTATATCTCTGCCTTCTACCTCTGCTGTTCCTTCTGAGCAGGCTGAGTGAGACACGTGGATATACTCTATCTCTGTCTTCTACCTCTGCTGTTCCTTCTGAGCAGGCTGAGTGAGACACGTGGATATACTCTATCTCTGTCTTCTACATCTGCTGTTCCTTCTGAGCAGGCTGAGTGAGGTGTAGATCAGACACGTGGATATACTCTATATCTGACGTCTACCTCTGCTGTTCCTTCTGAGCAGGCTGAATGAGACACGTGGATATACTCTATATCTGTCTTCTACCTCTGCTGTTCCTTATGAGCAGGCTGAGTGAGATACGTGAATATACTCTATCTCTGACTTCTACCTCTGGTGTTCCTTCTGAGCAGGCTGAGTGAGGTGTAGATCAGACACGTGGATATACTCTATCTCTGTCTTCTACATCTGCTGTTCCTTCTGATCTGGCTGAGTGAGGTGTAGATCAGACACGTGGATACTCTTTCTCTTTCTTTTACCTCTGCTGTTCCTTCTGAGCAGGCTGAGTGAGACACGTGGATATACTCTATCTCTGTCTTCTACCTCTGCTGTTACTTCTGAGCAGGCTGGGTGAGCTGTAGATCAGACACTTGGATATACTCTATCTCTGCATTCTACCTCTGCTGTTCCTTCTGAGCAGGCTGAGTGAGGTGTAGATCAGACACTTGGATATACTATATCTCTGCCTTCTACCTCTGCTGTTCCTTCTGAGCAGGCTGAGTGAGACACGTGGATATACTCTATCTCTGTCTTCTACCTCTGCTGTTCCTTCTGAGCAGGCTGAGTGAGACACGTGGATATACTCTATCTCTGTCTTCTACATCTGCTGTTCCTTCTAAGCAGGCTGAGTGAGGTGTAGATCAGACACGTGGATATACTCTATATCTGTCTTCTACCTCTGCTGTTCCTTATGAGCAGGCTGAGTGAGACACGTGGATATACTCTATATCTGTCTTCTACCTCTGCTGTTCCTTATGAGCAAGCTGAGTGAGATACGTGAATATACTCTATCTCTGTCTTCTACCTCTGCTGTTCCTTCTGAGCAGGCTGAGTGAGACACGTGGATATACTCTATCTCTGTCTTCTACATCTACTGTTCCTTCTGAGCAGGCTGAGTGACGTGTAGATCAGACACGTGGATATACTATATATCTGTCTTCTACTTCTGCTGTTCCTTCTGAGCAGGCTGAGTGAGACACGTGGATATACTCTATCTCTTTCTTCTACCTCTGGTGTTCCTTCTGAGCAGGCTGAGTGAGGTGTAGATCAGACACGTGGACATACTCTATCTCTGTCTTCTACCTCTGGTGTTCCTTCTGAGCAGGCTGAGTGAGACACGTGGATATACTCTATCTCTGTATTTTACCTATGCTGTTCCTTATGAGCAGGATGAGTGAGATACGTGAATATACTATATCTCTGTCTTCTACCTCTGCTGTTCCTTCTGAGCAGGCTGAATGAGACTCGTGGATATACTCTATCTCTGTCTTCTACCTCTGCTGTTCCTTCTGAGCAGGCTGATTGAGGTGTAGATCAGACACGTGGATATACTCTATCTCTGTCTTCTACCTGTGCTGTTCCTTCTGAGCAGGCTGAGTGAGGTGTAGATCAGACACGTGGATATACTCTATCTCTGTCTTCTACCTCTGCTGTTCCTTCTGATCAGGCTGAGTGAGGTGTAGATCAGACACGTGGATACTCTTTCTCTTTCTTTTACCTCTGCTGTTCCCTCTGAGCAGGCTGAGTGAGATACGTGGATATACTATATCTCTGCCTTCTACCTGCTGTTCCTTCTGATCAGGCTGAGTGAGGTGTAGATCAGACACTTGGATATACTATATATCTGCCTTCTACCTCTGCTATTCATTCTGAGCAGTCTGAGTGAGACACGTGAATATACTCTATCTCTGTCTTCTACCTCTGCTGTTCCTTCTGAGCAGGCTGAGTGAGACACGTGGATATACTCTATCTCTGTCTTCTACATCTGCTGTTCCTTCTGAGCAGGCTGAGTGAGGTGTAGATCAGACACGTGGATATACTATATATCTGTCTTCTACTTCTGCTGTTCCTTCTGAGCAGGCTGAGTGAGACACGGGGATATACTCTATATCTGTCTTCTACCTCTGCTGTTCCTTATGAGCAGGCTGAGTGAGGTGTAGATCAGACACGTGGATATACTCTTTCTCTGTCTTCTACCTGTGCTGTTCCTTCTGAGCAGGCTGAGTGAGGTGTAGATCAGACATGTGGATATACTCTATCTCTGTCTTCTACCTTTGCTGTTCCTTCTGAGCAGGCTGAGTAAGGTGTAGATCAGACACGTGGATATACTCTATCTCTGTCTTCTACCTCTGCTGTTCCTTCTGATCAGGCTGAGTGAGGTGTAGATCAGACACGTGGATATACTCTATCTCTGTCTTCTACCTCTGGTGTTCCTTCTGAGCAGGCTGAGTGAGACACGTGGATATACTCTATCTCTGTCTTTTACCTATGCTGTTCCTTATGAGCAGGATGAGTGAGATACGTGAATATACTATATCTCTGTCTTCAACCTCTGCTGTTCCTTCTGAGCAGGCTGAATGAGACTCGTGGATATACTCTATCTCTGTCTTCTACCTCTGCTGTTCCTTCTGAGCAGGCTGATTGAGGTGTAGATCAGACACGTGGATATACTCTATCTCTGTCTTCTACCTGTGCTGTTCCTTCTGAGCAGGCTGAGTGAGGTGTAGATCAGACACGTGGATATACTCTATCTCTGTCTTCTACCTCTGCTGTTCCTTCTGATCAGGCTGAGTGAGGTGTAGATCAGACACGTGGATACTCTTTCTCTTTCTTGTACCTCTGCTGTTCCTTCTGAGCAGGCTGAGTGAGACACGTGGATATACTCTATCTCTGCCTTCTACCTCTGCTGTTCCTTCTGAGCAGGCTGAGTGAGGTGTAGATCAGACACTTGGATATACTATATCTCTGCCTTCTGCCTCTGCTGTTCCTTCTGAGGAGGCTGAGTGAGACACGTGGATATACTCTATCTCTGTCTTCTACCTCTGCTGTTCCTTCTGAGCAGGCTGAGTGAGACACGTGGATATACTCTATCTCTGTCTTCTACATCTGCTGTTCCTTCTGAGCAGGCTGAGTGAGGTGTAGATCAGACACGTGGATATACTCTATATCTGTCTTCTACCTCTGCTGTTCCTTCTGAGCAGGCTGAGTGAGACACGTGGATATACTCTATCTCTGCCTTCTACCTCTGCTGTTCCTTCTGAGCAGGCTGAGTGAGGTGTAGATCAGACACTTGGATATACTATATCTCTGCCTTCTACCTCTGCTGTTCCTTCTGAGCAGGCTGAGTGAGACACGTGGATATACTCTATCTCTGTCTTCTACCTCTGCTGTTCCTTCTGAGCAGGCTGAGTGAGACACGTGGATATACTCTATCTCTGTCTTCTACATCTGCTGTTCCTTCTGAGCAGGCTGAGTGAGGTGTAGATCAGACACGTGGATATACTCTATATCTGACGTCTACCTCTGCTGTTCCTTCTGAGCAGGCTAAATGAGACACGTGGATATACTCTATATCTGTCTTCTACCTCTGCTGTTCCTTATGAGCAGGCTGAGTGAGATACGTGAATATACTCTATCTCTGTCTTCTACCTCTGCTGTTCCTTCTGAGCAGGCTGAGTGAGACACGTGAATATACTCTATCTCTGTCTTCTACCTCTGCTGTTCCTTCTGAGCAGGCTGAGTGAGACACGTGGATATACTCTATCTCTGTCTTCTACCTCTGCTGTTCCTTCTGAGCAGGCTGAATGAGACACGTGGATATACTCTATCTCTGTCTTCTACCTCTGCTGTTCCTTCTGAGCAGGCTGAGTGAGGTGTAGATCAGACACGTGGATATACTCTATCTCTGTCTTCTACCTGTGCTGTTCCTTCTGAGCAGGCTGAGTGAGGTGTAGATCAGACACGTGGATATACTCGATCTCTTTCTTCTACCTCTGCTGTTCCTTCTGAGCAGGCTGAGTGAGACACGTGGATATACTCTATCTCTGCCTTCTACCTCTGCTGTTCCTTCTGAGCAGGCTGAGTGAGGTGTAGATCAGACACTTGGATATACTATATCTCTGCCTTCTACCTCTGCTGTTCCTTCTGAGCAGGCTGAGTGAGACACGTGGATATACTCTATCTCTGTCTTCTACCTCTGCTGTTCCTTCTGAGCAGGCTGAGTGAGACACGTGGATATACTCTATCTCTGTCTTCTACATCTGCTGTTCCTTCTGAGCAGGCTGAGTGAGGTGTAGATCAGACACGTGGATATACTCTATATCTGTCTTCTACCTCTGCTGTTCCTTCTGAGCAGGCTGAGTGAGACACGTGGATATACTCTATATCTGTCTTCTACCTCTGCTGTTCCTTATGAGCAGGCTGAGTGAGATACGTGAATATACTCTATCTCTGTCTTATACCTCTGCTGTTCCTTCTGAGCACGCTGAGTGAGACACGTGGATATACTCTATCTCTGTCTTCTACCTCTGCTGTTCCTTCTGAGCAGGCTGAGTGAGACACGTGGATATACTCTATCTCTGTCTTCAACATCTGCTGTTCCTTCTGAGCAGGCTGAGTGAGGTGTAGATCAGACACGTGGATATACTCTATATATGTCTTCTACCTCTGCTGTTCCTTCTGAGCAGGCTGAATGAGACACGTGGATATACTCTATATCTGTCTTCTACCTCTGCTGTTCCTTATGAGCAGGCTGAGTGAGATAAGTGAATATACTCTATCTCTGTCTTCTACCTCTGCTGTTCCTTCTGAGCAGGCTGAATGAGACAGGTGGATATACTCTATCTCTGTCTTCTACCTCTGCTGTTCCTTCTGAGCAGGCTGAGTGAGGTGTAGATCAGACACGTGGATATACTCTATCTCTGTCTTCTACCTGTGCTGTTCCTTCTGAGCAGGCTGAGTGAGGTGTAGATCAGACACGTGGATATACTCTATCTCTGTCTTCTACCTCTGCTGTTCCTTCTGATCAGGCTGAGTGAGGTGTAGATCAGACACGTGGATATACTCGATCTCTTTCTTCTACCTCTGCTGTTCCTTCTGAGCAGGCTGAGTGAGACACGTGGATATACTCTATCTCTGCCTTCTACCTCTGCTGTTCCTTCTGAGCAGGCTGAGTGAGGTGTAGATCAGACACTTGGATATACTCTATATCTGTCTTCTACCTCTGCTGTTCCTTCTGGGCAGGCTGAGTGAGACACGTGGATATACTCTATATCTGTCTTCTACCTCTGCTGTTCCTTATGAGCAGGCTGAGTGAGATACGTGAATATACTCTATCTCTGTCTTATACCTCTGCTGTTCCTTCTGAGCAGGCTGAGTGAGACACGTGGATATACTCTATCTCTGTCTTCTACCTCTGCTGTTCCTTCTGAGCAGGCTGAGTGAGACACGTGGATATACTCTATCTCTGTCTTCAACATCTGCTGTTCCTTCTGAGCAGGCTGAGTGAGGTGTAGATCAGACACGTGGATATATTCTATATATGTCTTCTACCTCTGCTGTTCCTTCTGAGCAGGCTGAATGAGACACGTGGATATATTCTATATATGTCTTCTACCTCTGCTGTTCCTTCTGAGCAGGCTGAATGAGACACGTGGATATACTCTATCTCTGTCTTCTACCTCTGCTGTTCCTTCTGAGCAGGCTGAGTGAGACACGTGGATATACTCTATCTCTGTCTTCTACATCTGCTGTTCCTTCTGAGCAGGCTGAGTGAGGTGTAGATCAGACACGTGGATATACTCTATATCTGTCTTCTACCTCTGCTGTTCCTTCTGAGCAGGCTGAGTGAGACACGTGGATATACTCTATCTCTGCCTTCTACCTCTGCTGTTCCTTCTGAGCAGGCTGAGTGAGGTGTAGATCAGACACTTGGATATACTATATCTCTGCCTTCTACCTCTGCTGTTCCTTCTGAGCAGGCTGAGTGAGACACGTGGATATACTCTATCTCTGTCTTCTACCTCTGCTGTTCCTTCTGAGCAGGCTGAGTGAGACACGTGGATATACTCTATCTCTGTCTTCTACATCTGCTGTTCCTTCTGAGCAGGCTGAGTGAGGTGTAGATCAGACACGTGGATATACTCTATATCTGACGTCTACCTCTGCTGTTCCTTCTGAGCAGGCTAAATGAGACACGTGGATATACTCTATATCTGTCTTCTACATCTGCTGTTCCTTATGAGCAGGCTGAGTGAGATACGTGAATATACTCTATCTCTGTCTTCTACCTCTGCTGTTCCTTCTGAGCAGGCTGAGTGAGACACGTGAATATACTCTATCTCTGTCTTCTACCTCTGCTGTTCCTTCTGAGCAGGCTGAGTGAGGTGTAGATCAGACACGTGGATATACTCTATCTCTGTCTTCTACCTCTGCTGTTCCTTCTGATCAGGCTGTGTGAGGTGTAGATCAGACACGTGGATACTCTTTCTCTTTCTTTTACCTCTGCTGTTCCTTCTGAGCAGGCTGAGTGAGACACGTGGATATACTCTATCTCTGTCTTCTACATCTACTGTTCCTTCTGAGCAGGCTGAGTGACGTGTAGATCAGACACGTGGATATACTATATATCTGTCTTCTACCTCTGCTGTTCCTTCTGAGCAGGCTGAGTGAGACACGTGGATATACTCTATCTCTGCCTTCTACCTCTGCTGTTCCTTCTGAGCAGGCCGAGTGAGGTGTAGATCAGACACTTGGATATACTATATCTCTGCCTTCTACCTCTGCTGTTCCTTCTGAGCAGGCTGAGTGAGACACGTGGATATACTCTATCTCTGTCTTCTACCTCTGCTGTTCCTTCTGAGCAGGCTGAGTGAGACACGTGGATATACTCTATCTCTGTCTTCTACATCTGCTGTTCCTTCTGAGCAGGCTGAGTGAGGTGTAGATCAGACACGTGGATATACTCTATATCTGACGTCTACCTCTGCTGTTCCTTCTGAGCAGGCTAAATGAGACACGTGGATATACTCTATATCTGTCTTCTACATCTGCTGTTCCTTATGAGCAGGCTGAGTGAGATACGTGAATATACTCTATCTCTGTCTTCTACCTCTGCTGTTCCTTCTGAGCAGGCTGAGTGAGACACGTGAATATACTCTATCTCTGTCTTCTACCTCTGCTGTTCCTTCTGAGCAGGCTGAGTGAGGTGTAGATCAGACACGTGGATATACTCTATCTCTGTCTTCTACCTCTGCTGTTCCTTCTGATCAGGCTGTGTGAGGTGTAGATCAGACACGTGGATACTCTTTCTCTTTCTTTTACCTCTGCTGTTCCTTCTGAGCAGGCTGAGTGAGACACGTGGATATACTCTATCTCTGTCTTCTACATCTACTGTTCCTTCTGAGCAGGCTGAGTGACGTGTAGATCAGACACGTGGATATACTATATATCTGTCTTCTACTTCTGCTGTTCCTTCTGAGCAGGCTGAGTGAGACACGTGGATATACTCTATCTCTTTCTTCTACCTCTGGTGTTCCTTCTGAGCAGGCTGAGTGAGGTATCTGTATCTGTATGAATACGTTGCAGTAACCAATTCTGGCATTAACGCAACGGAAGGAGAGGGTGCACAGCGGGGTGGAATATTACACTGAGTGAGGTCCGTGGCCGAGGAGCGTTTTGAACTTTTCAACCGAGTCGACTTGAACAAGGTTTTCTTCAAGATGGTTCCAATCTATAATTGATCTGTTAAAAAAAGAATTTTTAAGTTGGTCTGTGTTACACCAGGATACTTTGAAGCACTTGGAGTTGATGGCGATGGAACTTTCTATGGTATTTGAGTTGGATGAACCGTCAAGTTTTCTTGGCCGAATTGTTCTGCCTTGTTTTTTAAATGTGAGGTATGATGAGGGAATAGCTGGTACCAGCCCAGCACCGATCTTGTACAGGAGTATCAGACGTAGTTGTTTTCGTCTCGACTGAAGAGATGGTAATTTCAGGGTTTTCAACATTTTAGTGACACATCCTGATTGCCGTGATCTATAATCGCCAGTGATGAAGCGGGCAGCACGATGTTGGATGCGCTCAAGGCGATCGGTGTTGGTTACAGTATGGGGGTCCCAAACCACTGCACCATATTCGAGGCCTGACCGCACCAAGGCCATGTAAGCTGTCCGTTTGCAGCTTGATGGACAGTTTCTGAGGTTCCTTCGTAAGAATCCTAATGTAGAGTTAGCTCTCTTAGTGATATTGGATACATGTAGATTCCATTTGAGATCCTCAGAAATGTGTATGCCCAAGTAACGGATGTTTGACACTTGTTGCAAGATGGTATTGCTGAGGTTATAGAAATGTGTGGATTTATTTCTAATACTCAATATACTGCATTTGTTGGCATTGAAACGCATTCCCCACTGTTGAGCCCAGGTTTCCAGATTTTCCAAGTCTTGCTGTAATATGATGTGGTCATTGATTGAGTTAATTTGGCGGTACAGGAGACAGTCGTCTGCAAAGAGACGAACTTGGGACGTAACGCTGTCAGGGAGGTCGTTGATGTGGCACAGGAAAAGTAGTGGTCCTAATACTGTTCCTTGTGGGACTCCAGAGCCAACCGATACTTCCTCTGACGCTACTCCCTCTAGTACAACTTTCATTTTTCGCTGTGTGAGGAAGCAGGTAAGCCACTGGTGCAGCATGCCACTAATGCCATAGCTGTGCAGTTTATGAAGGAGTTTTCTGTGAGGTATGGTGTCAAACGCTTTCGAAAAATCTAATATAGCTATATCGACTTGCTTTTTTGTGTCAAATGACTTGAGTAGGTCATCAACTGTAACAATGAGTTGGGTTTCACAAGAGTAGCCACTGCGGAATCCATGGTTTAATTGTGTCAGTATGTTATTACTTTCAAAATGCGCCATGATTTGCCTGTAGATGATATGCTCAAGCTGTTTGCATAACACGGACGTTAAGGAGATAGGCCGGTAGTTCTCAGCGAGGTGCTTGTCCCCTTTTTTGAACACACATGATATGTTGGCATTCAGCCAGTCCGTTGGTAAGTCGCCAGAGTCAAGCGATTTCTGGTAGATAACTGACAGTGCTGGGGCGATGTTTACAGCACAGTTTTTTAAAACGATATTGGGAATGTTATCTGGTCCACAAGCCTTGTTGACATTCAAATTTTTTAGGAGTTTAACCACTCCTGCTGAATGAATGACAATACGACCAATTTGTTGATCAACAAGTTTACTCACTCGAGGGAGCTCGTCATGGACGTCGTGGGTGAATACTGATTTAAAGTGATCTACTAAGATCTTTGCCTTTGTTGCGCTATCGTTGATTAAGGTGCCTTTGCGCTTCAGAGGGGGGACGCCTACATTGTCCTGTCGCCTGGTTTTGATGTACCTCCAGAACGGCTTAGTATTATTTTTACTAAGACCTTCCTGGATGACTTTGTTGATATAATCCCATTCTGCCCTTCTGATTCGCTTCTTGCATTCCTTCTGGAAGCAACGATACGCTTGCCATTTGTTGTGTTTCTTGGCACGCCTATAAAGTCTCCTTTTCCGTTTGATCATTTTTTGTATGGTTCTATCAAACCAGGGTAGAGAGCTATTTCCTTTCCTCATCTTGTAGGGGATGTGCTTATTGACTGCTTTAAAGAGAGTTGATTTAAACTGGTCCCACATCTCATGTACGTCGGAGCCATTGTCTTGCATGTTAACGATATCTTGAGAAAGAATGTCCATGTCTTAGGTTAAACTCTTCCAGTTTGCACGTGAGTAAAGGTAACATTTCTTTGGTGCATAATTTACTTGAGATGGTTTTATGTCGATGTCAGTTATCACAATGTCATGATCAGAAATTCCTGGAGCCAAAACTGAAGACTTCACCAAGGAGGGATTTGATGTGAATACCAAGTCCAACAAGTTTTTCTCGCGTGTAGGTAACATGTGGACTTGAGTCAAATAGGCAGTGATGTCGATTAAGTTTTGTTGAATGTGTGTGTCACTGCTTCTTGGGTCGACCGTGTAATTGTCCCAGTCAATGTTCGGGCAATTAAAATCACCTGCGAGGATAATATACTTATCTGAGAGTGTGTTTATTGTTAATTTTTTTAGTGATCTATCGAGTTCACTCAAATCTGTGGCATTCCGGTGAGGCATGTAGAAACATCCAATCAGCAGTTCCCTGCTTTTTTGGAGTTTAACCTTGACCCATTCTAACTCACAGTTTGTAACAAGTTCAGGTTGTTCAATGGAGATTAAGTCCCGACGAACAAGTATGAAAACACCCCCTCCCCGAGCACCGCGATCATTTCTATATGCAATGAAATTTTCATGGACAATTTCGCTGGATTTGATGTAGCCTTCGGACGGGTTAAAACCAGGCCTAATGCCACTAAGCCAGGATTCAGTTCCGCACACAATATCGGGTTTTATGTATTCCATGGCTGCGGCAAGTTCAGATCGATTAGTCAACACACTACGGCAATTTACAGTCATTAGTCTCAAATTTTGCTTACAAGGTAAGCAGAACGTTGAAGAGCTATCTGCAGATTGTGATGGTGTTGAGTTATGATGTACATGTACGTGTGGGGTACATTGAGCTTGGTCTGGTTTCCAGTTAGATATTGGGCTGCTTGTTTGAAGTGGACTAAAGTTGTGACCGGAAGAAACAGTATTTACTGAAATGTCGGAGTCCAGATGAGGTAAGTAGTAACTGTTTGAACAATCAAGTTCATAACTATGGAAGGTGAAGCTGCCACAGTTAATACTGCCACATTTATGACATTTCCATTGAACGGTGGAATAATTTAGTAATTCAAAGTCTGCTGAACACAGTTCAATACATGACTGGTGGAACCAAATACTACAGTCGTCACAAGCCACTCCTTTACAGTTCCAGGTTACTGGATACTCACAAAGGCCACAAGGGTAAATACTAACGTGTTTACCACGAGGTCCAGGATTAGGATGAATGTCACCAGAAAGCAGTAATGCCAAAACAGTGCGGGAATGGTTCAGTTTGAAATTTCTGCAGCAGGGTTCACTTGAACTTGAAAAGTGACGGTTTGGTAACAGTCGATTTGCAGGAATGCTAGGTTTCCATACCCATGTATGCCTTGAAGTATTCAGATGTTGGTACAGTTGAAGTACAAACACGATGATGGATATAAATCGAAAAGCCATGGTTGATTGTGCGATTATACGGACATTTTAAAATGGCTGTCCAAGATGGCGTTCACGGTAATTGTTTACAAGATGGTGAATATTGAAGTCAGCAATTACTCATTAATCCTCCACATTTTGGAGTCCAAACGGCAGACTAAATGATGATTTTGTAGATTGAAATGGATATAGTTTGTCTTGAGACTCGGTTGAAGCAAGATTTCCTCGATTTCGCCAGATTGAATCCAGATTGAATCGGAGCAGACACGTGGACATACTCTATCTCTGTCTTCTACCTCTGGTGTTCCTTCTGAGCAGGCTGAGTGAGACACGTGGATATACTCTATCTCTGTATTTTACCTATGCTGTTCCTTATGAGCAGGATGAGTGAGATACGTGAATATACTATATCTCTGTCTTCTACCTCTGCTGTTCCTTCTGAGCAGGCTGAATGAGACTCGTGGATATACTCTATCTCTGTCTTCTACCTCTGCTGTTCCTTCTGAGCAGGCTGATTGAGGTGTAGATCAGACACGTGGATATACTCTATCTCTGTCTTCTACCTGTGCTGTTCCTTCTGAGCAGGCTGAGTGAGGTGTAGATCAGACACGTGGATATACTCTATCTCTGTCTTCTACCTCTGCTGTTCCTTCTGATCAGGCTGAGTGAGGTGTAGATCAGACACTTGGATATACTATATATCTGCCTTCTACCTCTGCTATTCATTCTGAGCAGTCTGAGTGAGACACGTGGATATACTCTATCTCTGTCTTCTACCTCTGCTGTTCCTTCTGAGCAGGCTGAGTGAGACACGTGGATATACTCTATCTCTGTCTTCTACATCTGCTGTTCCTTCTGAGCAGGCTGAGTGAGGTGTAGATCAGACACGTGGATATACTCTTTCTCTGTCTTCTACCTGTGCTGTTCCTTCTGAGCAGGCTGAGTGAGGTGTAGATCAGACATGTGGATATACTCTATCTCTGTCTTCTACCTTTGCTGTTCCTTCTGAGCAGGCTGAGTAAGGTGTAGATCAGACACGTGGATATACTCTATCTCTGTCTTCTACCTCTGCTGTTCCTTCTGATCAGGCTGAGTGAGGTGTAGATCAGACACGTGGATATACTCTATCTCTGTCTTCTACCTCTGGTGTTCCTTCTGAGCAGGCTGAGTGAGACACGTGGATATACTCTATCTCTGTCTTTTACCTCTGCTGTTCCTTCTGAGCAGGCTGAATGAGACTCGTGGATATACTCTATCTCTGTCTTCTACCTCTGCTGTTCCTTCTGAGCAGGCTGATTGAGGTGTAGATCAGACACGTGGATATACTCTATCTCTGTCTTCTACCTGTGCTGTTCCTTCTGAGCAGGCTGAGTGAGGTGTAGATCAGACACGTGGATATACTCTATCTCTGTCTTCTACCTCTGCTGTTCCTTCTGATCAGGCTGAGTGAGGTGTAGATCAGACACGTGGATACTCTTTCTCTTTCTTGTACCTCTGCTGTTCCTTCTGAGCAGGCTGAGTGAGACACGTGGATATACTCTATCTCTGCCTTCTACCTCTGCTGTTCCTTCTGAGCAGGCTGAGTGAGGTGTAGATCAGACACTTGGATATACTATATCTCTGCCTTCTGCCTCTGCTGTTCCTTCTGAGGAGGCTGAGTGAGACACGTGGATATACTCTATCTCTGTCTTCTACCTCTGCTGTTCCTTCTGAGCAGGCTGAGTGAGACACGTGGATATACTCTATCTCTGTCTTCTACATCTGCTGTTCCTTCTGAGCAGGCTGAGTGAGGTGTAGATCAGACACGTGGATATACTCTATATCTGTCTTCTACCTCTGCTGTTCCTTCTGAGCAGGCTGAGTGAGACACGTGGATATACTCTATCTCTGCCTTCTACCTCTGCTGTTCCTTCTGAGCAGGCTGAGTGAGGTGTAGATCAGACACTTGGATATACTATATCTCTGCCTTCTACCTCTGCTGTTCCTTCTGAGCAGGCTGAGTGAGACACGTGGATATACTCTATCTCTGTCTTCTACCTCTGCTGTTCCTTCTGAGCAGGCTGAATGAGACTCGTGGATATACTCTATCTCTGTCTTCTACCTCTGCTGTTCCTTCTGAGCAGGCTGATTGAGGTGTAGATCAGACACGTGGATATACTCTATCTCTGTCTTCTACCTGTGCTGTTCCTTCTGAGCAGGCTGAGTGAGGTGTAGATCAGACACGTGGATATACTCTATCTCTGTCTTCTACCTCTGCTGTTCCTTCTGATCAGGCTGAGTGAGGTGTAGATCAGACACTTGGATATACTATATATCTGCCTTCTACCTCTGCTATTCATTCTGAGCAGTCTGAGTGAGACACGTGGATATACTCTATCTCTGTCTTCTACCTCTGCTGTTCCTTCTGAGCAGGCTGAGTGAGACACGTGGATATACTCTATCTCTGTCTTCTACATCTGCTGTTCCTTCTGAGCAGGCTGAGTGAGGTGTAGATCAGACACGTGGATATACTCTTTCTCTGTCTTCTACCTGTGCTGTTCCTTCTGAGCAGGCTGAGTGAGGTGTAGATCAGACATGTGGATATACTCTATCTCTGTCTTCTACCTTTGCTGTTCCTTCTGAGCAGGCTGAGTAAGGTGTAGATCAGACACGTGGATATACTCTATCTCTGTCTTCTACCTCTGCTGTTCCTTCTGATCAGGCTGAGTGAGGTGTAGATCAGACACGTGGATATACTCTATCTCTGTCTTCTACCTCTGGTGTTCCTTCTGAGCAGGCTGAGTGAGACACGTGGATATACTCTATCTCTGTCTTTTACCTCTGCTGTTCCTTCTGAGCAGGCTGAATGAGACTCGTGGATATACTCTATCTCTGTCTTCTACCTCTGCTGTTCCTTCTGAGCAGGCTGATTGAGGTGTAGATCAGACACGTGGATATACTCTATCTCTGTCTTCTACCTGTGCTGTTCCTTCTGAGCAGGCTGAGTGAGGTGTAGATCAGACACGTGGATATACTCTATCTCTGTCTTCTACCTCTGCTGTTCCTTCTGATCAGGCTGAGTGAGGTGTAGATCAGACACGTGGATACTCTTTCTCTTTCTTGTACCTCTGCTGTTCCTTCTGAGCAGGCTGAGTGAGACACGTGGATATACTCTATCTCTGCCTTCTACCTCTGCTGTTCCTTCTGAGCAGGCTGAGTGAGGTGTAGATCAGACACTTGGATATACTATATCTCTGCCTTCTGCCTCTGCTGTTCCTTCTGAGGAGGCTGAGTGAGACACGTGGATATACTCTATCTCTGTCTTCTACCTCTGCTGTTCCTTCTGAGCAGGCTGAGTGAGACACGTGGATATACTCTATCTCTGTCTTCTACATCTGCTGTTCCTTCTGAGCAGGCTGAGTGAGGTGTAGATCAGACACGTGGATATACTCTATATCTGTCTTCTACCTCTGCTGTTCCTTCTGAGCAGGCTGAGTGAGACACGTGGATATACTCTATCTCTGCCTTCTACCTCTGCTGTTCCTTCTGAGCAGGCTGAGTGAGGTGTATATCAGACACTTGGATATACTATATCTCTGCCTTCTACCTCTGCTGTTCCTTCTGAGCAGGCTGAGTGAGACACGTAGATATACTCTATCTCTGTCTTCTACCTCTGCTGTTCCTTCTGAGCAGGCTGAGTGAGACACGTGGATATACTCTATCTCTGTCTTCTACATCTGCTGTTCCTTCTGAGCAGGCTGAGTGAGGTGTAGATCAGACACGTGGATATACTCTATATCTGACGTCTACCTCTGCTGTTCCTTCTGAGCAGGCTGAATGAGACACGTGGATATACTCTATATCTGTCTTCTACCTCTGCTGTTCCTTATGAGCAGGCTGAGTGAGATACGTGAATATACTCTATCTCTGTCTTCTACCTCTGCTGTTCCTTCTGAGCAGGCTGAGTGAGACACGTGGATATACTCTATCTCTGTCTTCTACCTCTGCTGTTCCTTCTGAGCAGGCTGAGTGAGGTGTAGATCAGACACGTGGATATACTCTATCTCTGTCTTCTACCTCTGCTGTTCCTTCTGATCAGGCTGAGTGAGGTGTAGATCAGACACGTGGATACTCTTTCTCTTTCTTTTACCTCTGCTGTTCCTTCTGAGCAGGCTGAGTGAGACACGTGGATATACTCTATCTCTGTCTTCTACCTCTGCTGTTCCTTCTGAGCAGGCTGGGTGAGCTGTAGATCAGACACTTGGATATACTCTATCTCTGCCTTCTACCTCTGCTGTTCCTTCTGAGCAGGCTGAGTGAGGTGTAGATCAGACACTTGGATATACTATATCTCTGCCTTCTACCTCTGCTGTTCCTTCTGAGCAGGCTGAGTGAGACACGTGGATATACTCTATCTCTGTCTTCTACCTCTGCTGTTCCTTCTGAGCAGGCTGAGTGAGACACGTGGATATACTCTATCTCTGTCTTCTACCTCTGCTGTTCCTTCTGAGCAGGCTGAGTGAGGTGTAGATCAGACACGTGGATATACTCTATCTCTGTCTTCTACCTCTGCTGTTCCTTCTGATCAGGCTGAGTGAGGTGTAGATCAGACACGTGGATACACTTTCTCTTTATTTTACCTCTGCTGTTCCTTCTGAGCAGGCTGAGTGAGACACGTGGATATACTCTATCTCTGTCTTCTACCTCTGCTGTTCCTTCTGAGCAGGCTGGGTGAGCTGTAGATCAGACACTTGGATATACTCTATCTCTGCCTTCTACCTCTGCTGTTCCTTCTGAGCAGGCTGAGTGAGGTGTAGATCAGACACTTGGATATACTATATCTCTGCCTTCTACCTCTGCTGTTCCTTCTGAGCAGGCTGAGTGAGACACGTGGATATACTCTATCTCTGTCTTCTACCTCTGCTGTTCCTTCTGAGCAGGCTGAATGAGACACGTGGATATACTCTATCTCTGTCTTCTACCTCTGCTGTTCCTTCTGAGCAGGCTGAGTGAGGTGTAGATCAGACACGTGGATATACTCTATCTCTGTCTTCTACCTGTGCTGTTCCTTCTGAGCAGGCTGAGTGAGGTGTAGATCAGACACGTGGATATACTCGATCTCTTTCTTCTACCTCTGCTGTTCCTTCTGAGCAGGCTGAGTGAGACACGTGGATATACTCTATCTCTGCCTTCTACCTCTGCTGTTCCTTCTGAGCAGGCTGAGTGAGGTGTAGATCAGACACTTGGATATACTATATCTCTGCCTTCTACCTCTGCTGTTCCTTCTGAGCAGGCTGAGTGAGACACGTGGATATACTCTATCTCTGTCTTCTACATCTGCTGTTCCTTCTGAGCAGGCTGAGTGAGGTGTAGATCAGACACGTGGATATACTATATATCTGTCTTCTACTTCTGCTGTTCCTTCTGAGCAGGCTGAGTGAGACACGTGGATATACTCTATATCTGTCTTCTACCTCTGCTGTTCCTTATGAGCAGGCTGAGTGAGGTGTAGATCAGACACGTGGATATACTCTTTCTCTGTCTTCTACCTGTGCTGTTCCTTCTGAGCAGGCTGAGTGAGGTGTAGATCAGACATGTGGATATACTCTATCTCTGTCTTCTACCTTTGCTGTTCCTTCTGAGCAGGCTGAGTAAGGTGTAGATCAGACACGTGGATATACTCTATCTCTGTCTTCTACCTCTGCTGTTCCTTCTGATCAGGCTGAGTGAGGTGTAGATCAGACACGTGGATATACTCTATCTCTGTCTTCTACCTCTGGTGTTCCTTCTGAGCAGGCTGAGTGAGACACGTGGATATACTCTATCTCTGTCTTTTACCTATGCTGTTCCTTATGAGCAGGATGAGTGAGATACGTGAATATACTATATCTCTGTCTTCTACCTCTGCTGTTCCTTCTGAGCAGGCTGAATGAGACTCGTGGATATACTCTATCTCTGTCTTCTACCTCTGCTGTTCCTTCTGAGCAGGCTGATTGAGGTGTAGATCAGACACGTGGATATACTCTATCTCTGTCTTCTACCTGTGCTGTTCCTTCTGAGCAGGCTGAGTGAGGTGTAGATCAGACACGTGGATATACTCTATCTCTGTCTTCTACCTCTGCTGTTCCTTCTGATCAGGCTGAGTGAGGTGTAGATCAGACACGTGGATACTCTTTCTCTTTCTTGTACCTCTGCTGTTCCTTCTGAGCAGGCTGAGTGAGACACGTGGATATACTCTATCTCTGCCTTCTACCTCTGCTGTTCCTTCTGAGCAGGCTGAGTGAGGTGTAGATCAGACACTTGGATATACTATATCTCTGCCTTCTGCCTCTGCTGTTCCTTCTGAGGAGGCTGAGTGAGACACGTGGATATACTCTATCTCTGTCTTCTACCTCTGCTGTTCCTTCTGAGCAGGCTGAGTGAGACACGTGGATATACTCTATCTCTGTCTTCTACATCTGCTGTTCCTTCTGAGCAGGCTGAGTGAGGTGTAGATCAGACACGTGGATATACTCTATATCTGTCTTCTACCTCTGCTGTTCCTTCTGAGCAGGCTGAGTGAGACACGTGGATATACTCTATCTCTGCCTTCTACCTCTGCTGTTCCTTCTGAGCAGGCTGAGTGAGGTGTAGATCAGACACTTGGATATACTATATCTCTGCCTTCTACCTCTGCTGTTCCTTCTGAGCAGGCTGAGTGAGACACGTGGATATACTCTATCTCTGTCTTCTACCTCTGCTGTTCCTTCTGAGCAGGCTGAGTGAGACACGTGGATATACTCTATCTCTGTCTTCTACATCTGCTGTTCCTTCTGAGCAGGCTGAGTGAGGTGTAGATCAGACACGTGGATATACTCTATATCTGACGTCTACCTCTGCTGTTCCTTCTGAGCAGGCTGAATGAGACACGTGGATATACTCTATATCTGTCTTCTACCTCTGCTGTTCCTTATGAGCAGGCTGAGTGAGACACGTGGATATACTCTATCTCTGTCTTCTACCTCTGCTGTTCCTTCTGAGCAGGCTGAGTGAGGTGTAGATCAGACACGTGGATATACTCTATCTCTGTCTTCTACCTCTGCTGTTCCTTCTGATCAGGCTGAGTGAGGTGTAGATCAGACACGTGGATACTCTTTCTCTTTCTTTTACCTCTGCTGTTCCTTCTGAGCAGGCTGAGTGAGACACGTGGATATACTCTATCTCTGTCTTCTACCTCTTCTGTTCCTTCTGAGCAGGCTGGGTGAGCTGTAGATCAGACACTTGGATATACTCTATCTCTGCCTTCTACCTCTGCTGTTCCTTCTGAGCAGGCTGAGTGAGGTGTAGATCAGACACTTGGATATACTATATCTCTGCCTTCTACCTCTGCTGTTCCTTCTGAGCAGGCTGAGTGAGACACGTGGATATACTCTATCTCTGTCTTCTACCTCTGCTGTTCCTTCTGAGCAGGCTGAGTGAGACACGTGGATATACTCTATCTCTGTCTTCTACATCTGCTGTTCCTTCTAAGCAGGCTGAGTGAGGTGTAGATCAGACACGTGGATATACTCTATATCTGTCTTCTACCTGTGCTGTTCCTTCTGAGCAGGCTGAGTGAGGTGTAGATCAGACACGTGGATATACTCTATCTCTGTCTTCTACCTCTGCTGTTCCTTCTGATCAGGCTGAGTGAGGTGTAGATCAGACACGTGGATACTCTTTCTCTTTCTTTTACCTCTGCTGTTCCCTCTGAGCAGGCTGAGTGAGATACGTGGATATACTCTATCTCTGCCTTCTACCTGCTGTTCCTTCTGATCAGGCTGAGTGAGGTGTAGATCAGACACTTGGATATACTATATATCTGCCTTCTACCTCTGCTATTCATTCTGAGCAGTATGAGTGAGACACGTGGATATACTCTATCTCTGTCTTCTACCTCTGCTGTTCCTTCTGAGCAGGCTGAATGAGACTCGTGGATATACTCTATCTCTGTCTTCTACCTCTGCTGTTCCTTCTGAGCAGGCTGATTGAGGTGTAGATCAGACACGTGGATATACTCTATCTCTGTCTTCTACCTGTGCTGTTCCTTCTGAGCAGGCTGAGTGAGGTGTAGATCAGACACGTGGATATACTCTATCTCTGTCTTCTACCTCTGCTGTTCCTTCTGATCAGGCTGAGTGAGGTGTAGATCAGACACTTGGATATACTATATATCTGCCTTCTACCTCTGCTATTCATTCTGAGCAGTCTGAGTGAGACACGTGGATATACTCTATCTCTGTCTTCTACCTCTGCTGTTCCTTCTGAGCAGGCTGAGTGAGACACGTGGATATACTCTATCTCTGTCTTCTACATCTGCTGTTCCTTCTGAGCAGGCTGAGTGAGGTGTAGATCAGACACGTGGATATACTCTTTCTCTGTCTTCTACCTGTGCTGTTCCTTCTGAGCAGGCTGAGTGAGGTGTAGATCAGACATGTGGATATACTCTATCTCTGTCTTCTACCTTTGCTGTTCCTTCTGAGCAGGCTGAGTAAGGTGTAGATCAGACACGTGGATATACTCTATCTCTGTCTTCTACCTCTGCTGTTCCTTCTGATCAGGCTGAGTGAGGTGTAGATCAGACACGTGGATATACTCTATCTCTGTCTTCTACCTCTGGTGTTCCTTCTGAGCAGGCTGAGTGAGACACGTGGATATACTCTATCTCTGTCTTTTACCTCTGCTGTTCCTTCTGAGCAGGCTGAATGAGACTCGTGGATATACTCTATCTCTGTCTTCTACCTCTGCTGTTCCTTCTGAGCAGGCTGATTGAGGTGTAGATCAGACACGTGGATATACTCTATCTCTGTCTTCTACCTGTGCTGTTCCTTCTGAGCAGGCTGAGTGAGGTGTAGATCAGACACGTGGATATACTCTATCTCTGTCTTCTACCTCTGCTGTTCCTTCTGATCAGGCTGAGTGAGGTGTAGATCAGACACGTGGATACTCTTTCTCTTTCTTGTACCTCTGCTGTTCCTTCTGAGCAGGCTGAGTGAGACACGTGGATATACTCTATCTCTGCCTTCTACCTCTGCTGTTCCTTCTGAGCAGGCTGAGTGAGGTGTAGATCAGACACTTGGATATACTATATCTCTGCCTTCTGCCTCTGCTGTTCCTTCTGAGGAGGCTGAGTGAGACACGTGGATATACTCTATCTCTGTCTTCTACCTCTGCTGTTCCTTCTGAGCAGGCTGAGTGAGACACGTGGATATACTCTATCTCTGTCTTCTACATCTGCTGTTCCTTCTGAGCAGGCTGAGTGAGGTGTAGATCAGACACGTGGATATACTCTATATCTGTCTTCTACCTCTGCTGTTCCTTCTGAGCAGGCTGAGTGAGACACGTGGATATACTCTATCTCTGCCTTCTACCTCTGCTGTTCCTTCTGAGCAGGCTGAGTGAGGTGTAGATCAGACACTTGGATATACTATATCTCTGCCTTCTACCTCTGCTGTTCCTTCTGAGCAGGCTGAGTGAGACACGTGGATATACTCTATCTCTGTCTTCTACCTCTGCTGTTCCTTCTGAGCAGGCTGAATGAGACTCGTGGATATACTCTATCTCTGTCTTCTACCTCTGCTGTTCCTTCTGAGCAGGCTGATTGAGGTGTAGATCAGACACGTGGATATACTCTATCTCTGTCTTCTACCTGTGCTGTTCCTTCTGAGCAGGCTGAGTGAGGTGTAGATCAGACACGTGGATATACTCTATCTCTGTCTTCTACCTCTGCTGTTCCTTCTGATCAGGCTGAGTGAGGTGTAGATCAGACACTTGGATATACTATATATCTGCCTTCTACCTCTGCTATTCATTCTGAGCAGTCTGAGTGAGACACGTGGATATACTCTATCTCTGTCTTCTACCTCTGCTGTTCCTTCTGAGCAGGCTGAGTGAGACACGTGGATATACTCTATCTCTGTCTTCTACATCTGCTGTTCCTTCTGAGCAGGCTGAGTGAGGTGTAGATCAGACACGTGGATATACTCTTTCTCTGTCTTCTACCTGTGCTGTTCCTTCTGAGCAGGCTGAGTGAGGTGTAGATCAGACATGTGGATATACTCTATCTCTGTCTTCTACCTTTGCTGTTCCTTCTGAGCAGGCTGAGTAAGGTGTAGATCAGACACGTGGATATACTCTATCTCTGTCTTCTACCTCTGCTGTTCCTTCTGATCAGGCTGAGTGAGGTGTAGATCAGACACGTGGATATACTCTATCTCTGTCTTCTACCTCTGGTGTTCCTTCTGAGCAGGCTGAGTGAGACACGTGGATATACTCTATCTCTGTCTTTTACCTCTGCTGTTCCTTCTGAGCAGGCTGAATGAGACTCGTGGATATACTCTATCTCTGTCTTCTACCTCTGCTGTTCCTTCTGAGCAGGCTGATTGAGGTGTAGATCAGACACGTGGATATACTCTATCTCTGTCTTCTACCTGTGCTGTTCCTTCTGAGCAGGCTGAGTGAGGTGTAGATCAGACACGTGGATATACTCTATCTCTGTCTTCTACCTCTGCTGTTCCTTCTGATCAGGCTGAGTGAGGTGTAGATCAGACACGTGGATACTCTTTCTCTTTCTTGTACCTCTGCTGTTCCTTCTGAGCAGGCTGAGTGAGACACGTGGATATACTCTATCTCTGCCTTCTACCTCTGCTGTTCCTTCTGAGCAGGCTGAGTGAGGTGTAGATCAGACACTTGGATATACTATATCTCTGCCTTCTGCCTCTGCTGTTCCTTCTGAGGAGGCTGAGTGAGACACGTGGATATACTCTATCTCTGTCTTCTACCTCTGCTGTTCCTTCTGAGCAGGCTGAGTGAGACACGTGGATATACTCTATCTCTGTCTTCTACATCTGCTGTTCCTTCTGAGCAGGCTGAGTGAGGTGTAGATCAGACACGTGGATATACTCTATATCTGTCTTCTACCTCTGCTGTTCCTTCTGAGCAGGCTGAGTGAGACACGTGGATATACTCTATCTCTGCCTTCTACCTCTGCTGTTCCTTCTGAGCAGGCTGAGTGAGGTGTATATCAGACACTTGGATATACTATATCTCTGCCTTCTACCTCTGCTGTTCCTTCTGAGCAGGCTGAGTGAGACACGTAGATATACTCTATCTCTGTCTTCTACCTCTGCTGTTCCTTCTGAGCAGGCTGAGTGAGACACGTGGATATACTCTATCTCTGTCTTCTACATCTGCTGTTCCTTCTGAGCAGGCTGAGTGAGGTGTAGATCAGACACGTGGATATACTCTATATCTGACGTCTACCTCTGCTGTTCCTTCTGAGCAGGCTGAATGAGACACGTGGATATACTCTATATCTGTCTTCTACCTCTGCTGTTCCTTATGAGCAGGCTGAGTGAGATACGTGAATATACTCTATCTCTGTCTTCTACCTCTGCTGTTCCTTCTGAGCAGGCTGAGTGAGACACGTGGATATACTCTATCTCTGTCTTCTACCTCTGCTGTTCCTTCTGAGCAGGCTGAGTGAGGTGTAGATCAGACACGTGGATATACTCTATCTCTGTCTTCTACCTCTGCTGTTCCTTCTGATCAGGCTGAGTGAGGTGTAGATCAGACACGTGGATACTCTTTCTCTTTCTTTTACCTCTGCTGTTCCTTCTGAGCAGGCTGAGTGAGACACGTGGATATACTCTATCTCTGTCTTCTACCTCTGCTGTTCCTTCTGAGCAGGCTGGGTGAGCTGTAGATCAGACACTTGGATATACTCTATCTCTGCCTTCTACCTCTGCTGTTCCTTCTGAGCAGGCTGAGTGAGGTGTAGATCAGACACTTGGATATACTATATCTCTGCCTTCTACCTCTGCTGTTCCTTCTGAGCAGGCTGAGTGAGACACGTGGATATACTCTATCTCTGTCTTCTACCTCTGCTGTTCCTTCTGAGCAGGCTGAGTGAGACACGTGGATATACTCTATCTCTGTCTTCTACCTCTGCTGTTCCTTCTGATCAGGCTGAGTGAGGTGTAGATCAGACACGTGGATATACTCTATCTCTGTCTTCTACCTCTGCTGTTCCTTCTGATCAGGCTGAGTGAGGTGTAGATCAGACACGTGGATACACTTTCTCTTTATTTTACCTCTGCTGTTCCTTCTGAGCAGGCTGAGTGAGACACGTGGATATACTCTATCTCTGTCTTCTACCTCTGCTGTTCCTTCTGAGCAGGCTGGGTGAGCTGTAGATCAGACACTTGGATATACTCTATCTCTGCCTTCTACCTCTGCTGTTCCTTCTGAGCAGGCTGAGTGAGGTGTAGATCAGACACTTGGATATACTATATCTCTGCCTTCTACCTCTGCTGTTCCTTCTGAGCAGGCTGAGTGAGACACGTGGATATACTCTATCTCTGTCTTCTACCTCTGCTGTTCCTTCTGAGCAGGCTGAATGAGACACGTGGATATACTCTATCTCTGTCTTCTACCTCTGCTGTTCCTTCTGAGCAGGCTGAGTGAGGTGTAGATCAGACACGTGGATATACTCTATCTCTGTCTTCTACCTGTGCTGTTCCTTCTGAGCAGGCTGAGTGAGGTGTAGATCAGACACGTGGATATACTCGATCTCTTTCTTCTACCTCTGCTGTTCCTTCTGAGCAGGCTGAGTGAGACACGTGGATATACTCTATCTCTGCCTTCTACCTCTGCTGTTCCTTTTGAGCAGGCTGAGTGAGGTGTAGATCAGACACTTGGATATACTATATCTCTGCCTTCTACCTCTGCTGTTCCTTCTGAGCAGGCTGAGTGAGACACGTGGATATACTCTATCTCTGTCTTCTACATCTGCTGTTCCTTCTGAGCAGGCTGAGTGAGGTGTAGATCAGACACGTGGATATACTATATATCTGTCTTCTACTTCTGCTGTTCCTTCTGAGCAGGCTGAGTGAGACACGTGGATATACTCTATATCTGTCTTCTACCTCTGCTGTTCCTTATGAGCAGGCTGAGTGAGGTGTAGATCAGACACGTGGATATACTCTTTCTCTGTCTTCTACCTGTGCTGTTCCTTCTGAGCAGGCTGAGTGAGGTGTAGATCAGACATGTGGATATACTCTATCTCTGTCTTCTACCTTTGCTGTTCCTTCTGAGCAGGCTGAGTAAGGTGTAGATCAGACACGTGGATATACTCTATCTCTGTCTTCTACCTCTGCTGTTCCTTCTGATCAGGCTGAGTGAGGTGTAGATCAGACACGTGGATATACTCTATCTCTGTCTTCTACCTCTGGTGTTCCTTCTGAGCAGGCTGAGTGAGACACGTGGATATACTCTATCTCTGTCTTTTACCTATGCTGTTCCTTATGAGCAGGATGAGTGAGATACGTGAATATACTATATCTCTGTCTTCTACCTCTGCTGTTCCTTCTGAGCAGGCTGAATGAGACTCGTGGATATACTCTATCTCTGTCTTCTACCTCTGCTGTTCCTTCTGAGCAGGCTGATTGAGGTGTAGATCAGACACGTGGATATACTCTATCTCTGTCTTCTACCTGTGCTGTTCCTTCTGAGCAGGCTGAGTGAGGTGTAGATCAGACACGTGGATATACTCTATCTCTGTCTTCTACCTCTGCTGTTCCTTCTGATCAGGCTGAGTGAGGTGTAGATCAGACACGTGGATACTCTTTCTCTTTCTTGTACCTCTGCTGTTCCTTCTGAGCAGGCTGAGTGAGACACGTGGATATACTCTATCTCTGCCTTCTACCTCTGCTGTTCCTTCTGAGCAGGCTGAGTGAGGTGTAGATCAGACACTTGGATATACTATATCTCTGCCTTCTACCTCTGCTGTTCCTTCTGAGCAGGCTGAGTGAGACACGTGGATATACTCTATCTCTGTCTTCTACCTCTGCTGTTCCTTCTGAGCAGGCTGAGTGAGACACGTGGATATACTCTATCTCTGTCTTCTACCTCTGCTGTTCCTTCTGAGCAGGCTGAGTGAGGTGTAGATCAGACACGTGGATATACTCTATCTCTGTCTTCTACCTCTGCTGTTCCTTCTGATCAGGCTGAGTGAGGTGTAGATCAGACACGTGGATACACTTTCTCTTTATTTTACCTCTGCTGTTCCTTCTGAGCAGGCTGAGTGAGACACGTGGATATACTCTATCTCTGTCTTCTACCTCTGCTGTTCCTTCTGAGCAGGCTGGGTGAGCTGTAGATCAGACACTTGGATATACTCTATCTCTGCCTTCTACCTCTGCTGTTCCTTCTGAGCAGGCTGAGTGAGGTGTAGATCAGACACTTGGATATACTATATCTCTGCCTTCTACCTCTGCTGTTCCTTCTGAGCAGGCTGAGTGAGACACGTGGATATACTCTATCTCTGTCTTCTACCTCTGCTGTTCCTTCTGAGCAGGCTGAATGAGACACGTGGATATACTCTATCTCTGTCTTCTACCTCTGCTGTTCCTTCTGAGCAGGCTGAGTGAGGTGTAGATCAGACACGTGGATATACTCTATCTCTGTCTTCTACCTGTGCTGTTCCTTCTGAGCAGGCTGAGTGAGGTGTAGATCAGACACGTGGATATACTCGATCTCTTTCTTCTACCTCTGCTGTTCCTTCTGAGCAGGCTGAGTGAGACACGTGGATATACTCTATCTCTGCCTTCTACCTCTGCTGTTCCTTCTGAGCAGGCTGAGTGAGGTGTAGATCAGACACTTGGATATACTATATCTCTGCCTTCTACCTCTGCTGTTCCTTCTGAGCAGGCTGAGTGAGACACGTGGATATACTCTATCTCTGTCTTCTACATCTGCTGTTCCTTCTGAGCAGGCTGAGTGAGGTGTAGATCAGACACGTGGATATACTATATATCTGTCTTCTACTTCTGCTGTTCCTTCTGAGCAGGCTGAGTGAGACACGTGGATATACTCTATATCTGTCTTCTACCTCTGCTGTTCCTTATGAGCAGGCTGAGTGAGGTGTAGATCAGACACGTGGATATACTCTTTCTCTGTCTTCTACCTGTGCTGTTCCTTCTGAGCAGGCTGAGTGAGGTGTAGATCAGACATGTGGATATACTCTATCTCTGTCTTCTACCTTTGCTGTTCCTTCTGAGCAGGCTGAGTAAGGTGTAGATCAGACACGTGGATATACTCTATCTCTGTCTTCTACCTCTGCTGTTCCTTCTGATCAGGCTGAGTGAGGTGTAGATCAGACACGTGGATATACTCTATCTCTGTCTTCTACCTCTGGTGTTCCTTCTGAGCAGGCTGAGTGAGACACGTGGATATACTCTATCTCTGTCTTTTACCTATGCTGTTCCTTATGAGCAGGATGAGTGAGATACGTGAATATACTATATCTCTGTCTTCTACCTCTGCTGTTCCTTCTGAGCAGGCTGAATGAGACTCGTGGATATACTCTATCTCTGTCTTCTACCTCTGCTGTTCCTTCTGAGCAGGCTGATTGAGGTGTAGATCAGACACGTGGATATACTCTATCTCTGTCTTCTACCTGTGCTGTTCCTTCTGAGCAGGCTGAGTGAGGTGTAGATCAGACACGTGGATATACTCTATCTCTGTCTTCTACCTCTGCTGTTCCTTCTGATCAGGCTGAGTGAGGTGTAGATCAGACACGTGGATACTCTTTCTCTTTCTTGTACCTCTGCTGTTCCTTCTGAGCAGGCTGAGTGAGACACGTGGATATACTCTATCTCTGCCTTCTACCTCTGCTGTTCCTTCTGAGCAGGCTGAGTGAGGTGTAGATCAGACACTTGGATATACTATATCTCTGCCTTCTGCCTCTGCTGTTCCTTCTGAGGAGGCTGAGTGAGACACGTGGATATACTCTATCTCTGTATTCTACCTCTGCTGTTCCTTCTGAGCAGGCTGAGTGAGACACGTGGATATACTCTATCTCTGTCTTCTACATCTGCTGTTCCTTCTGAGCAGGCTGAGTGAGGTGTAGATCAGACACGTGGATATACTCTATATCTGTCTTCTACCTCTGCTGTTCCTTCTGAGCAGGCTGAGTGAGACACGTGGATATACTCTATCTCTGCCTTCTACCTCTGCTGTTCCTTCTGAGCAGGCTGAGTGAGGTGTAGATCAGACACTTGGATATACTATATCTCTGCCTTCTACCTCTGCTGTTCCTTCTGAGCAGGCTGAGTGAGACACGTGGATATACTCTATCTCTGTCTTCTACCTCTGCTGTTCCTTCTGAGCAGGCTGAGTGAGACACGTGGATATACTCTATCTCTGTCTTCTACATCTGCTGTTCCTTCTGAGCAGGCTGAGTGAGGTGTAGATCAGACACGTGGATATACTCTATATCTGACGTCTACCTCTGCTGTTCCTTCTGAGCAGGCTGAATGAGACACGTGGATATACTCTATATCTGTCTTCTACCTCTGCTGTTCCTTATGAGCAGGCTGAGTGAGATACGTGAATATACTCTATCTCTGTCTTCTACCTCTGCTGTTCCTTCTGAGCAGGCTGAGTGAGACACGTGGATATACTCTATCTCTGTCTTCTACCTCTGCTGTTCCTTCTGAGCAGGCTGAGTGAGGTGTAGATCAGACACGTGGATATACTCTATCTCTGTCTTCTACCTCTGCTGTTCCTTCTGATCAGGCTGAGTGAGGTGTAGATCAGACACGTGGATACTCTTTCTCTTTCTTTTACCTCTGCTGTTCCTTCTGAGCAGGCTGAGTGAGACACGTGGATATACTCTATCTCTGTCTTCTACCTCTTCTGTTCCTTCTGAGCAGGCTGGGTGAGCTGTAGATCAGACACTTGGATATACTCTATCTCTGCCTTCTACCTCTGCTGTTCCTTCTGAGCAGGCTGAGTGAGGTGTAGATCAGACACTTGGATATACTATATCTCTGCCTTCTACCTCTGCTGTTCCTTCTGAGCAGGCTGAGTGAGACACGTGGATATACTCTATCTCTGTCTTCTACCTCTGCTGTTCCTTCTGAGCAGGCTGAGTGAGACACGTGGATATACTCTATCTCTGTCTTCTACATCTGCTGTTCCTTCTAAGCAGGCTGAGTGAGGTGTAGATCAGACACGTGGATATACTCTATATCTGTCTTCTACCTGTGCTGTTCCTTCTGAGCAGGCTGAGTGAGGTGTAGATCAGACACGTGGATATACTCTATCTCTGTCTTCTACCTCTGCTGTTCCTTCTGATCAGGCTGAGTGAGGTGTAGATCAGACACGTGGATACTCTTTCTCTTTCTTTTACCTCTGCTGTTCCCTCTGAGCAGGCTGAGTGAGATACGTGGATATACTCTATCTCTGCCTTCTACCTGCTGTTCCTTCTGATCAGGCTGAGTGAGGTGTAGATCAGACACTTGGATATACTATATATCTGCCTTCTACCTCTGCTATTCATTCTGAGCAGTATGAGTGAGACACGTGGATATACTCTATCTCTGTCTTCTACCTCTGCTGTTCCTTCTGAGCAGGCTGAGTGAGACACGTGGATATACTCTATCTCTGTCTTCTTATCTCTGTCTTCTACCTCTGCTGTTCCTTCTGAGCAGGCTGAGTGAGACACGTGGATATCTCTATCTCTGTCTTCTAACTCTGCTGTTCCTTCTGAGCAGGCTGAGTGAGGTGTAGATCACACACGTGGATATACTCTATCTCTGTCTTCTACCTCTGCTGTTCCTTCTGAGCAAGCTGAGTGAGACACGTGGATATACTCTATCTCTGTCTTATACCTCTGCTGTTCCTTCTGAGCAGGCTGAGTGAGGTGTAGATCAGACACGTGGATATACTCTATCTCTGTCTTCTACCTCTGCTGTTCCTTCTGAGCAGGCTGAGTGAGACACGTGGATATACTCTATCTCTGTCTTATACCTCTGCTGTTCCTTCTGAGCAGGCTGAGTGAGGTGTAGATCAGACACGTGGATATACTCTATCTCTGTCTTCTACCTCTGCTGTTCCTTCGGAGCAAGCTGAGTGAGGTGTAGATCAGACACGTGGATATACTCTATCTCTGTCTTCTACCTCTGCTGATTCTTCTGAGCAGGCTAAGTGAGGTGTCGATCAGACACGTGGGTATACTCTATCTCTGTCTTCTACCTCTTCTGTTCCTTCTGAGCAGGCTGAGTGAGCCACGTGGATATACTCTATCTATGTCTTCTACCTCTGCTTTTCCTTCTGAGCAGGCTGAGTGAGACACGTGGATATACTCTATCTCTGTCTTATACCTCTGCTGTTCCTTCTGAGCAGGCTGAGTGAGACACGTGGATATACTCTATCTCTGTCTTCTACCTCTGCTGTTCCTTCTGAGCAGGCTGAGTGAGACACGTGGATATACTCTATCTCTGTCTTATACCTCTGCTGTTCCTTTTGAGCAGGTTGAGTGAGGTGTAGATCAGACACGTGGATATACTATATCTCTGTCTTCTACCTCTGCTGTTCCTTCTGAGCAGGCTGAGTGAGACACGTGGATATACTCTATCTCTGTCTTCTACCTCTGCTGTTCCTTCTGAGCAGGCTGTATGAGGTGTAGATCAGACACGTGGATATACTCTATCTCTGTCTTCTACCTCTGCTGTTCCTTCTGAGCAAGCTGAGTGAGGTGTAGATCGGACACGTGGATATACTCTATCGCTGTCTTCTACCTCTGCTGATTCTTCTGAGCAGGCTGGGTGAAGTGTAGATCAGACACGTGGATATACTCTATCTCTGTCTTCTACCTCTGCTGTTCCTTCTGAGCAGGCTGAGTGAGACACGTGGATATACTCTGTCTCTGTCTTCTACCTCTGATGTTCCTTCTGAGCAGGCTGAGTGAGACACGTGGCTATACTCTATCTCTGTCTTCTACCTCTGCTGTTCCTTCTGAGCAGGCTGAGTGAGGTGTAGATCAGACACGTGGATATACTCTATCTCTGTCTTCTACCTCTGCTGTTCCTTCTGAGCAGGCTGAGTAAGACACGTGGATATCTCTATCTCTGTCTTCTAACTCTGCTGTTCCTTCTGAGCAGGCTGAGTGAGACACGTGGATATACTCTATCTCTGTCTTCTATATCTGCTGTTCCTTCTGAGCAGGCTGAGTGAGGTGTAGATCAGACACGTGGATATACTCTATCTCTGTCACCTACCTCTGCTGTTCCTTCTGAGCAGGCTGAGTGAGGTGTAGATCAGACACGTGGATATACTCTATCTCTGTCTTCTACCTCTGCTGTTCCTTCTGAGCAGGCTGAGTGAGACACGTGGATACACTCTATCTCTGTCTTCTAGCTCTGCTGTTCCTTCTGAGCAGGCTGAGTGAGGTGTAGATCAGACACGTGGATATACTCTATCTCTGTCTTCTACCTCTGCTGATTCTTCTGAGCAGGCTGAGTGAAGTGTAGATCAGACACGTGGATATACTCTATCTCTGTCTTCTACCTCTGCTGTTCCTTCTGAGCAGGCTGAGTGAGACACGTGAATATACTCTATCTCTGTCTTCTACCTCTGCTGTTCCTTCTGAGCAGGCTGAGTGAGACACGTGGCTATACTCTATCTCTGTCTTCTACCTCTGCTGTTCCTTCTGAGCAGGCTGAGTGAGGTGTAGATCAGACACGTGGATATACTCTATCTCTGTCTTCTACCTCTGCTGTTCCTTCTGAGCAGGCTGAGTGAGACACGTGGATATCTCTATCTCTGTCTTCTAACTCTGCTGTTCCTTCTGAGCAGGCTGAGTGAGGTGTAGATCACACACGTGGATATACTCTATCTCTGTCTTCTACCTCTGCTGTTCCTTCTGAGCAAGCTGAGTGAGACACGTGGATATACTCTATCTCTGTCTTATACCTCTGCTGTTCCTTCTGAGCAGGCTGAGTGAGGTGTAGATCAGACACGTGGATATACTCTATCTCTGTCTTCTACCTCTGCTGTTCCTTCTGAGCAGGCTGAGTGAGACACGTGGATATACTCTATCTCTGTCTTATACCTCTGCTGTTCCTTCTGAGCAGGCTGAGTGAGGTGTAGATCAGACACGTGGATATACTCTATCTCTGTCTTCTACCTCTGCTGTTCCTTCTGAGCAAGCTGAGTGAGGTGTAGATCAGACACGTGGATATACTCTATCTCTGTCTTCTACCTCTGCTGATTCTTCTGAGCAGGCTAAGTGAGGTGTCGATCAGACACGTGGGTATACTCTATCTCTGTCTTCTACCTCTTCTGTTCCTTCTGAGCAGGCTGAGTGAGCCACGTGGATATACTCTATCTCTGTCTTCTACCTCTGCTTTTCCTTCTGAGCAGGCTGAGTGAGACACGTGGATATACTCTATCTCTGTCTTATACCTCTGCTGTTCCTTCTGAGCAGGCTGAGTGAGACACGTGGATATACTCTATCTCTGTCTTCTACCTCTGCTGTTCCTTCTGAGCAGGCTGAGTGAGACACGTGGATATACTCTATCTCTGTCTTATACCTCTGCTGTTCCTTTTGAGCAGGTTGAGTGAGGTGTAGATCAGACACGTGGATATACTCTATCTCTGTCTTCTACCTCTGCTGTTCCTTCTGAGCAAGCTGAGTGAGGTGTAGATCAGACACGTGGATATACTCTATCTCTGTCTTCTACCTCTGCTGATTCTTCTGAGCAGGCTGGGTGAAGTGTAGATCAGACACGTGGATATACTCTATCTCTGTCTTCTACCTCTGCTGTTCCTTCTGAGCAGGCTGAGTGAGACACGTGGATATACTCTATCTCTGTATTCTACCTCTGCTGTTCCTTCTGAGCAGGCTGAGTGAGGTGTAGATCAGACACGTGGATATACTCTATCTCTGTCTTCTACCTCTGCTGATTCTTCTGAGCAGGCTGAGTGAAGTGTAGATCAGACACGTGGATATACTCTATCTCTGTCTTCTACCTCTGCTGTTCCTTCTGAGCAGGCTGAGTGAGGTGTAGATCAGACACGTGGATATACTCTATCTCTGTCTTCTACCTCTGCTGTTCCTTCTGAGCAGGCTGAGTGAGACACGTGGATACACTCTATCTCTGTCTTCTAGCTCTGCTGTTCCTTCTGAGCAGGCTGAGTGAGGTGTAGATCAGACACGTGGATATACTCTATCTCTGTCTTCTACCTCTGCTGATTCTTCTGAGCAGGCTGAGTGAAGTGTAGATCAGACACGTGGATATACTCTATCTCTGTCTTCTACCTCTGCTGTTCCTTCTGAGCAGGCTGAGTGAGACACGTGAATATACTCTATCTCTGTCTTCTACCTCTGCTGTTCCTTCTGAGCAGGCTGAGTGAGACACGTGGCTATACTCTATCTCTGTCTTCTACCTCTGCTGTTCCTTCTGAGCAGGCTGAGTGAGGTGTAGATCAGACACGTGGATATACTCTATCTCTGTCTTCTACCTCTGCTGTTCCTTCTGAGCAGGCTGAGTGAGACACGTGGATATCTCTATCTCTGTCTTCTAACTCTGCTGTTCCTTCTGAGCAGGCTGAGTGAGGTGTAGATCACACACGTGGATATACTCTATCTCTGTCTTCTACCTCTGCTGTTCCTTCTGAGCAAGCTGAGTGAGACACGTGGATATACTCTATCTCTGTCTTATACCTCTGCTGTTCCTTCTGAGCAGGCTGAGTGAGGTGTAGATCAGACACGTGGATATACTCTATCTCTGTCTTCTACCTCTGCTGTTCCTTCTGAGCAGGCTGAGTGAGACACGTGGATATACTCTATCTCTGTCTTATACCTCTGCTGTTCCTTCTGAGCAGGCTGAGTGAGGTGTAGATCAGACACGTGGATATACTCTATCTCTGTCTTCTACCTCTGCTGTTCCTTCTGAGCAAGCTGAGTGAGGTGTAGATCAGACACGTGGATATACTCTATCTCTGTCTTCTACCTCTGCTGATTCTTCTGAGCAGGCTAAGTGAGGTGTCGATCAGACACGTGGGTATACTCTATCTCTGTCTTCTACCTCTTCTGTTCCTTCTGAGCAGGCTGAGTGAGCCACGTGGATATACTCTATCTCTGTCTTCTACCTCTGCTTTTCCTTCTGAGCAGGCTGAGTGAGACACGTGGATATACTCTATCTCTGTCTTATACCTCTGCTGTTCCTTCTGAGCAGGCTGAGTGAGACACGTGGATATACTCTATCTCTGTCTTCTACCTCTGCTGTTCCTTCTGAGCAGGCTGAGTGAGACACGTGGATATACTCTATCTCTGTCTTATACCTCTGCTGTTCCTTTTGAGCAGGTTGAGTGAGGTGTAGATCAGACACGTGGATATACTCTATCTCTGTCTTCTACCTCTGCTGTTCCTTCTGAGCAAGCTGAGTGAGGTGTAGATCAGACACGTGGATATACTCTATCTCTGTCTTCTACCTCTGCTGATTCTTCTGAGCAGGCTGGGTGAAGTGTAGATCAGACACGTGGATATACTCTATCTCTGTCTTCTACCTCTGCTGTTCCTTCTGAGCAGGCTGAGTGAGACACGTGGATATACTCTATCTCTGTATTCTACCTCTGCTGTTCCTTCTGAGCAGGCTGAGTGAGGTGTAGATCAGACACGTGGATATACTCTATCTCTGTCTTCTACCTCTGCTGTTCCTTCTGAGCAGGCTGAGTAAGACACGTGGATATCTCTATCTCTGTCTTCTAACTCTGCTGTTCCTTCTGAGCAGGCTGAGTGAGACACGTGGATATCTCTATCTCTGTCTTCTACCTCTGCTGTTCCTTCTGAGCAGGCTGAGTGAGGTGTAGATCAGACACGTGGATATACTCTATCTCTGTCTTCTACCTCTGCTATTCCTTCTGAGCAGGCTGAGTGAGGTGTAGATCAGACACGTGGATATACTCTATCTCTGTCTTCTACCTCTGCTGTTCCTTCTGAGCAGGCTGAGTAAGACACGTGGATATCTCTATCTCTGTCTTCTAACTCTGCTGTTCCTTCTGAGCAGGCTGAGTGAGACACGTGGATATACTCTATCTCTGTCTTCTATATCTGCTGTTCCTTCTGAGCAGGCTGAGTGAGGTGTAGATCAGACACGTGGATATACTCTATCTCTGTCACCTACCTCTGCTGTTCCTTCTGAGCAGGCTGAGTGAGGTGTAGATCAGACACGTGGATATACTCTATCTCTGTCTTCTACCTCTGCTGTTCCTTCTGAGCAGGCTGAGTGAGACACGTGGATACACTCTATCTCTGTCTTCTAGCTCTGCTGTTCCTTCTGAGCAGGCTGAGTGAGGTGTAGATCAGACACGTGGATATACTCTATCTCTGTCTTCTACCTCTGCTGATTCTTCTGAGCAGGCTGAGTGAAGTGTAGATCAGACACGTGGATATACTCTATCTCTGTCTTCTACCTCTGCTGTTCCTTCTGAGCAGGCTGAGTGAGACACGTGAATATACTCTATCTCTGTCTTCTACCTCTGCTGTTCCTTCTGAGCAGGCTGAGTGAGACACGTGGCTATACTCTATCTCTGTCTTCTACCTCTGCTGTTCCTTCTGAGCAGGCTGAGTGAGGTGTAGATCAGACACGTGGATATACTCTATCTCTGTCTTCTACCTCTGCTGTTCCTTCTGAGCAGGCTGAGTGAGACACGTGGATATCTCTATCTCTGTCTTCTAACTCTGCTGTTCCTTCTGAGCAGGCTGAGTGAGGTGTAGATCACACACGTGGATATACTCTATCTCTGTCTTCTACCTCTGCTGTTCCTTCTGAGCAAGCTGAGTGAGACACGTGGATATACTCTATCTCTGTCTTATACCTCTGCTGTTCCTTCTGAGCAGGCTGAGTGAGGTGTAGATCAGACACGTGGATATACTCTATCTCTGTCTTCTACCTCTGCTGTTCCTTCTGAGCAGGCTGAGTGAGACACGTGGATATACTCTATCTCTGTCTTATACCTCTGCTGTTCCTTCTGAGCAGGCTGAGTGAGGTGTAGATCAGACATGTGGATATACTCTATCTCTGTCTTCTACCTCTGCTGTTCCTTCTGAGCAAGCTGAGTGAGGTGTAGATCAGACACGTGGATATACTCTATCTCTGTCTTCTACCTCTGCTGATTCTTCTGAGCAGGCAAAGTGAGGTGTCGATCAGACACGTGGGTATACTCTATCTCTGTCTTCTACCTCTTCTGTTCCTTCTGAGCAGG